>CM067362.1:52600413-53800413 GCA_034401795.1 Chaetoderma sp. LZ-2023a
AACAAGAATGAGCCTCACTGGCAGATGGGTACCCGCTTGTTGGGAACCGGGTACCCGGTTCCAGGAGCCGGTAAAGCTTTCTAAATCTAGATTCCTAGAGCAGCTAGCTTGCTAACTTGTACTATCAAAGAGTAATATAATGGTACGTATTGATCGATGGAGAACAAACTAGTCTTCAGTAGTTTCAGTGCAAGTATGCTATAGTTGTTTGCGACTTACGCAGCTTTGCCAGAAATGTTAAAAATTGGACAGACAGACAGACAGAATTCAGACCGACCAGCAGACTTATACTGTTAACACTTAGCACTCTGGTGTCAAAGTTTTTAATTTTCAAACTAACTTAAAAGATGAACTGGTGTTCATTTTTAAACAAATTTTGTCGAAGATGATGCCGTCGTACACAGCAACATCGTCCACCAAACTCATTTTAAAATGTACACCAGTTTCTTTGCTACTGGCACAGTAAAAAGATAGAATGATGACATCACAGTGCTAAGGGTTAAGGATTAGTTTTACTATGTATCTGTTCAGAAGATTCTACTTTTAGATATAACACAAACACTAACCTGTCCCGAGCCCATGCTGAAAAGATAAAGTCCACAGAATCGCCAAGAGGACGGTGTAATCCAATGAGAATGATCGAATCATACTTCGATGCATGAACCAAGTTCTACATCAGGCCATGAGAATGGCTATTCCCTCACATGTGTCCAACTATCTCTCATTAACAGCCTTGTGTTAAACACGGATTAAATAAAATCTGAAAATAAAACAAATCATATTTTTAAACTGTCATAAATTACTAAATGTGGAATGGGAATGTGTGTACGAGCATGCAGGCCTGTGCTGTTATAGAGGCTACAGACATGTTGAAATGGATCTCCATGATGTTGCCTGAATTCAGTAAATTAGGAAACCCAGCATTACTTACCTTACCTATTGATTTTAGTATGGTCACCAATAAGGCTTCGTTCTAATGGTTAGGTTACAATAGGCTTCCTTAACCCTTACCACTCGTGTCAAAATTTTTAATTTTCAAATAAAATTAAAAAATGAACTGGTTTTCGTTTTTCAACAAATTTGGTAGGAGATGGTGCTGTCTACCAGCAACATCTTCCAGTAAAATTGTTGAAAAATGTACACCAGTTTCTTTGATACTGACACAGTAAATGATAAAATACTGATATCAGTGTGCTAAGGGTTAGTTAACTCACACCGCTCCGATGTTAAAATTTCAAGCTAAATTATAAGATGAACTGGAGTTTATTTTTCAACAAATTTGGTGGAAGATAGACTACATTGGCTACCAAAATTGTTGAAAAGTGTACACCAGTTTCTTTGTTATTAACACAGTAATTTTAAAAGATACAATATTGGCATCCGAGTGTAAGGGTTAAAACAGAGGCCTGCGCATGCACGCACACACATACACACACAAAAGTTCACAAACGCACACAGAATTCTCTTTATAGTGATTGAGTGAATTTTGATGAGGAAAGTATCCATAGATTGAACTGCTGTTACATGGAACACATTCACTGGATTTCCCGATAATTATAAAACAGGTTTTGATAATAACTCTTATCTCCAGGGCCTTAAACTAATTCCTAATATTGAAAACACAATTAACCATTTAAACATCAAATTTGATATTCAAAATACAAATATTTTCATAGAAAATGTTCATTTGCATATCACGTCCATTCGCAGATCAAGATAATTTTTGAAAATTTACTACCAGAATGACTCTTTAGGCCTGTTTGAGTGGTAAAAGGGTTAAGTTCAGGGCTTCCTCTAGTGGAAGTCCCGGAGTACTATACTCCCACGGTTCATGTTTAGACTCTCAAAACAAATCCCCGGACTTACTCTTTTTCTGGCCCTGACACTAAGCGCTAAAACCAAGCAAATTTAATGTATGGGAACCATTTTAGACAGCTTGAATGGTCAAAGGGTCAATTCTGACTTCGAGTGAAATTGAGAAAATGTCCACTGTTCCATTCATTCAGATGCCTTAGCACTTTAAACCTTTAGTGGTCAAGTCGCTCAAAACTGGCCGCTGTTCTGGTCTTATGAGATAAAGGGAAGACAGTATTGAAAGTGTACAGTGATGAAACAGGGCATAATTTATCTCGTATCGCATCTCACTTTGCTACACATATTTAGGATTTTGCTATACATTCTGTAACATGCATAGCTGTATTTGCTTTGCAAAATTTTTATGTTTATCAGTGAAAGAGTTAGTTGCCATACATTTTTGCAGACAACTATGCAATTTATAATTTGCATAGCAATTCATGATATGCAAATATTAAATTCTAAATTATGCCCTGTGAAAGATTAGCCTCTTAATCATGTAGCCACATGGTCCCCTAAACGCAAAACTTAATGGGCCCAGATAATTTTTCACGGTCCCAATTTTATCATTATGATACATCGTTGCATAGGGTTCAACATTTAGAAATACAGGCTATAATAACTTAGGATTTATTAATGAAAATTTAGATGTAATTTTAGTGTTTTCAAGATTAATAATATTGGCTCAACCGGCAATATACTCCACAGATATATAAAATGATTTTCTGTTTGCAATCTTAAAGTATGAATTGAAAAGTTTGTTGCCACCTGGGCTAGTGAATTTGAAATTGTGGTAGCCCAGGTTAAAATCTCTGAGCCATGGGCTACTGGGTCCCCGCTATTCTTCAACACTGGTGTATATTCATTTGTATGCCAAAAGAATTTCTGTTTTAAATTTACCTCTGGAATTACTGGCTCAATAGCTAAATAATAGCAAAAGTCTTTCTAGCAGTAATTTCTCAAAATTTGTATTAATATCTTGGCATTCAAATGGACATTTCACAAGACCAATGTCGACAATTTTTTATATTATAAATAATACAAGGAATAATGCTGAATAACTTTGAAAAGTTCGTAATCTGGCAGGAAGCTGTTGATCACTCTTTAATATCAGCCTTTTAAAGACAGCAACAGCGCCCAGTCACATTACTATCAAAATATTCCATAGAGCTTATACCTGCACAGTTAACTTAACTGTGCAGGTATAAAACTTTAACTTTAACACTCATATCAGCCAAAAACGGCTTCGGCCAGTCATCTTGGAAAATGTCCATTTGCAGACCAAGACGACTATTTTTTAACATTTACCACTGAAATGACTGGCTCGATAATGGAGCCAGTCATTTCAGTGGTAAATTTCAAAAACAGTCTTCTCTTAGTCTGCAAATGGACATTTACTATGAGAAAATGTAAATTTTCTTGAACAAATTTGAGGGCTAAATGGTTAAACACAGTACAGCTCATAAATAAGGTACCATGTTTCCAAAACAGGGAAAGAAGCATTCTACATGCTAGTTATTTAATACAATCTTGAAAACGATGTAAGAAATGTTCCGTTGAATATGTTTGTTTCGGAAATATTAAGCTATTTATGAGGGGCACTGTATAGTTACAATCTGAATGTATATGTTAATAACCAATTAACTCTCGAGTTCGATCAATAAAATTTCAATTTTTTTTAGTAACTCCATTTGCAGACAACAATATTAGTTTTAGGCTTGACTACCAAAATTTAAAACTCACTAGCCCAGATGGTGAGCTCAATTTTTCAATCCATATTTTAAGATTGCGAACAGAAAATCATTTTATAAATCTGACGAGTGTCCTTGCAGGTTGAGCTAGTAATATTATTAAGCTTGAAAACCCCCAACAGACACCCCCCCCCCCTTTAGTGGGTTGGTCTGTAGTTTTATTAACCACTATAAAAACATACTTACCGTTCAATCACTACTTGCTAAATCAAATATCTGCATTTATCTATCAGAATAAAATTTTTATGCTCGCTTACATACTCCCTAATGCCAATACCATCACCATGTAGACCCTCAACCAGGCTTCTGGTAGAGGGATCCCCTGCATTAGCCTTACAATAGACTGGCACCAACCTGTACACACTCCTTGGTGACGCCTGTCACTAAGCACGCTCGCGCATGCGCAGTAGGTCCCAAATGTGAAAACTGATTCACTCTTCTAAATTTAAGTGCCATATATCCAGAATAGATTCTCAAATCAATACCCAGCGGGGTGGTTGAGGCCGGGTTGTAGTGATTGAACGGTAAGTATGTTTTTATAGTGGTTAATAAAACTACAGACCAACCCACTAAAGGTGGGTCTGTTGGGGGTTGTTATTACACCACAAAAACATCCATTACCGTTCAATCACTACTTGCTAAACCCATAGATTTGGTCAGTGTCCCACTACGAAACTTTGGTGGGAGGAGATGTGAGAATCCATAAGCAAGGATAAAAATCAAACAAAAGATAACCAAATGTTAATAACATAACGGTGCATCTTAATCAACCACACAGTGATTATCAAACAAGGATTTCTTTAAACTTAAAGAAATAAATAAAAACCCAAAGAACAACTCACACCATTACATGCAGACGCATGGTCCTAACGAACATGGTGAGATGTGCTTGGTAAATGGTCTTCAGCCCCTTTAGTTAAAATCATAAAGTTCCTAAAAAAGGAAGCTGCTGTGCTCTGGTCTTTTAAATAAAAAGTAGTAAAAGTAGACTCAGATTTCCATCCTGTAACTTGCATAACTTCGTCTACAGAAGAGCCAGCAAAAAGGGCAAAAGAGGTAGCCATCCCTCTAATGACATGAGCTTTAATGTGAATGGTCTCACAAATCCATCTGGGAATAGATGCCCTAGAGACTGGACTGGCTAACCCCTCCTCATACGGAACCCAGAAAAGGGACAGATCGGATCTCTAAAAATCAGAATGACGCTTATAAACTTTTGGAGCTCTGACAGGACACCAAAATCTGTCAGCCGGAAAAAAGGCGGTTAAAGATTGTAAAATAATCGGCTCAGCTGGATAACGGATTGATTGAGTCTTTGATAAAAAAATCCCTTCAAGTATATAAGACCAGACCGTCCCCAGATTCGATAAACCTATCCTTTTCAGCGGAGAAAACATGGATTTCGGATCGTCTTCTAGCAGAAGCAGATGCAATTAGAAAAACGGTCTTAAAAGTTAAAAGATTCAAGCTAATCGTAGAGATAGGTTGGAAATGATGACCTGCCCAAAAACCTGAAGAACCAGAGCCAAGTTCTAGGAAGGCAAAGGTTTAACACCTGGAGGACGAATATTACCTAAACCTCTGATCAAAAGATTAAGAACCATAGTATCTTCAACTTCAGTGTTCAACAAACAAGGAAGAGAAGATGCAAAAGAAAATCTATATCCTCTTACAGTGTTAGCAGACAGATGCAAAGAGTCGAACAGATAAGATAAAGAGTCTAACACCTGGGAAATAGAAAGAGAATCAGGCACGAGACCTTGATCTGAACACCATTCTCCAAAAATCTTAAGCCGACCCTTGTAAACTGTTCGAGACGACTCCCTCCTGGCAGAATCGAAGATTTCCTGAGATCTTGTAGAAACTTTATTCTCAAGGATCGAGCACTCGATATACTCCAAACGCACAGACTTAAGATTCCTGGGTTTGGATGATGGTAGGTACTAGAAGATCGAGAAGGTCTACAAACCAGATCCTTATTGGCCAAAAGGGAACTATTAACAAGATCTCGCAGATCTGGTCCCTGACTTTCTTCAGAACCAAAAGAAATCAGGATTGTGGGAGGGAACGCATAAGCGAAGATTCCTGACCAGGACTGAGACGCACAGCCCACGCCCGAGACAATTGGTCCGCAAGAAAACTCAGACAGCCTGGAACATGAGTGGACACTAGGAAAATTTGATTCATGCGACACCACATGAGGAGGTTCCACACTTCCAAGTACAGGAGAGACGACTTTGTGCCCCCTCTGCCTGTTGATATAAGAGACTACCGTCGAATTGTCCGATCGAATCGAGAACTAGACCCTTAACCTGACTGTCCGAAAAGGGAGACATGAAAGATAAAATCTATGCAATCAGACATGTCGCAAAATGCAGGAAATGTCAATTTCCCTTTCTCCGAGATCTAACAATACTCACCATTCTGTTACTTCCGATATACAGCTGGCCTTGACAGCGGCTCTAGGATTATAGACTTCGAAAGCTTTACCGACTCCTGGGAACCGGGTACTCGGCTCCCCACTGCCGAGTACCCGTTTACCATAGAGCTCATATTGTTTGCATAGCCACCAAACAAGAGAAAACTATGGCTTGCCTCCGTGGGGCTGGGAGGCTGGGTCCGTAACAGAATGGTGAGTATTGTTAGATCTCGGAGAAAGGGAAATTGACATTTCCTGCATTCTCCTTCGATCAATACTCACCATTCTGTTACTTCTGATATACACCAGATTTGATCAGTCACCTGGTGGGAAGGGGCAAGCCATACATGCTAATTTTGCCCCTTGGAAAAAGATTTTAGACTTCAAACTTGACTAACGGAGACCTAAAAGGACCGTCAAGTTCACGGAACCGAATCACATTCGCGTCACAGCCCCCCCCCCTTTTTACTCCTAAGAAAAGGGAGAGAACTAACGAACATGTATCTCGCCTGAAACACCAATATGCCAAGAGGGTTAACTACTCCCTGCATATCGCTTGTATTAGCCTGGAATGAGCATGAATATATAAGATGAATGAACATGATACATATACATAATACAAAAAACTCTCACTTGTTGAATTACCTTATGATAACAGGACTTCAGACGTACCGCCTACAACCATTCACCGGTTCGGCCATCAGTGACACAATCTGGTTGACATCCTCTCGCTTGACCATGCCTGCTTTAGGTTCTTTTCTTACCAAAGTGAAAAAAGGGGAAAAGCAGTGTGGTCACTAACTATCGTTTCAAAACAGCTAAAGCGAGTGGATTGGCTGAGTCTGACACATCCCTCATATAGTAATCCGTAAATGAGGACTCACAGTGCCATTGTGCAACGGCCATGATGTCCTCTAACGGAACACCATTGTAAAGGGCGGTCGAGGCGGCTATTCCTCTAACATCGTGTGCCCTTACGCCCTGCACCTGGTGCCCAGTCGCCATCTCATGAGTAGTCTGAATGCATTCGACCACCCAACGAGAGATGGTATCCATGGATGCGGCGCCATAAGGCTTTTTATGGCAGATCCACAGATGTCTATCGTTCGACCGTAATGAGTCAGTCCGTTTCTTGTACTTAGTCAAAGCACGGACCGGGCACCAGACACTGGCATCACGATCAAACCTGGTTAACTTCGGTATAATGATCGGTTTGCCGGGATATCTCAAAGATTGGTTCTTTGACATAAATTCTGCTCTTGGCAGAAGACGCAGACCTTCTCCAGAAACAATAAATCGGTTCCTCTCTGCCGAAAGCGCATGGATCTCACTGCGCCTTCTAGCTGAGGAAGCTGCCAATAGAAAGACCGCCTTTAGAGTCAAATGCTTTAGACTAGCCGAACGCAACGGTTCGAATGGGTGCTTGGCCAGTACATTAAGCACTAAAGATAGACTCCAGGCTGGAATGACTACCGGTTGTCTCGGGCGGAGATTGCTCATTCCCTTCAACATCACGTTTAACTGGGCCACCTCTGGACTATCCCTGTTGGCTAGACAAGGGATAACTGATGCCAAAGCTGACTTGTATCCAGCAATTGTGACGGGAGCTAGTCCTGTAAAGAACAGCTCACAGAGAAAGTCTGCTATTTGCTGAATAGTGGATTGAAAGGTATCTATACCCTTTTCTTCACACCAGTCTGCAAATCTGTTAACCTTGTTGTTATATGACTTGAAGGTTGACCTCCTTATCGCAGCCGCGATGAAATCAGCAGCCTGTCGAGAAAAGCCTTCCGACGTGGAACGTTGTTTGACAACATCCACGCAGTCAATTTGAACATTTCGGGACGCTCGTGTAGGAAGCGTCCCTTGGCCTGGGAGATTATGTTCGGAATCTCGGGCAACTGCACAGGATTTTCCACCAGCAGATCCAGAAGATCCGTGAACCACGCCCTGCTCGGCCAATACGGCGCTATTAGCAGGACCAGACACGGCTCCTCCCTGACCTTCACCAATACCTTCGGTAGAAGAATGGTGGGTGGATACGCGTAAGCGTGCATCCCTCTCCAGCTTATCGCCAGAGCGTCTGTATCGACGGCATTTGGATCTGGAATCGGCGAGACATATGTCATGATTTGAGCATTTTCCTTTGTGGCGAACAAGTCCACGTTGGGTTTGCCCCAATGCTCGAAGATCCGTCGCAGAACTGGAGGGTTGAGGGACCATTCTGTTGGCAGGATTCTCTGTCTGCGAGACAAAGCATCCGCCAGAATGTTCAATCGGCCAGGAATATGAGCTGCTTTCAAAACAACCGAGTAATTCCTGCACCATTGAATCAAGTGCCACACCCTGATGCACAGGGTGGGCGACCTGGTCCCTCCTTGGCGATTTATATATGATACTACTGTCGAATTGTCCGACCGTATCAATATCACCTTGCCCCTGATCATCGGAAGGAACTCTTCCAACGCCAGTTCCACTGCCATCATTTCCAACAGATTGATATGCAGCTGACTCTCCGGGAGAGTCCATATGCCCGAGACCTGGTGTTCTCCCAGACAGGCACCCCACCCTTCCAGCGATGCATCCGTGTAAACGGACAGCTGGGGGTGAGGTAGGTGCAGCGAAACCCCTATTAGGAGATTCTGACGCTGTTTCCACCATAGAAGATGCGATATTATCGGCTCCAAAACTGGCACCAGTTTTGACAGGGGTTCTGTTCTCTGTTTCCACAGAGACATCAGATACAACTCGATAGCTCTTCGCATTAGAGCAGCGTACGGGATAACCTGCTCCATGGAGACCATCATGCCCAGCATCTGAAGGAACCGCCTCGCCTGAATGTGGTTTCCCACTCAAAAACTCCCGAGGATGGCTAACAGAGACACCACTCTGGGCTCTGACGGGTAAACCCTGCCTTCCTCGAGGTCGAATCGCATCCCCAAATAAACGAAATGTTGAGTGGGTGTCAACTCGGATTTCTCCTCGTTGACTATCCAGCCTAGATCTGAAAGTAACTTCAGAGTCAGAGCAGTATCCATGTTCAACCTGGCTGCCGAGTCTGCCTTGAGCAGCCAGTCGTCTATGTAGGTGTGTAGCGCCACGTTCTCTTTTCTGAGAAACGCTGTCACCGCAAGGACCACTCTTGTGAAAACCCTCGGAGCTGTCGACAGGCCATACTTGATTCTGAAACGCAAATCTCAGAAACCTGTGCCAACTCCGATTGATCGGAATGTGGAAATATGCATCTTTCAGATCGATCGATACACACCACATTCCTTTCCTCAATCCCGCCATTACCGACCTCGGTGTTTCCATCTGGAACCGAGGCGTATGGATAAACCAATTTAATGGCCTGAGATTGAGTATGGGTCTCCATCCCCCCGTGCTCTTGGGGACAAGGAACATGTTTGAATAGAAGCCTGGAGTGTTCCGGTTTGCTGGTTTTATTGCTCCCTTCATAAGCAAACCCGACACCTCCTTTTGAACGGCTTCTAACTTGTCTGGCTCCCTTGGTACGGGTGTCCAGACTGGTGCCAAAGACAGATTTTGTGGCGGAAAGTCCCATCACTCCGGCATGTAACCCTGGGATAACCATCCCAGGACCAGACTGTCTGACGTCACACCTCGCCAAACCTCGACGAAACGCATGAGCCTTCCACCCACCATAGACGCCTCGACCTCTAACGGGGTTGTCCGGCTCGCAGTCCGCCCCCCCCCCCCCCCCCCCCTTTCTTAACGAGAGAGAGTGAGAACCATTTCGTTCTAGGTACGACGGGTATAACTGGCACCGCTGTTCCTGTCGCACAGGTGCGGTCCAGGCGGATATGAAGGGAGCTTGCGTACCCTCAGGTACGCTTCGGCCCCTTCTGTCCGCCCTTTGAGGCCTTACCCTTACCCTTCCCCTTGCCCTTACCACCTCTAGGGCGGTCAGGAGCAACATTGGGGAGGGTAGGCGCCTCTACAGCCTTCCTGGGTTTCTTCGCCGGCGGCGGCTCCGAGAACCCAGCCGAAACAGACGTCGCAATAGGCCTGGCTTTCGCCTTGCCCTTATGCTTTTTCTGTTTCTTTAAAGGCTGTCCGGTTAGCGGCTTGCCCACAGCCCCTAGTGCGTGCGCTTGCCGCACCAGCTCTAGCTGGAGATTTACCGCTAACCGATTCTGCGGAATACTGGCGGTGTCCTCTAAGATGGCCCGCGCTTGGCCACCAAAGATGCTAGGCCCTGTCAGGGGCGTCCCAAGAAGACGCTCCCTGACTGCCGTAGCCGGACGCATATGGTCAATGACCATTTGCCTCCTGGACTTCGTCACACGCGCTTGCACCCTTGCCAATGCGTCCATTGACAGCACCAAGCCGTCATTAACGCACGATAGCGCCACAGGTGGCACAGGGTGGCCTGCCCCCGCTTCAGCCCACACCGACTGAAGTAGACGATAGGAGTGATTGACAGCGCTCATGGCTGCCCTCACACCCTCATCGCATAGGGCCAGGACTTCTTCCTGGTGTACC
This sequence comes from Chaetoderma sp. LZ-2023a, assembly GCA_034401795.1. Lineage (NCBI taxonomy): Eukaryota > Metazoa > Mollusca > Caudofoveata > Chaetodermatida > Chaetodermatidae > Chaetoderma > Chaetoderma sp. LZ-2023a. The sequence continues at coordinate 52,610,944 of CM067362.1, forward strand.
TGGGCCTTATCCACTAGTGCCGGACCGGGACCACCCGACCCGGCACTCTGGACGCCCAGTACCCATCGGTCATCCTCCATGACCGACGGGACTACACCATACCTGTCGTATTCACCCCGCGGAATACGGCACCTTGCCCGCACCTCCCTGGAGGCCGCAGGGAGCTGACCCTTGGTCATTAGTTGTTTACTATAAATAGCATCCAACAAATCAATGAACCGTGGATCCAGTCCCACTGACTGGATCCGGGCCGCGGGCAAAATCCCCGTCCTAATCGACGCACGGGGCGCATCTTCATCGGCCGTGGCCAAAACCACAGACGGGTCAACTCTGGCTAGCCACGCCAGAGCATCAGACCAGTCTAACTCCGAAGAAGATACCCCCGCAAACACGTCACCCGTTGACATGTTTACGGGTCTGCCAGCCATGGCCTCCCGGCCAGGAGCCACGGCTGACACGCCAGGCACTCCGCTACCACATGGTTCCGCCGCCACCCCATGAAACACTCCGGTCCATGGGGTAGGTCCGCACGGAAAACCGTACGGACCCGTAACCATCGCGGAACCATAGCCGGCCACGGGCGCCAACGGCACCCCATGTCCGGCTGCCGGACCAGGCGAGACAGGTGAGTACCACGCCTGGCCCGTCACACCGGTTCCCCTGACGGCTGGTGACAAACCAAGCCGCGCGGAACCGGTGCACGGTAACGGATTGGCCTCAGCCGCAGGCGGAGCCGCTGACCTGGCTTGCGCCAAACCAGACAAATGGAGGCCGGTTCCGTCCAGGACGGAATCAACCTCCATATTCTCCACCTGCGGCTTCACGGGCCGCAGCAACCTCTCCTCCTCGGCCTCATCGTCTTCAGACTCTGAAGAGCCGTCACTAGACGAATAAACCGTGGAGCCGTCCTGGCGGACGGCTCCCACACCTGACGGACCGGCCACCGCTACTGGACCACCCGGAGGTGGCCGCAGAGAGACAGAACCTGTCTGGCCGAAGCCAGACGGACCCGCCAGGGGGCCGTACGAGACGGCCCCCTCGGTAACCAGTCCAGAATCCTGTCCGAAGACAGGATCCGTACCAGGCATGGGGAGAAACTGCCCCCCAACCTTTGGTAGCAGGGACGACACCAGCGTGGGCAGAACGCTATGCAGAAAACCCTGCATAGCCGGACCAAACCACGCCGGCGGTGCCATCTCCGCCACCTCCAGCTGGGGACGTGGAGCACCCCCACCGGCCGAACCGGGCGCTCCACGATTTCCTCTCGGACCGCCTGACCCCGCGTCAGACCCAGCCAAGTCCTTCTGGGCAAGGAACTTAACCATCGTTTCGACGGACCACACTGCACAAACATTACACCTATGATCTATATTACACAGGGCACACCTAAAACAGACATGGTCCTTGAACATTACACGGACAAACTTATGGCAGTCGTCACATGATGGCGGGGCTAGCTTGGCCTATAAAATAAGCACAAACCTACAATAAACAAGCGGAACGAGACACGGATGGAAGGCAGACAATTAATTTTCAAATATTTTGACTCATAAATTAACCGTAACCTCCCGCACCCCACCCCGCCACGTTATAACAACGATCGCATTGATTATGACGACAAGAACGCGGCGGGCACAACACACCCATAATAGATCCTACAGGATGTGTAACGGCTCCAGGAATCATATCGCATAGCATTCAGGGTATATTTACTAATCAATATAAATTATACTCCTAACGAACGCAGCACGATATGTGAAGAAAACAACAAAATGTATAACAACTGCTGTCTCACACGGTAAAACCGCAGACCACGCATCTACTCAAGAATTTTGAAACCACCGATCATTGCAAACCGATCGTGATCGCACGTAAACTTGATCATTCTAAAGTTTCCGGTACCATTTTTTAGTACGCAGCACCCAGAACAAGATGCGCGAATTAATGAAAAAATTTTTCTTCACATAAACATCCGAGCGACCGGGTGTGACGTCACCCGCTCGGATTCTACGGAGAATGACGTCAGCCGATATTCGTGTTAGAAATACCGTAGCAAACACCTATTTTCATATCTGCCGATCGCCTGTTGGGGTTTAAAGAAGGCGATCGTCTGGCATATATCGTTGCTAGCACACGTCCCAGATTCTATGGGGTTAGAAATTGGAACATGCGACACAACGAAATTTAGAGACCTAAGTCTTTTAACTATGGATATAAAGAACAATACAACCTGGTTGTCTTGGGCGGTATTCTCCATAGTCCTTAGTTATCCTTTCAGAACACACAAACTATCACTGATTAAAGACTTAGATTCTTTTAAAAAACACTAAAATCCTTAATGCGAAAAGCATGTATTGCACTTGTTGCTATGCAAACAAGAATGAGCTCTATGGTAAACGGGTACTCGGCAGTGGGGAGCCGGGTACCCGGTTCCCAGGAGTCGGTAAAGCTTTCTAAGTCTATAATCCTAGAGCCGCTGTCAGGGCCAGCTGTATATCAGAAGTAACAGAATGGTGAGTATTGATCGAAGGAGAATGTCTATGTCTATGTATAATAGTTCGCGTTAGTGAAAATAATAGACACTAATAAGTCTGACTGTCTTTTAATAAAGAGACATAAACGCCAGTAAATATTATTAGTTCTACCAACAGACGACTAATGCTGGTATAAGAGGGATCTCATATATCCATATGATCAATTTTTGAAGAAAAGTTCCGAAATCAAGGATATAGAAATATGAGATTCCCAATTATTCCATGCTTCCAGCCAGGTGAAAAGATTTCATCTTGAGAACGGCTCTCCAAGTGTGATACCAGCCATCAAAAAGAAGAAGAAAGAAGCCAGGTGAATGCATTCCTAGGCCTATTTGACTTTTATTAAATCGGGCCGACAGGACTTTTTATCCTAGGCTGAGGTGACTAATTTAAGTAGGCCGTGTTGGCAATTGGGCCGACTCGACTGGAATTCGCTTCACCAACAACCCTCAGCCAAAACGCCACCAAAAGACCCAGCAAATCCCAAGTCCCCGCCCACCGAAAACCACCGTCCTGAGGCCTGCAGCAACTCAGTCAAAATAGAGCAAAAAGTTACACTAGAAAAGGGAAAACAACCAAAATTCTGGAAAAAAATTAATGAAAACAAAGCGAACTCACCGAAACTATGTCAGCGCAGAAGAAGAATGCGTGCTTATATTCCTTCTTCCTGCCCCCTTATCCGCTTGATTATCTTTTCTAAGCGACTATTGTTCTTGTAGACACTAATCTTGGAGTCATACCGATCCCTATGAAACCTTTACTGAATCTAATTCTTTTCAGCGACTGACAAATTAGACTACGATTTACGCAAGAATCAGAGTTTTTCCCTCTACAAATTCACTCCCTTTGGTTAAAATAAATATGTCAATCTGCCGACATAAGAGATAAAAGGAGGGCGAAGAAAGGCTGAATGGCCCGAAGACAACTGGCCATCCAAAGTTGGATTTAAGTAAAAGTCGTATCTCGAGATAATGCGTAGAATACAGACTGACTTATCGGCTGATGATATGCGCATATAAAATAATCTGCAACAGAAAAACCCATACGGCAACCAGTCAGAAGTCTTTAATTACGTTGAAAATTGTCACTGATAAACGAATAGATGTCTGAATAGACTACAATTCCAAGAGAGACTACAAGACTGGCAATAACTCGGTATGAGTATTTTCAGCCATTAAACATTTCCAATATTAAACAAATACGGAAATAAGACTAAATCTTAGGCAAGAAGATGACAAGATTCTAGGAAAGCGAACATGTAAACCGGACTTGAAGAACAAAACTGGATCCCCAGGAAGTTCTCTCTCACCTGAAATCCAAAACAGGAAGACAGACCCGGAAGATAATCCTAGAACACCAGAAAGACCCATGAAAACCGGAAATGACCTTATCCCCGGCTGTACGAAATCCGGATGCAGAAAAATAGGAAACGGAAATGTGTAAACCGGAAGTAGACTACCTGAAACTGATCAAGATCCTACAACCCGGATGTACAGAATTACCGGAAGAGGAAGCTGAAAAAAACAACTGGAAACAGATATAGATGAATGATGCAATGCCAGGTCCAACAGACCCAGATAAGCATTCTTCCTACCGGAAGTAGCAACACTACTACCGGAAGAGGAAGCTGAAAAACTGAGAAACGGAAATAGATGCACTACTGCCGGAAACGAAAAAAATGGAAGTGGATGGAAATGCCCGAAAACCATGAGACACCGGATGTTCAGCCAAGCCAGACAATCACAGTGCTCATATCCGGATGCCCGGTAAAACCAGAAGACAAACCGGAATGCAAACCAGCTTGCCCAGACAAGACAGGAGCAGAGACGGAAGCAGAGGAGATGGACGATCTCTTTTCTGGCAATAAGAATTACGGGAAAGATGAACTTATGCATGAGATGAAGGATCGGAAGCTCCCGCCACCGATGCCATCGCATGAGGGTTATGCAGACCCTCAAGACTTATATGGTCTTTTGTCTGGCTCCTACCTGAGGATGAATAACCAGACTTATTCTTTGAATCACCAGACTTTTACTTCAGAGATTTCATCTCTTGTCTGGAAGTGCGTGAAATCTTACTGAAGACTGGAATCACAGTGATTCCCGAATAAAATATTTGAAAGCACTATAAAGGATCTACGTAATAAGAGTGGTACTTGGCTATTTTATAACATGGTAATTTGATGGTATATAATAGGCATGGTTTCACAAACCTCGAAAACGGGAGCAATGACACGAAAACTGGTAACTCCAAACTAGAGTTACAAAAACCCTCTAAAACACCATGACATGAAAGTTAAACATAACATAGGCAAGAAAGATTTCATGGTAGGCATGTTTTCTTGAGTCAGAGAATTAAATGTAGCTGAACTTTTCAGTGCAAAGCTATAAACTTTTATCCATATGATAGCAGGCGAACTGATCTGCTAGCAGAATATTTGAAAAGTGATCTACATGGTGATGGTATTGGCATTAGGGAGTATGTAAGCGAGCATAAAAATTTTATTCTGATAGCTAAATGCAGATATTTGATTTAGCAAGTAGTGATTGAACGGTAATGGATGTTTTTGTGGTGTAATAACAACTATGCTTTTAACACTTTCTACATTAGTAAATCCCAAATTATTATATCCTGAATTTCTGTTGGCCCCTATGCAGCATAATGATAAAATTGGGCCACTGAAAATTTGTTTGGGCTGCTTAAGTTTTGCTTTAAGGGGCCCAGGTGGCTACATGATTAAATGGCTAAACCTTCATCCCTGGACCAAGAATCCTCCATTAGTACATCTAACAGGGTTTGTACACCTTTCAGTATTTGAAATTCCATGACTTTCCATGACTAAAATTTAAAAATTCCATGACCTACAAGAATCAATAGCTAGGTCAAATGCAGTCTAATTTGTTTCAAAATTGTCAACAGCACATAGTGAATCATATGGAATTTGCTTTATCTAGGGTAAAGGGTCAACATGTCAGAATTTTGACATTTTTAATAAAATCTGAGGCTTTCACATAAAAAATTGACGAATTAAAAAATTCTGAATGGAAGTTCTAGAGCCTATGATCATACATGTAGCATCCTTTCAGGCTAACTTGGTTGAAATCGGTCAAAATGGTAAGAAGCAATATTACCATTTCTAGTAAATTCTGAACAAAATCTAAAATTTTGACACAAAAAATTGCCTATTAATCCTTTAACACTCGTATCAGCCAAAGACGGCTTCTGTAGTGGTCTTGAGAAATGTCCATTTGCAGGCCAAGAGAAGACTATTGTTGAACATTATTTTTTGGAACAAATTTAAGGCTTAAAGCCTAGGCTGATTGGTTGGTTTGTAGTCAGAACCGTGATGTCAGTGGATTTTGACAACAAACCAACCAATCAGCTTTCTGACAATGGTGCCCACAGATGAAGGTTTCATACTGTGTGTATATTATATATAAGTAGGGGGAATATGTGGTAGAGGGATGGATGGATGAAAATTCAAAGGCCTGTGATTTGGCCAAGGTGTTCAAGAAAAAAATTGAAATCCATTCCTTAAAATGGTTACTTTCACAAAAATATTGCGCACTAATAGATAACACACACGGGAAAATTTGACAAAATATGAGCCAAAAGATCTTTATACAGGTATATAACACAGTCGTAGTTCAGAAATATTGCAAATCATATTTTTCCGACGAACGAAAATTGGTAACTTTACCGCTAGATTCAAAATAACAATAATAATCGCTTATCGGCTAAATATCTGGTTATTTTTATTAATATTAACAAGTTTATTTCATACTTTAACCGTAATAGAAAGCATAAAACCATCTTTGAGCGAGAAATACATTCAATAGTCAGGGCACTCCCCCTTATGCTAGCGAGAGCGAGATATTGTCATCTAATTATCATAATGCAACCAATTCGGCCGGGACGAAATCGCCCAAATGAACAAAAATCTCGCCAATAAATATACTGCTGAATGCATACGCTGAGTAGGAAATAGTGAATTTATTGCTCAAATTGTTTCAAAAACATCTTCTGTACATATTTATTATTAATTTGGGATATTGGCATTCGCGAAGCTACAAACCTGTTTTTATTTTATTTCCAGTCCAGATATAGTTCAGTGGAATGCCTCCAATTACAAGACTTTAATTTGGCCTTCCAACATAAGAAGCGATCTAACCTCATTTTAATTCTTACGTTGTTTTGGGTCATTTTATGTTGGTCGGACATATTGCTTTGATAATGAATGAAATCATGTGATCGCAGCGATAAAGAAATGAAATGTGTATTTCCAAGCTTTATTTCCTCATTTTACATTTGTATGCCATCAGATTTTATTTTTATCTAGGGAGATTATCATTTTCCATAACTTTTATCAAAATGACAAATTTCCATGACTTTTCCAGGCCTGGAATTTAGATTTTCAAATTCCATGACTTTCCAGGATTTCCATGACCCGTACGAACCCTGATCTAAACCCTTGTTGATTCAGATTAACAAAAATCGTTTCCCTGACATGCGATTTCTCAATGTTGTTATTCTCTAGACATTCTGTAGATGTAAAACCATTACTAGTCTCCATAACTATTTGACTGAAAATTGTGACCGCCATAACGCTTTAACACTCAAGCCAGTCCAAAACAGCAGGGGTCGTGCTTGAGTGGCCATTTGCATAATTAGATTAGTTTTGAAAATTTACCTCTGGAATGACTGACCCGATAACTGAGCGAGTCAGTCAAGCTGGAAATTTTCATAGATAATCTAATCTTTCAAAATATTTAACAAAACATTCTGCAAATGGACATCTTTAAATAGAAAATTGGAATTTGATAATCAAAGGGCTGATCAACAATAACTCTCACTCAACACGCTTCCTGCATTACAATCATTACAAATTTCATATTCTGTGGCAGAGTAAAACAGATTAAATGCTGCAATCTTTACAACAAATCATAATCAAAACAACGTTCATAAGTTGATTGATTAATTAGCAAAACATACCTACATAGTCCACTTGGATAAACAATTAAGCTACCATAAAATTAGTCGCTGTTTGTAAACAGACGTTTTCTATAGCAATACAATTCCAAAACATTGAAATCTTTTAATCAGTAGACCCTCCAGCATGTAATTATGTCTATAGTTAACTGGGACAATATGGGAATTAAACAAACAAGCGTGACCTGATTAGGTTGACCTGATTAGGTCACGCGCTTGACCAAACAGGACACGCTTCAAAGGGCGGTGCGCTATACGGCTCTCAGTGTATTGAAAATTCTATCATCTATGGGTGGGAATAAAATGACCAGAAGCCCGTTTTCGACTTGAAGGTCTTAAGCTGTTTAAAGAAGACGAGTAAACGCTCAATCACACATTTAGTATTAAAACTCATCACAAAAACAGTAAACTCCAAATTACCATCCACTGATTAGATTCATTAAAACTAGGTCCGTGATCTTTGACTATTGTATAGGTACTTTTAGGTACTGACCTAAAAGAAATGCCCGTTTGCTGGCGAGCTGACCTCGCCTCGCTCGCGCGGACTGAGCAAATAAACACACTACACAGGAAATTGCGTTCAACTAATCCCTTTAAAACAATCACCACCTAATCCAGTGACCTCGTATCGTGTTGTCGATCGCTTTCACGTAATATGACAAGCTTAAATAAAATATTAATCTGTTGTTCACGGCAATATTTCAAGTCAATATTCCAAGCGTGTTGTTGTAATTTACTTGCACAGGGCAATTGACCCGCTCTCCAAATATGGATTCGTGACGTCACGGGCACCTGCTCCCAGCGCCATCTCCCGGAGAGAAACTTGCGAAGGGAGACAACTTATGGTAGCATTATTCAAAGTATCAATGCATAGATTATGTGGTTTTATACAATAAACCTACTATTTGTATCTCGTTTGTGAGTTGCTCACAATTAACTTACTGATTTCTATTGAGAAAAGCTAACATCTAGCTGATTAGATCAATGATAGTTTCAACAAAAATCATTGATAAACATTTCACCCCTGGGATTCTATCAATCAATCATATTCCATTTAGAACTGAGAAGTCTAAAAACATAACAGATTCATAATTTCAATCATTTCATATGCAACTTCGGTAATTCCAAAATGATTCCCGTAATAGATGAATCGCGTGAAATTCCCCAGATGGTGCAAACATGTGGGTGGGTCTGGGAGTTTATAGGGGTGCCCCCACCCCGCCTTCCAAAAGTGGAGTGTTCGCGGTCCACCACGGGAATCTAGACCCGCTCTGGGGCCATCGTCTGCATTTTAGAAGGTAAATATATAAATCTTAAACGTATGTATTATCAAGCGAGTCAAAAATCATCACATTGCACGAGCTTTAGCGAGTGCCCCCAGCCCCTTTCACCCCCATGGCAACACCCATGGTATGAATCCACTTTTAGCTATGCCCCGCCCATCTCTAGCTAAGCTTCACCCGTGCACCCCTTGCGCGTGTTGGCATCGATATGTATTGCTATACAGCTAACCTGCTTTTATATTTTGAAACTAATTTGACTGGGGGCTGTTAATTGCGCCCAGCCAAATTAGTTTCAAAATATTCAACAGAATGTTAATTAAATAGTAAAGACATACAATTCGTACAATTGACGGACTATTCCATGTTCATGACGGAGTATTTCTGTCAATTATTATTGTGAGGTCAGCCAACATGTGACGTCACTGATTACGACGTGATATACTTCAGTGACCTATTGGATTCATCCATTGATGAGAGTAGAAGAGCAACGTTATAGGCATCCCTTCTGATTGGTCGGGAGGGTGTCACATGAATTGCGACGTCATCTCATTTGTAAATTAGGCCACGCCCACATGCCCATATATGTGCAAATGAGATAACGTTGCAGTTCACGTGACACCATCTCAACCAATCAGAAGGGAGGCTCATATCTTCACTGTTTTCCGGGATGTATATGTACAGGCATGTGCTGATGATTGGCATGTGTAATGAGCCGTGTTCGATGTCATGTGACAGTTGTAGGTTAATCAGCAGAGATGCCCATATCCTTGAGAAAGAGCTAGATCACATGACATCATCTATGCTCATTGCCAGGCCTAACGACCATGAAAGGGTGTGACCTAATGTAGCGTGGCCTAATGGATGACAATATATTCGCCCTGGTCCGATCACGTGATGCCAGCTATGCTCATTGTCGAGGCTAATGACCCATGAAAAAGGGTCATGACCTAAGGTGTGGGGTGGCCTAATGGATGTCAATATTGTTGTACTGGGATAGGTCAGAATATAGGATGTCAGCTGTCACATTGGCAACCTAATGACATGTGAGCGGGTAACGGGAAGGACTAGCTAACCACGAACCGGTACTCCGCCCCCCTGGGATGCACCACAGCTGCCCTAAGGGTGGCTATACCCAAAGCATGCACGATAGAGAAAAAGTCTAAGGCACGATTCGCCAGGCCACTGGGAGTACCTCTGTAATAGACAGGGTTTCTTTCATAGGATGGGGCACGGCCGTGTTTGTGCAATATTGATGACTGAGTAGGACACTTTTAGTTATGATCTTTGTACAACCTCTTACTCTCATAATATTATGATCAAAAAAGTTTCCTGGAATGTTTGGTATCTTTAGAAAGCCTTAATAATAACGGGTCAAGGCATGGAAAGAGCATTGCAACAATTGATGAATTATTGAACGTCCTCGAAAGGAAATAACACTAAATGCAACCTCACCATTGAACTCACTAGCGCCTGCTGGACGCTATGGAGACTGGTGTAGCTGCAAGAATGATTACCAATTGGCTGGTGATTGCTTAAGAAAAGTCTGCCATTTCGTCAAAGGATAATGAGATGCAGAACTGAGAGTATAAAAGCTGCTCGCTTTGCATTAGAAAATCAGCTGCATAGAGGTTGTTCACAGGCTGCCTCACCAACGATCCCAATCGATGGTATACATTCCACTCCCCAGCTCAGAATATGACAGGGAAATTGAACTGCGGAACCATTGGGGCTTTAGCCGCTTGGAGCGGGTCGACATTTACATAGGCAGTAGGACAACTTCATTGGAACAAATAAACAACTTAAATTCTTCCTTCTCCAGAAACTGTCACTGCTATCGCACCACTCACAGAACTGTGCTGCTCCAAAAATCTCTGCACCACCTTCTGATCTTGAAGAGAAGTAGATTCGACAGCACACCGGCAGGACTACTGACTCAATCTGCACCAGAACGTCACCTGGAACCATCTCTGCCACCCTTTGTCTGTTACTAAGAGAACTTCCGGAAAACCCAAATCGGTACGCATCTCCGATCAAGTTCGGGTTCCACCACTCTTTGTCTCATTTTGAAAAAGATTGTTTCCCCACGACAATGAAACATTCTTTGACTGCTGATACTAAAAGTATATCACTCCACCTTGTGTTGCATTGTGCCGACCTGTTTGCATTGACTACTTTTGTCCGCGGCACTTCCCTGTGACAGCACTACTCATAACGAACTGCAGAACTACTCGTTCTTCAGAAATACTGCTCACTGGTCTGTTGTGATCTATGACTGCCGAGGACTAAGTCACTGCATGACATTGCACCTTGGGAATATACCTACCACGGTTGGTTGAAAGCCGACAATTCCCCAGTAGCAAAACCTAGATCCCACATTTAGTGAGGCTGTTCGACCGTGACTGTGAATTTTCTACAGCACTGTAAAGACTTGAATTGTGCATGATAAAGCCTTAAATGTACTAAGTTAGTTCTCCTTTTCTCTACAGATTTCTAAATTGGCCGCCTTAAGCGCCATTTAACTTATTTCCATCGCTGTCTAGCGATCGTTCTATTCTAGCACAAGGACTTCCTAAACGAGATCGACCGCCTTAGCCATAAATTGTGTATGGCTACATCGTGCAACATGAAGTCAAACCCTAGCATTGTAGTGGTGTCACATTACCAATTTCGTCTATACAGGCCAAAACGTTCACCCTTTTTGCTACTATTTTGGAGCGGGTGTCGTCCGCCGCGCATAGCATGAAACTTCCACCAAAGAGGCTGTTTCCTGACTTCTTATTCAGTAGATCCCATATACCACTTAGATCATCAGCTAACTAATGTAATAGTCACCTGAGGCACTTCTGTCGCCCTCCATGGTTCGCTCCTGCCAAACCTTCTGCAATCGATGCAGGCCTTCAACCTGTGATATTTCGCTTCTTAGGAGTAGGATATACTACCGCACTGCTCAGCTCGTCTGGAAAGTCCACCTATCGTGTCGCCGATTCCCAGCTCCATTGCAAATGATCTCGATGCCGCAATAATACTTCATGCTATGCGGGACCATTTCCAATTGATGCATTCTTGTCCAGGCTTCGATAACCCTGTCGCTTACTTTTCCCTTTTTGACCGCTTCCATGGGTCTTGTGACCCCCATTGTATCTCTCCTAGTGAGAAGGAAGGGGTGCCACCTAAAAAGAAACCCTGCATTAGACGCTTATGCATAACCCCTTAGGTTGGAATTAGAATTGACACTGCAGCTAAAATCTTCCCTGTTGCTTATCAAACCTTTTTCATTTTGGACCCATCAGCCAGTGGTCAGAATAGATGTCAGAGCTATGGGGTAATGTCTAAGTTATTAACAGCATTAGAGTGGTATCCCGATTTGGAAATGTGCGATGCCATCTTTAGATTCTGGGAATCTAAAGGCATTGTCGTAGATTCCCTGAAGAATGTCAATCGTTTAGATGATAATAATATTAATTTCCTAATTAATAATTTACTACTCTTAACAGTCGAGCGTGAATGCGTCAGACCACAGTTTGATCTAACATTTAAGAATCCATCAAGCTCGGTCGTGACGCATTCACACATAGCTCTGACAATGCACACACCCTCAACATTATGCTCATTATCAGCATCATCGTCATCATCATCATCAACTTTACGTCAACCACCGTCACAATCGACATTACCCAGGTTATTAGTCTGTCACAAGCATAGGTGGTAGGGTTAAAGCGCCACGCATTAATGAGATCAAGGTTAATGGGGGCAGGGAGGGCGGAACTGGTCATAGTATATTAGCTAAATTTTGCGTTAACATGAATGCTAGCCCTCACGATTTCTGCCAGGTAAGCATTATACTCCCATCCCTAAATGCGCCGATACACGTAGATTTTAGACAAGTCACAGCCTCAAACATTACTGATGCTATATCTGAAGAAAGTCAGTCCCGAGAGACCGTTTGTCTGGACTCTGATTATAAAATGGGCATTTTTCATGCTGAAATGCCTCATGGTTCTGTGTGGAATGTTAATCTTGCCAAATTATATCTCAATGATTTGAAGCTTGAAACTTTAGTGAAACGAAGTTGTGTCACACCTTATAATGAAGAAAATTCATGTATTGCTCGTTATATCATCATAGGAGTGTGTTATATCGAGCCTACCATAACAATTTGCAAATGTAAAAGTTATATGAATATCTATGCAATTGTCTGATGGTATGCATTCTGATAATCTGCGTCAACGTTGCCAAGCTCTTGAACTTCACGCTAGGGTGGGTGTACCTACTGATGAACCCTGTGGCATAGCCACTTTGAATGCTTTTCAGGACATTCTGAATCCATGGATTTCACTCATTGTTTACAGTAATGCTGATCATAGCAAATGCATATCATGAAGTGGATGGTTGTGCAGAGATTTTAAACATTTATCTACATATTGAGCACTATGCATACATTTACAGGGTCTGCTAGGGCATGGTTATTACTGTGAACATGTTGACATAGGCTACGATCATCATGACCATCACTCTTGCATTCAATGTTGTTGTTTATGTAAGTCAGATCATTCCTGTAAGCAATATGTTAATTGCTTCTGCGAGAATTGTCACAGGTGGTTTAAAAGCGAGCTATGTTAAAATGATCATATTGAGTCTAAGATGTCTGTTGAGTCTAAAGCTTGCTTTATGTGTCACAATTTGTTTAACGCTACTGCTTCTCGCATTAAGCGTGTCTGTGGGCTGGGAAAATGTCAGAGCTGTAAGCCTGAAATAGATTTAAACGATCATGTATGTTATATGGCACTGCATTCTCAAGAAGATATGAATCTATTAGAGAAATGTAAGTCCTATATGGATAAGCGGTATGACTGCTCTCCAATACCTCAATGATTCACATTTTATGATTATGAAACTAATCAGTTTATGAATCATCAGTGTCATTTACATCATAGTGCAGCTAGCGTGTGCTGAATGCATCAGTAAACCAGTAATAGAATATTGGGTCACATGCGATGCTAGGTGGTGAGATTTTATATTTGAAGGTAATACGGCTCTGCCCGATTTCATGACATGGCTCTCAGATGTAAAATCAGGGTTATGCATCTGTCATAAAAGGAGCAATGTTTTTGTCTTTGTCGACTATATAGTGATAGGTTATAACAGTCATTGCATCTAGACTTACATTTAATGATGGAATGGTGGTTTAGAAACACCCAGATTACGCCTGACAGTGTAATTATGTACGGTAACAAGGTTGTGTTCCTAGATGTTGGAGGTATTCAGTTTAACGACTGTTCAGCATGTTTTGCCATTTCAACTATGTCCGCTCCCAACCATATTCGGTCTATTTAGTGAAAAAGAATTTTTCCCTTAGTTACTAAACAGTAACCTGTATTACGTCATCGAGTACCTCCCTATTGATGCTTAGGGTGCTGACACCATGCAGGTGTCAGGAGTTTGATGAGTGGTATGCATCTGTAAAAGATGGTGCTTCCAATTTCAGGGATGCCATGAAACTTTACTGTAGGGCTGATGTAGATATTCTACAAACGACCAGTGGGAATGTTTTCGACATGTTTATTAGGGAAATGGGTATATCCCCTTTCGTGTCTTCTGTAACGTTAGCGTCGTAATGTAATAAGGTGTTCAGGATGAACTACTAGGATGAGCATAAGTTAGTAGACCTGCCCATTCGAGGGTACGCTAATCTGCATAACGAAAAGCATTACTTTGTATATGGGTGTCGATGGTTGGATTATGTGGCTCATTCTAGAAGCATTCGTATTCAGCACATGCTAACAGGTGGCAAACCTGAGGTATTGGATAGATTCGTAGAATGGTACTCCCACTGACGAGTACTTCTAGTATTATGGCTGTAAGATACATGCATCTCTCAAATGTCTACCATGTAACAGAGCTACTGAGGCATCATTCTTTCTAACTACATTTAACTTTAGAAGTGGCTTATCAGAAGACTTTTTCTAAAGCACATCATCTTTGACGCATGTGGATAACAGTGGTAGAAATGTGACTGTGCGAGTTTAAGGCCCTGAGACTTAGCGACCCTAATATTGATGCGTTTCTGAATATGCGAACTTGCCAAGGGCCCAATATACCCTGTAATGTGTTGTATGGATGGGGCACTAACACCATTCGCTTACATAATAAAGGCACTATAGATGAGTATATAGTGTACATGGACATCACGTCCATATATCCTTATGTATGTAAGTCTAGTAAGTATCCTCTAGGCATACCGGAAGTCATCATTAATGATTTAAAAATTATAGATGAGATCACCTCTTACTTTAAACGTATAAAATGCATCTGTCCACCTCTGAAAGATTTTTTTTCCAGTACTGCAATACAGGTGTAATGACCTCCTGTTCTTTCCGTTATGTAGTAAGTACACCCACCATCTACAGAACAGTGAATGTATGCATATCGAGTGCATGCTTCAAGGGATGTGGACCTCTGTGGAGCTATGCTAGTCCGTATGGGTGGGTTATCAGGTATTGGAGTTTATCGAGGTCTGGCACTATGAGAAGCATACAAACACTTTTTCAGGAGTACATCTATAACTGCTTGAAAATTAAGCAAGAAGCCTCAGGGTATCCCGAAGATGCTGTCTCTAATATAGAGAAGCATGACTATATTCGTGAGTTTTTTGAACGAGAGGGGAGTAAATTTAATGATGTCAAGCATCGTCAAAGAGGTTAATTCATCTAAATGTAGGTTTCATCTCACTTCGACATGGAAGTGCCAAGTACCAACATATGTTGATGTATGGATCCTTAGTGCTGATAGTAACCTTTAACTGAGGGTTGTTTTTTCTTTTTCTTATTTCTTTTCTTTTCTTTTCTTCTAATCAAGGAGGAATCGAACCATCACCACCTCAACCACTGTTGAGGCACTTTTAACTGAGATTCTAACTCATAAACGCACTCCATATGCTCTACCCTTATTGTTATTTCTACCTCTACAAACAGTATCTTCGAAGACAGGCATCATGTGAGTAAACTTTCTAAATGTCTTATAATGCATAATGATTCCTCTCTTAGTAGGATATCTGCTACCAACACAATTCCTGTATGTAAACTACCATTCCTTCTTTATGTTTCACAACTCTTACATACACATTGCTACCGAGATTTACAGATACTTCGCAACAAAAGGTATGCTGAATTCATCGTAATGCTTACAGACTCTTATTGAATTCCTGAAAGCTTGGTGAAATTACACATTTTAACCCGTCTTCATAGCAGGGGCTGGGAGGTGAAAGGTGACGAGGATTGACAGAACAGGTCTGAACACATCATAACTCTGTGAAGTTCCTTCAACACCTCGAGCAATGGTGACTGTATAAGCACCTGCTCTAATTGGTTGAGAGGTATGACGTCATCAGTATGTGAATTATCCCCCAGACCTCATAACAGTTTCATGTCAAAACCTTGGCAACTAGAACGAGAACATTGATAACATGAACGTGAAGTTGCACAGAAAGCAATGACCAATCCCAAAGCCTTCTATGGTTATGTCAGATCCAAACTTAAAACAGTGACTGGTATCGCAGGTTTGAATCGAGCTGATTAGTCAACAACAACAAGCAACACAGAGAAAGCTGAAGAGCTCAACAACTACTTTGTCAGCATCTTTACAAGGGAAGGCACTAGTATAAACGTACTTGAATTAACCGCCATTGAATCTAGTGAATCAGAAGCTAGTGTACTTAAAAGACTTGAAAACGTCAAAGCACAAAAGTCTCAGGGCCCCAGATGAGCTGCACCCCATGTGGTGAAAGAGATTAGTCAGTCAATCACCAGCCCCCTGACCAGATTGTTTAACAGATCCCTTCAGGAATGCTACACTCCATAAGACTGGAAGAAGGGCAGTAAGGCATCAGCATCCAACTATAGGCCGGTGAGCTTGACGTCAGTCATGTGCAAGATCATGGAGTGGTTTGTCAGGGAAGAGTTAGTTAAACATATGTCCAGCTTTATATCAAGTTCCCAAGACGGATTCATGAATGGGCGGTCATGCATCACTCAACTACTGGACGCGTTAGATTACTGTACTAGAGTTGTTGATAGTGGAGTATTAGCAGATGTCATATACATCAATTTTTTTAAAGCATTCGACACAGTCCCTCATCAAAGGCTGATCAACAAATTAAAGAGCTATGTGGTTGGAGGGAATATCCTAGGATGGATAGAAGCATTCCTGAGTGACAGAAAGCAACGTGTCGCTGTCAAGGAATCATTCTCAAATTGGGCTCTGGTACAAAGCGGTATCCCTCAAGGCAGCATACTCGGACTTGTCCTGTTCATATGCTTCATCAACGACATGCCAGGAGAAGTAGAGAGTATGATTAGGTTTTTTGCCGACAATACCAAATTGTTCACACAGATTGATTCTAGGGTTGACCGCGACCAAATCCAGAGACCTAAATAGCTTGAAAGACTGTGCAGACATATGGCAGATGAGATTGAATGCGAGCAAGTGTAAGGCAATGCACCTTGGCAGGTGTAGCTCGTGGGGTACGCGCTGGTCCACCATGTTGCTCCGCACCAATGCTCTGCATGTACAGGATGAGCAGGAGGTCAGGTTAGCTGCGGTTCTCTGGGTTGCGGATCCTATCGCAACTCTCTGGAAGGTACAAAGACCGGCTTCTGGAGCCGGTGGAACGATAATGTTCCAGTGGGGCCATGCGACCATTGCTGCCGAGATTGAACCTCGTGGTCTCATCCCAACTGTTGGTGTCACAGGTATGATGGTCCATAAACTAATTAAAAAGTCCGGACATAGTAATAATTAAAAATAACTACACAAACAATGGTACTCGTCTGCTAGTAGATGAGCAAAATTATACAGTACATAGAACCAAACCGGTGTCTTGTCTCCGTGGGCTCAAACAAATAGTTATGTGCAGTGAGTCAATCCTAGTGAGATTATAATTAATGTGATGCACGCTGGTTTGCATGAAGACTGGTCGGATGACTTCCGAAGAATTCATAGGTCACTGTCTTATGTAGGTCCAAAGATACTGCATTGGTAGGTGCCACTTTTATTTATGCGGGTCTTCTGCTAAATTCTAACTTATCATTTAGTAGTTAGATATGCTTCCAAGCTTTGGCCGCAAGTGGCAGGGATTCCTACATATCTTTAGACACATAAGTCCAACTGGCGAAGATGCCCGGCTTTCCAAAGGTCGCCCCACATAGCATCTTCCTCAGAAAGACAACGTGCAGACATGTTACAGAGCGATAGCTCCCGAATCCGATCCGGTCATGTATCGCACCACAACTACATACAACAGCACTATGACAATTTACCATTCACATAAGCAATTTAGAAAGCACAATAATATTTTTATGCTGGGGAGTAAGAGGCAAATATCCATCCCTAGTGACATTCCCGTGAGGGCGTGGTGGGCTCTAAGACTGCACCCAGTCACCATACCGAGTTGGATGGAGATCTGCGTCTCATCCATCTCTTAACATTTTACCTGTCATTAGGGTTATGTTCCAGAATGCCCAGAGATACACTGCAGGCCAGGATTACATAATATAATTTCTTTTCACAGTGCTTACTACCTTGGCGGGGGTATCTAAACTAATTGGTATCCGAACTACACGGGGAGTGTATGCGAAATGGGCACTTTAGTTTTCACTGCTCGGAAACCTCGATAGTGTCCCAGAGTCAGATCCTGCCAACGTGTCGATTGGGAGTCCAGACAATTATTATGAAGACTTGCGGATGGAGGAGCATAGAAAGAGACAATCCCTCATCATTACTAAGAGGTCCTAAGGTAATTGGCCAATTCATATCATCTAGCCGGTGTGCGGTGTTACATATCCGTGTCAGCCGGAAAAGAGGCATACACAATATATCTATGGAGAGATTGTCCCTACCTACTTTAAACCTATCCTATCGAGCTGGAATAGAAGGTTTAGTCGGTCACATGTCAGGCTCGAGCAATGTGAGCATGATCAGTGACCTCAGTTGCTGTATAGTATAGCCTAGCGTACTGCGTTCTAGGGTTTTTATATAAACAAAACAAAATAACTAGGATGGCTACTTGCCATATACATAACTAAATAGTACAATGCTAACATATATCAGGTCATAGGACCTTGCGGTCCTTGTTAGTTATAAGCACACAGAAATTAAGATAATATGTACAGTATGAAACAGAAAATATAAAAATGCGGTCTCATGACCGGGAGGGTACCTATTAGTCATCAGTACCTATTACAGAATTAATAAATAGCACGATGCTATAGTTACTTGAGTACCTATTAGTCATCGGTATGGTAAGAGTTCATAAATCGCCGTAGTTAATGCGCTACAGATGAGTAGCATGAGATGGCATGATTCCGAAGTTGCTGGGAAGATTTTCGCAGGCAGACTGTTGATACGGCGCACTCTCAAGATGGTGAAGAAGAACAGCTGTAGAGAGATGTCCATTATATAGTCAGAATAACTAATATATGAATTTACACAGTAACTTATAAAGTGTCCGTCCGGCGATGGTAGTTTGAAAGTTGCTCATAACAAAGAGGGCTACAGTGTTGCAGTGTATTTAAGTGTTGCATGTACATAACTGGGTACACCGTGTGGGATACATCACATAGCTCTTGCAGTGTACTGGGCAGAGTCCCACCAGACTGGGGCCTAAAAGTTACTTAAACACACGACATGCTGTGCGGAAGTTTGATACCACTTTTCAGTGTGGTCCGGAAGATCCGGCGACTTATCCACCAAGAATCACTGTGGCTCTACATCCTGTAGAATTAACATCGGGGCCGCAAGGCCCATCCGCAGGGAAACTCCTCTGTAAGTTGTTCCAGATAGGGAGTCCTTATCTATTTAGTTGCCTTCGGATGGTTGCCCGAGGGCTTACAAAAACTTGTGATCGTGGATTAAAGGTTGCTGACTGGCGCAGGAAATCTGAATTCCAATAGGCACTGCTGTGGTGTAAGATACCACAGTCAGTAAGCAGTTAGCTCACGTCTAGCACTGCGCTGGTCCAGCAACCTTGCTGTCGGCTGTTCCTCCCCGAAGTGCTCTCGATTTTTTATTTCTTGCTCCTTTTATACTACCCGTGACGTCAGAGGCAGGATGCCCCAGCCAATCAGTGGGCGAGCAGTAGCCAATCAGCATGCAGCCTAAAAGGGTGACGTGGCGATCACGTGATCAGTGCATTCCCCATTCACTTAATACATACACGCGATTACGACATCCAAGTAATATTTTGAAAATAATTTTAGTGAGCTATTTATGGATAACTCGGCCATTTCTCGTCCGATTCTAAAAATGTAACCGGTTTTGAAATCCTCGTTTTATTCTGGTCCTGATCCGTCCCAAGAACGACGAGAATGAAATGATTTGAAGAAACCACAAGTACCAACTCGGTACACTATAATTATACACTCTCTTCCAATACTGGCAGGTGTTGTCAGGGAAGCTCTGACACGCACGCATGAGTGCTACGTGTTCTTACAGACTTAGTCATTTTGTAGAAAACCTCTCTCATATGGCTTTGTACAAACATGGTAATTGGAAGTCTATTTTCTAAATGAGGAGTGAGCATATCTATGTCCTCATTTTGCTCACCAGACTTTAATGTCACAACCAACATACAATGCTTAAATGACAATGTGTGTATTACACCCTACCACGTGGCTGAATACAGGTACTTGCAGTCCATATAGAATGCTCTCTGTAGTAAGTGGTCGCGATTGACGTGAAGTTTCAAGTCCGAGTTTCTGGAAAATACATGCTTGCACAGCTGTCCATTGTACGATAAAGCAGTACAAGGATACTTCTTTCCGATGTGAGCAGGTGCAGATTCTTCCAAGCTGTCGGACAAGGCAAGGTCTTCCGCAAGCAACATAGTATTCCCGCATGATGGTTATTTGCGGAACTGCACCAACCTAACTAAACTTTCCTAACTCTTCATAACTTTCCTGGCCAATATAACATAAAGTAATAAAATAATAATAAGAAGAAAACAGCAGAATTTGTTTTGCGACACGAAAGTAGCCTAATGCTCAATCTTCCCTAGTGTCGAGTTTGACAGGAAAATGAAATTTCAGTGTGTGCTTTCGTCCATTTATACTTTCTGGTGACGTCACAGGAGGGCGGAGGGCCACACCCGAATGTTTTAGGGTGAGTCGGTTCCGCCAAATATGGAAATATTTAATTTTTATTCTCCTTGAGTCGGATTATATATTCCCTTCGCAGGAAGAAGGCAAATATAAATCTAAGAAGGCTGGATAGCCACTTTCATCCCCACTCGGCCAGAAATCAGGTCTCCGATCAACGTTAAAATCTGGAACTCTTTGTTTCTGTGGACGCTCACCTTTTAATTAGCGTGATGCGGTTTTTCAAGTTGGATGCTTATAAACTCGCCTGTTCAAATTTCAGGCTGGAACACTCGATGGGGTGTGGGCGAGCATGATGACGTCAGCGGTCGCGGGCCCGACTCACCACCTCTCGCCTCCTCCATCACGCTGTGGTAGATACATGTAGGGCAGTTCTTTTGTTTATAGCCTTTGATCCAATTTACCAGAAAAAAGAACTGATGATCATGTGATTCTTATTTCGAAAGCACGTGGTTGATCGGAAATTTAGGCAATCTGTTTATGGGTGGAGTTTTGATGCTGTTGATTAAACGTATTTGATGCGAAAAATAGAAGTATGTTTTTCCTATCCTGTTCCTTAGAACAGCATCCCTATATATGCGCGTGATCTTATAAATGTGCCGCTTCTCATGTGTAGTAGATTTATTCCAGCCTGTGTTGATTAGTGGCTGGAATATGTAGGTAAGAGAATATTTGAAATTCTCCATTGTGTTATACTATTTAAGTTTTGATGCTGCTTCATGAGCCCATTCGCTAATGATTTGTATATGCAGTAGAACAGTTGTGTTCTCAATCAAAATTAGGTCAGTATAGCTGACTGTGATTTATTGTATGGTGTAAACAGTTCCATGTCTTGCGGAAGCCAAGTCTAGTGACCCATCAAGCTGGACTGTATTTACCGGGTGGGTGGACTGGCAAGCATCCTCCTCTGTGGGTAGGACTAGTCTGACCTCACCTAGACCAAACTTACTGGTCGGTCCCAAGAATGACAAGAATGGAGTGATTTGAAGAAATCACAAGTACCAACTCAGTACCTTATAAGTATACACTCTCTTCCAATACTGACACGTGTTGCCAGGGAAGCTCTGATGCACGCGCATGTGCACTACGCCTTCATACAGATTTAGCCATTTTATAGAAAACCTCTCTCATATGGCTTTACACACACATGCTATCATACCCAGGGTGGGGGCGTGCTTGGAACGTACCCGGAGTGGTCGTTCCATACCCAGCCCAGCTGGGATGGCCCATACCAGTCCGGCTGATCTGCGCTACAGCAGGTCTAACCCTAAGTTACAATACAGCATGCAAGAAGGTGGGAAAACTGTTACCCTAGAGGAAACGCACTGCGAAAAATATCTGGGTGTTTATGTAAATAATTCGCTAAGTTCAATCAGAATGCTGAGATAGTGGCAAACATGTCTAACATGATCGTTGGCATGATCAGAAGGTCATTTGACTTTATTGACCCAGGAACGTTTATACTACTGTACAAGTCTTGTGCGTCCTCACTTGGAATATGGCAATGTCATATGGAGCCCACCATATAAGAAAGATGCACAGCTCTTTGAAAATGTACAGCGCCGTGCGACTAAGATGGTACCAGGATTCAAAGAGATGCCATACCAAGATAGATTGCAGTCTCTGAAGCGACCAAGTCTGGTCTGCAGACGTCTGCGAGGTTATTTAATGGAAATGTACAAGTATACGTATGGAATATAGTCTGGAACAAGATGAGCTACTCCCACCAGACAAATGTGACAGAACCCGAGGCGATTCATTTAAACTACAAAGTCTGCGGTTCAATACAGACACAAGGAATCGGTTCTTCAGCAACAGAGTAATCAACCATTGGAACAGCCTGCTGGATTCTGCAGTATCAACTCATTCTGTGAATGCGCTCAAGGGAAGACTGGACAAACACTACAAGGAAGTGATGTACACGACAAAATTCCTGATATCACACATCCGCACCCACATGTCAGTTAAACAGGTGTGATATAATCAAGTTGAAGAAGACAGTGAAGTCCTGCTACAGGCTATTTAGCCTACAAAGCAGAAGAATATATGTATATATCTATGTATATGTATGTAGAGGCGGCTGCTCCAATTAGCTAAGAGTTATGACGGCATCAATATTTGAATTAGCCCCCCCCCAACCCTTGTAACAGATTCATGCCTCATTGCACCTGTAAAAACCTTCACAGAGCAAACACTGGCAACCGCAGAGGCGGCTGCACCAATTTGCTGGGGGTTGTGACCACATCAATATTTGAATTAGGCCACGCCCCTAACACTTTCACGGCATGTCAAAAGTTCTGCATTTTAAATATTGGTGACTGTATAAGCGGCTGCGCTGATAGGCATCGAGGGGTAATGTGACCTCGATTGACATGTCGACCGTGAACAATTTTGATTGTAGAGGTGGCTGCTCTGATAGGCTGTGAGGGTCACGTGACCTTGATTTGGACTCACCCACCCTAGACATTTCACACCTCGTTATACCTCTCAATAGATCTAGAGGCAAACATTGTACTGCTTGGTTGAGAGTTATGACGTTATCATCAATATGTTTTAATTAGGACACGCCCCCTAACACTTTCAGGGGTCATTATGCCTGTCAATCATTGCAATACTGAGAGTAAATAAGTGGCTGCTGTGATTGGTCACGAGGGGTCATTTGACCTACATTTGGCCAACACCCTCCCTTTCATGCATCATTGCATCTGTCAATAATCTCAAGATTTACATCCCCAAAATGTGGTGAAGTGTTGGGCGACTGCTCTGATTGGTTGAGAGCTTATGACGCCATCAGTGACATCATCAATATTTGAATTAGACCACGCCCATATTATGCCCACCTCGACCAATCAGATTCAAGTATTTTTTTGTCAGGGAAAAACGTGACCTAATTCACTCTAAATTGCTTTGTCGCAGAATGAGCAGCAGAGACAGAGTATTTATATCAGCCTCACCTTTTTTTATTATCAATTACCCGTGTTGCAATGGATGCACAATCATATTGGCTGAGATAGATGCAGAATTATTGGTTAGGCCTGTAGTGATTGATGCGCATAATTTATAAGCGCACCTTTCAATCAAAGTATTGATTATCTATGTAGCGATGGACGTGCAATCTGATTGTCTGAGCAATAGGCACGCATAAATTATCATTTACCCCTGTAGCGATAGACACTCATATATACTTGGACAATAATTACTATTGGAAACAAGTGGATATAATCTATATGCATCCATCGATACAAGGTATATATATTACCTTGTATCGATGGATGCATATAGATTATATCCACCTGTTTCCAATAGTAATTATTGTCCAAGTGGCCACTTTTGTCCATCTGCAATGTCAATTATTGTAACACATAAAAGTGACATACACAACTTGATAGACTGAACCAATACACACTCAATAATTGAATATTGGCACAAAGTGGCAGTGACACTTTCTTTTATCTGTCCTCTCAATTATTGATTATTGGAACAGGCAAATGCGACAAGCATATGTTCATGTTGATTAATAAGTAATATCATTATATATCCGGTTCCCCCACCCACAAACTTGTATACATTTTGGTAAATAAGTAGAAATATGCTATGTCTTAGATTGTAATAACTTTCCAATGGGTACTAAAAGCGCCAGCCTGATGCCATAGTCCTTTGCACCATGTAATAAACACTGTAATATTAAACATCCGTCTTCCTATTAGTAGGGCTTAATGAAATAGTAACATGATTCCATAGAGCATTTACAAACAAAGCTTACAAAAGAAATTTTGGAAAATATTTGGAAATGGGCTATGTTTCAGCTTTCAAGCGCTACTACTACTGTGACTCCTGGTGTTTCTGCCCGCCCAGCCATACCACTCAAGCTACCTCACTCGAGATATGGAACATTTTAAAAAAACAGTCTCTCACAAATATTAATCCCGCTGAACCACATTTGTAATCTTTCTCTGGTGCAGGGTATATTCCCATCTCGACTAAAGGTAGCATGGGTGACACCAATATATAAAGCCAAGGACTCCTCTGACTTCACTAATTACCGGCCCGTCTCAGTACTTCCACTATTTTCTAAACTTCTAGAAAAACTTTTCTACAATAGACTGATAAATTTCTTAAATAAATATTCTATTCTCTATAAAGCGCAATATGGTTTTAGACAAAACCACTCCACAATGCTGGCTCTGATAGATATCTTGGAAAAAATAACAAATTCTCTAGAAAACAAAGAACATATTCTTGGCATATTTCTTGATCTTTCTAAGGCGTTTGACACAATTGATCATAAGATTCTAATAAAAAAAGCTATCTTATTATGGAGTGAGAGGAATTGCCCTAAATTGGATAACAAGTTATTTATCAAACAGAGTACAGTGCGTACAATGCAATGGAGCTTGCTCTGACAATGAAAACCTAGTCTGTAGTGTCCCGCAGGGATCAATACTTGGACCTCTCCTGTTTTCAATATATATGAATGATTTACCCAATGTTTGTCAGCAGCTTTCATTAATACTGTTTGCAGATGACACCAATGCTTTTTGCCACAACAAGAACATAGAAACACTATATAAAAATGTAAATGAAGAAATGCAAAAAGTTATAAATTGGTTTAAAGTAAATAAATTATCACTGAATATCGGGAAAACTAATTACATACTCTTTGCAAAATATAGAAAACTAAAGAAAAATGACTTGCCAAAATTGTGCATTGATAATCAGGAAATACAAGAGGCCGAGTTTGTCTACCTGGATAAAGATCTAACCTGGGAGAAACATATAGAGACTGTAACATCTAAAGTGGCAAGAAACATTGGGATCATGCGACGACTTAAATCATACTTACCACCTAACATACTAAAAACACTATATTGCCCGTTAATACTCCCACAAATTACTTATTGCAACACTATTTGGACTAATACATATAAAATCAGACTGCCAAGACTAAAATCACTTCAAAAGCAAACCATTAAACCTTTTGCACAAACAGGAGTGGCCCAAAATGTTTACATGACAGAAAATTTATTAAAACTAGAAGATATTGGTAATCTCCAATTATATACAATAATAAAAAGATTTTTTCAAAGGTAATTTACCAAATTCACTGTCTTCTCTCTTTAACCTAAACACTGAAATACATTCATACAACACCAGATCTAGACACAACTTTCACGCAGAATACAATAGAATGGAAATCTCAAAACAAAAACCATCCTTTCAAGCTACAAAACTCTGGAATAACACAGACACGAACACACGTACACAGATTATTAGTCAAAATTCCTACAAACATATTATTAAACAAATGTTCATTAATAAGTACTAAATCGAGTAATTGGACCTCACTCATATATTAGTTACTGCACCTTGATGCGCCCGGACACCACAACAATTACCAGCAATTTATCATGAAGAACCACCTGTTAACAATGTTGATATTACTGCTCTTGCCTTGCCTCTACACGCCGGTATGACATATTGTCTACATAAAATAAAAGGTACTGCTGAATATTCTGGACCTAGTGGAATTTGTGGGAGAATTTTCTGCATAAGGCAGCAATGTCTTCTTTTCCAAATGTGTACAGATGATTTCTTACGTCATAGCTAAAACAGTTTGTTGCTAGAATCATGTTGGCCATTGTTATCTTTACTGTATCATTAACCATAATCATAATTAATTTAATTTATTATATTATATTATATTTTATGTGAATGTCTGGCTCCTGGGTCTTACAGACACCACATCCCAAGGGTCATCGCTCCTCTTGCTGGATGTTTTGACGAGGACTTGACCGGGGGCTGTGGGTGGCTAAGCTATACTATGTTACCCACAGTATGAAAAACAATCAAAAACAAGTGAACCATGTTTGTCAAATGTCTTTTTTTCCTCTTCTTTTTTTATGTCAAATCCTATATTATTTGTCTGTAGTTATGTATAATATATTGTCATGATGCCTTATGTTTACTTATGTCAAATCATGTGTAATTTGTATGTTATTCTATGCCAGGAGTCCACAAGCTAATAGGCACAGCCTCCAGTGGACTCCATGTTATCATATTGTAATTTGTAATATTTACTAAGAGAGCCAAGCGATAGTGGGAGAAACAACAACAACAACAACAACAACAACAACAACAACAACAAATATTTTAAAGCATTTTCCCAAAAGTTCTTACACACCTTTACCTACACGCCAAATCATTAATATTCAATACTTTAAGACAAATATTTTTGTCAGAAACTAGCCTAACCCACTGAACTATTTTGCGCTGTAATTATTAGATATTGGCCCAAGTGATGGTGTCATTTTAGCCATCAGTGCCCTCACGCAATCATAGTAAGACTCAAAAGCGATAGACACACACATTGACCGGCTGAAGCGACAGACGTTGATCTATTGGATATTGGCACAATAGATAGTGTCACTTTAGCCAGCAAGCAATTAATGTACTCTCAATCAATGGCTCTTTCCCAATTTAGCTATGCCCCACCCATCTCTAGCTAACTCCACCACACCTCGCTCGTGTTGAGATCGACCGATCTCTGAACTCATTGGCTACTAATTTCCAGAAAACTATAAAGGTAAGCTGTTTAATATTTTGAAACTAATTTGACTAGGTGCTGTCCTGAAACTTATTTTCAAAATATTAAACTGAATGTTTATTAAATGGTAAAGCCATACAATTCGTACAACGTGTGATTATATTAAGCGTTAAGATGGACTAAATCGAGTCATTCATGATGTAACACGTCACATAGTTGATTATGATGTCATATGATGGATGGATAAACTGGAAAGGTCCATTATTGTAACAGTCATAAGCGATAGACATGCAATTAGACATGTTCTGTTAATCAGTATTTCATCGCTAGTCAATTATTTTTCCTGCCGATTATATAATCAAGTGTAAAATAAAATAATCGAGGAATCGGAAAAATCGATTTAATGGAGCTAAACTCGATTATTTATTTTAATCAGGCATAATTTCGTGTTTGGTCTTGTAATACAGCTAATGCATCGATGGTTTGAAATTGATTGTTCTAGCAAGGTAGTTGTATAAACATCTATTCCTGACGTTCAATCCCACACCTCCCGAGTCATAATCCATGCACGCGAATGTTTATTTAAGTAATTGCTTGATACGCCAATGATAGGAAGAATTTGTTTGCTATAGGCTATAGGCTGAAGTGCTGGTTGCCATTTTGCGAAAATATGTAAAAAATTAATTACTGTTTTTCATGGTAAATTCACAAAATTTTGATGCAAATTTTCACAAATTCTAAACAATTGTTTTGGAACTAATTTGACTTAAAATTGTTGCCGCCTAAAGCAGCAAGAACTTGCAGTCAAATGATTTTCAAAATATTTGACTTTTTCCAATGCTGCGAAATAGGGAAACGTCATAGATAGGCACTACGGGCGAAATCTATATAATAATAAAAAATAAAATAAAAATATGGCCGTTTTGCGAGCAAATGCGCAAAATTGACTTTATAGTAAATTTATAAATGTTCATAAATTCTGTCGATTGTTTTGTAACTAATTTCACTTAAAGCTGTTGCTCCACATGCAATCTAATAATTTTCAAAACATTCACCTTTTCCAATGCTGGAAAGTAGTGAAACAGATCTATATAATTAAAAGTTAATCTCTGTACAATGTTAAAATTAAATTGGTGCCTTTTTACTGGCTTGAAAATCTGGGCATAACCGCCGGTTTCTTAGAACCATTATCCAATGGTATTCCAAATTGACTTCATTATAATGGGTGGGGCTGTTCCTCATGTTCAGCCAGTCAGGGGACTGCTTGTTATAGCTGAGCATCTTGTGGTCTTTTCATAGGTCTACGTAGTTGAGGTAATCTAAACCTAACAAGGAACCAATTTACGAAATTGTGTATTCTGTTATTTTTATAGAAAAGCAGCCATTTATTTATTTATTATTATTATTATTATTATTATTATTATTATTATTATTATTATTATTATCATTAATATTTTTATTTTTTTATTTATTTAAGAAAGCTATACTCTCTCTCTCTCTCTCTCTCTCTCTCTCTCTCTCTCTCTCTCTCTCTCTCTCTCTCTCTCTCTCTCTCTCTCTCTCTCTCTCTCTCTCTCTCTCTCTATCTCTCTCTCTCTCTCTCTCTCTCTCTCTCTCTCTCTCTCTCCAAATCCATATTCACCATTATTTAAAGTGCTATAATTTGTATTCGTGGACAACCAGAAAACCTATTGCCTATAAGAGAGACTGAAGCAGAAGAGTAATTACAATAAGTCACTTCCGAATGACTAACCATTATTTACCAATAGAAACAGGACGCTGAGAGTGTAAAATGAGAGAAGAAATGGCGTGTGCCTTGTGT
The DNA here is from genome assembly GCA_034401795.1 of Chaetoderma sp. LZ-2023a. Taxonomy (NCBI): domain Eukaryota; kingdom Metazoa; phylum Mollusca; class Caudofoveata; order Chaetodermatida; family Chaetodermatidae; genus Chaetoderma; species Chaetoderma sp. LZ-2023a. Next base: position 52,640,265 of record CM067362.1, read on the forward strand.
ACACAAAATGATATAGGTGACGAGTATCACTACATATTCATTTGTGACTATTTAAAAAACCCAGACAAAATACTTTTGACTAGATACTTTTACACCAGGCCAAACTATCATAAATTTTATCAGCTACTCTCAACACACAAAATAAAACTTTTAGTAAATTTATATAAGCTAATTAGGGAAGTTACTAAACTTTTCCCTGCCAGAAGAAAGCCAACAAACATGGGAAATGTGTTAGAAGACCATGGCGACGATGATGATGATGATGACGACGATCAAGAAAACAACATGAACTATGATGACAACAACAATGAGAACAGCAACAGCAACGGCAACAACAACAACAACAACAACAACAACAACAACAACAACAACAAAAACAACAACAACAATAACAACAACAACAACAACAATAACAACAACAACAAAGATGTTTGCAAAGTTATAAAGGGGCCCGCGTACCGAAAAATCATATTTCACCCAATCTATTACTCGCATTCCACTTGTATGGGTAAATTGAGGACATCTATGAAAAAACCCCGAAAACTGGTAACTTTGAGGGCCAAGGAGTGCCCTCCCACCTGGGCAATGTGGCCTTGGGGTGATGGGAACACGAAAGGATGTCATAGGGTATCTTCTAATATGTCCACTGCCTTTCTGTGATGAAAGGGAGTTAATTTTAACCAAAAACGAAAACTGGTAACTTTTATGCTGAATGGGTACCCTTCCAGTTGGGCATTAAGTCCCCACGATCATCCAACGTGTTTGGGAGCCCAAGGGTAACATCCTGGCCAGATATGGTAGTGATCTGATAAAAACTTTGGGCGTAGTCTAAGTTCAAAGATCCATCCTGAAATTTGCCATACATTCCCTATTGGCATCCTTCCATCTGGGCAATGTGGCCCTGAGGTGATAGAAACATGAAAGGGTGCCATAGGGCATCTCCTAATATGTCCATTGACCTTCTCTGATGAAAGGCAGTTAATTTCAGCCAAAAACGAAAACTGGTAATTTTTATGCCGAAGGGGTACCCTTCCAGTTGGGCAGGAATCCCCAAGATCATCCAACATGTTTGGGAACCCAAGGGTAACATCGTGACCAAATACGGTTGTGATATGATAAAAAAAACCTGTGGGCGTAGTCGCAGTTCAAAGATCCATCCTGAAATTTTTCATGCATCCCCTATGGGACCTTTTTGACCATGGAAAGTGGGATAGCTTGAAAACCGATTGATGGATTGAAGATAAATTTGAACCCAACCAATGTCATTATAAGAGTTAGAAGTGTGCCAAATTTCAGGTCGATAAGACACAAAAAGAATTGGGTGGCCAATTTGAAAAAAAAATTGTTTGGCAACATTTTTCAGCATGGTGAATTCAGTTATGTCAAAATCGAAAGCTGGTATTTTTTCCAATCCAAACATGACATCTGGCAGCCATTTTAGATAAAAACAATTTTTTTCAACATATTTCATCATGGGAAGTTGAATCTTGCATAAAACGAAAACTGGTATCTTTGGACCCTAGAGGATGACCGTGACCTTGAGGTCGGACAACTTCGAAACCATCACCATTGGTTTCAGAATATGACATATATTATTAGTAAATCCATTATATCCATAAAAATCAAGGAATAAGCCCTGAAACATCAAATAACCAAGATATTTGCAACACTATGTGGGTCCTTGAGTAGAAAATCAGGTCCCTGGATCCTAATACATGTGATATCATGTCTTAGTACGAGTCCGTTGAAGTTGTATGACTCAGGAGACATAATTTCTGCCAAAAACGAGAACTGGCAACTTTGACCCTTGGGGTGGGGGGGGGGTGACCTTGACCCAGGGGCTGGGACCCCAAGTCACCACACATGTTGGGGACACCAAGGCTAATATCCTGGCCAAGTATGGTGGTAATCCGATAAAAACTCTGGGGATAGTAGCAGTTCAAAGATCCCCATACATTCCCTATGGGAGTTATTTCATGCATTGTGGGTCAAAGGTTAAAGGGCAAGGTCACGAGTCAGTGGGTCAGACATCTTCAGGACCCAAATGGTAACATCCTGCCCAAGTGTGGTAGTGAACCGATATAAACTGTAGGCGTAGTCGCAGTTCAAAGATCCATCCTGAAATTTCCTATACATTCCTATTGGTGCCCTTCCATCTGGGCAATGTTGTCCAGAGGTGATAGAAACATGGAAGGGTGCCATAGGGCATCTTCTAATATGTTAATTGACCTACTCTGACGAAAGTCAGTTAATTTCTGCCAAAAACGAAAACTGATAAATTTTATGCCGAATGTGTACCCTTTCAGTTGGGCAGGCGTCCCAATCCAACATGTTTAGGAACCCAGGGGTAACATCTGGACCAAATATGGTTGTGATCTGATAAAATACTGTGGGCGTAGTTGGAGTTCAAAGATCCATCGTGAAATTTCCCATGCATCCCCAATGGGACCTTTTTGACCACGGAAAGTGGGATAGCTCGAAAACCGCTTGATTGATCGAAGATAAATTAGAAACCAACCAATGTCATTATAAGAGTTAGAAGTGTGCCAAATTTCACGTCGATAAGACACAAAGAAATTGGGTGGCCATTTTTATGGTGGTGATCCGATAAAAACTCTAGGCATAGTAGCAGTTCAAAGATCCCCATACATTCCCTATTGGAGTTATTTCATGCACTGTGGGTCAAAGGTCAAAGGGCAAGGTAACCGGTCATGGGTCAGACATCTTCTGGACCGCAAGGATAACATCCTACCCAAATTTGTTAGTGATCCGATTAAAGCTGTAGGCGTAGTCGCAGTTCAAACATCCATCATGAAATTTCCTATGCATTCCCTATGTGACCTTTTTGCTCACGAAAAGGTGGCTAGCTCGAAAACCATTGGACATCAAAAATAAAAACAATGGAATAAAGATCCCACTGGGTATCAGAAGTTGACTAAGTTTGAAGTTAATCGGATGAAAACTGTAGGAGGAGATAGTTCCAGAAAATTGTTACCGAGAAAAAGAAAGAAAGAAATAAAGAAAGAAGAAAGATCCGGTAAGAAAACAATAATCTGCGAGCCCTATGAGTACGCAGATTAATAATAATATTTGCCATATGTTTAAGCATCAAATGTTGAGTATTACTTAGTGGAAAATTACACTGTAATAGTATGTTTTTACTATTTAATAAACATGCCGTATGAATATTTTGAAATTAATTGGACTGGGCGTCATAGGCAGCAACAGCACCCAGTCAAATTAGTTTCAGAATATTCAACAGCTTACCAGTATATTTTTCTGGAAATTGATACACAGGATGTTCAGGGATCGATCGATTCCAATGCGTGCAAAGCGTGGGTGGAGCTTAGATAGAAATATTGAGGCACTTAGACTTGCATCATTGTTACAAGAAAAACAACAACTAATAAGAAATGTGTGTGATTGGGATAGTCGCGATAGGATGCTAATTACCCTTAAGCTTATGGCCACACTCTACATCTAACATCCAATCAGAACGATTTGGTTGCTTCAAAGGAAACGAACGCAAAAGGTGGCGGAGATCAAAGGAAAAAAGTTGTCATAATAACAAAGGAAATAACAAAGGAAAGAAAAGAAAAAGGTGTGAAAAAGTTACCAAATCGCCTATCTTCTACGCATGGTAACTACATAAGCACACTATTGAAGATTTTGAAACGAATGTCGATCATCTCAGACTTTATAGAACAGAGACAGAGAACTCATTCTGGGTATTTTGAATCAATCACGAGTTTACTAAAATAATCATTATTTTGAATAACCCTTTGAGAGATTGTACAAGGGAGCATAGTATAGTTTTCAAATGCTCGTCCTTTAACCCTTTAATGAATAAATTTGTTCAAAAAAGTAAAATATTTACTTATTGAATGTCTATTTTCAGGCCAAGAGACGACTATTTTTGAAATGTTATCGGCTATTGAGCCAGTCATTCCAGTGGTAAATTTTTTTAAATAATCTCTTGGCCTGCAAATGAACTGTATATTTACTGGTACAGCTTATTCTTCAAAACGAATTCTTTTATTAGTACAGTTATTAATTATATTCCTAGTATCTGCTTACAGTTATTAACATAGACCATCACTGAACCAAATGGTATATAGCAAACGCCATAGTTCCATATGCTTCAGCACAAATTTCTGTTATTAAAACAAAGTAACTCTCTCTAGGACATTTTGGTTTGGAGAGGACAGATTTATTTGACATTAACTGATTCTCAGTGTTTTAAAGAAAAAAATTAATTGTATTTCGGTAAATAACATGCTAGAATGAAAGATAATGCTGCTACATGTACATAGAAAATAGTCTAATATATGTGGAAACGGTTTATTTTAAAGCGCTTTTAGTATGCTTAGAGGCCAATATTTGTGCTGCTTCACACAATCTGAATGTGCCAAGATTTGATTTTCGCCAATACAAATCAATTTTTCATCATTAGGAAAGGGTACATGTACATGAATGAAATGCACGGGTGCTGGAATCATGGGGACAGTAGTGCCATTTATCTATTTCTATGTGAAAAATGAGTAACTTTACTTTACTTTAGATCTTTAAACAAGATTTTTCAGAATATTCAGAATATTCAGAGCAGACTGAGTAGTTGTATTAAAGTTTGGTTGGTTTGACATTAACACAAGTCCATAAAGTAATATAGGAGTGCTTCTAGGCCGAATCAAATAATCAGTACAAAGGCTTTATATAGTGGCAGGTACATGTGTTTTTTTTTAAATCTGTGAACGTTTAACGTATCTTTACAAGTAAAGGTAAGATAGTCATATGCTATTTGGATTTTTGAAGTGATACTGGTCTATGCTCCGTTAATGCCATGCTTAGTGGGTAGAATAAAATATTGTGCAATGATGGGTGGCTGGGTGCAGCAATGTGGAAACACTACAACAAGGGCTATTAGAATTAACAGCAATTCTCAAACTCAAATTTTTAATTGACGCATGAAGCAGATACAAAGGTAGAAACAATATGTACACACATGGCCGAAGTGCAATGTCGCTGGGTGTATTTAGGGACTGTGTCTAAGATTTGTTGCACACACCACACCACCCCACACCAACCCCGAACACATAGAATGGCGGGAGGTATGGCTGTGTTCTCTATTGAAATAATGTAAAGTTAGATGCGCTTAGTATGAAGACATACACATATATACAAATGGACATAACTTATTTCCGGAATATATCAGGAGACCGTTATGATTTCACATGCTGCCAGACAGTAGTCTATGCTTGTTACATAATTATCAGTGATCTTGGGGCATGTTGGGTACTTTGGAAACAATTTGACCCTCAGTCAAACCATCATTAAAAACAACCCACATGCCTAAAGTCCTGCAACTCTGTAGAACATCATGTTCTGCCAAAAGACTCTGAAGTCAAGTGGGTCAATGAGATGTAGAAAAAAAATATAATAATAATTTGCTCATTCAAGAAGGAAGGTGTAATCTCACACCTTTCCCAGAACTGTTAATATAATTTCAGTATATACACCTAAATATATATATTCACTTACACATATGGAAGGTGTAGTTTTACACCATTCCCCTATCACATACTTTATACAATTTCTAATGGAAGGTGTAATTTTACACCTCTCCCAAATCATGTATGCTATGTTTTGATGTTTTGTTCTGGCGAACATATGCCTTGTTATAGTTAGACTACAGCACAGCGCATAATAAAATTAATAATGTTAAAAGAAGTTGGCACGCTTCCAGATCAAGACAGTAAGTTAACATGTTAATCAGTTGTGTGATTTCTGGTAGTTGTCAATAATTATGTTTTTGATTAATTTTTTGGATGATTTTCACGTGAGGAGATGTGTGCGTTTGTCTGATTATAGCCATGAGTGGCACAAAAAGCAATAAATATCTATCTATATTGCAATGTCTTGTTTTGTGTGTAGCGGGTCCATCGATTCATAGCCTTTGATGGACTGCACAAGTGTGATGTATGTATATTATACATTATGCATGAAATAAATATTCTTGAATCTTGAATCTTGAACTCCATGAGGTTCGTCTGAAGGGCCTGCGGAAGGAGTGCGGTCTGATAGACGGGATTTACTCAACCCAACAACGCAATAAGAAGCTTACTTTTTCTAAAGATTTTCACGTGGATAGGTATTTAATAATCTGCAGGTAATTTGATGCTTCACCTTGTATACCATGTCTAGCCTAGGATAAATAAATCGTGACCGTTTGTAGAAAATGAAAGGAACCGTTCTTCATTTTCTAATTTAATAGAAACACCAGTTTTCGCTACTATTCCCACTTCGAAAACTAAGTTCAAGTTCAACTCGCTAACTATGGTGTGTTTGCTGGTTTACTGAACATGCGCAGTCACTATGACAAGCCGAACGCTGAATAGTTAACTATAGTTCATTGGTTTCCGATTTCCGATTGAATTTCTATTGCAGAAAATTTGGACCCGAGTAACAGTCTCCATTAAGGGTAGTGCCGTAGTGGAGGGTAACTTCAATCGGAGGTAGTTTTCAATCAGTGTATTTTAGACACTCAAAATTAACAGTAAAATTATAAAAGAACTATCACACTACATTTATATAATTTTTATTGTTTTCTTAATGCTCGACAAAAACATTTTCACTGTCCAATTGATTATTATTTATTAATATCAAGTTATTTAAGTAGAACCACGACTATTTTAGGTGACTAATTTGCCTTTTTAAATAATGTGTTTAAGAGGTAGCGCTAATATAAATGCTTCAGTGAAGACAAATGGTAAAGTACAGGGAATTTTACACATGGTTGCATCAAAAGAATGAATGAAGCAACTGTTTGATGCCTAATCTTTGACTGAATCATGCGTTTTTAATTCTGCGAATGATTTTGTATGAAATGAACCTTCAGTTAAAATCATCAAATAATGGAGGCAGCTTTCGATCGCCTGATGAGAAATACCAAAATCCTAATTATTCCATTCACATAATTCTTGGCATAATTAAATAATATTAGCAAGCTATCCCGTGGGTGGCCACGCAACACCACCACCAATTCAACTCAGGTGAATCCAATCTGCATGTTACAAACTAACCTACCCATAAACTACAGGGACAGAGCTTGGCTTTGCCAATACACCAGATTGGCAGGCTAGACAACCATCTGTTATCATTTAACATTTCCGACACCGCTGACCACATAGACCCTCTATGTTATCTGACACACCATAACCATGCACAATACACCAAAAACCATTAATGCACAATACACTAATCACCATTAATGCAACTGCCGAAGTGCCGGATTAACCCTTTGAAACCTGCAAAGCCAAATAAGCCTCAAGACATAATAAAATAATATTTGTCTGCCAATGCTTGGGCTGCTTTGACTAGGGACTGCTTCCGCCACTGGAACAAACAGTTTTTTTAATCAGGGTAGCCCCAGCATATCAAACAGATTACTAATATTTGTCATGGAATGCAGCGTGAAAGGATTAACAGGTTGAATGTGTTTAACCTAACCAAACTGGTTGAGGATATTAGTCCCATATCTAATAGGTAAAACCGGTGTTGTCGGGTAGCGGAGAGGCTCCACATAGCACTAGCAATAAATATCAATCCAAGATAAGTGAGCTGATCAATGCTGAATCTTTTCGGAATGGGTAGACTGGATGCACCTGCTTCAACCTAAGTAGCAGCAGCTTTCAGGCTGGCTAGTCCTAACATATCCAGCCATTTCATAAATAAGGGGAATTAAGTGAACGGGGCAGAGGCGTCGAAAGTGTCAAATCTAAACCTTTTTCTCACCTAGCAGCCAGATCTCATACTTATTCTGTACCTGTAGTGGGCGATGATTACTGCCAGTATGGGTCAATCCTGGCCATCCTATCTCCCAATCCTGTGTCAATGCTCTTTATTTATTTCAGATTCTGGCCTTCTTCTTTTCGTTCGCTGATCATACCGGCAGTCCTGTAAGTGACTATCGACATGATCATATGCGTTGAGTGCGTGGATCCATGGTTTATTAGAGTGCGGCCTGGAACCTCCGTCTTCAGCACTCAAGGTTTCTGTCAGGGTTACCTCACCCTTACCTCCTTTAGTCGCCTCTTAGCGACACGCAGAGGATACGGAAGGTGTATTCTAAGCCCCACCTACATGGCCAGATTCTGGCCTAATACTCCCCATTTTATCAATCCGACACTACTATAAAATATCTAAGTCACACCTACCAACAACTTCTCACCCCAAATACTACTGTGACTTTGTTCAGAACCCTCTCCACCCAACTGTACCGTATTAAAAAAACCCACCTGTATCTACAATCAAAAATCCTAGTTGCAATCTAAAAGACCCGTTATATGTAGAATACGCTACATGTAGAACAATCATGACAATATGGTACAAAAAATAAATGTTGTGCCGTCCTGTGTTCTGTGTTTACTCACAGATGTTTGTATAATTAACTATTGTAATGTTTTGTTTTGTGTGTAGGGGCCCATCGACTCATAGGCTCTGCCTTTGATGGACTGCCCAGTTATAATGTCTGTATATTAAACATGAAATAAATAATCTTGAATCTTGAAATTCTAAATAAAATCGCAAAGATGACACTCAAATTGTTTGATGCCACAGACCCACAATAGTCACGATTAATTATCACTGCAGTAAGAAATGATTTGGATGCTGCCAGAAGAGCAAATGATTTAGGTAAACTTACAAGCTTAAACGATAACACATGCTGCATATAATAATGAAATACTAAAAGACGATTTACATTTGCAAAGTTCAAATAAAAAGAAAATCAGCAAGTGATTGAAAACTACCTCCACCAATTGAAAACTGCCTCCATCGTGTTGCATTATTTCAGTGATTATTAATTCTATATGAGTATGCAGAGGTGGACACAGACAGTTTACAGTGTTTGACAATATTATGACCTCCCATAAGGCATTTGACATATAATTGTGCACTGAAAATACTCTTGGAACAAGGAGAAATACTACGATTCCTTAAGCGATGAAAACTACCGCCTCTCCCCAACCATTTCTGTCATCTGTTTTGATGGCCTGTGAAAATGGGTTATTTTCATCCACTAAGACGTCAAAAAGCATCCAAATACTATAAAGCAGGAAGGAAATCGGCCGTGGGAACATTGATTTACTATAGGGCATCATAATTTCATCAAACTTACATAGGTTAGGGAAATAATAACATGTTTATGTGCATTTTACCATGGCAAGCGAACCCAATCCACCATTTTGGATTTTACGCAAATTTCGAACTAACCATCTGAACCGAGCTCGGTTGACTATAGTTGACTAGATTGTAAAAGATTCAGACCGTGTGATGTGCGACTATTCAGATTTTCGTCCACACATCACACAACCACAGATTTTCGTCCACACAACCACACACACACACACCCTACTATATTTATAGTACAAAAATGTTCTGTTATAAGTCATGTCTCCACTAAAACTCAGACCGTTGTCAGACAGAAGGAAACAAAACCGCATTATTTTGTTCTACAAAGGTCTACAGCAACAAGCAAAGATTTCATTACAGTCTACAGACTCCAATTCGGAAAACCAAATACATGAACCAAATTTATGCAAGAACTGATGTCTTTAAATTCAGCTTTATTCCCAGTACGGTAAGGGATTGGAACAAACTATCACAGGATCTTCTAAGCAGTACAGAAAACTCTGCAAATCCTACAAATAAATTTACCGAATTAATCAGAGGCAAAAAACTTCTAAACCAGCTACTTGACGAATGCGCGGCGAAAGTAATGACCTTTGGATGTTTCGCCATAACTAATCAAGATCCACACATAATTTGTTTAAATGTAAACATAAATGATACATGTATTGTATCATACTCTATCATCTATGTCATTTGTAATATAAAATATACATGTATTTAAATGTCATATGTCTAACAGACCTGCCAACCCCTTTTGTCCATAGTTGGTATGCATCCAAACTACGCATGTACGGGCGAGTGAAAATACGGAAATAAAAAATTGTGCAATTACGGTAATACGGACAAGGTGGTAAAATTACGAAATTCTGTTTGTGGGTCTATAAAAAGGGTGGCTGCTTATCAAAACACGTCTGCTTCCAGTATGTCAAGATGTGATAATTGCTCAATGTAGCCAGGATTTGAGAACAGCCCATAGAGTTAAAATGGCAGTAGAGTGCTTATGCTCATACCTTTATTTCGGCATATTATATACATTTAGCCTCCAAAAGGTACTCAATTCTCTTGATAATTGGAAAAGAATTTGAATAGAGGCAAATTTATATATTTTTATGAGAAATGAAATTGTATTGGCTATATTAATCTGATACTTTATTCAACTACGTAAGCGAATTAGCATACACACTATGGAATTCTATATCTATGAAACAGCCTGCCAAGATTCTCCAATCTTGTTAATCAGCATTTTTCGCCTTATAAAAGCGGATTAATAGAATGCGAAAGTTAGCACTATGCGAGAATCCCGAAAGTTTGTTTGTTTATAATGGTTACAGATATGCAATTCAACTATATAAATATACCGATGTAAATCGGAAATCATCCGTTCAAAGCGTGAGAAAATCAAAATAATCATTTTATATTCTAATATAATAAGACTTTACCGAAATATTGTAACATGAATTTCGTGGTAATATATATTTCCATGATCATGGTATGAAATTTTGTGCACAGTGGATTTCAGTCTTTGTTTTCCAATTTTGGTGTCTAAATATGGAAAATAATCGAAACTTCGTTGAAGCGCTCAGCGCAACCTGATATGCTGCAATACCAATAAAAACAGTTCATAAGACATGTGTATAAGTGAGAATATACAGAAAGATGACCGGTTTTAAAGAGCAGAAAAGGGTGATACGTACATGCACAATGCAAATCAATAAAAAAAATGTATCCGAAAATGTAATGTTAAATTAAATCAAACAAAATTAGATGATTATATTTCATTTTACCACCAATTATTCCAGTGGTAAAATTTCATAGATATTCTTCTCTCGCCTTATTTAATATCATGTATTTTGCTAGTTTTTTTATCACTACTGAAAGGTTCCTCAAACTACTGAAAATCCACTACTGAAAGAGTGTGTGAAACTACTGAAAATCATGTTTTTCCACCTGAAACTACTGATTGCTTGAACTGGGGTTTGGCAGCTCTAGTATAAACATAATATTATAAATGTTATATGTCAAGGGTCCACTGCCTTTGGTGGATGCCTGTATTAAATTGTCAAATTATTTACCTATATGGAAGTAAAGAATCTTGATCTATCTATATATATATATATATATATATATATATATATACACTATGGGTACTGATGTTCTAAGCAAGCGGTGCACTCGTGAAAGAAAAGGTACAGACACATTTGCGCAAGAATTTGACACACTTCAGAATACAAATACAAACATTTTGGAACAAAATTCTAATTTTAAAGCAAATTCCAAGCAATTGAACTGACCCACTTCGCCAGGTTATGTGTGAAGTAGCGGTAATGAATGAATTGGAGATTATGCATCTTCAGCGGATGGTACTAGCACATAGCTGTCTGGTACATGCTTGAAAATCTATAAATATCACTGTATAATGCACAGACATGGGGTAATTGTAATTTGTAATTGACTAATTTAGTTACATTTTTCAAGTAATTGATTGTAATTGTAATTGAGTGGCTGCAAAAGAAATTGTAATTGTATTGTAATTAATTACATATGAAAATTGTAATTTGTAATTTCAATTGCTTTATCAATTACATACAAAAATTGCATGTCTGTTTGATGCTGACACTATAAATTAATATCTTTTCTTAATCTCTCTCGACAGCAATGGCTTCCAGTCATATTAATTTCAAAATATTCAACAAAATATGGTCTACATTGTAAAGAATGTACTTTTTCAGGGATTTGTTGTTAAAAGGTTTAATGATAGAATTTTGAAAATCAATGATGAGTTGCAATCGCGTACAAATTTTGCAAAGCAGATACAGCTATGCACGTTGCAGAATGTATAGCAACTGCTCAAATATGTGTAGCAAATTGAGATGCGATAGCAATAAAAATGAGCGAATCGGCAGTCGTCTGTCAAATAGTACAGAGTGTGAGAAGTCAAAACAATGAAATAATTTGCGAGATTGGCGTTTTTTGTGATACAGTAAACATGGGAACGTGCAAATATTCTAGTGTTTGGGAAACTAAGAATAAATATAGTGGTTGGATTTTACCGGACAACACATCAAACTTGTGTGCCAATAAATGTAATGTTTGCAATAAGTCTTTTGACATCGGGAATATGGGTGAAGTGGCTCTTGTTAGCCACATGTCGGGGGAAAAAACCGAGACACTGACAGAAGTTCGTCTAAAGCCAGCACCGAAAGTTACAGATTTCTTTGGTTCAAGGTAAGATTATTTTACATTTTCACATTGATAGTACTAGAATCATTTAGAAGCATAGCAATTTTATATCGCCCAACGTTAGATGATCCCAACTTTGCTCGGAGTCGCGGTAAAATATTATTACTGCCCGACAGCTCTCTCATATCGCGAGGTCTCTTATGTTGGTGCGTTATCGAGTGAAAATAATGAGAATTCCTCCTGTTGCTATGGCGATCATTTAGAAGCGTAGCAATTTTATATCGGCCGATGTTAGATGATCCCAACTTTGCGCTGAGTCACGGTAAAATATTATTGACTGCCCGACAGCTTTTTTGTATCGCGAGGCCTCTTATGTTGCCGCATTATCAAGTGAAAATAATGAGGATTCCTCCTGTTGCTATGGCGATATGATCAGCTATGGTAAATTTAAAATAAATTAGTGTATGTGTATATGTACATGGTTTAACTTGTTATCTAAAGGTGGGGGTGGCGGGGTGGGGCTGTCCCTCAACAAATAAATGTGGGTGTGTCAAGCTCAACTTTGCATGATAGCTGTTGAATATTTTGAAAATAATTTGACTGGAAACTATTGCTGCAACAGTTTCCAGTCAAATTTTTTTCAAAATATTCAACAAAAAATGTGTTGCTGTAATGCAATTCATATCTGGTTTGCATCCTGAAAAACACTGAGGCACTCCTAGACAATATACGGTTCCCGGAGCCACTCATAGACAATATGCTGTTCCCAATCTAGATTTTGGGGCTATATACCCTCAAAAAGTCCCTTTATAATGAGAAATCCTGTATGTGTGACACAATGTGTGTGTTTGTGTGTATGTTGATATTTCTGGCTATATTAGATTAGATAACTCCTATGATCTTTTAATAGTGTGTTTTGATAGGATAGCTGTTGAATATTTAGAAAATAATTTGACTAGAAACTATTGCTGCTTAAAGCAGCAACGGTTTCCAGTAAAATTATTTTCAAAATATTAAACAAAAAATGTGCTGCTGTAATGTTTATAAAGTTTAATAAAGTTTATATATGATAATATGATGAACTTAGTAACTGTGTTTGTTTTTTGCCTGATTGAAAGTCCCAAAATGAGGTCTGGAAAATTTGAAATTGAGTCTGGAAAAGGTATGGAATTTAATTCTGTTGAAGGTGTATGAACCCTGGTTCTTACTATAACAAATAGCTGCATAATTAAATCAGATTTTCGCCTTGCCTTCTTGAGTTTGCACTTACATTGCTCAAATTTCACGCACATGTACCATATCTAGCCTCTTATCAAAATATATATACTTTATTGCAAACTACTTCCTATACTTTGAAGCACTGGCTAATCCATTCACGGCCGAGCGTATCCCACACTCAATCCATATTTAGCAGACAAGATCAAGCGTGCCATATATGAGCAAATTTGTGCGGTGTAAATGCAAAACTTTAGCTGCAAGACAAATTCCGATTTAATTGCAGAATTTTTGTATGATTCGAATCATAGCCCCAGGTTTAGCGTAATGTCGTAAGTATGAATAGGTACCAGACAACATATTGTATACCTATATCTCCACACACATTCATCCAGGCCAGGTGGGTGTGTCCTACCAACCATATGAGGCTAATGCGCACTGACAAGGTGGGTCTGTCCTACCACTTGAGCAAGCGTTTCTACTAGTTAGGCTACAACTCTTCAAGCAAACTTGCAAGGAGGGTCAGGCCTTCCACCCACACGATGTAAATATGTATATTGACTTATTGTACACTGAAAAATCTAGCTCATTGTTAGTGGCTGAACCAGGTGGGATTACCCTACCAGCTCATCAAGCCACATCATGAAGAACCTGAGGTTTGTGCACTCCGATAAGGTGGGTCTGAGACTGTCCTACCAGTTCAAAGATATATATATATATATATATATGTACACTTGTAAATTGTACATACCACTGCAACCCTATAATACGCATTAATCGCAACAGATGATGATGATGGGGGTACATTTGCAGCTAACAAAGCAGGTGGTAACTTTGGATTGTGAAAATTGCTCATTTAAGCTGCTAAATAAGTGCAAGTAAGTAATCTAAGAAAGTGCATTAAGGAATCTGGCAATTTTTATCACTACAATCAGTAATTGTATGTTCATAGTTACTTGTTCTGACCGCATTTTGCTCAAAACTTTGTCAAAAGGTTCAGCCGTGTCAAACAAAAACTGGCAACTGCACAAATGCGGTCCATACAATGTTATATCATAGAACGAGAGCGATAAAAACAAATTCATGAATTTCAGTGCTCACAAATTTAAGTAACTCGACCATATAGAATATATAATAAGGGAAAATTAGTTACCTCTCCGGGATACTCCTGAGTATCTCGGAGAGGTAACTAATTTTTCCTTATTATGAATCATCCTGTGATCGGGACCAACTTTTTCGGAAATATATAGAATATATCAGTGGGCATGATTGTCAGATGCTGATTGGTTGGTTTGATGTCAGAATTCAGTGATGTAATGATTTTACACCAATCCAACAAATCAGCTGCTGGCAATGGTGCCCATGGACAACTAGTTTCTTACCTTGTATATATTATATATTTAGTACAGGGATATGTTGTACTGAGATGGGTGAACGAAAATTCAAAGACCATTGGTTGTTGCTGTGGATAACCCGTAATTCCCTATTAAAATTATTTAAGAGCAACACTGAAGTCCATGCACACAACACTAGATCAAAGAATAAAGATGCACAACCAATATATCGGAACAGAATAAATACACATGTACTACCTTTTATATTCAAGTCGTCCCAGTGTTAAAAAAAGTTGACCGGTCGAAGGTTAGTTGCCATCGTGTGAGCCTAACCAGCATCTGCTGTAAACCTCTTGAACATGACATTGTATTGTACATATCATGGGTCATTGTGATAACCTGGATATCATTATCCTCTCCAACATGGGTTCAGACGAAAACATAGTTGTAAAGCACAGCTCCACATGCATAGCAAGAATATTTGACAAATTGGGCCAATAACCCAAAGAGTTATAGTCGACAGCTAAGAGTCAGAAGAAGCCAATATTCTTTCCGACATTCCACAGACCTTGGCCTGTTACTCTTCGTGCTCTCCATAAATGACATTCCTGACAACATGAGCTCAAGCCTAAGACTGTTTGCAGATGATTATCTCATGTACCATCATATCAAAAAGTACAACATGGGAGGAGCTCAACTTACCATCACCAAAATTAACCTGTACCTAGGTGTTCAGCTGCAAAAACACTTCAACTGGGATACTTATGTAAATCAAAGTGCCACGAAGAGTAGCCAAGCCTTGGGCTTCATATCGAGGAGTTTAAGGGCCTGCCAAAAAGTCATCAATGGCAGGGTATATACAACAATGGTCCAGTCAATGCTAGAGTATCGTATCGGCCCATGCGAGAGTATAGCTTTCCAGTCTGGAGCCCACATCATGCAGCGCACTCAGACAAGCGTGAGACTGTACAAAAAAGAGCAACACGATTCATATTAAACTGGCCACAAAGAAGAGATGACCCAGCTACCAGAACCTGCAGTGCCTCAGATAAATATGGTAAATAAACTTGGATGGGAGATGCTTAAAGAATGTCGAGAATACCACTCCCTGGTGCTGCTGTACAAAATATCGAACAGGTTGGTGGATGTCCCTCCAGACTTCCATCCAAAACCACTACCTAGCTGAACAAGGGGATATCAATATCATTTCCAGCTACCTACATAACCAAGTACAAACGATGGTCCTCAATCACAGCTTCCTCCCACGCACAATAGCAGTGTGGAATAGCCCACCACAGGAAGTTGCCCTTGCCCCTGACCTTGATAGCTTCAAGGCAGGGTTTCAAGCGACCCACCATTGGCACAAATTGACTGTAAATGTGTACATACAAATTTGAAATCAACCGTTATTGGTATATACAACATTTTGAGAAAGCTTCCTGATCTGCGCATGCCACCAAACATATTGAATCATATCCTGAAGAGGACATCAATTATCAAATAGAAGTAGCCGTTATTATATAAACTTTAGTCAATACGTAGCCATTTCCTAACACTACCACTACCACCCATCATACTATCACAGCTACTCAGCCAAAATCCTTAGCTTCCTCAGGTCCATTCTTGACTTGAGTGTACCTAATCCTGCTTTCTTGAGATCATCTCGTAGCACGTTTAGCAGATTTATGTAATGACATCCTCTCCTGGATCTGTATTTGCTGTCTCCGAGTACAAGGGCGAATTCCAAGGCTCTCTGTGTTGATGTATCTTCTAGTAGCCTTAGCACATGGCCAAACATGGACCATCTTTGCTGGGCAACTCTTACAGACAGCGGCAATGTATTACACATCTTGTCTAGTGCATCGTTGGAAATTATGCTGTCTGGCCAGTGGCCATCGGTGTCCAGTAATGGTGCGTAGGTGTTTGCGGTGGCAGGCATCAAGTTTGTCTAGAGCTGCCTTTGGAGCTGCCCAGCTGTTACAGTTATGCATCATCAAGGATACACAGGTTGCATTGTATAATCCATAACTTCCAGAAGGACTGGAAAACTATGTCCCCCATGATGCAGCAATGTCAGCAGTACTGCAAAGCAGTGAGCCCAGGATTTTACTTTTCCTCCATGGTTCGCCGCCAACTCTGTTTTGGATTCATTCATAAATATATTCTCAATTTTTAGTTTGCTTGCAGCTATTTGGAGAGGTTCGTCACTGTGTTTCTTTTCCTCATCTGTAAAGTCCATGTCGTCGGCATATTCCATCTCTAGCGGCATGCCCAGTATTGACAAAGGGGGTGGGGGGGGGGGGTGGTTTGGTCTTGGGGAATTTTCCTGCACGGAGTTTAATGCAACAGTTAGTTAACGGGTGAAACGCACAGGGGATAGACCATCATCTGCCTGTGGGGAGCGGATTGATGTCTCAAACTCTACAGGTGTCACTGACCTGACTCGTGCTCTCAGCTTGGTGTCTGCAAGCAGTAGTCTCACTAGTCATAGCTCATCTTCATTGCAACTGGCCTGGCGTAGTACATCTATGATCTTTGAGCACTTAATTGTGTCGAAGGCTCGTGACATGTCAATACCCATTTTGTGGAAATTCCAGTGTTTGGACATGACTACCGACACAAGCATGCGTTGAGCCCATACAATGTCTGTGCAGCTGCGTCCATGTTTGAAGCCACTTTGACATGATCCGGTGAAGTTATTGATCTTGTCTCGGATGCAGCATAGAGTAGCATTGGATAGGATTTTCCGTATGTTGTTAAGGAGCACAATGGGTCGCAGATTGGCTAGGGGGCGCAATAAGCGTACCTTGACCTATAGCGTCGATGGGAAGGTGGTGCATAAAAGCTGAATTGATTAGGTGCATGATCGGTTTTGACATAATGCCACTTGCATATTAGTATAGTTCATTGCTCATGCCATCAGGTCCAGATGCACATCCATTTGTCAGGGCTTTAAGTGCCTTCTCAACGTCTGCTGTATTAATTGGTGTTAGTAATGGCTTGGGGTCTCCTGGAGTCTCACTAGTCACAACAGAAAATCACTTACCCTCTCTATATCACAAAAATACACCATCTCCATATTGATGCCCCATGATGACTTTCAAGTGTCATGTTGAATCGTATTGCAGTGAAACAAGATATTGAGTGGAACGCATTGCCGTATCATCATTTTGCCAAGAATAAAATATTTTCAGATATATAATTAGTAAATCTAGCGCATGGCAGTTTTAGCTTTTGCTTTAGATGGTTACTTATGACTTTCATCACTTTAAGGCCTGCTCTAAAGAGAGTCAAAAAGATTGGCCATGAGTTAATGTAGCACTCAGCTGGAATGTTGAGAATTGGACGCAACACACATTTTGGCAAGAAACCTGAAGGTTAGTGCAGAAAATGAAAACATTTGGGCCTGAATTGTGAAATTTGTGATTAACCTGGCTGAATAAAAATGGCTTGTGCTGCAGTGGAAATGTCCATTTGGTATTTGTAGAACAACTTGCCAGTCCTGAGAGAAATATTTGCGAAAAGTTAGCGCACTCATAACATCGTTTAAGACTTTAACACTCATATGAGCCAAAAACAGCTTCTGCTGTGGTCTTAAGAAATGTCCATTTGTAGACCAACAGATGATTTTTTTAATTTACCACTAGAACCACTGGCTCGGTTATTTCAGTGGTAAATTTTCAAAAATAGTCTTCTCTTGGTCTGCAAATGGAAATTTTTTATGAGAAAATTAAAATTTTCTTCAACAAATTTAAGTGTTAAAGTGTTAAGTACCGTCATTTCTCGACTATAGGCCGCCCTCGAATATAGGATGCTGTCCAAAATCTGACCAAAATCTGGCCAAAAACCTTGTATTCAAGTATAAGGTTTTGTGAATTATGGTGATTCAATGCTAGATTTTGTAGGTATTTTTGTGCAAAGGCCTATAAAACTACTTAGTATTTAACAATCATACACAATGTCATGGGACCCACTACAGTGACTTTTGGGGGTCCCAAGCTGTATTTTGGGAAATATATACCCTCAAAAGGACCCTTATGAGAATCCCTTGATGTGATATCATACAACTATTTTGATTTAAAATTTTTCAGGAAATTGTGATCATTTACAGTGGCACAGAAATGACAAAGGAGATGTGGTGTGGAATCCTTGTAACAGGACAGCTGTAGCTTTGCAGAATAGATACAAAATTAATGTTCTCTATCTTGCATGTCTTGTTTATAGCTGCTGTAAGGAATATACATCTATGTAATTCTTGGACATTATATTTTTAGGTGATGATGTTGTGACGTTCATTCATGACGACTAGAAGAGATGTACATGTAATATGGCAGATAATCCAGATCTAGAGACGCTTAGCAAAGTACGTTAAATGAAAACTAAACTTCATTATACACATGTACAGCTATTCCAGTGATATAGCATGTCACTCATAAACTATGCATGCCATTTTAAGATTTTTATCATATTAAAGAAAGATATTCAGGCAATAGGTAAATCTGGTTACATTTTTCTGGCCTATGAGGCCCGCCTTGATTTACTTTTCAACCAATCGAGAAAAAAGGTGGGCTGTCATCCTCGGTATGTGCTCTCAATGATTGAGGCGCCATTCATACGGTAGTTTGGAAATGTGGTTTAAAGCAATCATACAGGTAGGTTATTGAATATATTGAAACTAATTTGACTGGAAGCTGTTGCTGCCTTCAATCAAATTAGTTTCAAAATATTGAACATAATTATTACATGATCCTTTCATCGACAAATCCCTGAAAAAGTATATTCTTTATGATATAAAACTTATTTTTGTTGAATATTTTGAAATTAATTTCAATGTAATCTATGCAGATGTTGGTTTTAGCCGGGTTGATCATTAAATAGTTAAATATCTTGTTTGTTTTTGTTTCCTGCAGGCTATAACATTGAAGAAGAGGATGAATGTGAAGCAGAAGAATAGGTATTTCCAGCCTGAAACTACACAGAGTGGAGCAGCAACAGCACAGGTACATGTACAGAGGATTTGTATCCAGCTGAATACAATGGACCTTTCCGGTTTTAGCTATGCCCCGCCCATCTCTAGCTAAGCTCCACCCACACCTCGCTCATGTTGGGATCAATCGATCTCTGAACACCCTGACTATCAATTAAAATCTATATGGATCCCTTTGAGACGTAATGACTGTGACGCCATCATACACGCGCTGAGCTGATTATGAGGTCAGATGATGGATGGATGGATGCTCTGGAAAGGTGAATTGTGTGAGATAAGAAGTATTAGGCTTACATGATTATCATCATCGATTATGTGATTAAATCGAAAATTGTGATTATTTTTTAAATCATGACTATATGATTTAAAATTAAATAATCAAATAATCGTGAATAATTTCTACTCGATAAAATATTTCAAAACCTACATTATAATTACTCTTTAATGCGAACTGTCAAGAAAATTGACATTTTGATCAGGGAATGTCCTGAATTTCTATGACAAGAGTAGACAATTTTTTGAAAATGTATGAATGGAATGACTGGCTCGGGCATCGAGCCAGGCATTCCAGTGATACATTTTCAAAAATAGTTTTTTGTTTGCCGTGGAAATGGAAATTTTTATATACCATTGTAGCTTTCATCATTGATATGGTATTGTTGAACATTGTCTGGGTAATTTGTACCAAGGCCGATTAATCGATTAATCATGATTATTTTTAAATAATCAATTGTGATCACACAATGCAATAATCGCACAAGCCTAAGAGGTATCCAGGGTTATGGCCCTAATAAAGTCAAAGTTTCTGCTTAATGAATGCCCATTTGCAGCTCAAAAAAAGAATATTTAGTAAAATTTATCACTTAGAATTAATGGCTCGGTTCCCAAGCCAGTCATTTCAGTGGTAAAATTCCAAAATAGTCTTGAACCTCTTTTGCCGTGCAAACAGTTATTCTTCAAGACTAATGCTTGGTAAGTTTATTTTGTCACTAAAATAATGTAGACATTAGTCTTCTTCTTCTTTTCGTTCGCTGATCATACCGACAGTCCTGTAAGTGACTATTGACATGATCATAAGCGTTAAGTGCGTGGATCCATGGTTTATTAGAGTGCGCCGTGCAGCCTGGAACCTCCGTCTTCAGCACTCGAGGTTTCTGTCAGAGTTACCTCACCCGTACCTCCTTTAGTCGCCTCTTACGACACGCAGAGGATATGGAAGGTGTATTCTAAGCCCCACCTACAGGGCTAGAGAATCCGGTCCTAGCGGTGTATGCCGACAATGCTTGTAATGTAGACATTAGTGACTTAACTCTTTAATGGGCAAGATTCGTCCAGAAAGTCGTGATTTTTGCCTAGTGAATGTCTATTTACAGTCTTAGGCCGTATTCTCACTGGAGAGTTAATCTGGAATAACGCCATACCTAAGTATTGCGTTACACCGATTAAGTCTCTAGTGAGAACACGGCCTAAGAGAAGACTATTTTATTAAAATTTTCCCCTGGAACGACTGGCTCGATAACAAGAGCTAACTATTCCAGTGGTAAATTTAAAAATGTTGCATTCTTAAATGTCTTCTCTTGGCCTGTATATGGACAATCCTCGAAAACATTTCAAAGTTGTGTTTTGGCTGCCTTTACCTCTTTACTATTTTATCATGTCAGAAATGTTTTGAAACTAAGTGATAATTCCAAAGATATCATGTACATGTATGTGTTTTACATGGCAAATGTTCTTAAAACCTTTAAAAATGTATGAAATATGTTATGACTTATGACTTGGTTCGTTTGAATGTTCACACTCATATTTCACCTACATACTATGCTAGATCAGATTCTGTTTTTGCTCTTAACTCTTTAACTCTCGAATATAGTCAAGAAAATTTAATTTTCTCATAGAAAATGTCCATTTGCAGACCAAGAGAAGACTATTTTTTTTAATTTATCCCTTGAATGACTGGCTCGGTTATCGAGCCAGTCATTCTAGTGGTAAAATTTCAAAAATAGTCTTCTCTTGGTCTGCAAATGGACATTTCTCAAGACCACTGCCGAAGCCGCGTTTGGCTGATATGAGTGTTAAAGGGTTAACAGTGTAATAACATCTGTGTATTTATGGAAATGGAGGTAAGAATTTGTTATTTTACTTACAGCATGAACATACAGCTTCAACTGCGAGGGAGCGGAGAGTGGTGGGTGATAAACATTGGAAAGATAGACTACGCCCTGATTCTCATACGCATAACAACAAAAAGCAAGGCACAAGAGGGAGATACATGTATAATGCAGAGAAGGAGGTACATTTTACCTGAACAAAAGACTATTCTTTGATCTTTTATATCGATCCAACAACAAGAATGTCGGATAAAAACAATGGATGGATCCAGTTCTAGCTGTGCCCCGTCCATTTCTAGATACGCTCTGCCTACTTTTTATGCTTGTTAGAATCAATGTAACCCTTTATTGGTCAAATTTATTCAAGAAAATCAAAATGTTTTCTCATTAAATGTCCATTTGCAGGCGAAGAGAGGATTATTATTTAGGATTGACCACTGGAATGACTGGCTAGGTTATCGAGCCAGTCATTCCACTGGTAAATTTTCAAAGATAGTTTTCTCTTGTCCTGTATATGGCCATTCGTCCAGACCACAGCAGAGGTCTGTTTTGGCCGGCTAGACCATTAAAGGGTTAATACCTTTAAATCTGAATTACTGGTCTCTAAATGTCGTGATAACTACAGGTAAGCTGTTGAATATTTTGATACTAATTTGGACTATTTTGAAAAAATTTACAACTGGAATGACCGGCTCGATAAACAAGCCAGTCTTTCCTGTAATAAATTTTCAAAAATAAGCTCTTGGTCTGCAAATGGACATTTCCTATGAAAGAAATTTAATTTTCTTGGACAAATTTTAGGATTAAATGGTTAACCATGACCAGGCCCTAACATCAGTAATATGAACTCTTTCGTGGCTGAAACCCCAATACTGTGTTTTCGTTTCAAGGAAACCATTACATGTATAAGCTAGCTGTTTGAGTATTTTGAAACTAATTTGTTTGAAAGCTGTGTACATCTTTGTTTTTCAATCAAACTATTTTCAAAATGTTTAACAATATATTTAATTTTCACAGGAAGTTTGTCAGTGGACTGAGTGGAGTGCATCTGTCTGTTGAGTCAGTTTTGAGAAATGTCCAATTGCAGGTCAAGAGAAGGCTATTGACAATTTACCACTGGAGTCACTGACTCACTACCTGAGCCAGTCATTCCAGTTGTTAATTTGCAATGATAGTATTCTCTTAGCCAGCAAATGGACCTTTCTAGTTTATCCATCAATCATATGATGTCATAATCAACTATGTGATGTGTAGGATGACATCATAATCAACTATGACTTAGATAAGTTCATCACGACCATTTAATTGATGACGGACTAAGCGTTATTGTACGAATTGTATGTTGTACGAATTGTATGTCTTTACTATATAATAAACATTCTGTTGACTATTTTGAAACTAATTTAACTGGGCGCTGTTGCTGCCATAGGCAGCAACCTCAGCCACTCAAATTAATTTGAAAATATTCAACAGCTTACCCGTATAGTTTTCTGGAAATTAAGATTTAGTGGTCGATCGATCTCAACATGGGCAATGCGTTTGCGGAGCTGGAGATGGGTGGGGCAAAGCGAAAGCTGGATTCATCCATTCACATTCTTAGATTTAGATTTTAACCAATAACAGCTGCACAGATTCTCCTCAATTCTCTTACATGTGGATACCTGGTGAGATTATCAACATGAGAGGGTTAATCACATGATCCATTGATATTTGCAGGATCCGTTTCCTGGCCCAGCTCCTGTTTCCGAGGTTAAAATAAACACATACAAGCGAGGAAAATCAATGCCTAAGGTAAGATGCTGCTCTCAAGAGTTACTGTTATAAATGTGAATTCGGTTTTTATTGCTATTTTCTTAAATTGTTATAATCAATTATAAAAGTTGATAGGATTTATTTTTTAATAAAGTTTACGTGTGTGATAAATTATGATTAAGGCATGCTTACTAGAAACCTGGAATTCTGTGCCAAAGGATGGAGCCTATTTAACAGTACACCCAGCCTTCACAGTGGTCTTTAGAGATGTTCCTTTCCATTTTTATACCATGCCCAAAAACATAATACCCTGCCAATTTTTAGGACAACATAGCATCTTACAAGCTTTTTACAAAAATATCAAATTTTTGCTTGAGAAAAGCGTGATTTCATCCACAAGACTTTCAAGATGGATACACCGACTGCAGCAACTTCTGCTATATCAATTGAATCTACAGAAACCATTGTAGACATGATGAACAATGCTGTGATTGACAAAGTTGGTTCCGACATTCCACTAAAAAGGCCAACCCTTTTGGCCAATTACTAAGAATCAAGAGATTTTGTAGCAGAGATAAAGACTTCCTCAAACATGCACATGACGTAATACACTATTATGTCATACGCGGCTACCCAGAAAAAGACTTGGAAAACTGTCTCAACAGAACCCTTGAAAAAACAAGGAAAAATCTACTCTCACCCAACACACAAAACAAATTTCAACTCGCATCCCATGCATTATGGATTTCCACCCACATAGCAAACTAGCTTAAAATGTTATCTTACGCCACTGGGACCAACTACAGAGCAGCCCCAAATGTAGGGCAACATTCCAGGAACCGCCATTATTTGGTCACAGCCTCCTTCAAAGACACACTAATAACGGCCAAATTTATGGATGCAAAAACTTTTGGCATTCAAGGCAGAAACATCACCAACCCTGTCATTCCATGCAACAAACACAATTGCGCATTTTGTCAACAAATGGACAAAAAACGCACATTCAAATGCTCACACACTGGGCTCAACTATCATACTAAAACAAAAACATTCTGTAACACAATGAATGTGGTTTATTTAATAACGTGTAATACATGTTCTAAACAATACATTGGTGAAACTAAACGAGAATTTCAGATACGTATTAAAGAACATCTTAGGGGCATTAAGAACAAAAAAGACACCAGTAGCCATTCACTTTAATCTCCCCAATCATAACATCTCTTCAGTCAACTACAGAATCATTTAGGTGTTCCATCGCGATCCTGAATCCACGGAAGCAACGTCTATCCGTAATGAACGCGAGAAATTCTGGATCCACCAGCTACATAGCATGGACCCAATTGGAATTAATCACGCTGATTGGTGACAATCTCTACCTGAAAGTAGTACAATAAATACAAATATTATGTGGTGGCGTTTATGGGCTGGCATGTGGCATTATGGGTGGTTTTTGTGCGATAACTCTGCCACCGTTTATTAGATCGCTTTGAAATTTCATAGGATGATTGGACTCAGTCTGAGGAATAAACATCTCGAAAGCGACAATTATCCAAAATTTAATCTGGCCACCAGCCACAATAAATATGACTAAAGTAGTAACAGCTTAAGTGAAATTAGTTTCAAAATAATAACCTTTCATTTCCAGAAAACCTGCATGGTTGTCTTGAAATTGAGGCACTGTGTTTAAGGTTATATATAGTCATCTTCAAAATTATATTTGATAATAACACAAATATCTTTAATTCTTAGCACTTTGAAGTCAAAATTTTAGATTCACAAATTAAATTAAAAGATGAACTAATGTTAATTTTTGTTACGTCCCGTAGGGAAAGCGAGAGAATGGAGTTACCTTAGGTGGCGTTGTCCGCGTCGTCGTCCGCGGCGGTGTGTCATTTGTGTTAAAGTTTTTGAATGTACATTTAATTCATCAAAGACTTATCTGATCTTGACGAAATTATACAGATATGATCTATACTATCATGGCATCTAGTCTCCATCATCAGCAAAATGATTTTCAAATTTGTTTGGGGTTTGAACTTAGCCTATTTTCCAACAAAAATCAGGTATACCTTAAAGTTTTTCAATCAACATATAATTCATCAAATACTTATCCGATCTTGATGAAACTTTACAGATATGATCTATACCATCATGGCATCTAGTCTCCAACATGAGCAAAATGATTTTCAAATTTTTTCCAAATTTGAAATTGGTCTATTTTCCAACAAAAATCAGGTAAATGTTAAAGTTTTAGTCTCGCCCCGTAGGGAAAGCGAGACAATGGAGGTTACCTTTGTTGTCATCGTCCGCAGTGGCATGTCATTTGTGTTAAAGTTTTTCATCAGCCTTATTATTCAAAAATGGGTCATCAGATTTCAATTAAACTTCACAGACCTGTTCTATGTAAGGTAGAGATGCAATTGCTAAGGAGATTTCTTTTAATTTCACCTTTTTTTCTATGGTTTTCGTGTTTTTTGGACTTGGAATATTTTTGCAAATATTTGCGTTAAGTTTTTCATCAGCCTAATTATTCAACAATGGGTCATCAGATTTCAATGAAACTTCACAGATGTATTCTGTGCAAGGTACATGTAGAGATGCAATTGCTCATCATTGCTAAGGAAATTTCACGTGTTTTTCCTTTCTCCATCTGAGCTTATGCTATGGTGCACCTCCGTCATTTCTCCATCTGAGCTTATGCTCTGGTGCACATCCGTCATTTCTCCACCTGAGCTTATGCTATGGTGCACATCCTTCATTTCTCCACCTGAGCTTATGCTTGGGTGCACATCGTCATTTCTCAATCTGAGCTTATGCTATGGTGCACATCCATCATTTCTCAATCTGAGCTTATGCTATTGTGCACATCCGTCATTTCTCAATCTTAGCTTAGGCTATGGTGCACATCCGTCATTTCTCAATATGAGCTTATGCTATGGTGCACATCCATCATTTCTCAATCTTAGCTTATGCTATGGTGCACATCCGTCATTTCTCAATCTGAGCTTGTGCTATGGTGCACATCCGTCATTTCTCAATCTGAGCTTGTGCTATGGTGCACATCCGTCATTTCTCAATCTGAGCTTATGCTATGGTGCGCATCCATCATTTCTCAATCTAAGCTTATGCTATTGTGCACATCCGTCATTTCTCCATCTGAGCTTATGCTATGGTGCACATCCATCGATTTTCCATTACTCTAATCTTTATGTATTCTAGCAAAAGTGTTCCGCTAAAAATATTTGCTTAAACTTTGCGCGAATAAAAAAATGGGTTACGTAATTTGCAGCCCTAAAACATAATCATGAAATTCCCCTTCTTTTCCAGATAGAGTCAACAATGTCAGACAATATTAAACTGTGTGAGCAGATAGGAAAGAACATTTCTGAGATTAAGTCTACAGAATGTGGGATATTAGGAACTTTGTATAAAATTAGAAACACTTGTACTGAGGAAACGCGAAAGGAGTTGGAAAGCATGGCAATGAAAATTAAGGCAAATGCTTTATCCGCTAATTATAAGTGCACTGAGTTAAAAAAAACATTTGTGCAAATGAGTCACAAACAAGTGAGTTAAAACTTAAAATTAAGGAACTGGAATCAAAAGTTGAAAGACTAATGAAGAAGAATTCACATCTTTTGTCCCAGAATTCATTACTCAATATAGAGTTAGATAAAAGCACTGAAAAGCTGAATGCATCGCAAACCATGTTAAGCAGTTTTACTGATGAATCTTTGGATGCCAGTTAAGTACCACTTGACATCACTGAACCTGAACTACTTGTATCAACTCCTGTGGATGCTTCAAAAAGCCTTAAAGATGACCTTTCACAAGATATGTTTGGCCAAGATCAACACGAGGAAGAAAATCACAAAAGAGGGTTAAAAAGAAAAACAAACAATTAATGTATTTCCAAGGCACATTTACATTTTAAAATTATTTTTATATCCTGAATAAGGTTAGTATTCCATTAAGATGGTTTCACTGGCAGTAAAAAGTGGAATTGGATGCTTTCATATATGCTGTACCGTCGGTACATCAATGGTGATGGTTATAACATGAAAGAAAATACTGGGGTGAGATATATCACATAATCACTGTATTAGTTAACAAGAGCTCTTCGGACTTTGAAACCTTACTAACTGTTTCTATCTCATGTAGGGATACATGTACAATATTTATCATTAAAAAGTTGATTTTATGAAATGTCATCAGATAATATTTGTTCAATTATTAGTCAATAGGAACTTAAGTACCGGTATTAACTGGATCAATAATAGTAAAAGCTATCCAGGGGCGAGACATATCACGCGTTCAAGTTCTTGTTAAACAAATTTGGTGGAAGATGGTGCTGTCGTAGACAGCAGCATTGTCCACCAAAATTGTTGAAAAATGTACACCAGTTTCTTTGCTATTGACACAGTCAAAGTTAGAATATCGACATCAGAGTGGTATGGGTTAACACTCAAGCTAGCTAACACGGCCTATGCAGTGGTTCTGATAAATGCCTATTTGCAGACTAGTAAGAGAATGTTTTTGAAAATTTACCAATGAAATGACTAGCTCGATATAACCGAGAGCCAGTCATACAAGTGGTAAATTAAAAAAAATAATCCTCTCTTGATCTGCAAATGGATATTTTCTATGTCCTTGGAGAAATTTCAGAGTTAAAATTTTGATTCTGGAAATTCAGTTATAATGAGCGAAGCTTAGCTAGGAATGGACCCCTTTATTTCTTGAATTAATTATTAAGCTTTATCTGTTTATAAATCATTGTAAATAATTGTACTGTTTTAGAAAGCAAGGACGAAATTTTATAGTGACCTATTTGAAAAGAAGGAAGCAAAGTTTACTGATGCGGAGAAGCAAGCTGCACGGGCTGAACTACTGCTCTCGGAACAGCCAGGGTACGTTGATGGCCAACTTCAAATGCCTTTAATCTAATTAGCTCTTTAATGGTCAAGCCGGCCAAAGCCAGTTCTTTCCAGTAGTCCTTTGACAGGTCAAGAGGAGAGGAAGGTTTGAAATTTACCTCTGGTATGACTGCCGCACAGATAGAGCTTGTTATTCAAGCTCTAAAATTTAAAAAATAGCCTTTTCTAGGTCTGCAAATTGGCAAAGCGGTGATAAATTTTCAACAGTATTTTCTATTGGTCTGCAAATGGACATTTTCTATGAGAAAATTTAACTTTTCCTTTGAAAATATTTGAGTGTTAACCCTTGCCAATCTGATGTCAGTAGTCTATCTTTTACCATTTCAATATCAAAGAATCTGGTGTACATTTCTCAACAATTTTGGTGGATGATGTTGCTGTCTTCGACAGCACCATCTTCCACCTAATTTGTTGAAAAATGTACGCCAGTTCATCTTTTAATTTAATTTGAAAATTAAAAAGTCTGACATCAGTGTGCTAAAGGTTAACGAGTTTGCGGATTCTGGTACCTTAGGAAAGCTACTGAGTTACATGGAGCGTGGATGGTTGTTTGTAGCACTCTAGCTGATTCTGGTACCTTAAGAAAAAGTACTGAGTTACATCATGCTTAGATGGTTGTTTGTAAAACGCTAGCTTATCTCAATGATGCATTATGTAGGAAATATATACATGTGTATATATATCGTATTGCAACCAATCATATGATCGGAGGTACAAATTGGTTTTTGGACAATAACTTTTATGTTAGAATAAGCCAATTTGGACCAAATTCTAAATTTAGCCTACCATAAGACTCAGACGGGTAAAAATCATGTTCCCAAAGAATTTTGGGTAAGTATATAGTTGCCGAATTTTCCATCCATCCATTCATCCCATACAAGTTTGTACGGCCATGGTTTCCAGACTCACATATCACATATTATACTGTAGTCGCAAAACTTGTATAAGTTGGTATGTGGATGTATCTTAGGGTGAAGTTGTGCGGTGTACGAAAAGTAGGTCATCATGACCTACTTTTCACTGCTCACTAAACATTACTGACATTTTTTCTGGGTGGTAGTTTCAAGAGCTTTTGGTATATGGAAACTAAATATGGTGCATAGATTCGCTATACTTTGAATGGTGTGTTGTTTATGAGAAGTAGGTCGTACTTTCCATGGTTCACTAAGCAGAAAATTTTTGTCTGAGCTATAGTTTCAAGCTTTTTTAATATATGGTAATGAAACTTGGTGTATGGATGCATTATACTCTGAAGGTATGTCAGAAGTAGCTCGGTATGACCTACTTTTTATCTCACCTGTACAAAGTACCAGGCTGTAGCTTCAAGATTTCTTATTGCAAAATTTTCTGTTTCCGTGTAATAACTTTTGTCTGCCTCGATCGACCGGATCGACATCAATTTCTGCACAATGCATTTGTTATTTTAAGTACACATTTCGGAGAGCATCCATCAGTTTTACTGATTCACCTTGTTTTTGTCAGTGGTTGCCAATGTTATCGACCTTGAAAAATATGTTCTTCATTAATTTAGTCATTTCAGGGCAATAACTTTGCCGTTCTAATCTATGTTTTGAATATCGCTTAATAGCAGGTCAAGTGCATGTTCTGTTAATGTTGTTCAATATATGGAAAGATACAAACTTTGTTTATTTGGTTATTTTCGCTCAATAAATAACCTGATCTGAACCAAATATATCTTAAAGTTATCCAGAACCATTAAAACAAGAAGGAAATCTTTATAAAAGTTCAACTGGCAATGACCGACTGCTTCAAAGCAGCCATTTTAGTTTAATAAAGGGTGGATTGAGCGATTTGATTGGCAGTCTGCAGACTAAAGCGTTTTCACGTAAAAAACTAGTTATGGCGCTTGAACCTCAGAATTTGGTGTAGATATGGAACAGATTTGTACTAATGCTTATTTTCAACAAAAGCGGGAATCAAAGGGATTTGTGGGTTGTTATGCCTTGTTTATGGTATGGTCACATGCGCACACACACACACACACACACACACAGAGTCTCCATAATTCTTCTACCTTCCTCTCTCCCTCCCTCCCTCTTTCTCTCTCTCTCTCTCATAATGTTGTTTTGTTTTGCTAGTTTCCTGGAGTTGGGTGAAGATGAGGATGTACGGAGCATCACTCAGCATGATATTCGGGATGCTGTTGACATCACAAGTGCTCAAAAGGTTGGAAATAGTTGATCATGGCCAAATACAGGACATCTTTATTCACCATTTAATGGCCAAGGCATCATCAGCGGTCTTGTGGAATATAGATTTGCAGGCCAAGAGAAGACTGTTTTTAGTTCAGCTTGCTTGTCAGTCACCAGAGCTATGGCGATCACTCCCAATCTGTCTGTGCATCATCAACAATGGTGGCACATTCTGGAAAGATCAAAGTTGGCTATATGTTTCTATACTTATCTCATGTATCCATTATGAAAGTGATGCTGAATCGATGGCAAACAGCGGAGTTATCCTCCTTGCAAATTTTCTATGGTATGGTACCCAATGGGGGAGAGATATTAGTTCGATGGCACCTTTCCAAATCTTTAGAGCTATTGGCTTCTAACTTTGTGGGTGGGTCCCTATAGACATAAGCTACCACCCATATAAGAACTCGATCAGTCTTACCTAGTTCGTTGATAATATAGGTCAGGTGTCAATTTTCCCATTGTAACCAATAGTAAATTATTCAGGCTGTATTTTCATGAATTTTGTGTATATAGTAACCAAACTTGTCAGATATGTTCCTTTAGGCAATTTCTATTTGGAAATTTGAATATGAAGTGGTCATGCCTTCAAATAGCAGTATTATGGCTATTGCTATATTTACAAAGTATTGAAGCCTGTGGGCAAAATACATTTGGGGCATGTTTCGTCATTTGTTGATGGATTAAAACCAAATCTGCCTATGGCAGTAACAGTGCCCAGTCAAAATAGTTTCAAAATATTCAAGAGAATGTTTATTAAATGGTTGAGACATACAATTAGTACCACAATGCTTAGTCCATCTTCAATTATGCGTTTGTGACATACTTATCTACGTCATTCATGATGTCATTGATTATCACGTCATCCTACACATCACGTAGTTGATTATGACATCATATGATGGCTGCTGCTTCAATTTGCAGATGCACAAGAGGCAGATCCAGGAATTATGGAGGAACGGGCTCCACAGAGACTCAATGCCACATCTGCATAAGTCAATGACGTGGGGTTATGGTGCGTGTCCGCATCCTCGCCCTATTCCAACCATTGCTATTATGTCTCACTGACACAAAAGCATATTGTTGTAGCATTTTGAATGAATAATACACTAGGTGTTTGGACAAATTCAGCTAAGAATACTACTGCTCACAGGACTAGAATTTATATTTATTTATGTAGAGTTTATGTCTTAATGAAACCTTTTCGGTACCATTACAAAGATGTCACTACATGTACCCATTCTACATGTCAAGTCCATATTTGTTGATACTTTAATGGTCATGAGAATTCCTTGCTTGTGATGGGATCGATCGATCCATGAACTCATTGACTGTCAATTTTCAGAAAACTATACAGGTAAGCTGTTGAATATTTTGAAACTAATTTGACCGGGTGCTGTTGCAGCCTTCATTAAATAGTAAAGACCTACAATTCGTACAATAACACTTATTCCACCAATTATGCGTTCGTGATGTACCTATCTACATTATTCATGACATCATTGATTATGACGTCGTCCTTCATGTAACGTCATGGATGGATAACCTGGAAATGTCGATTGTAATATTAGGAAGCTCCATGGCTGATGTGTGTGTGTGTGTGCTTATGTGTGGTGGCAAATTGTTCATACAGTACATGTATATATACATTTTATTGCAGTATTTTGAGCTGGACTTGCCACACTTTGGTCCATACAGGATGAACTATACACGGAATGGAAGGTATGGCATTTGGGTTTTAAAATTAAAATAATACTGCCCTCACCTTTCATTAGGTATTCAGGTGATAAACTGTTGTACTGTAATTTGTGCAATGCAAGTATAATCCCTGCTAGAAGCCTACCACCAAACTTTTAAGCAGGGCTTAGTAATACTTTCAAGTTTTAACTCGGCAAAATTATGTACTAAAAGCAGCAACTCAAACTTTAAACTCTTAATGGCAAAGATTACCAAGATTGCAACTGAAATAGGTCCACGATGGCGAAGGCAGATTTTGCCATTGAGATGCATCATTCTACTTCGAATAATACTTACCAGATGTACTATTATGATAATGTCTATTATCTAGTCTAGCTCAAAATAAAAAATTTAAAACTACTCTCCATGACAGTCAGATTCATCTATTTTGCTTGACTTTCCGGTCATGTTTTTGTCTGGCTCAGTTTAAGCAAATTTTTTTGTTGTTGGGTGTTTAGTGAGATTTAGATCGCTATATCCGTGGAAGGAAAAGGAAAATCATCACAGGGGCAGGTTATATCAATCTAGAATTAATACATTCATGATGTAATGACTGTTTAAAATTTCCTTAAATTGGCACATTGTTTTTAAATGGTAGCCGTTGTTGGAGTCGCTCCATTACCCGTTAACTTTTTAATCTTATCCGGGTACTCGGTTAATTTCTCATGCGACTCGGTTCCTTCCAAGATGGATGCGCCCTTAGCCAAGATGGCGGTGCCCATGATTAACGCTTTGTTTTGGCTTGGCGTGTCTATGCACTCTGTTTTAAGCCGATCATGAGCTCTCGCTTCACTGTCGAGGGTGTTTGTAGCGATCGGTCTTATTTTCTTGGCTATTTTAAGGTTAATTAATTACCAAGTCGTGTTTATTAAATTTTTACTCTAAAAATTTTCAAATATTTCTTGCCTGGAACTTGATTATCATTAATTTGAGAGAAAGTTAATGTTTTAAAGTAATTTTCAAATTACAATCAAGTAAATTGTACGTGTTGCTCGTCATCATCTTATCATGTGCAGCGTTTTAATTCTTATTCTCTGTTTGCAGAAGGGGAAGGTGCGAGGCAAGGCAAGTTCCTGCCAGATACATTGTGTTCACGCTGTAACCGTTTCATGAAGCGAAAGTTCACGGGCCATCACTGTGTCGCCTGCGCAAAGTGCAAAGTTGGGAGCCCTTGCGATGTATGTTCGAAGTGGTCGTCGGAGTTGGTGGCGGAATTTGATTGCGATCGGCGTGCACATTTGAAGAGAATCGCGAAGGACAAGGCAGCTAACGTGGATCAGGCGTCCGTTAAAGGACTGGAGGAGCACCTGAATGAATGGATGGACTCAGCCTTGGGTGTTTGGGTGGCCCAATTCAAGGCGATGTTTGAGTCCTTGTAGTCCACGGTCCCGTCGATGCAGGCTGGTGCAGGATTACCTATCGGTGGTCCGGCCAGTTTTGCGGAGGGAGATGCATCTGTCCTTCCTCTCGTTTTCGCTCAAGAGCCGACAGCGGAGGAAGAAGATATCCTCCTGATGGAAGACTCTGGCATGCCAGAGCTTTCACAGGTGACAGATTCCAGTACTTCCCGTGGGTCACCCACAGGTTTTGTAAGGGTTTGTCAACCGGGTGGAGATGTCGACGTTCCGTCGGGCATTTTTCACCCGGATTTCGCTCAGTCCGAAGTGCCGTCAGAGCCATGTTTTACGGCTCTCGTCGGCATCGCAGATGTTGTTATAACGGCTCCTCTCGGAGTCCCATTGCCTGCCATGTTAGCGGCCATAGTCCCGGCTCCCGTGTTGGAGCCGATGGATTGCGGTGATTCAATATCTGGTGATTCACTAGATACTGGAGCCGGGAGTAGCCACGCCACGGACCCGCTTCGAATTGGAAGTCTGGTCCGTGGCTCTCAGCATGGATCGTCGGTGGCCTTTTCATCCAAGGGTGAGAAGGAAGATGAACATGGTAGTCCTTTGATGGACGAATCATCTTTCTGCACAGAAGCTGAATGGGTGCAGCTCTTGGCTGGATGTCTGATCGTCTCGGGTTGACATCGGACCAAGGGTCTCAGCGCGATCTGGCGATGGAGCGGATGTCAGAGCGTGCCACTAGCGCTCTGTCAAGTGGCTCTTCGGCCATGCCAACTCTTCCCTTGGACACTCAGACTTCTGATATGTTGGAAGTCGCAGCGTATCGTTTGGTTCAGCCGGAGTATACTTTACCCAAGGCCCCTAAGGGGATAAAGAGTAGGGTCCGCTTTCCATAGCAGGCCTACCATCAGTATGCTCGTGTTCCTCAGCTTTCAGTCGGAGAACGAGAAGCGCTGAATAGGCCGTTAGCTGGGAAAGCCAAGGGTCGATCACGATCCGTGGTTTCCGAAGCTAACAAGGATCCCTTCAATGAGTTAACTCTTATTGAGGATGCGGCGAGAGCGGCTATGGCTGCTCTCTCTCGCACGGATGCACCATCCTGCAGGGTATGCTGACCTGTGTGGCGGAAGGTGGGGAAGTGCCAGCAGCTGCTCCCAGAGTTGTCCGAGACTCCATGCGCTTATCTCAAGATTGCCTGGCCAGGGTGATCACAATAGCATGCCGAGTCATCATTCACTGACTTCTACCTACGCGATATCTCCAGTGCACTTAATCCGGTAGCCGTCGCCAATTTGTCGAATCTTAACTAAGACACGTCCGACCACGATGGTGTACCCGATTGTAGGTGTACCCAATTGTACCCGGTTGGGATATATTGTGTACCCGATTTGTATAGTTTTATACATTCGGTAAAGGGATAGATGTGTAATAAAAGGTTTTTTAAGGCATTGGTCCATTGTTAATGGCCCTTCCATGTTTGATCAGAGACTCCTGGCGTTTCATACCTGTGTTTGGGTTATACTCATCAGAGTAATTGTGCTGTCATATTGTTTATAGACACTTGTTCTCAGTAGTTTTTACTGGGATGTGTATATTCGAAGATCTCACGATAGTAGCTAAGATGTTAAGTTTTAACAGTCTGTAGTTTATTAGGGAGAAGCTTATGCTAGTGAAACAGAGCTCTGTGTGTATTTTTCTTACCGTCATAAATCTTCCAAGATTTGCTGGAGGGCGACTGCCCCCAGATCT
This sequence comes from Chaetoderma sp. LZ-2023a, assembly GCA_034401795.1. Classification (NCBI taxonomy): domain Eukaryota; kingdom Metazoa; phylum Mollusca; class Caudofoveata; order Chaetodermatida; family Chaetodermatidae; genus Chaetoderma; species Chaetoderma sp. LZ-2023a. Next base: position 52,676,015 of record CM067362.1, read on the forward strand.
TTGTCCCAGATGTCGTCCTCGTCCAGGGTGGAAGTGTCCAGGCAGTCGTTTTCAATGTCTGCCTGGTAGTCTTCTTCTGCTGTTGGTCCAGAGACGCCGCTGTCCGGGATATTTATCCCCAGGCTGAAGATAGATGATGCTGTTGCTGGTGTTGATAGACCTTCTGTGTTGCTGTCTTGTTCTTGGCTGGAAAGTGGTGCGGAGTAAACGTGAACTATGTTGTTATTGTATTCTGATGGTGAGTCTAGATGGTAGAAATCGCTGGACTCATCAATTGGTAATCGTGCTCTCTTGGTGTCCTGTTTAGGTGTCCTACAGGTGATGCGGGAGTGAGTGGTCTTGTTGTCGGTGTTGATGCTTGTCTGGATACTGGAATGTTGTCTGTTGATGAAGTGGGTGCTGGTGAGCTCTCTGGACTGTAGGGTGGGTGCGGCTTGGGTGTGAATCTGTGGGTGGTGGCATGCTTGCGTACGGCCTGAATATGTTCTGCAGTTACTCTGCGGTGGGGTTGTGGAGTGATGCAATACATCCCTGGGCTGTGGCACAGAGAGTGTGTAGAGTGTGAATGTGCGCTCTAAAATTTCTGGTCCTGGTTGAACTTTGGCCGCACTCGAGGCACCACCAGTATCCTTGTCGTAGGTGTACCACACGATTGTGGCGGACTAGGCTTGTTCTCCAGGCGAAAGAGGCGTTGCACTTTGGGCACTGGTGTCGGTCCATAAAAACTTGTGAGAAGTATAGATCTAAACTTGCCAATGGCTACTAACATTATGAGAGAATTACGTTACGTTTAGTGTAATGTTTGGGACATCTGTGTGACGTCATACAGGTGTGACGTAATGTGGTTACATCATAAACATCTCCAAGGGAGGAGTATGGTGGCAGGTAGCTAATTATTCTATTTATTATACTACCTTCAGGTAGAGATTGTCACCAATCAGCGTGATTAATCCCAATTGGATCCATGCTGTGTAGCTGGTGGATCCTGAATTTCTTGCGTTCCTTGCGGATAGACGTGGCTTCTGGTGTGTCAGGATCGTGATGGAGCACTTCAATGATTCTGTAGTCGACTGAAAGGATATTATGGTTCAGGAGCTTAAAGTGATTGGCTGCTGGTGTGTCTTTTTTATTCTTAATGTCCCTTAAATGTTCTTTAATACGTATCTGAAATTCTCGTTTGGTTTCACCAATTTATTGTTTAGAACATGTATTGTAATACTAATAAAATAAATAAAGCACATTTGTAGTGTTACAAAATGGTTTTCTTTTGGTGTGGTAGTTGAGCCCTGTGTGTGAGCATTTGAATATGCTTTTTTTCTCCATTTTTCAACAGAATGCGCAATTGTGTTTGTTGCATGGAATGACCGGGTTGGTGATGTTCCTGCCTTGGATGCCAAAGGTTTTTGCATCTGCGAATTTGGACGTTATTAGCGTGTCTTTGAAGGAGGGGTTCCTTCTATGACCAAAAGGTGGTGGTTCCTGGAATGTTGCCTGACATTTTGGGCTGCTCTGTAGTTGGTCCCAGTGGCGTAGGGTGACTTTTTTTAGCTAGTTTGCTATGTGGGTGGAAATCCATAATGCATGGGAGAGTTTGTTTTTGTGTTTTTGGTAAGAGTAAATTATTCCTTGTTTTTCCAAGAGTTTTGTTGAGACAGGTTTCCAGATCTTTTTCTGGATATCCGCGTATGATATAATAGTGCATTATGTCATGGCCATGTTTAATGAAGTCTTCATTTCTACTACAGATTCTCCTGATTCTTAACAGTTGGCCATAGGGGTTGGCTTTTTTGGTAGAATCTGTCAGTCGGTTTAGTGGAAAGATCAAATCCTATGTGTCTATTAGGTAATAGCGGTGCCTCCGATTTGGAGGTAGTGTTCGTTATTGAATTCGAAATTGTTGCAGGTTAGCACAATTTTTAGTAGAGATAGTAGCGACAATTTCGACTTCAATAACAAACACTACCTCCAAATCGGCGGCACCACTATGGGGACAGAAGTTGCTCCAAGCTATGCCATCATCCATAGTTTTGCTGTTTGTCAAGACAAATATAAGACGGATCTGACTATGATTGGGAATTGACTAGGTACCTGGGGCTATGATAATTCCCGGACACAGTATGGGCAGGATCATGGAGAGTGCAGAGTTTTTAATTGTTTATTTTGAGCTAGACTAGATAATAGACATTATCATAATAGTACATCTGGTAAGTATTAACAATTATCGTAGAAACAAAAGCGGATGCTTTTTTTAATCCGTTGCTGTTCAGAAACTTTTTGTTTGACTCTTTAAGCCTCAAATTTGTTCAAGAAAATTTAAATTTTCTTATAAAAAATGTTCATTTGCAGAACAGGAGAAGGGACTTGACAATTTACCACTGGAATAACTGCTTGTAAATTTTCATAAATCCTCATGTTCTGCAAATGGGCTTTTACCAAGACTAATTTGGCCAGCTTGCGTATTAAAGGGATAAAGGCTTCTCAAGAACCACTGGACCAATATTAACCAGATTTTCAGGATGCATCTTTGCGTCATAGATACGTAGTTCAAATGAAGTGGATTGGCCAATGAATGAATCCACTTATCTATGCTACACCCATCTCTAGCTAAGCTCCGCCCATGATTTGCATGTGTTGGGATCGGTTGAACCCTGAACTCCCTGAATCTCAATTTCCAGAAAACTGCACGTATGCTGTTGAATATTTTGAAACCAATTTGACTGGGTGCTGTTGCTGCCATAGGCAAATTAGTTTCAAAATATTCAACAGAATGTTTATTAAATATTAAAGACATACAATTCGTAGAACTTGGTCAAATAAGTATTTATGAGGGACGTAGATATGCCATTCAAGACATATTTACCGTAATTTCTCGACTAAAGGCCACCCTCGAATATAGGACGCTGTCCCAAATTTGACCAAAATCCGCCCAAAAAACTTATAATCAAGTATAAGACGCTGTTAAATTTAGAAAAAACGTACCTTTAAAAAATCGAAAATTGGTATAAAAAATAACCATCACTCAGCGCTTTGTTTAATGCATGATTAAAATTATCATGGTGGAAGAGAAATTATTAAATAGGACCGCCTAAATATCGTGTATCTTCGATAAAGAGTGTTTATTACATCAAAATCAATCTAATTTTGGCATAAAATGTCTCCTTGAAAACATACAAATCGCGTGATAGAAACAGATTGTAATGGCTCTTTTGCGTTTGGAGGCGCTGTGTGATCTTATGCGCTGACAGGAGTTGGTTATCTGGCTCTTTTGCGATTGGAGGCGCTGTGTAATCTTAAGCGTTAACGGGAGTTGGTTCTAAAACGGGTATGGGAATATTCAGATGGTCACTAGTTGTAATGACTCTCTTGCGTTTGGAGGCGCTGTGTGATCTTATGCGCTAACGGAAGTTGGTTATCTGGCTCTTTTGTGATTGGAGGCGCTGTGTAATCTTATGCGCTAACGGGAGTTGGTTATCAAACGGTACGGGAACATTCAGCTCCTATTGCGCAATGATGATATATAGCAATTTCCGAGTCCAGAATATTTAGATCCGAGTACTCGCTCTAATTAGAATAAAGATCTTTTGCGATTGGAGGCGAATCACGTGATTTATACACGTATCTTTTCTCGACGCCATTTTATGTCAAATTCTGGATTAATTTTGATGTAATAAGTGATATGTATTAAAGAATAAGCAATATTTAGGCGCCCCAATTTAATAATTTCACTTCGGCTGGTGTTTTTTTAGTATACATTAAACATAGTCGTCAGGCGGCACGAATTGTCCAGGGTAACATTTAGTTAATTTTCCGTGGTATAATCTGTGAATTTTTAAGAAAAATTTCGACCCAAAAATGTGGGGAAGGAATGTTCTCGATTATAGGATGCACCCCCCCCCCCCCCTTTCTAGTAGATGTATTTGGACAAAAAAAACTGCGTCCTTTAGTCAAATTTTTACGGTAATTATGATATCACCTGCCTGTTACTTAATTGATTATGACATCATATACTTGACTAACATACTGGATTCCTCTATTTTGTCTGTGTCCATCTCAGACTTTAAATGTTCAAATTAATTACAATTAAAAAGTATCACATTTTTGTTTTAGATGCCTCTTGTTAGCCGGTCATAAGGGTCATATAGCTGCTCTGGACTGGCAGACAAAGAAATTAATGTGCGAGATTAATGTCATGGAAACTGTCAACGACTGCAAGTGAGTAATGAATGGAGGGATTCATATCTGGCTATGCCCCGCCAATTTCTAGCTAAGATCCGCCCACTTTTTTACCCATTTTGGGATCGGTTTGAAACTATGAAACCTACATTTCCAGAATCTAAATTTCAAGGTAACTATACACGTAAGTTGTTGAATATTTTGAAACTAATTTGACTGGATAGGCAGCGACAGCTCCAAGTCAAATTAGTTTTTCGGTCACTATTCCTGCTGTCCATTCCATTCGAAGCCATGAACATGTTCAATTTGTAAGATTGTAATAAGACTATAATGTATATGTACAAATCTTGAATTATGAGAAACTAGGAAAACAAAATTAAGGTTGGTGTTATCTATAAATTCGAGTCATTGATCTTCCGTTTTGATGGAAACGAATTTGCTACACTTTAAAATTATGTGTTTTTCTGACATGTTTGAAGATGAAGTGTGGAGGTTGAAATGTGACACATTTAGTTTTTTAGTCAATTTCCTAAATTTATCACCCTAAAACGTTGTGTTACCTAACCACCTAACACTCATATGAGCCAAAAATGGCTTCTGCGCTGATCTTGAGTAATGTCCATTTGCAGACCAAGAGAAGCCTATTTTTGAAAATTTTACCACTGGAATGACTGGCTCCATAATCGAGCCAGTCATTCAAGTGGCCAATTTTCAAAAATAGGCTTCTTGGTCTGCAAATGGACATTTTCTATGAGAAAATTTAAATTTTCCTAAATAAATTCAAGGGATAACGGGTTAACCTGCTTGATTTTCCCATGATGACTTACATGGCTGAATAGTGCAGGTACATGTCTGTAAGGGTAATTGGTAATCAGAGGACATATAATAGCACTATATGAGGTAAATCAGTTAATAAAGAACCTAAGTCTGTGATCTGTCACTGGTAAAGTGATAATCTAGTGGCTTACTTATTGAGTGCAAGAAGAAAATAGGTAATATTGTTTACATGTTGGTGAATGGAAAAGGTCTTGTCCAACAAATAGGACAGCTGAAGCCCCAGAGTATTGGCCAGTCTATATATATATTTTTGTGGTGGGCTAGTTAATCAACATCTCTGGTCAAATGTTGCTCATTTCCACTCTTATCTCAAATGTCATTAACCGGAACAGAAAAGAAACATAGTAGCAAAACAAACCTCAAGATTTAGTACCGGTTGATCAAGTTTGAAGTTGAGCAGAACAAAACTCTAGGAGATGATGATAAAGATGACCATTTAGGTAGAATAATAGTCCGTGTTCACCCACGAACTTGTGTAAACTAAGTAGAAATTTAATATGTTAAACATGTTTCTTGAAAGAGACTGTCTACCACTTTAGGCTTGGACTAGTAAAATTACAATTTTATTCTATCCAAGTTGCTTGATTGGCAGACATTTTCCTAACTTACTGGATTACTACAATTACATGTAGCTGTATTGAACAAGTGAAGAATAGAGGGTTACATTTCTAGCTATGCCCCACCCATTTCTAACTATGGCCCGCACATTTCTAGTTATGCCACGCACATTTCTAGCTAGAATTCTTTTAATATCTGCCATTCTCTATTTTCATTGGCTTGTACGGGAGAATTTATCCAATCAGAACAGAAATAATATTTCTCCTCAGAAAAAATTAATAATGGAACAGTGTTTACTCTCGTATTGCGCATTAATTTTGTAATGCCGACCAACATTAAATGCTCCAAAACGGAATCGGAATTAAAATGAGATAAAGCGCCTCTTATGTTGGTGAGCCGCTGGCTCTTTTGCGATTGGAGGCGCCGTGTTCTCGCGAGATCTTATACGCTAACGGGAGTTTGTTATCAAACGGGTACGGATCAGACCTAAAGTACAATACTTAGTTCCTATTGTGCAATGATAATATATAGTATTCAGAGTTCCGAGTCCAGAACATTTTGACAGAACTATGACAGATCCATAGATCTATAAAGATTAAATACAGCAGACAACTGGCCCACAACAGTATTGACAATATAAGCGCTGAATATTTAGAAAACTATTTAACAGAAGGGTGTTCAGAAAGTTGTTGCAGCGTAAAGCAGCAACAACCTTCTGTCGAATAGTTTTCAGAATATTTAACAGCAATCCTTTGATGTAAGATATAAATTAATGACATAAACCATTGACAGTTACCAGAGTTATAGCGCACCCCATTCTGAGAGCCTCTTGTCTAAATATAGCTCTTCTATTTCCTGGAAATTGCTGCTGCTGACTTCCTCATTACTGGGAAATCCGCTAGCACGTGTCGTCTGCACAGTGAAACTAAATTGAAGGCGTGAAAGTCTGACTGCCTCATAAATGGGAAAACCCCTACCAGTCATCTGCATTCAATGCGCAGCCAAACCTGTGTATAGTGGACACTTGGTTTTTGGGCCAGTAAGATGGTGGTTCTTTGATACAGGTGGAATTCTTTACAAATTAAAGCATATTCTTTTTTATATTTTGAAAATAATATGACTGGAAGCCGTTGCTGACTGGTTTACAATAAATACCCCTTGTATGTACAGCATCATACTAAAAGTTTTCCTGACTGACCAATACAATCAGATCCTATATATGCATAAGTATTAATTACTATATACTTTTTTGTATATGGAGGGGGTTCCATATGACAATTAGGAGAAAGGATCAGCCATTTTTATGGCAACTGAGTTGTATCAGGATTTGATTCATGAATTCAAGGAAAGTTTGTAGTATCAGGTAAGATCTTTGTCTGTTGTTTGTCAACATGAACATAAAATCAGAATCATGAGAGTGAAATGTGCTCAGGACAAATTCTGAAATATAAAACCCTCAGTGTATTGGATTCCCGTTGAGCTTTCTATGAGGGAATCCAAAATTGGATTCCCATGGGTTCCCGTTGAGCAAATTTACGGGAATCCGAATTGATTCTGGTGAAATTTAGCAAATTTCGACCCCTGTGTTGACTGTTGAGTCACATCTTTGTGGTAGTTGATCTGAATCTTGATTAAAGATGGCTTTATGTGATATATAATATAATATATAAATAAAGTTAAGTTTCTGTTTATTAAACTTTTAATGCCCAAGCCGGCCAAAACCAGCTTCTACAGGCGTGTCAATCTCAATTTGCCAGCCAAAATAAGATTATTTTTTGGAAATTTACCCCTGGAATGACTGGGTCGATAACTGATAATCAGTGATTACTGTGGTAAATTCCCAAAGGTAGCCTCAGAATCTTAACATTTCCAGCTAAAATTTTCACATTAGTAGTCACTATTAAAAGTTATGTATTTCTGGGTAAACACTTGCTTCACAGATTTCAGTAACACATTTTTGCATTTTCACACATATATTCTTGCATTAAACATGTAAGTCCAGATTTTCTTGTTTCCTGTCAATAGCTGTGCATTAAGGATCCAAAATGTCCAAGTTTCTGACAAGTTTTCAGATTTCCAAATTAAATTTTAAACACCTATATTTAGCAAAATATTCATATTTCCATTGAAAAATTTAACATTTTGAGCCCATATATGCATATTAGCTGTCAAATTATATATATTTCTGGGTAAACATTTGCTCTTAATCACAAAGTCACAGATTTCAGTACCAAACCATTTAATCTTCACGCATATTCTTGCATTTTAGGTTCACATCTTCTGGTTTCCTGTTACATTTTAAACACTGGTTGATATTTGATGAAATGCTCCATTAAAAATTTAGAATTTTGAGCCCAAATATATGCATATTAACTGTCAAAATTTATATATTTCTCTGTAAACCTTTGCAACACAAAATTCACAAATTTCAATATAAAACTTTTGTTGCATTTCAACATCAATTTCTGCATGAAGTACAAATTTCCATGATTCCTGCCAGAATGTGTATTTGCAACCTAATTTTAAATGTTTTTTTATTCAAATACTTATATCACAGGCCTATATTCTATATGGACTGGCATACTGAGGCCATCCTTAAATTATTGTCTGTTTGTATTAATTATATAATATAATATAATTTTGATATATAAGCATTAGATAAAATTTAAGAATTGGAAAACAATTGTAGAACATATTTATGAGCTTAATTAAGTCTTTCAAGAATGTATGTAAAATTTCTGATTGCGTACATATTTTGCTAAATATTTTGACATGCGATTGATAGGAAGTCATGGTTTCATTCAGCAATTTGTTCAAGGAGTGAATGGCAACTTAATTGAATACAGATACAGCGCCTATACAATTTTGATTAAATCACAAAAGGTGTATCAATCCAGAAAAATCAAAAGGTTGCCATAGGGTGGGAGCATGCTACCTCAATGGGGTTTGGGTGGGGTGGGGGCTGGTTGGGAGGGGCAGGTGCTCTCTTTCCCCCCCCCCCCCACCTTGGATGAAACCCCTGGTATATATTGCTGCCTTAGGATCCAAGCAAATAATTTACTTGAAAAATTCTGCAACTTTCCTGTGTTAGGACAGACCAATTTAATGTTTTGTTTGCCTGTGAATCCACATTTCTCACGACTGGCTTGATCATTAAAGGGTTAACAAAACTACAGAGATCAAAGAGTTACAGAAAATTCTGAGGAATTCTGAGTGATTAGGACTTGGTTGCCAAAAATTGTTAGATGGAAAGAATGTTAAAAATAATGCCTTAAAAATCCAGCTTTTTTTTCTTAGATTTATAGGGGAAAACTAAGTTAGGATGATTTGTAAAACAAAAAAATAAATTGGTGGTTTTTGCATTAAAATGGAAAATGTCAAATACATGGATTCCTGAATCGTACACTAATATTGTGGCAAATACTGATGATATCCACATTCAGTTCAGTGTATGCCACATTTGAGAATGTATGTAGTAGCCTACAAACATATTGTCAGAATATTCATCAACATGGGTTTGCCTCCTGATATATATATTATTATTCTGGCCAAGTGAGCTTATGCCATGTCGACCGCCCGTCGTCCGTCTGTCCGTCCTGCATCTTTTGGCCATCCCGCAACTTTTGCTTTAAAACGCTACTCCTCATTAACCGCTTGGCAGATTTCAACCAGGCTAAGCTGGGACGATAGTACACTGGTATGCTTCAGAACATGAATACAGAATTTTGATTGGTCAATTTTTCCGGTGGCCATCTTGAATTTTCTGAAAATTTCTGGAAATCACTTAAAAGCCTACCCCTCGATAACCACGGGGCCGATTTCGGTCAAACTTGGGTTTGGGTGAAAGAACCCTAGCATGATATTCTTCAGAAATTTTATACAGAATTTTGATTGGTCCATTTTTTCAGTGGCCATCTTGAATTTTCAAAAAAATGGCCGGAAATCATTTAAAACGCTACTCCTCATTAACTGCGTGAGCAATTTCAACCAAACTTGGCTGGAAGGATACTAGACTGGTATGTTTCAAAACTGTATACACAATTTTAATTGGTCAACTTTTGCACCCATCTTGGACTTTCAGAAAATTTCTGGAAATCACTTGAAAGCCTACTCCTTGATAACCACTGGGCCGATTTCAATCAAACGTGGATGGAAGAACCCTAGCCTAGTATGCTTCAGAAAATATGCTCAGAATTTTGATTGGTCAGTTTTTCTGGCAACCATCTTGGATTTTCTGAAAAATGATGGGAAGTCGGTTAAAATGCTACTCCTCATTAACTGCTTGAGCAATTTCAACCAGACTTGGCTGGAAGGATACTTGGCTAGTAGATTTCAGAACGTTTATACAGAATTTTGATTGATCCATTTTTCTGGCGGCTATCTTGGATTTTCTGAAAAATTTTGAAAATCAGTTAAACGGCTACTCCTCATTAACCACTTGAACAAGTTCAAGCAAACTCGGCTGGAAGGACACTAAAGTGCTATGCTTCAGAGCTTGCATATATAATTTTCAATTTATTCCGTGGCCATCTTGAATTTTCTGAAAAATGGCTGAAAATCATATACGCATTAACTACTGGAACGAGCCTAGGGCAGTAGGCTTTAGAAGTTGCATATAAAATTTTGATAGGCCAATTTTTTCGGCCACCATTTTGGATTTTCTGAATATTTTGAGAAATCAGTTAAAAGACTCCTCATTAACCACTTGGCCGATTTCAACCAAACTCAGCTGGAAGAACCCTAGGCCCGTACGCTTCAGAACCTGTATACAGAATTTTGACGGCTTGATTTTGATGGTGGTCATCTTGGGTTTTCCGATAAATGGGAATTCATATAAAATGCTACTTCTCATTAATCGCTTGGGCAAATTCAACCAATTTTGGCTGGAAGGATCCTATTGTTGTAGCCTCTAGAAATTCTATTCAGAATTTTGATAGGTCAAAATTTTGGCAGCAATCTCTGATTTTCTGAAAGTTTTCTGGAACCGTTTAAAAATGGTACTCCTTTAATCAATAACCCAATTTCAACAAAACTTGGCTGGAATGATCCTATGACGGTAGGCTTCAACATATTAAACGAGAGTCTTGATTGGTCAATTTTTTGGTGCACATCTTGGATTTTCCGAAAATCATCCATCATGTCTATTTATATGCAAATGGTTTAAATGCCAATGGTCCAGGAGAGCGCCACAGGCCCTTGGACCTCTTGTTAACATATTTTTACTCAGTATATTTATTTAATCTTATAATTAATTAATTATAACATTTAAAATTAACACAATCCAGCAGGCTTATACACAGTGGCCATTATTTTTTCTTCATCCTTTCAATGTACTTCACCAACCACTCAGCCACTGTAACACCCAGGATATGGCTGTGAAAATCAATTCCATAGATATTTTATAGATTTCAATGGCTTTCCTGGGGATTATGACCTCACACAACAAAGTCAAACTAGAGAGCCCCCCACCCCCACCCCACCTCCATACAAAAAATAAATGAGAGTGGGGCATTAAAATGTATTCAATAAAATGTGGTCATATTTTCCTAAATCTATAGAAATAATCCAGATTTTATAATATTATTATGAAGCAGACTAAATTTAATGTACTGTGAGAAGCAACTTTTCACATCATGAGAACATACTTACTTCCCTAACACTCTTGATATACTAGTATATCGGCTCTAAAGTCAATAATATTCATAATTATGAAAAATTAGGTGCCCCCTAATGGGCAGGTGGAATGTACACAGTCATGCACATGTCAGACCCCCACCTCTGCGCATGCGTATACTGGTACTTCCGTTTTCTAATATATTGGCTTCCATGCAACTGTGGAAAACTTATTCAAGCTCTTTTTAGAGAATTTTCATTCTTATTTTATCATCCATATCTATAATGGCTGATTCTAAGACGCCAGAAGAGTCCTCTTCATCATCCATTAAGGTGATATTGTTCCATATATTAATTAAGACTTGTAACTTTTATACGTTACCGGTTTTCGTTCGCAGCCGACCCCGCGTTTGCGAATTTTTAGGCGCTGGGAATGCTTGTTAAATTATCCCAGTGCCTAAGTCTACTAATCCCTTGTGTCTTTGTGTCTACATGCTTATCTTATGATGGTAGTGCTCCTGTTCTTCACTCGGAGGTTGATGACGTCTCGTTTTTCTAACTTATCATTATGATTTGTCTAAGGGTTGGAGATATAAGACGAAAAATATCTCCCTCCTTTTGTCCCATCCCCCCATCAAGACTCTACAGATTCGGCGAATGGATGGACGTGTTCTTCTACACAGGATGGTTTGCCTGTGTTCAGGATAAGGGAGTTTATTAGTTATGGCACCTAATTATTTGAAATTTTTATCAATTGCTGCCATCTTTATTGCACTGTACTTCTCTCTTGTGGTTGTGCATGGGTTCACTGATATACAATTTAATATATTATTCTTGAGTGATGAATGTATGTAGTCCTAGGTATTTCTTGCACTCATATTCTGATGTCTCCTCCCCTTGAAGGGGCTTTTGCATTGAAGTTTGATGTCATAATCAGCCAGAGTTTTTCCCTTTTCCTTGATGTCATAATCTTAGTTTAGAGAAACAATTGATGTCATTATCATCCTATGTTATGAATGTGGAGAGAGATCTGGATAGTCATAATCAGTCTCTCTCATCTTTTCTTACATTCTTTGTTATCCCTGGCTGTGTTTTTTATTCTTTAAAAATCAAGGGTAGACATCTGTCCCTTCAGGGTTGTCAGTGATAAAAGTGGGTGTCTTCTCTCTCGAGTTTGTTCTTGTATTTACTAAAAGAAATAACAAATTAACAAACTAATATTCTCTGTATGTCTACCTTTCAGAAATCATCATGTCCATCATGCCAGAAACATCTGAAGGCTAGATTCTTCCCCCACCTCTGCCCATCTTGTACAGATTGTAGACTAACAAATGTGCTGTTTGTAAAGAGAGGGGGGTGGCGGCGGGGGTTTGATCTAACCTCTTAGTTCTTTTGTTCCCAGGCGAAGATGATGGTAGAGGACGGCAAGAGGGTGAGGAAGGAGAAGGCGGGTAAGAAGAAGGCCTCTGAGAAAGGTGAGCTAGAGGCCTTCAAGGTGGCATTAGTGAGTGAGATGCGCAGGACCTTGAAAGACCTGATGCCTGACATGCTTCGCGGCGTGCTTCTGGGCACAGGTGTTTCAACTTCCTGCGCATTGACCAGTGCAGGTAAGCCCCGTCCCTGGATCATGCCCTACTAGTTCGGATAAAGTTTTCAGTGATCCATGGGCGGCCGTTTTGGATCCAGACTTGATGTTCACATCGCCTGGTGATCCAGCGGCACGAGCAGCATCAGGCGGGACCCGACCAGCGCCCCTGACCGCGATCACTCACGGAGTACTCTCGTCATCTGCCCGCGGGCAGCTTTCCTTGCTAACCCAGAGTCTAACTTTCCTGACCAGGAAGATGACGAAGACTACCTGCTCGGCCCATGGGACGATCATGAAGACATGGATGTGAGCGTTTACACTCCTCTCATGGGGAGCGTAGCCAATCACACCTATGGTACTGTTCCCTCGGGAGCAGGTTTCATGATTCAACCTGTTGGCCAATTTGGAGCAGACGGCTGCCCGTATAAGATACCACGCTTAGCCGTGGAATCTTATACTGATGACCCGGGCCGCGCTAGTATGCATTATGCCCCTCACACGAGCGCGGCCTGCCTGTGGAGAATGTCATGCCAGGCCTCGCGGGCCCGTATGCATTCCCCGGGCAGTCGGGTAGATCTGTAGCCTCCTCCACGGCCCCACCTATGAATGCCATTGAAGATGACGAGGGCCCGCTGCTCGTCGGCAATTCGCAGGTGGCCACGGATGAAGACTGGTCTGACGCATGCGCGTGGCTCCTCACTGTCAGACCAGAGCTCTCCGTGGATGAAACGGCCGCCAGTCACCTGCGGGCATGGTTACAGGCTAAGTCGTTGGCCACCTCGGCTCAGTCTCTGCCATATGCTGAGCATATCTTAGATATGTTCACTGCGGCAGAGGAGTCGATTAGACCGAAAGGGCGCCTCGCGAGTTTGCTAGACACCGCTGAGTTACTGCCAGTCAGTACACTCGTTATGGTCTAGCGCTGGGGGAAGAGACGCAGCCAGGCTCTCGTGCTGACACGGGAGCGCTGTGCTCAGGTGCTATACGCTCAGCTAACGCCGCTGTGTGTGATACTGAGGAGAGTTCACGAGCAGCGATCGGTGCGCTGTCTCATGTCTCAGCTGCTCAGTGGTAGTGGCAGCCTCGGTTCACCAGCAGCCTAGTCCAGTGACAATGCAACGAGCCATCCAGGATGGGATTAACCTGGCGTTGGATTGTTTGGCTAGGTCGGTGACCAAGTCACTGAGGACGAGGCGCACACTTGCTTCGGACAATTTCTGCCCATCCCAGGAGCTCAGGTCGCACTTATTGCAAGCGCCGGTGGTGGGCCCTGGTCTTTTTGGAGGTGAGGGTTGTCAGCACCTCCAAGAGACAGTGAACTTGGTCAACAATCAGAGGGCGCTGTGCGCACAATTTGAAGTGTTGTGCAGAGAACATGTACGTGGTCAGCCCTCGTCTGTTCAACAGCAGTACGCTCGTGGCGGTGCTGGCAGTTTCAGAGGCCAGCAGGCCGGCCGGGTTCAGATACCATGCCAGCTGCGCCAACAGCAGCGTGCTGCTGTACGTCAGCCAGTGCCTCAAGCGCAGCCAGCAGCCCGCGCGCCGAGGTGCACGTGGCGCTGGGCATGGCACGCATGGAGCAGCGCGTGGTAACCGGGCCTAATGGCCTAAAAGAATTTTCGGTTACCATAGCTACCACTCTTGTGTTGTCACACGTACGAGAGACACGTCCACTTCTAAAATTTATGTGCACCCTGCTAACCCTAGGTACACCGGTGGGAGGTCGTTTGACTTTCCATATTCAGGAGTGGGAGTGGTTAATTCAGGACTGCTTAGTCTTGCAATGGCTTTCGTGCGGATACAGTCCAGAGTGGATAATAGGTCCACCATTGTTTCTGTCTCTGCTACCAGTCTGGACTCAAATTCCAAGAGATCCAGACAAGCGGTTGTGCATAGAAGAGGAGATAGAATCTCTAATTCTAAAAGAAGCAATTCAACCGACACACGATTACCTGGGCTTCTATTCAACCGTGTTTCTTGTGACAAAGAACACTGGGGTTGTGTGTTGGAAACCAATTCTCAACCTCAAACCTCTAAACAAGTTTATAGACACACCGAGTTTCAAAATGGAAACAATAAAATCGGTGTTGTTGGGGTTAGAGAAGTGGATGTGGACAGCATCAATAGATCTGAAAGACGCTTATTTCCACATTCCCATTGCAAGGAGTTCGTCGGTTCATGAGATTTGCTTTTCAGGGACGCCAATGGGAATTCAAAGTTCTCCCATTCGGTATCTCGACGGCTCTGAGGGTCTTCACTCGAGTGGTCCTTGCTATCACAGCATACCTCCGCAGGAGAAATATAGCAGTCACACATACATAGACGGCTGTTTGCTAAAAGCACACAACACAGAAAGCTTCAGAGCAAATCTAGGCTGGATAATCAACTTTAAAAAATCAGAGCTAACTCCATCCCAGAAGTTTGTTTACCTGGGTATGTTCTTCGATCTGGAGATAGGATATGTTTATCCATCTCAGGAGAGAGTGGAGAATCGCCTCTCGTGTATTCAATTGGTTTGCAGCAGGCATTACATTCTATCACGAGTATCTGAGAATGCTAGGTCAGATGGTTTCAATGGAACCAGTCATTCCTCAGGCAGCCTTGCGCAGGCAGCCGATTCAGCTGTTTCTCATGACTCAGTGGACGCAGAGTTTAGGATCACGGAGTCGCGCACTCCTCTCATTCATCACTTTCATTGGTGGAGAGAGAGAGAGTATCTCCTGGCGGGGGTCATGCTGACCCCTCCCCACCCTCAAGTAACGATGTTTATGGATGCATCGATGGAGGGATAGGGAGTTTGCTTGGACGAAGCCACAATATCAGGGCTTTGGAATCTGGATCAGTCAAAGGAACATATCAACATGCTAGAATTATGGGCTGTAATTCTAGGCCTGGAACACTTCTTAAAAGAAGTGGAGGGAAAGTTTGTGTTGATATGTTCAGACAACTCAACAGTAGTGGGTTACATAAACCGCCAGGGCGGAACTAAGTCGCCCAGTCTCTGTATGATGACATGGAAACTGCTTTGCTGGTGCGTGGATCATGATCACCTTGAAAGAAGTTCATATTCTGGGAAGGCTGAATCTGTTAGCAGACTCATTGAGACAAAGGAAGAGCATTCTGCCTACGGAATGGCAACTAAATCAATGTGTGGTGGCTCATCTGTTCAATCATTGTGGAAAACCCAACATAGATTTATTCGCAATGAAGAAGAATAAGAAGATGACGACGTACGTTTCTCCGATTCCAGATCCAAGCACTATCGCAATAGATGCGCTAGCTATCAGTTGGAAGGGAATGTATGCATACGCATACCCTCCAACAATGCTGATTCCAAGGATTCTTCAGAAAATCAAACAGGAGGAATGCCAAGTGCTTTTGATCGTCCCGAATTGGCCAAGCCGATCATGGTTTATGGATCTGCTGGACCTTCTGGTCTGCAATCCGTTTCCTCTGCCGTTGATGGACAATATTATCTTCCAGGGCAAGACCCTTCACAACAATCCGTCAATGTTTCAATTGACTGCATGGATGTTGTCAAAAAATCTGCAATTAAGGAGGGCTTTTCTGAGCAAGAAGCCAATTTCAAGGGGGTCAACCTCCAGAGCATATAATTATAAAATCAACAGATTTGCAGAATGGTGCTCAAAGAGATGTATCAATCCAATGGATGCATCTATTCAGGTAGTAGCTGATTTTCTCTGTCACCTGTATGATGCCTGTAGTCTTACGCCTAATTCTATTGCTGAATATAAATCAGCATAAAGGACTGTTATCCCTTGCTTGGCAAAGAGGGGAAGTGATGAAGTATGTGTTCTAAATACTCTTATCAAAGGTGTGGGCAATCTTAGACCAAGAAATCCTCCACAGACACCATCATGGAGTCTTTCTCAGGTTCTTCAAGTTTTGAGTGATAAACCTTTTGAACCACTTAAATTAAATTAAATTATTGACACTTAAAACTGTATTTTTAACTGCAGCAGCCTCAGTCAGACGCAGAAGTGAAATTCATGTCTTGTCTGCTGAGCCTGACCGTTATATAGTTACAGGTGATGGCCTTAAGCCTCTACCGAGATTGAATTTCTTGGCTAAGAATCAATTTTTAAAATATCCATAGTTACTAAAAGTGATTCTTTTTTGGTGGCTCCAAAACTTTCCACTATTAATGAAGTCAGTGGTGTCCCTGCACAACACCCACATACGTAGCTATCATACTTTTAGACCCCTGAGCGCCCAAGCCTTTTTCATACCCTTTTCATTGACTACGGTAGTTTTCCCTCTCAAACCTGACCCGTTATGACGTCATACCTATGATGTCCTTGTCAACCGAGGCAGCTGATATCATAAACACCCCCAACAACCCCTCACAACATCACCAACATCATCATGGCTGGACACGAATGCCACATCTGTAGCAAAAATTATGCAGATGCAGGCGGCCTGAAGCGCCACGAGGCTTCCCACACTGGCTTATGCAAGTGGTCCTACTCACAGAGGTGAGTGAGTTGTTACAACCTTAGCCAACGGGGTAGACTATCCCGAAACACAACAACAACGGTTCACCACACGCCATTTTACCATTGGATGACGCACTAGATGCTCTTTTAGAAGCGGCAGGACCTTCTGACACATTTCCTGTAAAGCCCATGCAAGAGCCATACGTAGAGGAAAGTAGGACTGGCAAGTGTGTTTTTTTGCCGTCTCGATCATGTCAACACGGAGTCGAATATTCTGTTATTGCTATTATCTCATATTGAAAAAGTGCATAGCTAGAAACATAGGGACTCAGATATGTAAGCAGGCAGTGGCGCATTGGACTTACATAGTGTCCAGGTGCCTTTTGACCAATCCATTGAAGAACTTTACAACTGAATCCTGTTCTCGACGAGGACTCTGAATACCTGACCATTAAGTGAAGGGACTTCCTCAAACAAACAAGAAGACAATCTCACAAACTGTATCCGGTTCACCGTTTTTTATTCTTTATTTCTCATTATTATATATTTTTTGTGTCAGTTTCACAACATATAAGTTTCAAAGGTAATATATTTCTAAATAAGACTATACAATATACATATTTAGAAATATTGTCATTCTTGAGTTGTCTTGCCATGCCCCACCCACACGCACCGGCACAACCCCCCCCCCCCCCAAACACCCACAACATCCCATGCATGCGCACACACCATATGGGACACAAACCGCATACAAAATTTGCCACAATAAGCATC
This sequence comes from Chaetoderma sp. LZ-2023a, assembly GCA_034401795.1. Classification (NCBI taxonomy): domain Eukaryota; kingdom Metazoa; phylum Mollusca; class Caudofoveata; order Chaetodermatida; family Chaetodermatidae; genus Chaetoderma; species Chaetoderma sp. LZ-2023a. Next base: position 52,694,015 of record CM067362.1, read on the forward strand.
ATTGCCTCTGATGAGTTCAAATTTTTATGAACGAAACGTTATAAAGTCTGAATCATGCCCTCAGAAACAAACTGAGGAAATTAACCTTTAAACCGCTGAAATCGTCTTATACCCACCTGCCACTACTACAATTTTAACCCCCACCCACCCCACCTCCCCCTAAAAAACACCGAAAAAAACCCTCCCGAATGCCGCCAAACCGCCAAGCCAGTTTAGGCCGCCAAAGCCGCCAGGCCCCCCCCCCCCCCCCTCCCCCACCATGTCCCCAACTGCGGATGCGCAGACGCATGCGCACAACCTCCAAGCCGCTATAGGCCGCCAATACCAGGCCACCAAAAAGGGTATAAAAGAGGCTTACAAGTAAAGCCCAGACCATTCAGACTTTCTGGATTACACCATTCAGTAATCAAGCGTCAGACTTATGAACCAAACTACTATTGTCAAGACGTAGGTGAACTGGTTTTGGGACCTTGCCTCCCTCCCGCCAAATTTAATTTCAAATTCTGGCTTTTATCAAGAGTGTTAGGGAGGTAAGTATGTTCTTATGATGTGAAATAAGAAAGTTTTTCACGAGTGAGATGACATAATTACCTCCCTAACAGGATCCCGGCCTCACCCTACGGAGGCCTGATCCTTTGGTTATTTGAATAGTTGTTTCTATGTCAGCCAATATTTAGTAACGGAAGTACCAGTATGCTCATGCGCAGAGGTGGGGTCTGACATGTGCATGACTGTGTATATTCCACCTGCTCAGTAGGGGCACCTAACTTTTTATAATTCTGAATATTATTGAATTTAGAGCCGATATACTAGTATATCAAGCGTGTTAGGGAGGTAAGTATGTGATCTCACTCGTGAAAAAGAAATTTGATAAATTTTCTTATTTCACAATGTCTAATTTTCTGACAGCCACCCCCCACCCCCAATGCATGTATGCACACGCGCACGCACGCACGCACACGAATCTCACCTTGGAGTGGGAGTGACTGGCCCTGAAAGTGAAACATGCACCCCGCTTAATTCCTTTTATCAATATGTGCATATCACAAGGTAAAAATAAATTGTGACGTGACGGGGGAAAGAGGGCAAACAAACTAAATCTTTAGAAGGTAACTCAGAAAAATTAAATAAACAATATTTATCAATGATCTCACCATCGCGTGACTGTCAAGGCTGATACAAAACAGCCAGCAGATCGACTAGCCTCGTCATTGATTACATCCGATTATCAATTGCTTGACACTGGTATCTTAGGCATTTTATATTATTTCATGAAAACAGTGTGATATTATATGTATATTACCTAAAATATACTAGCATCTCACGAATTGTTCCCAAATATACCTCTTGTTATTGTCCATAAGCCTACACATCCATCGCTCATTTATTTACACTGATACAAGAGGTGTGGCTTCGTGCTGAGAAGTCGGTCATATCACCGAAATGTAGATAGAGCGACGATTTTGATTGGGTCGCTCAATTTATTAACGACGCTCATTAATTGGCTAAAAACATTGCGCAGCAAACATGCACGTCATGATTTTGGTTAGTTATGTGACAGGGTCTGTTTGGAGTTACGACATCATGGAGGATTAACCCTCTGCTGGTGGGAGAATGATTTAAGCTATGCTCTGCACACCTTTTTCTATGTCGTGATCTATTTATATCATTTGAACCTGATGGCAGCAACAGCTCTCAGTCAAATTAGTTTCAAAATATTCAACAGAATGTTTATTAAATTGTAAATTCATCAAAGACATGCAATTTGTAGTTATTTCATACACTTGAGACTTCCTGCTTCATGATTCAATTATAATACATCATAATGATTGTAACATCATCCTACATATGACGTAATTGATTATGACATCATGTACTTGAGTGACAGATTGGATCCTTCCATTGGACCTGTCAAGTTCTCATTAGTATCAGGAGTAACTTTCTCTGGTGGTGTTTGTTTTACAGATGGTTACATCAAGAGACGTTCTTTGCCGTGGCTCAGAAACGTTACACATACATCTATGATAACCAGGGCATAGAGATTCATTGTCTAAAGGCGCCAGAGGAGACGCTCAGAATGGAATTCTTACCGTATCATTTTTTGTTGGCCTCTGCTGTAAGGATTCTTGTTATTGTTATTCTCTGTCTAATTTTGTCGTTTAACCATTTAACCCTTTAGCCCTCAAATTCGTTTAAGAAATTCAATTGTCTCATGGTTCTAAATGTCTATCTGCAGACCAATAGAAGACTATTTTTGAAAATTTATCACTTGAATGACTGGTTCGATTATTAAGCCAGTCATTTCAGTGGTAAATTTTCAAAAATAGTCTTCTCTTTGTCCGCAAGTTGACATTTCTCAAGACCACTGCAAAAGCCGTATTTTGACCCGTCTCAAGTTAGTGATCTGAATTTCATCCAGCATCCGATAATGGACCTTTCCAGTTTTAGCTATTCCCAGCATGTCTTTAGCTAAGCTCCACCCACACCTCACTCATATTGGAATCAATCAATCCCTGAACTCCCTGACTTTCAATTTCCAGAAAACTATACAGGTAAGCTGTTGAATTAGTCAAATTAGTTTCAAAATGTTCAACAGCATGCTTATTAAATAGTAAAGACATACAATTCATACAACAACGCTTAGCCCATCATCAATTCTCCATTCATAACATACTTACCTACGTCATTCGTGAGGTGATTGATTATGACATCATCTTACATGTCACGTAGTTGTTTATGACATTATATGATGGATGGAAAAACTGGAAAGGTCCACATCATATGATAGATGGATAAATTGGAAAGGTCCACATCATATGATGGATGGATAAATTGGAAAGGTCCACGTCATATGATGGATGGATAAACTGGAAAGGTCCACATCATATGATGGATGGATAAACTGGAAGGGTCCACGTCCTATGATGGATATTATGATGGTTGGATAAACTGTTGTTTATGACATTATATGATGGATGGAAAAACTGGAACGGTCCACATCATATGATAGATGGATAAATTGGAAAGGTCCACATCATATGATGGATGGATAAATTGGAAAGGTCCACGTCATATGATGGATGGATAAACTGGAAAGGTCCACGTCATATGATAGATGGATAAATTGGAAAGGTCCACATCATATGATGAATGGATAAATTGGAAAGGTCCACGTCATATGATGGATGGATAAACTGGAAAGGTCCACGTCATATGATGGATGAATAAACTGGAAAGGTCCACGTCATATGATAGATGGATAAATTGGAAAGGTCCACATCATATGATGGATGGATAAATTGGAAAGGTCCACGTCATATGATGGATGGACAAACTGGAAAGGTCCACGTCATATGATGGATGAATAAACTGGAAAGGTCCACCTCACTCATATTGGGATTGATCGATCTCTGAATGCCCTAACTATCAATTGCCTGAAAACTATGCAGGTAAGCTGTTGAATATTTTGTAACTAATTTGTTTGGCAGCAGTCAAATTAGTCTCAAAATATTCAACAGAATATTTATTAAATAGTAAAGACAATTCGTACAACAACGCATAGTCTGTCTTCAAATATGCATTCATGACATACTTATCTAAGTCATTCATGATGTCATTCATTATGATGTCATTCTACACGTCACGTAGTTGATTGTGACGTCATAGGATGGATGGATAAAGTGGAAAGGTCTATTGACTTTAGTCATCAAGTTTATTCATGAAAATTAGAATTTTCTCAAAGAACTTGTCTATTTGCAGACCAAGGGATTATTTTTGAAAATTTACCACTGGAATGACTGGTTCGGTTATCAAGCCAGTTATTCCAGTTAAGTTTTCGAAAATTCTTCTCCAAATCGATACTTCCCACGAACACTTCAGAAGCCATTTTTCCCCAGCTTGAGTGTTAAAGGATTAGTTATCGCAATTTAAATGGGTTTTTTTTTCAAAACCGTGAAGCGTAGAATGACTCGACATAGCGATCCTGATGGTGTGCGGCATGCTGCAAGAATGAGGTAAATGTTAGTGTTTTTAAATAGACATTTAATTCATCAAGGGCTTATCCAACATCAATGAAACTATACAGATTTGATCTATACTATCAGCAATGCCTTCCAATCCAATTTTGTTCAAAATATTAAACAGAACATTTCTTGCATTATGTTTAAAATTGTACTAACTAACAAGTTTCTGGGTTTATTTTGACATGTAACATTTTTTACTGATCTGTACGATATGTAGCATCAATATTCTCCTCCCTCTTGTTTCAGAGTGCCCGTGGCTACCTGTACTATCTGGATGTTTCCATTGGTAAGAAGGTGGCTGGTTATTCGACGGGCTTGGGTCGGCTGCATGTTATGTGCCAGAATCCCAGTAATGCTGTCATATGTACAGGGCATGTTGGAGGTGAGACAGTCATGTTTTCATACTTAACCATTTATACCTCAAATTTGTTTTAAAAAATTTAAATTTCTCATAGAAAATGTCTATTTTCTGACCAAGAGATGACTATTTTTGAAAATTTACCGCTGGAATGACTGGTTCGGTTATCGAGCCAGGCATTCCAATGGTAAATTTTCAAAAATTGTCTTCTTGGTCTGCAAATGGACATTTCTGAAGAATACTGGAAATGCAATGCCGCTTTTGGCTGATATGAGTGTTAAAGGGTTAAAATTGCGTTTCTTGAAAATAGAAAATTCTCATAAATAATATCCACTTACAGACCAAGAGAGGAATTTTCTTGAATCCATGGGGATGGATGGAGTACCTAGCATAATCGAACCAGTCATTGTAGTGGGAGGTTTTCAAAATTAGTCCGCGCTTGGCCTAGATAACCACTTATGTGTCAAAGTGGTTAGAATGCTACTCGGATCAATAAATCATTTAATGGTCAGGATTTGTCAAGATAATTATCAATTTTTGCACTTAAATTTTCAAAACATATTTCTATTGTCCTGCAAATGTACCATTGCCAAGGCCAGTTTTGTCCAGCCTGACAATGAAAAGGTTAATGGCCAAGACATTCCAAGTTTTTGCTTGACCAGTGTCCATTTGCAGGCCAAGAGAAGACTGAAAATTTACGAGATGAAATGCCTTTTTCAGTTATGAAGAATATTCTGTCATATTAGTTTCAAAACATTCAACAACATAAGCAGGAATTTTTGCTTTGCAGTTGTACTGCTGGAATTAGTCCGCATTCAGTCAATAAGGAAAATTAAAGTACTTTTAATCATTAGGTCAGCCAATTGCAACTGGTAAGGAACTCTTGTGGTTTGCTTATGCTGGGTCAGTTTGATCCAAATCTGAATGTCAGTGCTCTGTTCTGCACTTGCTTTTATACTCTCGGTTCCGGTTACAGTTGCTCCTTGAGTTACGTGTAACCAGATTTTCCAGTTTGTAACCGGAAATGTTGAATTTGTAACCATAAATTTAATTTTGTAACCGGAATTGTGTTTTGTGTAACCAGATTTTTCATTGATTTAGCCAGAAATATTTTTTGTGTAACCAGATTTTTTGATTGTTGGATTAGTGTAACCGTTAGATACCTTTTGATGTAACCTTTAAAGTTTTGATTGTTGTTTCTGAGGGCTAGTGTGACCGTCAAAAACTACAAATGTAACGGGAAATTTTTTCTCATTGTTGATTAGTTGTCAATCTGACTGAAACAACATTCGTGTGGCTTGAGGATTCCCAATATTGCGCACACTTTCTAAGACAGACCTGTCATGACCAAACTTGAGTTTCCCGTCACTACAGGGTTCCAAGGAAAAACCTAGTTTTTCCTGTCACAAAATGGATAGTAAATGTGAATTCACTAACATTCACATGGGCCTAAAATACAGATGTAAGGTCAAGACATATTGTGACACACGCAATGTTATATACTTACTCACATGCACATAATGCCACTAACAGTTTGTGGAGGAACCCAAATGCGAATTCCACATACGGACGGAAGAATATCGAAGGGATATTAAAAACACATAGATACTCCTGTTGCTTAACATTTTAATTTGCTCAATCATAGTGGACAGAACGTGTCCTTTAAAATTATACATGTTCTTCCTCATACCCTGAGGATCTCGACAAAAACCTATGTTAGAAAAGAACAAGTGAAGTACGTGATACATCCACCCCATACACCAGATCCCATAGGGACCAACGATGTAGACTGGTGATTCCAAAATCTGAGTTGTTTTTATACTTTTAATCATTAACCAATCATTTAACCAATTCTGTTTTTCATTAGCCAGATTTCAGGTTTACTAGCCTTTGGCTGACCGGCTAGTGCGTAGATCGGTCCCTGAAACATAAAAACCTCTGAATTTTTATTGTCGTCATTTTCATAGGTGGCGTATCCATGTGGACGCCCAGTTCCGGCAAACCTGTGGTGAAGTTACTCTGTCACAAAGCCAATGTCCATTCTGTCGCTGTAAATAAAGATGGAAGGTATGTCTTTCCTGCAGTACAGGTCAGATATAAGGTAACATGTTTCCAAAAGCAAAATCAGAAACATGTTAGTACAATTTTGAAAATAATGTAAGAAATATTATGTTGAATACTTTGAACGTAATAAGACTGGAAACCATTTTTAAGCATCAATGGCCTCAAATCAAATTATGTTCAAAATATTCAACAGGATATTGAATTTTGTTTTTGAAACATGTTAAGTTATTTCTGAGATGTACTGTATCCTCCCTAAGCCTTTAACACTCATATCAGCCAAAAACGGCTTCTGCACTGGTCTTGAGAAATGTCCATTTGCAGACCAAGAGAAGACTATTTTTGAAAATTTACCACTGGAATGACTGGCTCGATAACCGAGCCAGTCATTCCAGTGGTAAATTTTCAAAAATAGTTTTCTCCTGGTCTGCAAAAAAGGACATTTTCTATTAGAAAATTTTACATTTCTTGAAGAAATTCAAGGGTTAAAGTATACATGGATGTGTGTGTGTTATATGTGTTGGCATTGGGTGCAGAATCTGACACGTATGCAAGATGTACCTGTCACTGGCTTTTAGCTTTTGAGCCTTTAACCCTCGAATTTGCTGAAGAAAATTGTAATTTTCTCACTAAAAATGTCCATTTGCAGACCAAGAGAAGACTATTTTTGAAAATTAACCACTGGATTGACTGACTCATTGTCGAGCCAGTGGTAAATTTTCAAAGATAGTCTTCTCTTGGTCTGCTAATGGTTAATCCTCAAATTTGTTCAAGAAAATTTCAATATTCACAGAGAAAATGCGGAAAAAGGGAAGATTATTTTTGTGCTCCCCGAACAAAATTTTGCGATTGCATGTAGTCGCCGCTTTGTCCATCCGTTCATCCGTCCGTTCATCCGTCCGTTCCAAAATCCAAGATAGCCGCCAGCCACCCGTGGCCATCTTGAAAATTGGTTTCCAGATGATAACTCTGTTATCGTTTATCAAACCGCTTTTAAACTTCATCGGGTGGTTCGACTACCTCTGGTGAATAAACCTATCTAGATTGACAATGATCCGAAATCCAAGATGGCCGTTGCCGTTTATCGGATCGCTTTGAAACTTCGTAGAGTGGTTGGACTAGGTCTGGGGAAGAAACTTATCGAAATCGACACTGATCCAAAATCCAAGATGGCCGCCAGCCATAGGCTGCCATCTTGAAAGTTGGTTTCTGGATGATATCTCCGTTACCATTTATCGGATCACTTCCTAGGGTCGTTGGAATATGTCTGGTGAAGAAACCTATCAAAATTTACGATAATCTGAAATCCAATATGGCCGCCAGTCAGCGGCAGCCATCTTGAAAATTGGTTTCCCGACGATACCTCCTTGACCGTTTAGCAGATCGCTTTAACACTTAATAAGGATTACTGGTCTGATGGGTCTGAGGAAGAAATAAATATTTTCTGATAGCTGTCATTTATTAGTTTGTCATCATGGCGGGGTATTATGCGCCGTTTGCGGAGCTCTTGTTCACATATGGTCGCCAAACTAGGTATTGATCGTTACAGAAAATATCTCTGTTCATTTTGAACATAGATTTTATATGTATTTTTCATATGGTGGCAAGCAAAGTCTAAGTATGTTTATTTAGAGAAACTTAGATTTTGCTTTTATTACGCTATCCGTAATAAATTGTTCGTTAAGGCAAATCCTGCCAGACCAAAGGAATGATGGCCCACCAAATCATTCCTACTCCCCAAATTGTGGATTTAACATCATTACCCCAAACCAACAATATTTTAAGGATTGCCTAATAGTGTGATATCTCATTGACAATTTCAAGTTCTTTTCTCTGTGTCTGAGCCACCGTTCCAAACCTTTCCCTGAAGCATATGCCTTCAGGGTTATCCGTTCAGTTTCTCTGCAGAGTATGCCTTCGGGGAGCATAAATCAATTTATTGATTTGCCTTGTTCAAAATTTATCACTGGAATGACTAGCTCGCATATAGAACCATTCATTCATGTGGTAAATTTTCAAAAGTATTTACTCCCAAAGGTAGAATGAGATTACTAATCAGTGTGATTGATACCTATAGAATCCATGCAATGTAGTTTTTCAAAAGTAGTCTTCTCTTGGTCAGCAAATGAACATTTCTCAGTACCACTACAGAAGTTGTTTTGGCTTGTTTGACTGTTCATCTGTACAGACCAGAAGCAACAAATGTGTTTGTAAGAGATATTCTGTTAAATATTTTGAAAGTAATCTGACTGGGTGCTCTTACTCCTTATAACAGTAATGGACAATCGAATTAGTTTCAAAATATTCAACAGCTTTCTTGTAGAGTTGTCTTGAAATTGAGCCACTGAAGTTTAAAGGTTAATGTTCTAGATAAGATTAGTTTAGAAATTGTAAATTTCGCCTTAATGGACTGTTCATTTGCAGACCACGCGAAGACTTTTGAGAATTTACCATTAGAACGACTGGCTCGGTTATTGAGCCAGCCCTTCCAGTGTTATAACATAGTTATCGCTTGCGGTGCAAATCAACATTGAACATGACCACTGTGAAGGGTGTTTCTGATTTGGTGTTATCATTACAGAGTAATTTATATCACCAGTGAATGCTTAACCCTTTAACACTCATATCAGCCAAAAACGACTTCTGCCGTGGTGTTAAGAAATGTCAATTTGCAGCCCAAGAGAAGACTATTTTTGAAAGTTTACCACTGGAATGACTGGCTCGATAACCGAGCCAGTGATTCCAGTTGTAAGCTTTCAAAAATAGTCTTCTCTTGGGCTGCAAATGGACCTTTTCTATGAGAAAACTGAAATTTTCTTTAACAAATTTGATGGTTAAAGGGTTAAGCTATAAATAGGATTTAGATGAATAAAATGTGTGTATGGTTTTACGTCGCCTGTGAAGCAGAAGTGAGACATACCTGTCACTTTACCGACGACAAGAGTGACGGCAACAGCGACAATGTTAAGTTTTCACTTAGCAAAACTTCTCAGCTTTTCAGGATTGGTTAATCCTATTAACCCGTTAATGTCTAAATTTATTCAGGAATATCAAAATATTTGCTTATTGGATGTCCATTTGCAGGCCATGAGAAAACTACTGGCTCGGTTATTAAATTTCCAAAAATAGTTTTATCTTACTCTGCAAATGGATATTTCTCAAGACCACGACCGACTTCATCGTGAAAGGGTTCAAATGAAACTTGGCTATTATGAATCAGCAAGATGAGGTCACAAGGTTAAGGTCATAAGACTCTTACGTCTATCGACAAGGAGGAAAGACGAGACAATTAATTCTGCAGACTTCTTGCTTATCAGTTGCCACAACCCATATAAATCGGTATGTCGCTCTGTCTGACAAAGCTGGCTATGTCACAACTATTGCATTGTACTGGTTTATCTGATATTCTGCAGATACATGGCGACATCGTCTTCTGATAGTACAATGCGTATCTGGGATCTGAGAACATACAAGATGTTACAAGCTTACAGAATGAAGAGAGGAGCTGGACAGTTAGCCTTCAGTCAAACTGACCTCCTCACAGCAGGCATGGGGAATGTTGTTGAGGTAAAGTGGCAGAAATAGAGCATTTAAAATAATTTCCTATTTCATTTAATGATTTAGTAGCTCACCTGGTCAAGTGAGCTTATGCCGTGGCGACCATCCATTTGTACAACTGTCATCCGTCGGCCAACTTTTTCTTTAAACGACTTCTCAAGAACCACTGGGCAGGTTTCAATTATTGTAATTTTGTGTCTATATTGCGCACTAATAGTTAACACGCAGGGCAAAATTTGACAAATTATGAGCCAGAAAAGCCTTATACAGGTGTATAACACACAGTCGTAGTTAAGGACAGATTGCAAAACATTTTTCCAACGATTGAAAATTGGTACTGCAAAACACTTTTTAGTAACCCCATCTTCTAATGGGACAAGGGCTGTAAATTATTTAAATCCAAACCTTTGAGAAATGGTGGTGACTTCTATTAGGTATATTTCATGAAAAAAATTGAAAAAATGTTTACAAAAAATAACACGAAGTTAGAACACATTTATAATTGTTCACGCTGAAAATTATTGCTATCTTACACCTAATGCTTAATGTATACCTTATATCCATCATCGCGGGAGTTAAATTATTAATTGGGACTACCTAAATATTGTGTATATTTTAAAACATTGTTTATTTCATCAAAGTTAATCCAAAGTTTGACATAAAATGGCGTCGCAAAAAATAGAAATCACATGATGTATTAGCTTCCGCTATAGGACAAGTTTAGGTTGTTACCCGAGTAGCGCGAAGACGCTAATAATAGTACCCGGTTAGAGACTTGCGCAATCCACATAAATAGGAGATCTTCGAGGAGCTATGAGAGTGATGGCATAAACTCGTCCTATAGCTGATTAATACTCTGTAGAATGTAATGTAACCAAGTCGGCCCGGATGAAATCGCCCCAAAGGAACAAAAATCTTGCCAGTAAATATACTGCCTGATTACATTTACTGATTACGTAATAGTGAATTTATTGCTCAAATTGTTTTAAAAACTGTCTTCTGTATATATTTATTATTAATTTGCGATATTGGCATTTGTGGCGTAGCAAAATCTGTTTATTTGGGATGTCTCCTTCCAGTCCAGATATAAAGTTCAGTGGAATGCCTCCAATCCCAAAACAGCTTTTATTGGTCATCCAACTTAAGAAGGGATCTAACCGTATTTTATTTCTTCCGTTGTTTTGGGTCATCTTATATTGGTTTACGATAATACATGTACAATGACTTGTCAGTTTGAATTTTATTTCATCATTTAAGAATGATACACATAAGATTTACAAATATTACAGACACTATAGCCCACAATATTGGTTATTGCAATACAGCAGGCAAGAGGAAATAGCGGTTTCCCTTTTGATGATATCGCATTTTGGGCTGAATTATACATCAGGGCGGCTGTTCTGACCCAAAATTCTGAGCCCAAAAAATGTGATAAAAGTTTATACTAATGCATAATGCCCTTCTGGCCTGGAGCAAAGTGAGCAAAAAAAACTGCAATATAGACACAAAATTACGGTATATTTAGCAAGACGCATCATTAGGACATAGAGATCCAAGTTTGCTCAATGGAAGCCGAACAGCCGATATGTTTGGTGTCCATCTGGGATTTTGGTGGATTTTTAGAAACGTCTTTGAAAATTGTCTTCTACGAAACCGCTTGTGGGATTGATTCCAAACTCATCATCTAGGCACGTTTGTTAGAGGGAACTTGATTGGCCAAATGCTTTGGTGGCCATCTTGGATGAGCGCATTTTCGCAATAACAAACATCTCCAGAACCACTGAAAGAACTGGCCGAAATTTGGTAGATATGATTAAGGATAAGGGCCATTTAAGATTGTTCATGGGAAAGTGATACGTCAAAAAACATGGCTGCTGTGAACCAATCAATATGTAGCGTGTTTGGCTGACATGTTGGATTTTTTTTATTTGATGGATTTTTGAAGATGAAATTAGTTTTATATAGGTTTTTGTGTATGCTGATTTCAAATTTGCCCTCAAGGAAATTTGCCCTTTGTAAACTGTCGGATAAATGGTTTGGTGGTCAGCTTGGATATTTTTCCTGCCAAAAACTCCCATGCCAAAGCAATAGGAAATTTAAAATGTTATTCTCTAGAACCAGTGGACCGTTCTTCGCGAAAATTTATTTGGAAATGTACTTGGGTGATAAGGATACAAGTTTATTCAAAGAAAGCCAGACAATTTGGCCGGAAGTCATCTTAGATTGTGGTCGATTTTTAGAAATGTCTAAAAATCTTCTCCAACCAAGCGGAACCAAGTTTGTTCGAGAGAACTTCATGCTTCAGCAGCTCTTTGGGATGCGCTAATTTTCACGAAAACAGACGTCTACAGTACCGCAAAATGGATCGGGCCAAAATTTTGAAGGGGAAATTGATACATAAAAAAACATGGCTGCTGTGTACCAATCAAAATGTAGCATGTTTAGCAGACATATTGGATTTTTTTATTTGATGGATTTTAATCCGAAATTGGTTTTATTGAGCTTTTAATATACCGAGTTCAAATTTGTTCACATTAAAAACTGTCAGATAAACAGTTTCCTGGCTACTTGGATTTTTTAATGCAAGTTTTGAAAAATTTCAGAAAGATTAGCTGATTAATGCTTTAATGGATCTTTCCAGTTTGTCCATCCATCATATGATGTCACAATCTACTACGTGATGTCTAGGATGACATCATAATCAATGACATCAATGAATGATGTAGATAAGTACGTCGCGAATGCATAGTTCGTGATGAACTAAACATTGGTGTATGACTTGTATGTCTTTACTATTTAATAAAGATGCTATTGAATATTTTGAAACTAATTTAATGGGCCGCTGTTGCTGCCTATTATTGCTGCCATAGGTAGCAACAACACCCAGTTAAATTAGTTTCAAAATATTCAACAGCTTACCTATATAGTTTTCTGGAAATTCATAGTCAGGGAGTTCAGAGATCGATCGATCCCAACACAAGAGAGGTGTGGGCGGAGCTTAGCTAGAGATGGGTAGGGCATGGCTAAAACTGGAAAGGTCCATTGTCAGGGTGGCCAAAAAATGTCTTATGCAGTTCTATTGAAGAATGTCCGTTTGAAGGACTGTTTAAAAAGAAATTTACCACTGGAATAACTGGTTTGATAACCGGGCAAGTCATTCTGCAGATAGACATTTCAATACAGTGTAGCAGAAGCCAATTTTGGTGGACATCAGCATTAACCATTTAATGGTAAAGCTCACCAAAGCCTGCCTATGCACTGGTTTTGAGGAATGTGCATTTGCTTGTTAACCCTTGAATTTATTCAAGAAAATTTCAACTTTCTCATAGAAAATGTCCATTTGCAGACCAAGAAGACTATTTTTGAAAATTTTCCACTGCAATGACTGGCTCGGTTATCGAGCCAGTCATTCCAGTGGTAAATTTTCAAAAATGTCTTCTTTTGGTCTCCAAACGGACGTTTCTCAAGACCACTGCAGAAGCCGTTTTGGCTGATAGTGTTAAAGGGTTAAGATAAGAGAATTTATAAAGATTTGTCACTAGAATGACTGGCTCGATATCAGTCATTCTGGTGGCAAATCTTCAAAAATCGTCTTATCTTGGCCGCCAAATGGACATTCACAGAGCAAGAATTTAAGTTTTCTTAAAATCTTGTCCATTAAGGGGTTAATAATCAGTGTTTGTTTACAGATTTACCGTGACTGTTATCAACGTACTGTCACGACACCTTACCTGACACATGTATGTCGAAGACCCGTACACAGCCTAAATTTCTGCCCATACGAGGACGTGCTCGGCGTCGGACACGGCGACGGCTTTGCTAGCCTCATTGTCCCTGGTAATATATTGTCATACATATCATATATGATCCATAAATTTATTGGTTTATTTGCTTTTAAAGGACTTCAATAAATATTTGCTTACATATTTCAGTAACATATCATACATTTTTTTGTGGCCATATTTGATGTATTGAATATTTTTATTTGATGGATTTTGAAGCCGAAATTGGTTTTATATAGATTTTTGGGTATCCTGATTTCAAATCTGCCATTTTCGAGACTGTCGGATAAAGGATTTGGTGGCCATCTTGGAACTTTTTCCCGCCAATAGCGCCCATACTTAGATGCAATAGGAAATTTTAAATGTCTTCTCGAGAACCACTGGACCCATTTCAAGTATATTTGGCAGAAAGCATCGGATTCCATAAGGCATAGAGATCCAAGTTTGTTCAAACGAAGTGGATCATCCAATTTGTCTAAGTTTGTTCAAACGAAAGCCGATCGGCCAATTTGGTTGGCAACCATTTTGGACTTTGACCAATTAAAAAAAAAAAATCTGAAACCACGTGGGGGATCGATTCAAAACTCATGACATATCAGTTAGGGCAAAAGATGAAACAAGTTTGTTCAAGGAAACTTGATTGGCCAAATAGTTCAGCGGCAATCTTGGATGACCTAGTTTTTGCGAAAATGGATGGTGCCAGCTTAGTAGGTCAATAAACCGCCATTTACCCCAGTCAGTCAGACTCAAAAGCTTATTCCAGACTAGTTTCTGGGTGTGTTTGTCAGTGTGTGTGGGTGGTCGGAGGTTGCCATTGAGTCCTGAAGATGTGTAACACGGTTTAGGTCAAAACATCAAAGGCCACATGATTGTTTTGGAAACTATGGGCCTGAAAGACATATTTGTCAATAACTCTGGTTCTAGAGATCTTCGTCAGTCTGGGGTGGTGGGTTGCCTGTTGGGTCACGAAGATGTTTGATGAATTTGGGGTCAACGGGCAAGGTCATAGTGACCCAATGAAATGATTATTTTGAAAACCATGTGTTTGAAAGAATATTTTGCGTACATTGTAGGCATAAGATATGTAGTTTGTTATTACTACATTACAACCTACCTCGTTGCATTACTGTTGCTCTTTCCTTCTCTGAAGGGACGCATAGTAGGATGAATTTTTTACAGCCAATGTTTGCTGGATATTGTGGTTACAGAGTGACTGAAGGCTTCTTCAGGTATCTCCATACTCTCTCTAATGATGAGATCTATAGTAATTCGCATGAATGCTAGATCTCAGAATGAGGCAAGAAGAGGGTTAATCTAATACCCAGTGCCACTGAGTAGGTCATTAAGCAAAATGACAACCTCATTGGCTGATAGCTATCACATGACCTTGTTGGTAGCAACCAAGACTGCATTCCTTTTCCTACTGTTGAAGGGAAAGGTGTATAAAAAATTTTATAGCAAATTTATGTTCTTTTCTAACTTTTGGAATTGCTGTGGATAGTAAAAAGTCATAAGGATCATCAAGATGTCGGACAAGCCTAAAAGACCTCCCAAGATAAGTGGTTGTAGGTCCTGGTGCATTAATAATGATTTGTAAGATCATTTCTAATTTCGTAGTAGGTGCGTTACCAGTTTTGGTTACATGCACCCAGAGTGTATAGACTATGTCAGAGCTCCAGATAAGAATTAGTCTTGAGCGTTTTACTCACAGAGGATGATTATAATTGAGTATTCTTCGTATTAATTGGGTATTTCAAAATACCTTTACTCATAGGAAGTGGTAGGAATTGAATATTTGAAGCCCACTTAGACGTGAAAAAGCTTTGTATTACTAGAGACTAATTGACTATACTGACTCAGTATAGTCTATTAGTCTCTATTAATACACATTTTTTAAACTTCAAAAGTGACTTACATGTATGATTATGACTTTTTGACATGTAAATTATTTATGTAATTACATGTACATACATCTAGACAACTTAGACAAGTAGACAGTCTAATTGTGGGCGAGCTGCAGTGCTGCAGCAGACTTTATAGAACCACAATCCAGTTGGCTCTATAGCCCAGTAATGACTGACACAGTATGACATCAAATCATTTGTATACATGGAATCCACATTTCTTAAGTTGATTGATGAATTGAATTAAAAATTAGGCAACTGTGCCAGTCTGTAACAACTGGCAATCCTTGTTTTGTTTTCTTTACTGCATTAAAAGATGTTCCTAGCACTGTGACACTGCATGACAATAATGAGTAATGACAATTGACAAACTAATTTTCTCACTTCCATTTTCCCTGACTTATGGTTTGATGCTTATAATCCAGTCAAAAATTTTAGGCCAAGCAGTTGCTACAGCAGGGTTCTGCCAAGAAATTCATTTAGTGGGGCCAATGGCCCATCACTAGTGAAAGATGGAGTCATTTTCTGAATTTTATGTGTCAAAAGTATATTGGCCAGTATAATCCTCTAACTACCCCACCCCAACCCACCTCACCCTAAAAAAACCCATGCACTCAGCGCAAACAAACAAATGAATATCTTACATTGTTGTGTCTTACTTAGTTGAGAAACCCTGCCCAGCTCACCCTAACCCACACACCACCACCCTCCCCCCACCCCCGCACCCACACCACCCCACACCCTGTAACCCTAATCTATTCACGAAAATTTAAATTTTCTCATAAAAATCTCCTTTTGCAGACCTAAAGATGATTTATTTTTTTAATTTACCAATGGAATGACAGACTGGAAGCCCTAAGGCAGCAACAACTTTAATAGTAATATATTTTCAAACTATTCAACAGATTATGCTTTAATTTGTAAAGAATTACACCTGTATCAACGAACCATCTTAATGGCCCCCAAAACAAGTGTCCACTATACACAGGTTTGACTGTATTGAATAGCGTGCAGATGACATGGTAGGGGTTTTCCCAGTAATGAGGCAGTTTCACGGTTTCAGTTCAGTTCCACTTTGCGGACGACATGTGCTTGGGGATTTCCCAGTAATGAGGAAGTGAGCAGCAGAAATTTTCAGGAAATAGAGCTATATTTAGACAAGCGGCTACAATGTATCAGATTTTGGTGAGAAATAACTACAGTAAAAGGATCGCTGTTAAATATTTTGGAAACTATTTAACATAAGGTTATTGCTGCCTTAGGCTGCAACAACCTTCTGTTACTTAGATATTTTTTTAATATGCAATGCTGATAGCTATACTGTCATGACTGTAGTGGCCCTGTTGTATGCTATCTAAGGTTTATAGATCTATGGATTTGTGTCATTCTCTGCACATTGGTTGTTTTCAAATGCGGAAAGCATATTCCCGTTAATATGAGTTGAGATTCTTCTTTATAATAACTATAACGATTAGCAGTCCCCCCCCCCCCCCCCCGAAACAAGCGTACATATGCTCGTTGGGGGGGGGGGGGGGCGCATTGGCGATCTTTAATAACATGAAAATAGGACATATTTCCCTCTTCCCCCCACCGGTTCAAATTATTTCCGTCTTACAGCTATGCTTAATGTATACTATGTCCATCATCGCGGGAGTGAAATTATTACGTGTAACTATACTATTACGTATAAATATTGCGTATGCTGTAATAATCATTGTTTTTGCACCAAAATTCTTCATAAAATATAACAAAAATTTGTCGTGAAAATCTACAAATCAGGTGATGTCAAGAATTTGAGAGTAGATTCAATATTTAGAGCGAGTACTCGGCATTGTCGTCTGCTACTCGCGGATCTGTAATTTTGCACTCGGAATTTCAAAATTACTACATAATATTATCATTGCGTTATGATAACCGAGTACTGCGGGTTTGATTTCGATCCACATAACGGATACCCATTTGAGCATTGATAGGAATCATGTATATGCTTGACTTATTCAATATTTTGCGTATTTGGTAATTGGATTGCAGTTTTAATACGCTGGAGTGCGATTTAAATTGGGGTTTTAAAATATATTTTTGCGTATTTGCGCAAATATGCTGCTTATCTGGAGCTCTGGACTATGTGTTATCTATTTTTTGCTTCTTCTATTACAGTAGCATGTATAAGCTACTGAATTGACATGCTTGTTGCGATTGAGCATGAATCTGCGATATCTCAGTAACATACACTCTCAAAGACAACCAAAATAATTTTTAAATTAGAAATCGGTAGGGTCTGTATCAATAAATCTTGGGATTAGCGCTGGCTAATCCTGAGTCATATTCGGAGCTTTACTCTATCAAATCTCTCTTATTACGATTAAGATTTGAGAAAGTCTCCGAAGAAGACCAAGGAGAAGGTCAAAGAAAAGAATCGGAATCATTCTATCAGATGTCCTTCTGGCAGTTGCCATAGATTCATAAAATCGGAACACGCCGGACTCGTGTGTTCGTAATGTACATCGTGTACTTTAGAATCGACATATTTGATATGTGGGTCATGGTCCCAATCTGCCAGAATGTCATTCTTTAAACCAAATTCCCCAGAGATCTTAAATATGTATGAGACTCCTTCTCCTTCAAGGTCGGTGGCTAAAATAAAGTCCAAACCTCAGGCCACGGTGGATTCAGCCATCCTTGAAAAAATTGTACTATCTATGGAATGTCTCCAGAAACAAGTTCACAATATTGACTCGCCTATTGACAGTAGGATCAATAAAATTATCCTGGACCAGTCAGTTACCAATGCTTCATCTCTTGACATAGTTGATTGTGAAGCATTGGAGCTGTCTGTTCCCAGGAAGCACCTATTTTCTAGATCTAATAAATTACAACTCACTGAGTTACATTGTTTCAGAGGTGCCACAAAAAATGGGAGGAATAAGAGTACAAAAACTCAGGTTTCGCCTCGTTCGGCGCCTGTTCATAAGTCAGTCATACCATTCCAGGATACATCAGACCATTCTTCGTCTATCAACATTCCGCAGCCTGCGCCTATGTGGCCCGAGTTCAGTTTATCCTCTCTCGGGCCCTAGCAGGTCGTAAGTCGGTCCTGTATTTCACCATTCAACATTCCGCAGCCTGCGCCTGAGCGGGTCGTAAGTCGGTCCTGTTTCTCACCACCTATCATTGCCAATGCAACTGATCTCGCATCCATTGACTTCTACCAAGCCAGTTTCATCATCTTATGTTGTAAGTGCCGGCTCCGGCCCCGGGTCTTTTTCCGTGTCCGGGTCCACACCTATTTGGTCAGGCTTCAGTTTTCCCGACCTGGCTCCGGCTCCGAGCCGGGGCGGGGCCAGTCATTCTGGATTATCATTTTCCCCAGTATGGCCCCTGTCTGGATCTTGGCCGGCTTCGGTTCCCGATCTTACCTATGGGGCCGGACTTTTTTCCGGGTCCGGCCGCTGGGGAGACTTCAGGTTTTGAGTTCTTGCCAGTCCCGGGTCTTTTCCCGGGTCCGGGTCCACATGCACCTCTCTAGTCAGTCCTATAGTTTCTTCGTTTTGGCTTCTTATTAGGTTTGGACTTTTTGGCATGTCAGATTCTATCTGTTTTTTATGCTCCCCGAAAAATTTTTTGCAGGAGCATATAGTCGCCGCTTTGTCCGTCCGTCCCTTCCGTTTGTTCATCCATCAGATCACCATATATAAGTTTGTCCGGGTCATAGTTTCAAGACTTTTTCACATATGGTCACCAAACTTGGTATGTGGATGCATCTTAGGGAGAAGGTGTGCAGAGTATGAAAAGTAGGTCATGCTGACTTACTTTTCATGGTCGACTGAGTATCACAAAATGTTTGTCCGGGGCATAGGTTCAAGACTTTTTCACATATGGTCATCAAACTTGGTATGTGGATGCATCTTGGGGAGAAGGTATGCGGATTATGAAAAGTAAGTCATGTTGACCTACTTTTCATGGTCGATTGAATATCACAGAAAATGTTTGTCCGGGGCATAGTTTCAAGACTTTTGCACATGTGCTCACCAAACTTGGTATGTGGATGCATCTGAGGGAGAAGGTGTGCAGAGTACAAAAGTAGGTCATGCTGACCTACTTTTCATGGTCGACTGAATATCACAGAAAATGTTTGTCCGTGCCATAGTTTCAAGACTTGCACATATGGTCACCAAACTTGGTATGTGGATGCATTTTAGCGAGAAGGTGTGCGGAGTATGAAAAGCAGGTTAAATGTAGGTCATGCTCACCTACTTTTCATGGTCGACTGAATATCACAGAAAACGTTTGTCCGTGCCATAGTTTCAAGACTCACATATGGTCACCAAACTTGGTATGTAGGTGCATCTTAGGGAGAAGGTGTGCACAGTATGAAAAGTAGGTCATGCTGACCTACTTTTCATGGTCGACTGAATATCACAGAAAATGTTTCCGGGCCATAGTTTCAAGACCTCTTCACATATGGTCACCAAACTTGCTATTGATTATTATAGAAAATATCTCTGTTCATTTTGGACATGGTTTTTATATGTATTTTTCATATGGTGCCAAGCAAAGTCTAAGTGTGTTTATTTAGAGAAACTTAGATTTTGCTTTTATTAAGCTATCCTTAACAAATTGTTCGTTAGGGCAAATCCCGCCAGACCAAAAGAATGATGGCCCACCGAATCATTCCTACTCCCCAAATTGTGGATTTAACATCATTACCCCAAACCAACAATATTTTAAGGATGGCCTAATATGGTGATATCTCATTGACAATTTCAAGTTGGTTTCTCTGTGTCTGAGCCACAGTTCCAAACCTTTCCCTGAAGCATATGCTTTTGGGGTTATCCATTCAGGGAGCATACATCAAATTATTGATTTGCCTTGTTTCAACTAATAATTGGTCAGTATCCTGTGATTTTATTTTTATTTCTCCCCACCCCACCCTGGTCCCGGGGCTCAGTCGGGCTCCGGAGCCGGGTGCCTTGCAAAATTCTCCATCATCTTCCATCTTCCATTTTTTTTCTCTAGAATTCTGAGGTCAAAATGCCAAAAATAGCGGAAAAAATTTAAAAGAAATTAAATACTGACATTCCGGGATCCGGATCCCGGCGTGTCAGAATTTAATTTCTTTTAAAGTTTTTACACTATTTTTGGCATTTTTCTCATGTTTCCCCGGTCCTGAACGGCATAAGATTCGGGACCGAGTTTAGTAGAACCGCGTCCTGGTCCCTTTTGTGGACTCGGGTTCGGCTCATTTCTTTGGATTGGGGTTCAAGCCTGCTATCATCTTTTTTGTTTCGAATTTTAATTTTTCTTAGCTAGATACGTTATTTCTTTTCAACAGGATGTTTTTTCACCTTATTACATATGTGCATATCATTATCTTATCTTGCAGTACTCTCTCATGCGATATCTTAGTGGTTCAGGTTTCTTTCTCCCACTTTTTCTGCGTGTTATCTCTCCTTGCATTCTCACAATTTAAGTTATAGAAATTTTTATTCGTTCTCAATTTTTTCTGCCTGCACTCTTTCCTATCTGTCAGATTACTGCGCAATTCTAATTAGCTATATTTTGGTCATTTTTTCGTCCCTAGTTAGAGGCGCAGTTCTATTTGGGCCGTTCATCTTTTCGTATAGTACACCTCCTCCCTTCTACGTTGGCAGGTTGACATACTTTCATAACGTTGGGAGAATTTACATGTCATTCTGTATTTATCATGGATATTTTGTTCTTTTAAGGCTATTTTCCCCTATTTGTCACCTTTTGGTTTTAAAATATTAATTTCCTAAAAGTCAGATTAGACTTGCTCTCATGGTATTTTGTGATTTTATTTAATAAGTTTCTTTGACATATTTCGCAGTTCTGTAGTGTTTGTCAGTTTTTATCGTCAACACTCGTAGTTCGGCAGTCTATTCATTCTAGTCTCATTTCGTCTCGGTGACATCATTTTTTTCTCTTCTATTTACCCTTTTTTCAAGACTATTCTTATTTTTAGCTAAAACATTTTATTTAGAGTCATGTGCTTTCCCACCAGCGCGGGATTGGTGATTTTGGGCTCGAAATTTATCCTTTACATTCCCTTATCTACTTCTGGTAGCTGTCGGATTGTCATCATCGTTCCTGTCACTTTTTATATAGGTCGTTGACAATTCGCCCTGTATATATTTTGTTCCCTTTTTGTTTACATGGAGTTTTTCTCTTGGATATTATATAGATCCTAAACATAGATCAGTTTTATTTTAGCTAATTCTCTGGCTATAGCTGGACTCTCACCATCCCATAGGTTTACTATGGGATTTCTATTTGCCACTAAATCTGGTTAAAACACTATAAATAAATTTATCTATAATGTTTCAATGTCTACAACTTTTAATAAGTAAGGCAATACTTCTATGATGCTTATTTCTCCGTACGAAGATAGGGGTAAAGATTGAATAGCAGAAATAAATGCAAGTTACCTCTCAGGAAGGGGTAAGAATAAGGATATAGCTCTTATAACTAAGAAACATCGCCTTTCTTCCGATTTCAGGAAACTTTACTTTCCAATAGTATAAATCGATGCTTGGAAGTCTCTATCTGATCTCATTGTAACATCCTAAATTATTTAAATAGACTCATGAACACTTTGGACTAATTCTGAGATAACTCAAGAGATATCTTAACTATCAAACATCCTAGCTATTATCAGACTAGCCCTAATTGGAATATTGAGGCTTTTTAGCCTTTATTCTTCATTTATAGCTTTCTTTATTCAGATATTAGGTATCATACTAGTATATCTTCCGTTGGTAAGCTTCTTATCTCCTTTCGTTATTAGGTCTTCTTAATTTATTTTTAATGTGTTATGTGTATAACTGATGTGTACATTTCATTTTGTCTTATTGGTTGCAAAGATTGCTTTTTTATACATGATATCATATTATGGAAAGGTTCCTCTGGTCTGTGTTTTTACCCACCTGGGGGTCACTTTCGACCTCTCAGGGGAAGTTATTTCCCTTCCTCCCAATGTGCAGATAATGGTATCCACAATTCAACCTCTCAAGGTAGGCTGGTTAGTTTCGGCCAGATCTTTCCTCAGAATCATAGGCCTCATGGTTTCGGTAGAGAAAGTGATTCCTTGGGCTCCTCTTACGAGAAGACCCTTCCAGTTCTATCTTATGACCCACTGGAATTAGTCTCTAGATTTCTGAATCATTGGATTCCCATCAAATTTCAACTCATGAACCATTTCCGGTTTTGAAAAGACTGTTAATCCCTGTTATTAGGGGTCCCTCTTCATCCACCATCTCCTCAGGCCATCTTTTTCACGGATTCATCCCTGGAAGGATGGGGCTCCATCTGTGATTCCAAGAAGATTTTAGGATCCTGGTTCCTCACAGAATCTTCCTATCATGTCAACCTTTTAGAACTGCGGGTGGTTTTCCATGCCCTAGTTCTTTGGGAACCCCTGATTCTTGGTCTTTCAATCTTTATCCGATCAAACAATTTCACAGTAATCTCATTCTTCAATCATAAGGGGGGGGAAGGGGATCCAGGTCGGTCTCTCTGTCGAGAGTCACTGATCGTGCTTCACCGGTGCAAGTCCCGCAGCTTTTCTCTTCGAGCATCCCACATCCCAGGCAAATTGAATTTTGTCACCGATCAGTTATCTCGGCCTTCCAGGATCCCAGAAACGGAATGGGAGTTGAGAGGCTGTAGCCCAGTAAATTTTTCTCCAGTTAGGTCGTCCCCTCATAAACCTGTTTGCTTCTGGCAAGAACAGAAAGATATCCCCCTTCATATCTCCCTTTCCGGAAGTGATGGCTCTTTCAGTAGACGCTCTAGCTCAGTCATGGGACAACATGTTCGCTTATGCTTTTTCCCTACGATTCTCATTCCTGTGGTACTTTGAAAGATCAGGAACCATCTTGTGTGGTCCTGTTAATAGCTCCGTTTTGGCTGACATAATCCTGGTTTCCGGATCTCCTGGACCTTCTTGTAGATCTCCCTCTGTTACTTCCCATCTCCCACAATCTGTTGCCCCAGAACAGAGGCAGGATTCTCCATCAGAATCCAGAAATCTTTCGCCTTTCAGTGTGGAAGTTGTCGAGTTGCCCCTTACTTTGTCAATCTTTCCAGTCAGATCTCAGGAACTTTTGGAGAAATCCCTCAGAACTTCCACTCGAAACATTTATAAGGCTCGTTTTGAGTTTTTCAAAAAATGGGGTTCAGACCATTCTATCCTGCCCTCTGAGGCCTTTGTGACTCAGGTCACAGATTTTCTGGTTTCCTTTTCTATCAGAAAAAGCTCTCAGTTAACACTGTCAGTTCCTATCGATTTGGTCTGAACTCCTTTGTCAAATGTGTTCCTGAACCTTCGGTCCAAATACAAAAATTCATTTCACGACCTCATTAAAGGTATGGGTAGTTCACATCCACATTTTAAGAAACCCCTTCCTTCCTGGAAACTTTCGATTGTATTACAGGTTCTTGCTGGGAAACATTTGAACCCTTAGGTTCTGTTTGTTTAAAATATCTTACCCTCAAAGCAGTATTTTTATTAGCAGTAGCATTAGCGAGCCGTCGCTCTGAAATTCATGCCCTTTGTGCTGAATTGGATAGATTTCAATTTACGGGTAATAGCATTACTCTTTATCCCAGGGCAGAATATCTGTCCAAAACTCAGTCAGTCAAATTCTTGGGTGAATCCCTTTGTAATTCATAAACTTTCTTCCTTTTCATAAGAAGCTGTCCGTTAACCCTGTTAGGTCCTATCATTTTTGCCTGGACTCTTGTCACATGTCTACACACAATCCTTTGGTTCAAGATCAGTAACATTTCACGATCTCTTTAGGGTTTTGGGAAATTCTCATCCTCCCATCAGTAACCCCTTCCGTCTTGGAACCTATCCCTTGTACTTCAGGTTCTAGCTGGTAAACTCTGATCCTTTTCGGATCTGGTTTTTTAAAACATCTCACTCTCAGAGCATTCTTTCTATTAGCCGTAACTTCAGCTAGCCGTCTCTCGAAAATTCATGCCTTATCTGCTGATTGGGATAGTTTTCAAGTTATGGGTATTAGCATTATCCTCTATCCTAGGTCAGAATTTCTGTCCAAAACTCAGTTTCATAAGTGTTAAGCTTTATCTCCAGATGACTGTCTGGTTCCCTGTTAGGACTTTATATTTACAAATTCCATTCTGCTTGCAAGCGATCCGATGATAGACATCTTTGCATTACGTTTGCAGAAGGCATTGATCGTCCTGCCTCTTTAACCACTATTTCACGTTGGATCGTTGATACTATTAAAATTTGCCATGAATTAGCTTCTCCCGGGGACAATTCATTAGTTGGTGTTAAGGCCCATGATGTTAGAGGCCTTGCCACCTCTTGTGCCCTTTTTTATGGATCTTCTCTTGATGATATCGTGCAAATTGCTAACTGGAAATCAGAGAATACTTTTATTAATTTCTATCTTAAAGATTCTGGTCCTTCTTACTTCTTCTATAAAAATATTCAGAAGGGACCTTCAGGGACCATGACTCGTATTTCTTCATCATCATCTTCTCTTCCTTCATCATCTTCATTCGTATAAGAAATTTTATTTGGGCTGAGTGTGAGTTCATTACTTCTTTCTCATGTGTGTATTTCACCTCTTTCATATCATCTCTTTCATCACACTATTTTTATTCATTTCATTCTTGCATGATCATCTCTTCTCTCTTGTATTACTGGGGTCGTTTAATGTCCTCCTTTCTGCTCTCCTTCTTTCTTCTGTACGCTTTCTATTAGGGTTACTTATGAGAGTAATTCTGAGGAATTACTGTCATTTGTAGTATCTTGCTCTACTTGTTATTAATAACTTCGTATTCATTCTTTCTGTTTTTTACATCAATTTTGCGCAAAAATTTGCCCCCCCCCCTCCAGGCTTTGTGCAATGTTGAAATCTGTATTTGAGGAATAGTAATGCAAGGAGGTAGGTTGTAGTGTTAGTAACAATGATCAGACGACCCGGAGAGTTGGGGGGGGGGTGCGCTTGAGGCTTCATTTAAAGGTCATATCTTATTAATATAGTCATATTCAGGAAAGATATTCATTATAGTCTTCAGCCTTTATGTTATGCCCAGATATGTCAGAATTCAACATATTTGGGTATTTCTGAGAGAAATGTCCCGTCATATAATGTAGCGAATTTAGGTTAATTTTTACTTTCAGCTTTAGTCAGATATTCAGAGTCGAGTAGTGATAGGATCATCTGCCTCTTCATGGATCTGCATGAAGCTGGAATATATGACTGGATTCGTCAAAGGAATGAAGTCTTGGTTGTTACCAACACGGTTATGTGCATAGCTATCAGCCAATGAAGTTGTCATTGTACTTAATGACCTACTCAGTGGCACTGGGTATTGGATTAACCATCTTCTTGCCTCATTCTGAGATATAGCATTCAAGCAAATTACTATGGATCTCATCATTAGAGAGAGTATGGAGATACCTGAAGAAGCCTTCAGTCATTCTGTAACCACAATACCCAGCAAACATTGGCTGTAGAAAATTCATTCTACTACGTTTCCCTTCAGAGAAGGAAAGAGCAATAGTAATGCAAGAAGGTAGGTATATGGAATTAGTAAAACATAAGACCAGACCATCCGGGTCATCTGATCAACCTACTTTTCACCATTTATCCGCAGCTTCCGAGATTCTATCGATCGTGTTGTAAAAAAGGTTTCCTCCTAATACGCACAATTTATACTTTTAAAACTTACTTTCTGTTTGTGGCCAGAATTGTTGCATTTCTGGTAAATAATTTATGTGGCTGTACACAATTGAAATGTCAATGTTACAGGAATACAGGCCTTTTTGGGCTTCTTGGTATTTATAGTGATTTTGCCAATGTGGCTCTATGATGACTAGGCTCTATAGCTAATGTAGTGATGCTGTTTATTTTGTGACAGTGGATGGATCCGATCTGCCACTACGGTATCTGGCGTTATCAAATATGTCACAGTTTAGCTGACATTGCAATCAAAATAGTACAGCTCTCACAAAAATCAAAAAGTCTGATGAGTATATGAATTGTATGGGATTTTTAAATTTACAACTTAAGAAACATTCAGTTGAATATTTTGTGACTGTTGACTGCTGATGTTGGTTTCCCCCAGTCAAATTACTTTCAAAATATTCAGCAGCTTAACCTGTATGGTTACCTGGAAATTTATATTCTGAAAATTCAAAAAGGCAACCCTTTTACTGTTCACCAAAAGCAGGTTTCGTTCACCTATCTTACTGAATGGCTTGTTTACTGACTACGTATCCTATCACCTAGACAGTGCCAGAGACTCTTTTTGAAAATTTACCACTGGAATGACTGGCTCGATTATCAAGCCAGATTATCGAGCCAGTAATTCTAGTGGTAAATTTACAAAAAAAAGAATCTTCTTGGTCTGTAAATGGCCATTTTCTCCAGAGCACTGCTAAGTCTGGTTCTTGCCGCCATGACCATTATGGTGAATTCTAGTAACCCAGTATGATGGGATATGTCTTCTTGAGACAAAGAATGGACCTTTCCATTTTTATCTATGCCCCGCCCATCACTAGCTAAGCTCCATCCACACTTCGCCGTGTTAGGATTGATCGATCCCAAAATGCTCTAGCTATCAATTTCCTGAAAACTATACAGGGAAGCTGTTGAATATTTTGTAACTAATTTTACTGGGTGCTGTTGCTGCCTATGGCAGCAACAGCGCCCAGTCAAATTAGTTTCAAAATATTCAACAGAATATTTATTAAATAGTAAAAGCAAACAATTTGTACAACAACGCATAGACCGTCTTCAAATATGCGTTCGTGACGTACTTATCGCCATCATTCATGACGTCATTCATTATGATGTCATTGTACACATCGCGCAGTTTATTATGACATCATATGATGGGTGGGTACTCTGGACAGGTGAATTGTGATTCTCAACCACCATCGTTGAGCACCAAATAGCAGTTGTCTCCACGTTTGACTTTGTATGTGTTTTTATTGTGCAGGTGCTGGTGAGGCAAACTTTGATGCACTAGAGGCAAACCCATTCCAGACAAAGCAACAACGAAAACATGCTGAAGTCAGAATGTTGCTTGATAAGGTTAGTCACATGATCACAATTATGACTTATTACGTGGCCAGCATACACTCAAATCCTCATCGAAGCAACGATGTTAAGAACTACCACAAGATGGGCAGTAGAGACAGGTGGTTTCTTAACCATTTGGGCATTTTATGCCTTAATCTAGCCAAATACGGCTTCTGCTGTGGTCTTGAGAAATGTCCATTTGCGGATCAAGATATTATTCTGGAAGATTTACCACTGGAATGACTGGCTTGATAACTGAGCCAGTCATTCCAGTGGTAAATTTAGAAAAATCTCTTGGTCTGCAAATAGAGATTCTTTAATGAGAAACATTTTCTTGAACAAATTTAAAGGTTAAAGGTTTAAGACGGGTCAGTTGTCAGAGGAAATGGTCACATGGTGGTGTTGACACTCTTTTCTGACCCAGTTTTTGTGAATCTGCATCTATTGGCCCATAATGGAAGGTTATCCAGGCCGCACATTAGGGTAACTTCTCTGGGTTATGTCATAGTTTTTATTGGAAAAGTAAAGAATTTGGTGTAGAATCGAATGTATTTCTTATCGTTATCTTAAAGCGATCGTAAGCCATTAAGACCACCACATTAAACTAAGACAATCTTTGAGTTTTGGTGTTAACAGCCACCGCTCTGCAATCTTTTATCAAATTTTCCTCAAATATACCGGACTAGAAAGATTTAAAATCTTAGTGAGCCTCTATCGAATCCTTAGTTTGCAATGAATACTGAGAACTAGTAGACCGGCTCGGAGCAGTATACTTAATTTCTGTAGTAATTCAGTTTCTGGGACTATTGAAGATAATTCTGATGAAAAAGGTAGAGCTGTTCGGTATTGATATTTTATGTTCGGTACCGATATCAGTATTTTTGGTCCCAATTACCTCGGTACCGGTATGGTATCGGTATCGCATTGATACTTCTGCAAACTCTTTTGTGTTTACATTGCAAGTGCTTTTTCAAATTTTTTGTATTTGTCCTGATTCACCAATACATTCCGTTTTACTATTGATTCGTTTTTAGACTTATATAATAATTGTCAGACAGTGCAACATTATGATGGGTAGCACTCTTGTGACGCAAAATACTGAGGCTTGCATGTCCAAGTTGGATGGAATTCTCTCTTGTGCAATTTGAGCCAATTTTTTTTTCAGTAATAAAATTTTGGTAATTTGAGATTTGTTTGGTACGGTATTTCGATATTGTTGTGGTATTGATATCGCACAGTATTTTTGGTATACCTAACAGCTCTAGAAAAAGATTATAGAATATATTCAATAAATTTATGTAATGAACTCCATGCATATAAATTTTCAGAAAACTATGGGCTGTAGGGCTGTAGCGAACATTTGATGGTTTGGAAAATCGCAAACCAATGGATGACGCACCATGGTTCAGTTCACTTGCAGGGGGATTTGTGTGGTTTGTGAACCATACATAAGCTAACCCTTTCACCAATGAATTCCCATATCTAATTTTATGAAAACTATACAGGAAAGCTGGTGAATATTTTGAAATTAATTTGACTATAAGATGTTGCTTCCTAAGGCAGCAACAGCTTCTAGTCAAATTAATTTCGAAATATTCAACAGAGTAAGTTTTATATCATAAAGAATTTACTTTTTCAGGGATATGTCGGCAAAAGGGCTAATAAACACGCAATCTCTGAATGTCCTCTAAGTGTGATTTACGAATATGACCATGAATGGAACTGAGCTGGCTATGAATGTTATATTATTTTCTAACATTTGTTGTCAGAACTTGTCATTTGTGCTTTTCTACCATTTAGCCAGTAAAGCCTTTAAATGTTATTTTCTTGAGTAATTTCTCACATACAATAACATGTTAAAAAGGTTCGTGACCCAGTTTGTGGTTCGTACATCTGTATCCTCACGAACCTCAGCCCTATTATACAGGTAAGTCATTTAATATTTTGAAACTAATTTGACTGGGTGCTGTTGCTGCCAGTCAAATTAGTTTCAAAATATTCAACAGCATGTTTAATAAATAATAAAGACATACAATTCATACCACAACTTTTAGTCCGTCATCAATTAAGCGTTCGTGATGAACTTAACTTTGTCACTCATGGCTTAATTGATTATGACGTCACCCAACACATCACATAGTTGATTATGATGTCACATGTTTGATTGAGAAACTGGAATCCTCCATTAGGTCACATTGAAATGCTAGCCTCGACTGCTTGTGAGCTTCTTGCCTATTAGCACATGATTCTCTGTTTACTCCCTGCTGGATACAATACACTAATGCAGAGAAAGAAATTAGTGGAAATATCCACCAGCCCAGGGGGCTACCTTGCCTTAAATTCTTAGTAGCCCCCTCTGAAATCTAGTAGCTCCGAGCAATAAACAGTGTGGGGGAATATCCGGCTTTTGGGGTGTGTGTGTTTCCTCCGGGAAAATCTGATAATTACATGCTCTGAAAGGCCATCTCCAGCATTCTAGACTAAAATACCTCCTCATAGCATTGTATGCAAATTGTGCCTAGATATATTTATTACCTAATAGTTTATGAAAATTTTCACCACATGCCATCACATTTTCAGAGTTTCTTAGGTATATCATGGACCTTTATATCCTCCAGTTTGAAATTATATAACACAATAACAAATGTTCTACACATTTCATAGTTCTAGCCGATGACGCAGTACATTTTGTTTTTTGTTATCATATCGTAGCCACTTACATTGTATTTGCCGATTTCCAAATTGAGAGACGTTATGGCTCGCTTATTCCTCACATAATCTCTCATACAATTCTAATACTTCCACTACTGCCTTGACCGGAGGCCCTGTATAACTAATTAAAAACTTCCCCATCATCAGTTATTGCATCGATAATGGGCGCATGATGAATTCTTGATAATTGGCGCATCCTTTAATCTCACGAAGTGTCAAATCCTGCGAGAATGTTTCTTTAATTTTCAAGGAAAAGGACAAATTCCTCAGAGCAGCGACATTTTCTCGCTGAATTCAATTGTGGAATGGTGATATTGGAGTTTTCCTTATTTGGTTTGCATATTGTATTCTACACAGCAAGTCTATGATTATGAATTTCCAGAAGTGACAGCACAACTACCCAGATTGAGGAAGAGGAGCTGAGCATAGAGGCTTAAGCCTGCGCTCAGAAGATTACCTATCTTAAGCAGACTAGACTGGTACACGTGCTCTAGTTTGGAGACCAAGCAGGAATATGTCTGTTAATCACAAGATCATTACAGCGGACATTCAGTTTACATGTGTTGTACTCTTGCCGAGGTACCGTTTATGACATCGTCTGCTCTTGAAAATTAACATTTCCTATAGATTTACCAAATAAAAATGTCATATTTCGCTTGTCGTAAATTCTAGAGCTTGAAAAATTTGGTAGCCCCGCGGGCTACTTTTTTCTGACTTTATGGTGGCCCCACTCAAATCCACTAGCCACGGATTATAGGGCCACTGTTGATGTCTCCCTGCTAGTGTATCCCATCAAGAGTGTGATTTAGTTTTGGGAATTGGTTCTATTTTTGTGATTGATGATTGGTTTTATAAACTAAACGATGATCAATTAATGATTGATCATAACTGGTTCTCACTTTTTACCCATTTTGAATGCAGTAATTTTATCATGTTCAAAGTTAACTACCCCTTTCAAACAAAGTCGCAGGTATGACAGATTCTTAATAATTAAAAAAATAATCTGTTGAATATTTTGAAACTAATTTGACTGGAAGCTGTTGCTGCCTTAGGCAGCAACGGCTTCCAGTCAAATAAGTTTCAAAATATTCAACATGTTATCGGTATCGTTGCTTTGAAATTAACATACTATTTCAGTGCTGAAAGAATTAATGTCTTAGACTAAGGAGTAATACTATATAGGTCTAACAATTAAATTTAAATTCTTTTCCAGAAAGTATTCATTTTCTAGCTTGACCGGTTAAAATATATTCATAAAGTCAATTTATAAACAACCAAAAATCGATTTCTGAAACCATGATCGATCTGTTGGGTAAACATCTAAACCAATCAATCATCGATCAAATCGATTAATCGGAACAACACAAGTGTGATTGAGACAGGATGACATTTCATTATCGACGTGACATTATGAATCTTTTCCTAAATTTGAATATTTCTTTTGAGAGAATAAACTACATTATCTATAGGATATAGGCTTACTATAACACTTCATAATTGAGTTCCATGAGTTTGTAGTTCTTAATCCTTATCACTCTGATGACAAAGTGTTATCTTTTACTGTGTCAATAGCAAAGAAACTGGTGTACATTTTTTAATGATTTTGGTGGACGATGTTGCTGTCTAAGACCAAATTTGTTGAAAAATGAACACCATTTCATCTTCTAATTTAATTTTCAAATTTAAAATTTGGAAATCAGAGTGGTAAGGGTTCAGGCCTGCTTGATCAGTAAACAGTTACTTTGTCTAATCTACTGTGCTGCTTTACACTATGTTTAAGGTTCCGCCAGAGATGATTCACATGGATGCACAAAGCATTAGCCAAGTGGATATCAAGAAGCTTACAACCGAAACCAAGAACAAGGCATCATTACTGGTAAGCTGGCAACAAAATTCATGTTCTAAGCAGAAGAGGATCCAATTCAATACAGCAGCAATCTGTGATTGCAGACCGTCCGCTGCCCATTTTTTAGCTTGAATTTATGAAAGCGTGCCGTTGTGATAGCCTGCACATAAATGTGTTTATCAAGGGCTTATCCGTTCCCAACGAAACTGTACAGATTTGTTCCATATCATTATTGCATTCGGTGTGCAGTGAAATTAAAATGATTTATGGGTGGGTTTTTTCATATTTTATGTGATTTGAACATTTGGTTCATCAAGGGGTGTACTTTTTAGCTCACCTGGTCTGAAAGGCCAAGTGAGCTTATGCCATGGTGACCATCTGTTGTCCGTCCGTCTGTCAACTTGTCCTTTAAGCTACTCCTCCACAGGGCCGATTTCAATTATATTTGGCAGGAAGCATCCTTAGGGCATAGGGATCCAAATTTGTTTGAATGAATCCGATCAGCCAATTTGGCTGGTGGCCATCTTGGATTTCGGTCGATTTTAGGAAACATCTTTAAAAATCTTCTCCGAAATCTCTTGGGGAATCGATTCAAAACTCATGAAACATCATCTAGGGAAAGAGGTAAGCCAAGTTTGTTCAAGAAGACTTGATTGACCAAATGGTTTGGTGGCCAATTTGGGAGATATGATTAGTGACTAAGGGCCATTAAAGTTTGTTCGATGGAAGTTGATCTATCAAAAAACATGGCCGCTGTGGTCCAATCAAAATGTAGCGTGTTTGGCAGCCATATTGGACTTTTTTATTTGATGGATTCTGAGGCTGAAATTGGTTCTGTGTATGTTTTTGAGTATTCTGAGCTCAAATTTACCATTTTCGAAACTGTCGGATAAACGGTTTGGTGGCGATCTTGGATTATTCTCCCGCCAAAGTCGCCCATACTAAAGCAATGGGAAATTTAAAATGTATTCTTCTGGGGAACTACTAGGCTGATTTAAATTATATTTGGCAGAAAGCATCCTTATGGCATAGGGATCCAAGTTTGTTCAAATGAAGCTGATCGGCCAATTGGGCCGGCGGCCATCTTGGATTTTGGCCGATTTTTAGAAATGTCTAAAAATTTTCTCCGAAACCGTTTGAGGGATTGATTCATAACACATGAAATATCATCAAGGGCAAAAGCTGAACCGAATTTGTTCAAGAGAACTTGATTGACCAAACAGCTTGGCGGCTATCTTGGATGACCTAGTTTTTCCAAAAACAACTCCAAAACCGCTGAAGGGATTGGGCCGAAGTTTGGGACATATGATTATGGAATAAGGGCCATTAAAGTTTGTTCAAGGGAAGTTGATCTGTAAAAGAACATGGCTGCCGTGGGTCAATCAAAATATAGCGTGTTTGGTGGCCATATTTGATTTTTTTATTTGATGGATTTTGAAGCCTAAATTGTTTTGATATATGTTTTTGGTTATTCTGATCTCAAATTTGCAATTTTCGAAACTGTCGGATAAACGGGTTGCCGACCATCTTGGATAATTTTCCCACAAAAAGCTCCCATACTAAAGCAATGGGAAATTTAAAATATTTTCTCGAGAACTACTGGGGCGATTTCAATTATATTTGGCAGGAAACATCGTTATGGCATGGAGATTTAAGTTTGTTCAAACAAAGCCGATCAGCCAATTTGGCCGGTGGCCATCATGGATTCTGATCGATTTTTAGAAATGTCTTTTTGAGCGATAGATTCAAAACTCATAAAATATCATTTAGGGCACCAGCTGAACCAAGTTTGTTCAAGGGAACTTGATTTACCAAATGATTGGGCAGCCATCTTGGATGGCCTGGTTTTCATAAAAGCAACTTCGTCTCTAGAGCCACTGACATTTGGGAGATATGATATTGATGACTAAGGGCCATTAAAGTTTGTTCAAGAGAAGTTGATACATAAAGAAACATGGCCTCTGTTTTCTTGTTACAAGTCTGCTCAACTCATTAGAGTTCTACTTATTGTTAATGACCATTCTAGTTGAGATGCCTATGGTCCAGGTGAGCGATACAGGCCCCTTGGGCCTCTTGTTTAAAAATCCCTATTGCGTGACATGCCACACATGATGTGTGGTATGCGCAGTCCATCTAGTTGTTATAGTGATACAGTATGGAGGGATCTGATCTGTTACTCAAGTATTTGACGTCGTAATCGAATATGTCACATGTTAGCTGATCAATGTCATAATTATAAGCTCTGTCACATAAGTACATAAAAAAATAATATGTCTTGTGAATTTACAATTTAATAAACAGTCTTGAATATTTTAAAGGCAATTTCGCTGGAAGACGTACGCTGCAACCAACCAGTCAAATTAGTTTCGAAATATTCAACAGCTGACCTGTATAGTTCCGTTGAATTTTAGATTCTATGAATTCAGGTTTCAAAGGTTTAAATCTATTCAGATGTAAAAAGTGGGCGGAGCGTAGCTAGAGTGGGCGGAGCTTAGCTAGAGTGGGCGGAGCTTAGCTAGAGTGGGCGGAACTTGGCTAGAAATTGGAGGAGCAGAGCTAGAAATGGATCCCTGTATTGATGGTGTTGCAGTATATTAGTCTGTTGCTGTACATTTTGATACTTTCATGGTCAAATTTAGTCAAGAAAATCAAAATATTTGCTCATTGAATGCCCTTTTTCAGGCCAAGGGATTTCTATTTTTGAATATTTACCACTTGAATGACTACCTCTGTTATCGAGCCAGGCATTCCAGTTGTAAAGTTTTGAAAAAGTTAGCTCTTGTCATGCAAATGGACATTTCTCATGACCACTGCAGAAGCAGGTGTTGGCCAGCTTGACCATTAAGCCTTTAACACTCATCAGCCAAAACAGCTTCGGCAGTGGTCTTGAGAAATGTCACTTTGCACATCAAGAGAAAATTATTATTTTAAATTTACCACTGGAATGACTGGGTCGGTTATCGAGCCAGTCATTTCGGTGGTAAATTTTCAAAAATAGTCTTCTCTTGGTCTGCAAATGGACATTTTCTATTAGAAAATTTAAATTGTATTGAACAAATTTGAGGGTAAAATAGTTACAGTAAAAGTTAAATTGAAGAATGTAATTGGAATGTAAAAAGAATTGATCACTATCTTGTGTTTCTATGTAACTTAACTTCTGACAATAATAATAATAATAATAATAATAATAATAATAATAATAAATAACAATAGTATAATAATAATAATAATAATAATAATAATAATAATAATAATAATAATAATAATAATTAGCATTGGCATAATCTCTTGGCATTGTTCTATTTTCAGGTATGTAAGCCGGATAAAGTAGTCTTCCAGCCCAGAAATAAACAGCGTGGTCGTAGCAAAGCTGGGAAATTTGAGGAGCGAAAACACGGAGTTAAAGAAGAACGACAAAGAAAACAGATTAAGAATTTTATTACTAAGAAATTGAAGGATGTGAACAAACAGACAGACGATGATAGTAGTAATGTGTCAAAGTCGGCAAATGTTTTGGACAGGTTTCGGAGAAATGATCCTTAAGATTTTTAATGGTCAAGATCGGTGAAGGAATCACAATCTTTGTTTATTAAATGTCCATTTGCGAGCCAAGAGATTAAAGAAAAGAAAATTTGCCACTTGAATAACTGGATCAATAATCAAGCCAGTCCTGTTATGATAAAATTTCAAAGCATGTGCAATCAGAGATTGGTGACTCTCGCCCTCCCCTCTTTATCTAATTGTAAAACGTATATGTCCAAAGGTGTAGAATCATAGTGTAGGTCGCACCCTTTCTTGCCTTAAAATTTGAGCAAAATCAGACCAGTAGTTTCCAGGGTGTCCATAGATCCAGAATTTTATCTGATCTGCATCCGGCTTCTTTTCCCCATATCATGGCCAAAGTCTGGAAATACTCTTGCACAGCAATTTCCTTCGTTATCTTAAAACTTGAGCCAAATCAGATCAGTGTACTTTGAGATACAGCTCCAGACTGACAGACACAAACAAACCGACAGACAGACCTGATTGCGATACACACCTCCGCTTATGAGGTGCGGTAAATAGACTCTCTTGACCGGCAAATGGACATTACTCGAGATCAATGCAGAAGCCATTTTTGTCCGACTTGACCACTAAATGATTAACTCTTTCAATCACAGAGACCTGATATCTACAATGTTCTCTTCTTAAGGCAGCAACAACTTTCAGTTAAATTACTTTCAAAATTTTCAACAGCTTACCTTTATGGTATCTTTGAAATTGAAATGCTGGTCCTTTAAGAATGAATGCGTCTATTAGCCATTTTCATCATGTTTATCCTTTGTGATATTGACTTCTTGGTATGATTAAAATCATGCTAATTATTTTACAAAATAATTTAACTTAACCATTTAACACTCACATTTGTTCAAGAAAACTTCATTTTTCCTATAGAAAATGTCCATTTGCAGACCAAGAGAAGACGGTTTTTGAAAATTTAGCACTGGAATGACTGGCTCGGTATAACCGAGCTGACTCGGTATAACCGAGCCAGTCATTCCAGTGGTTAATTTTCAAAAGTAGTCTTTTCTTGGTCTGCAAATGGACATTTCTCAACACCACTTCAGACGCCGCTTTTGGCTGATATGAGTGTTAAATGGTTAAAGCCTTTTTGCTATACAGGCCTATGGCAACAGCTATTTTCAATCAAATTATTTTGCACATAAGCAGCAGATCTCACACTTGACTGATGTGAAAGCATCTATTTGAGTGTGCATGAGGAGATGTGTTAGATCCATGTGAAATAATTGCACCATTCACACACATGCCCGCACACTCGCACAGACACACACTGATGAAGGTTACTTAGCCCTTTAGAGATCAAACCAGACAGAAATCTTTAAACCTGTCCTTTTACAGGCGACTATATTTGGAAAATTTACTGGAATGGTTGGCTCGGTTATCGAGCCAGTCATTTCAGTGATAGAATTTCCAAAAATAGTTGTCTTGACCATCAAATAGGCGTGATTAATTTCGGCCGTTAAAGGGGTTAGACTGGTTTTGACATTACAAATAAATCTGTTTATAACATTGATTGTGTATTATGTCTGACATTAGGGCTTCACGGTATTAGAAAAATGAATATCGTTATCAGTATACCTTTAATACTGGTATTATTCCGATGGAAAAAATGGAGTGAGGCTTGAGTAGTATGATTCCATATTCAAAGTATATCAGTGCTGCTTAAATAGTCGCCGCAAATTTCCACAATAAAACCAAGAAATTACATGAATCCTGATATTAAATGCTAAATTTTAACTGTCCTCGGTTAAATCATATCCCAAAACGGCTGAAACTCCCCCAAATCGTCCCAACAAATGATTTGAATTTGCCACGAAATTACAACTATTTCCGCGTGGAGATCGCGAGATACCGGTAACCAGTGAGCATCTCGTCCCGTATAAACGCGCCCAGTGAAACTGCGAACAGCTAAAGTTGTTGATATTTGACTGACAAATATCAATGTTATGAGTCAAACACGGATGTGAATGTAAACATACGTTTTACTAATTTTCTTGGCTATCTGCATTGATGTATATGTTAGAATAATAAATGAACTTTCCACGATGGCCTGTGCTTTATAGAATGAATTTGCAATGGGACGAAACTGCCAGAAAACATGGAAATCTCCGCGGGGGGTACAACTTAACACATTATAAATAGACTACAATATGCTGCGAATACATAGGCCTAAGCTCGCTCTCATTAGAGTACATGTAGCTTGTATCGATCGATATCTAATGATACTGGCAACATAAGAAGTGAATAAATCTCGCTGGAATTTAGAAGTTTTTCTCATATTGTTGGGTTCCTCTTTACTTGGGTGGGCACTACAAAGGCGCACAATTCTGGGAAATCACTGACTAATCAGGCTGTAGTAATTGATGTAAAATATCACTCAAAATAATGAAAATATTAATTTCATATTATAATTTTTCTAGCAAACAATGGACCGAAATTATAATATTAGCACAGGAAAAGATAGGCTTTAGACATTTTTAACCATCTGATGTCCTATGATGGTAATTAAAATAGGTTTTATTCCAATTTTTTTGCGAGAATTGCATTCTTATAAGTAGTCAACTTTAGTAGCCGTAATCAATAATTTATCAATTGA
Organism: Chaetoderma sp. LZ-2023a; assembly: GCA_034401795.1. NCBI lineage: Eukaryota > Metazoa > Mollusca > Caudofoveata > Chaetodermatida > Chaetodermatidae > Chaetoderma > Chaetoderma sp. LZ-2023a. The sequence goes on from CM067362.1 coordinate 52,732,501, forward strand.
TCTAACACTAGCCTCAAAACAACAATTTGACAGCTCTGGATAAATAAGAAAAGCGTGATCGTTAAATACAGGTAAGATATAATTTTCCCGTCTGAAGAGCAGTAACTTATCACTAGACAGCTATATACTATTGAAATATTACCAATGGGAAGCAGATTATCTGCCAAACAAAATGTTATACCGGTTTTATCTTATATCTCGATATTTCGGTATCAGCAAAATCATATCGGTATGACTAATGGTATAGCTATGATACTGGTATTCAATATAATATCGGTATATCATGAAGCCCTATCTGGCATGACAATTCTTGTATCCGACTTGTCAATCAAATGTCAATAGAGGGATCCATTTCTAGCTATGCCCCGCCAACCCCTTTACGCGTGTTGAAATTGATTTGAAACTGAAACCTGACTTGCTCCGAGTCAAATTAGGTTCAAAATATTCAAAAGAATGTTTATTAAATTGTAAATTCATCAAAGACATGCATTTCGTAGACTTTTATTCTCGTGACAGAGCTATAAGTCATTATGATTGTGACGTAAGCTAAGAAGTGACATAATTGATTATGAGTTCATATACTTGAGTGACAGATGGGATCCCTCTATTGTTGACTGTATCCAATGAAACATGCGATACAGTGATTGACTTCATTGATGTTTGGAACAGACGATCCTGGCTTGCTTATCTATCGTGCACAAACCTTGGATTTCGACACTCGCCAGACCTCATCGCTGGAGGTAAAATTCAATGAAATGCAATAATTTAACCATTTAGCCCTTTAATGGCTAAATTTGTTTAAGAAACTTAAAATATGGTTATTGAATGTCCATATATGCAGGTCAAGAGAAGACTATTTTTGAAAATTTACCACTGGAACGACTGGCTCGGTTATCGAGTCAGTCATTCCAGTGGTAAATTTTCTAAAATAGTCTTCTATTGACCTGCAAATGGACATTCCTTAAGATGACTGCAGAGGCTGGCTTTTGCCAGGTTCCTCATGAAGGGGTTAATGGTAACAATACAAAATATTTGCTTAATGAATTTCCATTGCAGGCCAAGAGTATTTTTGAAAATTCACTAGTGGAATAACTGGCTCACTTATAACGCCAGTCATTCCAGTTGTAAATTTTCAACAATACACTTCTCTTGGCCTGCAAATGGGTACATATATAGATGCTTGAAGATTAAGTAACATGACCAGAGCTATAATAAAATATAGTCTTAATATCTTTAAAATGTAATAAGTTAATCTAATTTAATAAATAGTAAAACTTTTGAATTACCTAAATTTTTGTTGATCCCTATGCGAATACATAGCATTCCAAATGGTGTGCAGCGCGTAGATAAATGTTAAAAGTTTTCAATGTACATTAAATTGATCAAGGGATTGTGATATAACAAAAATTAAGCAGTACAGATTAGTTCTATACCATTATTGCATCCAGTCTACATCATCATTAAAATAATTTTCAAAAGTTTTTCCATATTTTTACTGGGTTTGGACAAGAATTAAGTAAATGTTAAGTTTTTCAATGACCATTTAATTCATCAAGCGCTTATCCGATTTCAATAAAACTTTACAGATTTGTTCTATACCATCATTGCATCCAGTCTACACCATAAGTAAAATAATTTTCAAATTGTTTCCATATTTTTACGTGATTTGGACTTCTTTTATTGTGAACCAAGAATTAGAAGAATGTTAGTTTTACAATGTTCTTTTAATTTACCACGGACTTATCCAATCACAACAAAACTTTACAGAAGTGTTATATATCAGCATTGCATTCAGTTTGGAGAAAAATTAAAACAATTTAACAGTTTTTTCCATACTTTTACTTGCTTTGGACTTACAGGTGTAGTTTATTTCCGTGTGATTTGTCTCCTTTTCAAGAATTAAAATAATGGTACAGTTTTCAATAGATATTTGGTTTATCAAGGCGTATGCAATCTTAAAGGGGAGCACAAGAAGGGTCACCGTCGTTTGCATAAAACATGCAGTTCTATTGTAGAGCCCATATTTAAGCTACTGTGTAAAGCTTTTCCCCGACATTTGAATATAAATCCGAGTAAAATGGTTTAAAAAAATGTTATATTACTATAATTTTCTGTGAGTTAATTAAACCTATGACGTCATAGGTTGAATCCCATCTGACAAGAACCATGATAACGGCACTCTGAAGACAGGAGTGCATGCATTTGGATGGTGATATCTGTATCGGTGATAATGCTATCGACATCATTTATATATGTACAGATTGAAGAGATTAAGACGTGTATCACACTATCGCAAATTTATGGGATATATTTGTTATTTTCATACATTAGTTGCCGAACCTTAAGATGGCCATTTTCTATGAAGATACCTGCCAATTACATTAACATTACAAAATCTCAGGAAGTTTTGAGGCTAGTATGAAAACATAAGTACCTAAAGATGGACTGGATGTATGTACAAACTATTTAAACTCTCATATTAATAGATGAAACTTTAATAACATTATCTGCCGTAGCCCCAGTGAGTGTTGATTCAATAGTGGCAATTATATTGATATGCCTATACTATTGCGTCATTCATTTATCTCGAGATCAAAACTTCAATTCAAAATCGGCACCAGAGAAATCAGACAAAGGACTGTTAGTATATATTCTTCAACATTTCCGCAAATATAGTTTATATATTCCTAAAACTGCTGAAGAGAACCCCCTTATAAAAACGCAATTCGCAATTTTATTGCTATGGCGTTGGATGACGGCGAGAAAAATCTTCAACTTATGATGTAGTACGCCTCATCCGGGAATAGAAACTTAACCCATGTATCACATATTTAAATAACGAAGATATATATTTTTAATTTGAGCACAGAGCTTAAAATTATATTTTTGAAAACGTCTAGATTCATTTTATAAACAGTAGTATAGAGGGTCTGATGTTTCCCTTTAAGAAATCCTTATTTTGCAACACTGTCACACATGTGTGATATGCGGAAAAACTAAAGAGCTTGACACGCATGGCGCAGTCCATCTAGTAAACGGTTAACGACTACTACTTAAAATTATACTCAAACACATAGCAAGAGTCTAAGTGGGAGGTAAAGGTACACACAAGAATTCAATTTTGAACCAGCAGTAATTTTGGATCCTTATTGTGCTATATGTTTGTTGAACCAGCCTGTAGAATATGAGATACTTTCATTTCATCTTATACTCATTATAATGAATGAATCCAGTTTTAGCTATTTCTCACCCATCTCTAGCCATGCCCCACCCATCTTTAGCTATGCCTCACCCATCTTTAGCTAAGCTCCTCCACCCACACTTTTCCAATGTTCAGATTGATCGATTCCTGCACTCTGAATATCAATTTAAAGACACTGTACGGTTAAGCTGTTGAATAGTTTGAAACTAATTTGACTGGGTGCTGTTGCTGCCTATGGGAGCAACAGCGCCCAATCAAATTAGTTTCAAAATATTAAACAGAATATTTATTAAATAGTAAAGACATACAATTCGTACAACTTGTCAGACTAAGCATTTGTGATGGACTACGTCACATCATTCATAACGTAATTGATTATGACATCAGCCTACATGTGACGTAGTTGATTATGACATCGTATGATTGACTGAGAAACTGGATTTATGACTTGATATTACATGAGAAGTGGACATTGTTGTAGCTTTTGTGAACAGTGTTAATCAACTATGTTGCTGTCACGAACAGGGGCCTATATTGATGATACCATCCATCATAAATGAGAATTAGATTTCAATAAAAAATTGCCAAAAATAGACAATTTCTTTTTCCATATTTTAGAAAGTAAAAACAATTTGATAAATTTTCACAACCGCTCTGAACATGGTTATTTAAATCATTGATTTTGACACCTTAAAATTCACAGTATGATGTCATCATTTGACTCTTCAACCATGTCGGTTTAGATTACACAAAATCTGTTTTCGGATAGGAAACTGACTTCTAATAAAATTAACGCTTTGATTCACGTTCCAGTTTTACAAACACTAGTGTTTCTATTGCATCTCATTAATGGTGTTGTGAGCTGTCAATCATCAACAGACTATCACTCACACGATCATACAACAACAATCATTCACGTGGTGACAACATCTCAATCGTAGATCACGTCATACCACAACAATCATCCATGCGATGATGTCGATCCGTGATTCTCATGAATATTGAAGGATGTGACTTAATGGCCAAATTTACTATCTATGAATTTGAAAATATGGAAATAATGACTTTAAAATTTAATTATACAAAAGCATCATTTAGCAATGGTTTACTCTTCTCTGGTTGTGTTCGCTTTAGGATAAAAATAATAATATTCCATTTATGATGCACTAATTTCTATGCCGATGCTTTCTCTTAGCGTTTACAAAGGAATAGTGGGTGTATCCGTCGATATTCTTGTTGCCTCACCTGGCCTGAAAAGCCAAATGAGATTATGCCATGGTGACCATCCATCCATCCATCAATCAACTTTTCTATGCCTCATTACCTGCTTGACCAATTCAACAAAATTTGGTTAATAGTATACTTACCTACTTGACCACGACCCAACCTCAACCACCTTGTGGTTGGGTCAGCTGCACATTAGCTATTTCGCACATTTTGGAAATGGCTGGTCTGGACCCTGTGCTGGTCTCTGTGATCGACGTGGGAGTTTCCAGAGGCCTCTAGGCGCAGGTCATTGTGTGATGTTTAAATTGGGATTTATTTGGATGGGTAGACATGTTAGGAAACATATAGAGTGAGTGGCCCAGTAGGTAAGTATACTATTTTGTAGAAACCAATGTGGAAGTATTATAGATTCTAAACTAATATGTCTTTGGTGAATATGCTATTTATAAAACAAACATTCTGTTGAATATTTTGAATCTGATTTGCTGCCTGTTACAGCAACAGCTCTCAGTCAAATCAGTGACAAGATATTCAATAGCTTACCATTATCGTTACCTTGAAATGCAGATTCTGTAAATGAATGGTTCAAAGTGTTAAATGGATTCAAACGTGCGGGTCTTACGTATAAATGGATCCTTCATTACCTATATATTCAGCTTGAGATATGTACAATAGTCATCTAGCCAAATAGATAAAATTATTAAGGAATCCAGTTTCTGAATCAATCATATGACATCATAATCAACTATATTACATGTCAGCTGATGTCATAATCAATTACGTCATGAATAACACGATATAGTCTGTCACAAATGCTTAATAGTTTTATAAGTTGTACGAATTTTATCTCTACTATTTAATAAACATGTTGAATATTTTGAAACTAATTTGACTTGGCATTGTTGCTGCCAAAATATCCAACAGCTTACCTGTATAGTTTTCTGGAAATTGAGATTCAGAGAGTGCGTGGATCGAGTAATCCCAACACGGGCAAAGCGTGTGTGGAGAATAGCTAGAGATTGGCGGGGCATAACTAAAACTTGATTTCTCCATTGTAGATGTTTATAAACAACATATTATTTAAATGATATTAATATCACATAGGATATTTATTACATACAGTAAAATACTAAAGTAGCGCAGTTACACATCAAAGAACAATTAAATTTCTAAATACAATTAGTAACATTTTAAAAACAACTATTTACAAAATCAATATGTGAACCTGATAATGATATAGGTTACTCATCCGTATTTTCCCAGTACAAGCCTAGTAACATGGCTGTCGGAGGGTACCTTACTAGTTTTTAATTTATGTATTACAGAAGTTAATGTTATTTAGTCTGTAGTATACATAATATCATTATGAGTGGATAATCACGCATAATTTGGATCCAATATAATTCTAAATAAAGTTCGTATTCCATAAGGAAGGAACAACAGAAATCCATAATACAATATAGCACTTTCGAATAATATACAGCATTTGACGTGGATGGAACTCAAAAAGTCTGTCCTTTGGGTGGACAGCCAATATGGTATATTGTATCGGCAGCATGGTTCATCATTGAGGCACAACAGTAAATAGTAGGAACAATGCCATGCTATTAATATTCAAACTCAAATTTCATGTTTTCCGATTCAGTAATGGTGTTAGTACTTTTAAGTCACATGGCCAAGTGAGCTTATGCCATGGCGACCGTCCGGCGTCCATCAACTTTTTCTTTAAACAACTTCTCAAAAACTGCTGGGCTGAAGCATCCTTAGGGCATGGAGATCTAAGTTTGTTCAAATGAAGGCGATCTGCCATCTTGGATTTTGGCCGACTTTTAGAAGCGTCTTTAAAAATCTTCTCCGAAACAGCTTGGGGAATCGATTCAAAACTCATGAAACTTAATCTAGGGGAATAGCTGAACTAAGTTTCTTGAAGGAAGCTTGATTGGCCAAATGCTTTAGTATGATTACTGTATTCTGCGGCTGTAGTAGTAAAAACATCCTACAGCTGCAATCAGTCCTTTGCTTTTAATGCTTTAGTGGCCATCTTGGATGACCTATTTTTCGCGAAAACGACTTCTCCAGAGCAACTGAGCGGAGCGGGACGAAATTTGGGAGATATGATTAGTGACTAAGGGTGTTTAAAGTTTGTTTACGGGAAAATGTCGAAAAATGTGGCCGTTTTCAGCCAATCAAAATATAGCATGTTTGGCGGCCATATTGAATATTTTATGTGATGGATTTTGAAGCCAAAATTGGTTTTATGGTTTTTTTTTGGTTAATCTGATTTCAAATTTGCCATTTTCAAAAATGTGGGTTTAGCAGTTTGGATTATTTTCCCACCAAAAGCTCCCACACTAAAACAGCAGGAAATTTTAAATGTCTTGAGAACAACTGGGCCGATTTCAAGTATGTTTGCCCTAAAGCATCCGTATGGCATAAAGATACAGCTTTGTTCAAATGAAGTCTATGGGTCAATTTGGCCAGCAACCATCTTGGATTTTAATCCGATTTTTAGAAATGTCTTTAAAAATCTCCGAAAACACATGGGTGATCGATTTAAAACATTACCTATGGCACCAAGTTTGTTCAAGGGAACTTGATTGGTCGGCCATCTTGGATGACCTAGTTTTCATGAAAACATCTCCAGAACCGCTGAATGGATCGGGCCGAAATTTGGGAGATATGATTAAGGAATAAGGTATAAAGGTTTGTTCAAGGGAATTGATACATGTCAGTGTCTTCATGGTACAATTCTGTTCAACTCCTTAGGCTTCTACTGATAGCCCATGACCTTTCTAGTTGAAATGCCTATGTTCCAAGTGAGCTAAACAGGCCCCTTGGGCCTCTTGTTTTTATAAAGTTTCGTTATCTGTGTCATCCGTGGCCTCAACGTCTAATGATGCAATGGTAGTATGGTCCAAAACTGCCACACCTTGTGGGCTTCTGTCTGCATAATGCACATGTATGGTATATATGCAGAGATCTGTAGTAACACTTTCATTTCCTGTGGTTACACATCCAGTGACAGTTTGGTTTCTGACTGTTGTGGAGATGGCAAACTCAAGATATCCACACTTTCCTGATAAATATGACTAACCATTCTATGATAATAGTGAATGTTGACCTTTCTTCAGCATTATTATGTAATTCTCTATGGTTGGCTACTCTAACCAGACACCCCAACTGAGGCCATACACTAGTAATTCTAATGAAATGTAAAATCAAAACACATCCATTTTAGTAAATATATTGAAACTAATTTTCTTGGGAGCGGTTGCTGCCTCAGGCAACAAACAACAGCTCTCAGTCAAGTTAGTTTTCAAAATATGAAACAGAATATTTTTTGCATTATGAAGGATTTTCATATCAGCTTTCCCAGATTACTAGTATGCATACATTCTATATTCAAATGAATTTGGCTGAGGTTCCACGCCCATTCCAGCGAAACCTGTCTATAACATGCTCTGTATATGCCAGGAAAAGGTGCTCGTCTAAAGACATTCGTCAATTAATACAGCTTATTTGCTATAATAAATGGTGATGGCCAAACCTAGAAGGCAATATGGGAATACACTATGGGAGAGACAAGAGATTTATGGAGGGGGCAGAATATATTGAGGTAACGGTAACAACCAGCAACACTGCTTGTCATTGTCAACTATTACTGCCCAAATGACAAGAAGCTGTAACGTGACAAAATATATATCAGGTCCCGGACTGTAGCTTCCTCATTGCGGGAGGACTGTAGTTTCCTCATTGCGGGCGACTTTAACAGCCATTTCCAGAGCTGGGGATACAACACACTTGGCAATTGAAGAGAAGATATTGAAGCATGGCAAGATGAAAATCACTGTATACTTATCAATGATCCCACAGACCAGCCTACCTTCTACTCACGCTTGTTGGCATTCAACAACAACACCGTTCCTGGCATTCTGTACTGATGATATGCACAAAAGTATCAGTAGAATGGTCAGATCACAGTTAGGAGGAAGTGAAAATCACCCAGTCCTCTGGAAGTTTGTCGACCAGTTCACCTCAGCACCCAAGTTGAAACTACAAAAAGGCAAATTTTGGTCTTCAGCATTCGTACCAACGAGCTAAACAAAAACGTATATTTCCGAAAAAACATTGTAGTAGAATGGAGAAACAAAAAAATGTGATCAAGGAATTCAACTCAAGCATCATCAAGGCAGCCTAGAAAACCATTCCTCGAGGGGTCAGAAAAACTAGATTCCCTACTGGACAACAAAATTAGACAGCTCAGGACAAACTAAACACAGCCAGAGTAGAAGCAGAGAGTAACCCCAGACAAGAAAATAACATCAAGCTACAGCAAAGCAAAACATGTCCAAAAGAAGAAGTTGGCGAGAAAGGACGGCAGGGTTCAACATGGAGAGAGAGAGAGAGAGAGAGAAACCACAAATCTCTGGAGACTGACCAAAGCACTGAATTATGAAGGTGTCAAGGGGGGGGGGAGGTCACTCTTGAAGAAGATGGAAGAACATTGGTATGAAGGGCAGCTGCAGATGCATTTGCATGAGCCTTTTCAAAGGAGAGCAACATCATACCACGAATGCGAAAAAAAGAAGTCAGGCAAGAGGGAAAAGAAAGAACAATAGATATGATCACCCATGAAGCAATGAAACCACTCGACATTACCTTATCGGAATTGAAGAAGGCCATCTGGAAACTGAAGAAGAAGATCTCTAAGCCCAGACAGCATTACCAATGAAATGATACAACACCTTTGTAATGCAACCCTCCATAAGCTGCTGGCCAGCTTTAATTTCAGCTGTATCAAAGAAGAGGTTCCTCAGTGCTGGAAGGAAGCCATAAAGACTATAATTCTGAGTAAAGGGGAGAACATAGTTACCATTCTGAGCTACCGTCCTATCAGCATTAAAAGCTATTTATGCAAGACCATGGAGTAATTTGTCAACCAGCGTTTGCAGTGGCATCGGGAGTCTGATAATATAGTTCCAGAATAGGCCGGCTTCAGAAAATACAGGAGCACAGAAGACCAAACAACGCATCTTGCATAGGTTATAGAGGACACTTTCCAAGCCAAGGTGATGCTAGCTGCCTTTATTGATCTGCAGGACTTTGATAATATATGGAAGGGCGGTCTTCTTGTCAAGCTCCAGTGCAGAGTCATCAGTGGCAACATGTTTCTGTGGACGAAATCATACATGCACAATCACATTGCTAGGTTACTCGTGGATGGACACTGGTCAGAAAGTACTATAAAGGCAGGGGGGTGCCGCAAGACAGAGTATTATCACCAACTCTATTCATACTTGTCATCAATGACCTTGTAACAGAGCTGCCCAATGGTATCCGAGCATTCCTCTATGCAGATAACCAAGTGCTCTGATGTCTGGAGGAATATGCAACAACGGCCGCATACAGAATGTAGCTCGCCTTGAACAAAATCACAGCTTGGGTCAACAGCTCAACAAAGAAAATCAGCCACACTTTTCTGACTCTCCACCAAACTAATGGCTAGAAATCTGCCATTGGAGATACTCCACTGCAGTATGAAGATCAGCAGACGTACATGGGAGTCACCTATGACAAAAGCTTAACATGGAATGAGCACATCCAGAAAGCTGAGTTAAAGGCCAGAAGAAAACTAAACATCATGAGGAAAATGACAGGAACAAAGTGGGGTGCCAATGAGAAGATCCTCAAGACAATCTACCAAGGGGCAGTACGACCACATCTTGAGTATGAATCCAGCTCGTGGATGACAGCAGCTAAGTCACACAAACAGAACCTGGACAGAGTTCAAAACCAGGCATTTCGCCTCATCACTAGTGGAATGAGACCAACACAAATAGAAAGAATTGACCAGACAGCAGACATAACCCATATTGATTCAAGCTGCAAAGACCAACCGGTGAACATCAGACTGTCATCAGGAATATTAAAAAGATCAGGTTTTCTGAGAGGCAAATGCGCTTCAAAAGAAATACCAAGCAAGCCTGTACAAACAGAGGATACAAATCCTGCTCTTGATCCGCCGCCCTGGGAGAGCAAACTGAATAGCATTGCCATTCGCACCACAGCACCTCAGCTCTCAACAAAACAAGAGCACAGTGATGCGAGCAAGAAATCCCTGACATTAGCCATTTCTGGAAGATATGTATCCCAAGGAAGCACGAATATGTATTTACACAGATGGAGCAGTTACAGCTGCAACCAGGAGTGGATGTGCCGGGTACACATACAGTATCCAAACGGACAGTGGGAAGCATCTGCAATACCAACAGGCTAACACTGCACAAACTACACAGCTGAAGTTGAAGCCCGGATTCATGCAACTAACATCATTAGTAAAACAACAGACTCTAATGTACAGATTGTCTTTCTATCCGATGCCAGGTCTGCCCTTAATGCAGTCACCACATGCAAACTGTCACATCTTGAAGAAACATTGCGGACCATCAAGTGCTTTCAACTAGCGTTGCAGTGGATCCCCACCCCACACACTGTTGTTCAGTGAAATGTGGAGGCAGACAGGATGTCAAAGCTGGATGCAGAAGAGAGTCAGACCGAAAACGGGGTTGACCATACAGAAATGAAAGACATCAAGTCACTGTATAGAACACCACATTCAGGAGATGATTACCATCAGCTGTCAAGACTAGAACAAGTGGTTATTTGTTCACCTGAGAACTGGACACAACCAGAATAAATCAACGCTTGTACAAGTGGTTGCGCTTTGTCACATCCCCGGTTTGTCCTTTTGTAGAAGCAGAACAGACCACAGAGCACATCCTGCAATATTGCAGAAGTTATCAGCTGCTGATGGAGGAGATCGTGGCTTCTCCCACCTCCATTCATGAAAAGCTATCGGCCATATGGGCCTGTGGATGCACGACGGAAGACCACAGATATCATCTCGAGAGATGCTCAAGCGTGATCCTGGCGAACCGATATCGATATATTAATGTAATATTGGGATGAAATGTTTTGATATATGCAGTGAAGGTACTGCCACCAAGTATTTTAATTTTAGTTATGTATGCCTCATATGTCTTTATAAGGCATGAGTGAATAAAAAGTGAACTTGAACTTTTCAACGAAACGGACACGCTGTTTGCTAATCATTAATTCTCGGCTAGAAAGCTTATATAGGCCTCTGCTCACTCTACATATATAGCGAAACAGCGATTGCGCGCGTGTGTGCGCGTGGACGCGGGCGTGCGTGTGGCTAACAATTCAACAATGTAGTTAGTGCTTTAGTAATCAGCAACTTACAGCCAAATTGCTTTTCAAACCTGTAGCGAATGTGGACTGAGAATTATGCATATTATTTAAGGATAAAGACTGAAAGCTGTTGCAGCAACAATTTTCATTCAAATTTGCGTCAAATCTGTAACCGGTTGTAATCACATTACATACTAATTATTTTGACAATAATTTGACTGGATGCTGTTGCTGTCGGTAGGGTTTTCGATTCACGTAGTGCATCCCCATAGCGCCCTCAAGATTTTGGCCAGACCTATAGTTTACCACTCACTCTAGGTCAAAATACGATCCTACACCCCTAACTATGACCACCTATCGTGGTCCTAAGACCACCCACCTTAAAGAACCACCATCATTTGACGGAAGAGGTTGGGCGTGACATTGCAGTCAAATTCGTTTGAAAAGCGAATGTATGTATACTAGTAATCCGGGAAAGCTGATATGAAAATCCTTCATAATCAAAGAAATATTCTGTTACAGATTTTGAAAACTAATTTGATTGAGAGCTATGGTTGCCTAAGGCAGCAACCGTTTTCAAAGAAAATTAGTTTCAACATATTGAGATACTCAAATGGTTGAGTTTTGATTATAAATTTATTTAGAATTACTGGGGTATGGCGTCAGTTGCGGCTTCTGACTTGGGTAGCCCACCGTAGAAAATTTCTGGCAACAGTCATTCATGACACCAGGGGGCATGTATAACAGTTTGAGACTAATTTCAACCAGTAACTCAAGGAGCTGATCTAGCATATTTAGGGAGTGGGGCTAAAATGGGGCTTATGACTGGGTCCTCCCACCACTAAAAAAGTCTGGCAACAGCTATTCATGACACTAGGAGACATGTATAACATTTTGAGACTAATTTCAGGCAGTAACTCAACGAGCTGATCTGGCATGATTTAGAGATATAAAGAGAAGCTTTCGATGCCATTAGAAATTGGTAACCTTCCCAGCTGGGCTCAACTCTGCGGGGACCCGGTCTATTAGGTCCATTTTATGTCAACGATGCGAGTTTGTTTTATGTCTAGAAAACAAGGACCGTAAACCGTCTTTTTCTCGTGAACATGTCCATAGCTTTTAGTTACAAACTACTCATTAATAAAATAATAATTGCGCTGCATCCTGAGGGGTAGGTGGGTAGGGCGGTCTGTCCTGGCACCAGACTATTAAACGTAGACATAATTACAAGATTGTATAATAGAAAATGTTTAAAATTACTTCCCCTTTAAAACCTGTTCAAGAGTTATCTAACTTGTTACTCATCACGTCATTAATGTTTATGACGTCATATCAGTTGTTAAGCAGGAATGTCCATAGTTACATTTTCCCATATTGTATCAGTATTCACGTTATCGGCAGAAAGATCAACTTGACGTATTTTAGAAGTTATTCAGGTAAGCATTGACGGTATTAATGTTCCACGGATGAGTAGTGATAGCGCGTGAGTTTAGCCACAGTGGAGCAAATTGCGAAATTCATCAGCTGTTGTGCCATAGACCGTGCTGTCAGTTGATCCTGTCGACAACTGATTTTTTTTATTATAAAGAATGAATTTCCTCTTTCTTATCCTCGGTAACATTTTTGCACATCTCTTTTGCTAAAAGAAAACGTATCATTAACAGTTGTCTCGATGTTAATCAAACTTGCCTTGGAGCAGCCTAGTTCTGGATAGACTTCAGAACATAGATACACAGATGCGATTGGTCAACCTTTCCAGTGGCAGTGGCCATTTTAGAATTCCAAATGTGTCCCAGAAATTGGTTAAGAGAATTTCTCATTAACCTCGGAGCCAATTTCAACAAGGCATGGCTTCAATGCCTCTTTAGTAGTAGACTTTCAAAATTATACATGTTGAAATTTGATGGTTGAGTTTTGATTATAAACTTCTTTAGAATTACTGGGGTATGGCCTCAGTTGTGGCTTCTGACTAGGGTAGCCCACCATATAAAATTTCTGGCAACCGTCATTCATGACACTAGGGGGCATGTATAACAGTTTGAGACTAATGTCAACCAGTAACTCAACGAGCTGATCTGGCATGATTTAGAGATATAAAGAGAAGCTTTCGATGCCATTAGAAATTGATAACCTTCCCAGCCGAGGTCAACCCTGCGGGAACCCGGTCTATTATGTCCATTTTATGTCAACGATGCGAGGGTGTTTTATGTCTAGAAAACAAGGACCATAAAACGTCTTTTTCTCAGGAACATGTCAATAGCTTTTAGTTACAAACTACCCTTGCCCAAGGATGCTCCCCCACTAGCCAGCATCCTGTAAACATCTTATCAACTGCACAAATACAGTACAGCTCGGGGATGCCCTGGAATACTTCCAAACAAAAATAGTACCTTGTTGTTAGAATAATTTAAAAATCAGTGTGAGAAATGTTCACCTGTATGTTTTGAATGTGGGTGGATTGGAGGACATTTCTGCCTATGGCAACAGTGGCTTCCAATTCAATTATATTCAACACATTCAACAGAACGTTTTTATTTTACTTTGGAGAAGTTCTGGTTATTTCCGAGGTGTACTGTATAATCAAGTCAACCAAAAATATATATGTGTTGTATTGTAACATCACCACTACAACTACTACTACTTAGACATGTATCCATGTTTTATTTAACTTGTCTACGTCCTGTGTTTGTACGCTACATGTACCTAGGTGTCCTGTTCGGTTATAGTTAAAATATAACATACATAAAATGAAATAATTAAAATAATAAAACATGTGATTAACTTAGAACGTGTAAATATAATGACTGAACTGTAGTTTGTTATGTAACTGTCCTGTTTCATTTATTTGTATAGATGTATGTATATATGTGTACAGTGTCCGCCAATACAATAGGCATTGCCTTCGGCAGACAACCTAGTTGAATCCATAACTTTTATACATATATATATTTTGCTACTGAATAAATAATCTTGAATCTTGAATCTACTCATTAATAAAATAATAATTGCGGTGAATTCTGAGGGGTGGGTGGGACGGTTTGTCCTGGCCTCAGACTATTAAACCTAGACATAATTACAAGATTGTATAATAGAAAATGTATAAAATTACTTCCAATTTAAAACCTGTTCAAGAGTTTTCTAACTTGTTACTCAGCACGTCATTAATGTTTATGACGTCATATCAGTTGTTAAGTAGGAATGTCCATAATTACGTTTTCCCATATTGTTTCAGTATTCACGTTATCGGCAGAAAGATCAACTTGACGATTCAGATTCAGATTTCAGCTTATTTATTGGCACGAAATCTACATACATATAGATATAGCCCTACATAGATAGCACATACGATATACAGTTGACAATAAGTAAAATATACATGATATATACAATACGCACACGCGCACTCACGCACCCGCCCACGCACGCATGGACGGACGCACGCACGCACATAAGATGAGGTACTGCGCATTAGTTACAGTGGAAACTTCACTGACTGTTGCGTGAAACCTCCGCCAGGATCACTAAATAAAGAAGAAGCAGCATCACCACTCGCCATATCTCAATATCCCATGACAGGTTAATCACCATGAGATTTTATGACACAGAAGATAACGATGTCATCTCTTCACCCAGCCGTCATATAAAAGGGCGATAAGGATACATGTAATGTACCTACAGCAAAATTTGCTGCCGATCTGATCAGCTATATTGCAATTACTAGTGATGGCGGTGGGTTAGTGGATTGTTTCGGAGCCAACGCATTCTGCCTTTTCATGAAACAATCAGTGACATATTTTAGTACCGGTTTGCAGACCTCAGTGTCACCGTTAGTGTAGGACATTATGAACACAAATTTATGCTGTTCACTGAGGGAAGCAAAATTTACAAAAACATTAAGGTAATTAAATAGCGATTGTCCTTCACTGTGGTAAAATGGACATTTTAGAATAAAATGTCTCATCCTCAACAGCTTGAATTTTACATCGCGAACATACTCTTTTTTCTACAGGAGTTTTGGGAATTGTATGTCTCCCCACTTCTATCTGGAGATCGTGTGCACTGACTCTGGGTTTGGCAAACAAATTTCGTCTAGAAAAATCGTGTTCAGTTAGTAAATAATTCTCCATGTTAAAGTTGCTTTTAAATGTTTGATACGACCTAAGTTTAGAACCATGTTGAGATGTACCAATTCGATCAGTGACACCTCTGTTTACATGGACCAGCCAGTTTGATTTGTATTTAGACTCCATGGCATCAGTTAGTAATTTAGCACATGTCTTTTTATTTCTGGTGCTTTGGTTGGTCCAAATTTCTTCGAAGCTAAAGCTAGTCCATAGATTTTTTAAATGGCTAGCCCAGTTATCTTCTTCTAATGAGGAATACGAATGCATATAGGCTTGATGAACTATTGTCTCAGAGTCAATGTCACATACTCTCATCCAAAATGTGGCTGATTGTATGAGGAGCGTGGTGAGTAAGGCATATTGCCCCAGTTCACCCCTTACAGCAGCATTAGTAGCTTTCCTATTAACCCCCAGGATATATTTACAGAAGCTAATTAAGACCTTTCTGACTGGGACATTGACGTGTTTTAGAAGTTATTCAGGTAAGCAATGCCGGTATTAATGTTTCACGAATGAGTAGCGATAGCACGTGAGTTTAAGATTCAAGATTCTTTATTTCCATATCGGTAAATAGTTCAACAATTCAATACAGGCATCCACCAAAGGCAAGAGTACGATACAATACATTTAAAGGGGGGCTGGGGAGGGGGGGGGGAGGGGCGGTAGAGGGAGTGGAGTGACCATCTTGCGGAGTATTATTACTATTCAGTGAAATTACGATTATTATTATTATTATTATTATTATTATTATTATATCATCATCATCATCAGTTTTATCATTATAATGATTGTTATTATCATGTGTAATTATTGCTGTCACTGCCATTATTATTATTATTATTATTATTTTTATTTTTATTATTATTATTATTATTATTATTATTATAATTATTGTCGCATTACTATTATCATTATATTTAATAATAACAGTAACAACGACATTACCATTACTATTATTTACATGCATTATTATTATTATTTTAATTATTATTATCATTATCATTATTACTATCATGTATTATTACATGTACATATTTCTACATATTTGTTGTCCTGGTGGCCGGGTGCGCTACAGCGGAAGAACCTGTCTACAGAGACCACATTTATACAACATTAAAAAATAAAAAATATGTCACTAAAAATTGATTATTTCATACATTTAGGAATATAGGTAGTGGCTTGTAATACAACAGGGCAGCGACTTTTCAGGACCTGGGTTCTTATGTCTATCTGCTTTAAAGACCATCACCTCCTAGATCCAGAAAGCGAGTGCCGCTATAGACAGGTTCCGCTGTCTTGGAACATGGCTGCCATGGTGGTGGTTACACCTTTAACCCTTAAGATTTCAATATCTTAATTTCAGTCAGGTGCACAGTGAACAGTGAAATCATTGAGTATTTTGCAACCGATTCAATTGTAGTCTGTTACTGTCACAGGCAGCAACAGTGGCAGTTCAGATTTGTCCCAAAATATCCAACAGAACATTCATTACATTATAGGAAATTACTCCTTTTTTGTCATTAAGGGTCTCTGGTGTGTGTTTTAGTAATCTGGCTTCTAGTAGCTCTGAATAATTTTGTTTTCTTATGTACATTTTGAATAACTTTGTTGTCATAAATTGCACACGTGTGTCTGCATCTGTGTTATTCCATAATTGTATTGCTTGATGGGATGGTGCGCGTGTAGCTGCCTCTGTTCGGTGATATGCGACATGTAGGTTAGAACTTGTTCGTGTGTTGTGAATATGTATGTCTGTATTGGGTGTAAAAATATTGGATAATGATGTGGGTAAGCTGCCATTGTGGTAATCTCTTAAAATAGTAAATAATTGGACCTTTCCAATGTCTTCAAGTTTTAGAATTCTGTTTGTTTTAAAGGTATCCTGGCTCTTTGCTGCTTGTGAGAATAGTTTAACAGATTGCTTTTGTAGTGATTTTAATTTTTTTAATTTAGTTTGATGTGTGTTGCTACAGATAGCATTGCAGTATGTTATGTGTGGAAGTATTAATGTGGTATATAGAGTTTTTAGAATATCAGGTGGGAGATATGATTTAAGTCTGCGCATGATACCAATATTCCTCGCCACCTTGGATATGGTCGTCTCTATATGCTTCTCCCAGCTTAGTTGTTTATCCAAATTGACTCCTAGGAATTTAACATATTCAGTTTCCTGTATTTCTTGATTATCTATGTAGAGTTTTGGGAGAGCAAGCTCTTCGTTTACTTGATTATATCTTGTAAATAATAGTTTAGCCACAGTGGAGCCACTTGCGAAATTCATCCGCTGTTGTGGCATAGACTGTGATGTCGGTTGACCCTGTCGATAACTGATTTTTATTATTATAAAGAATGAATTTCTTCTTATCCTCGGTAACATTTTGGAACTAGTCCACTTTACGGCCGCCGATAATGGCGGATGAAGTCACGCAAACTAATGCACTTTAGTGGGCGCAGAAATCTCGCGAGATTTTACGTTGATCTCGCGAGATTTCCGTTGCTACGGAAGATGACGTCATAATTAATTCACCCATAAATTGATCCTAATTATGACGCAACCAGCATTCCACATTAGAACGTTTTTGGGCGAAGCTTAATTATGACGTCACAGACTTCCGATTCTAAGGAAAATGACGTCATACTTAATATTTAAGGAAGATGATGTCATAATTAATTAACAGCGTTCTTTTTTGTAAACATCATGAAATGTCACCATGTCAAAAATGATGAAATATGACGATTTATCTAGAATATGCGATAATGATGTAGATTGGTTGCAAAAGGAAAGTATATTAAAGGATTTTAGCGGCGTTTGTAAATATTGTGTTTCTGGATACATTACTTTGGAAAAAGACAAATCAGCCAGTAAAGACGGGCTTATTTGGAGATGTGTCAACAAAACGTGTGGTAAAAAAGTTTCTATAGGAAGTGACAGTTGGTTTAGCGGATCTCATCTATCTTTGTCCGAAATTCTAAAACTCACTTACTACTGGGTCTACAAACTTCCTAACGATTATGGGGACTACTGCACTTTAAGGGCCGCCAGTAATGGCCGCCGAAATCTCGCAAAATACCGCGACTTCCGGTAATCCACGAGATTTCTGTGGATGCTAGGAATCCTCTGGTTTCAATTGTGATTTGCTAATGGCAGTCACATGTTCATGATTATGACGTCATCGGCACTCCACAAAATTAGAACGCGCTTGATTATGACGTCATTGGCGTTCTAATATTAGAATTTGTTTGTAAACAAACGGATTAAAGAGAGATTATTATGTAAAATAATGTGTAAATCATATGAAATATGTCAAATTCCAAATGTATCAGATACGACGACTTATATGAAATTACTAAAGATCAACATAATTTAATATCATGTCTAATAAAGCAAGGATTGTTATTTGATTTTGAAGTAGTTTGTGATAAATGTGGTAGTGGTTTTGTGTCGTTAAAACAGGATTTAAGTAAAAAAGACAAATACGTCTGGAGGTGTAGCCGAAGAAAAAAAGGTGGATGCCATAACAAAATCAGTATAAGACAGGATTCATATTTTGGGTGAAATCGGATATAAACATCTCACGGTCAACCACAGTGTAGAATTTGTAAATTCGGAAAACGGTGCGTGCACTAATAAGATAGAAAGTACGTGGCATGGTCTAAAGTTATCGTTAGCAAGGAGTGGTACACATGCACTTTAGGGTCTGTATAGTGATGTGTTCCAAACATTTTTGTTTCACGTACTACAATTATAACACTTTCGCCTATCCTTATATAGTCCCGCACCAACCATGCGAATACACAGTGGTAAAGTTGCTTACAACTTTTAACTTACATACACAATAATTATTTTCCAGTCACACGGATGAAAAATGAAAGCGTTATGCCATGAATGATAAATTATAGCAATCACAGCTATTTCAAATAGCAACAGTATTAAATATAAAAAATTATTAAATTTATGGCTAGACTGCAGTTTAGGGGCCGCCGATAATGGCCGCTGAAATATCATGAAATACCGTTAGTGGTGAGATTTCACGAGATTTTAATGGTTGCTAAGGATTTTCCAAGAATAGGAGCAGTATTTCCTAATAATTTTATAGTACAAAATTCAAGCAAACATGGTTTATATAGAAATGATTAGATGGTGTTGATAGCGATATGTTTGCTTTGCTTTCATTGAAATATATGCGTTTTATTATATCCAGAAACCGCGGGAATGAATCCACAGAGTGCTTTAAATATTTGGAATGATAGATTTATTGAATTTACTATTTTGCCAAATTTTCAACACAAATGATACAAGCGAGCAATTCATTTATGACGTAATAATGCAATGACGTAATACTATTTGGAAAGTCAGTGACGTCACAATCAAACTCCTTACTCTCCTCTCCAAAACGTTCTAAACGTATAATGCTATTGACGTCATAATTAAGGTTCCCCAGAACACGTGATTGACGTTAACCAATCAGCTCTGAGTTAAAGGGATTCCTAGCAACCACTGAAATCTCGGGGAATCGCGCTGTTTGCGGTACTTTGTGAGATTTTGGTGGCCATTAACGGCGGCCCTTAAAGTGCAGTGGTCCCAAATTTATATATAAATCAAATAATTAAATTACTAAATAATTTATTAAGACTGAATTACCTCCCTTGGAAATATTGAATAATCTAAAAAATAGATGGCTCCTTATGACGTCACAAACAAAATGTTTGATTTATTATTTTCTCTTCTCTGAAGAAATTTTTCTTTAAATCCTATTGGATAATTTATGGCAATGACCAATGAAACTGTGAATGAAGATTTCCTCATGATATTGGATACACATATATCCCAAGCCAGCGCGTCTACATTATCGACGATCATTATGATAGTACGATATCGCGATAATATGTAGAAGTATGTCTTATCTGTTTGAAGTATATGAATTAGTGAAAGATAAAGATAAATTAGTGAAATGGTTATATAGGGAACAATTATTAGGAGATTTTGGTGGAATCTGTGACAGTTGTGTGTTTAATAAAAGACAGTTCTAAATGTGACGGATTAGTGTGGAAGTGTAGCAATAGAAAATGTAATAAACAATTAGCTGTGAGAAAAGACTCGTTTTTTAGTGGATCTCATCTACAATTATCTCAAATTGTATTGCTTACTTATTTCTGGACCTTTAAAATACTTCAGGACTTCGTACAAAGAGAACTACATATTGGTAGTAATAATACATTAGTAGACTGGTACAATTTCTGTCGCGATATATGTTGTGAGATTGTGTTACTCGATCCAAAAACGATAGGTGGACCTGGAAAAATTGTTGAAATTGATGAATCCAAATTTGGTAAGAGAAAATATAATAAAGGAAAACCTGTTGATGGTGTGTGGGTATTTGGAGGAATCGAGAGAGAGAGAGAGAGAGAGAGAGAGAGAGAGAGCAGAGTGGTTTTTTCAGTGCGTAACGGATAGGTCATCAGCAACTTTAATACCAATAATTAAGGAATATATCCTTCCCGGTTCTATAGTTTATTCTGATTGCTGGAAGAGTTATGACTGTTTGAAAAATGAAGGATATTTGCATCTAACAGTTACCCATTCAGTAACATTTAAAGATCCTGAATCCGGATGCTGCACAAATTTAATCGAATCATCATGGAGATCAGTAAAGACATCATTGCCAAAATACGGTACAACTAAAACATTGTATGAGAGCTACTTTACAGAATATTGTGTTAGAAGAAGGTATCTGTCAGACAGTTCTGATAAATTTGGGAAATTCCTAGAATTAGTCAAGAGAGTTTATCCTGTGGCTGAATATAAAGGAGCCGTTCCCACTAGCCTTGAGCGACAAGTGCTTACTGACCGAAATCAATAGACAAGTAAGAAAAAAATAATATTCTAGAATAAAACACAAAATTAATAATAATTTAACCGATTACCTCCCTTGAAATATATTATCATTGACCACTAAAATATCAACTCTATCATGAGCTCAATGACGTCATAATACATTTCAATAGTATTTGCTAAAGATAGTTGGGACCCCTAAAGTGCATTCTACCCTAGATTGGTTGCAAAAGGAAAGTATATTAAAGGATTTTAGCGGCGTTTGTAAATATTGTGTTTCTGGATACATTACTTTGAAAAAAGACAAATCAGCCAGTAAAGACGGGCTTATTTGGAGATGTGTCAACAAAACGTGTGGTAAAAAAGTTTCTATAAGAAGTGACAATGGTTTAGCGGATCTCATCTATCTTTGTCCGAAATTCTAAAACTCACTTACTACTGGGTCTACAAACTTCCTAATGAGTATGTACAGTTTCAGCTAGGAATAGGTTCATCACATACAATTGTTGACCGGTTTAATTTTTGCCGTGAAGTTTGTTTTTTATATTAGAACAAGACAACGAAGTTATTGGGGGTGTGGGAAAAGTGATTGAAATTGATGAGTCAAAATTTGGCAAACGGAAATATAATCGTGGTCGTCGTGTTGATGGTTGTTGGGTGTTTGGCGGTATTGAACGAGAATCTAAACGAATTTTTTGTTGTTGTTGATGACCGCTCAGCGAATACACTCATTCCTATCATCAAGAAACATATTCTTCCTGGGACAACAATAATCTCAGACTGTTGGAAGGCGTATTCATCTCTTTCATCAATAGGTTACCAACATCAAACAGTGAATCATTCTAAAGAATTCGTTAATAGTGAAACAGGTGCCCATACAAACACTATCGAGTCTACTTGGCACGCTTTGAAAAACTCTCTTCCTCGTTCTGGGACCCAAAAACAACTGTATGACAGCTACTTCCTCGAGTACATCGTCCGCAAAAAGTATCTTGAAAATGCCAATGACAAATTCCTAAAATTTCTCTCCTTAATCAAACGAGTAAATTTCGAAACTTCACCAGAAACGGAGACTGACAAAGAGGGGACTACTGCACTTTAAGGGCCGCCAGTAATGGCCGCCGAAATCTCGCAAAATACAGCGACTTCCGGTAATCCAAGAGATTTCAGTGGTTGCTAGGAATCCTCTTGTTTCAATTGTGATTGGCTAATGGCAGTCACATGTTCATGATTATGACGTCATCGGCACTCCAAAATTAGAACGCGCTTGACTATGACGTCATTAGCGTTCTAATATTAGAATTTGTTTGTAAACAAACGGATTAAAGAGAGATTATTATGTAAAATGTAAATGTAAAATAATATGTGTAAATCATATGAAATATGTCAAATTCTAAATGTATCAGATACGACGACCTATATGAAATTACTAAAGATCAACATAATTTAATATCATGGCTAATAAAGCAAGGATTGTTATTTGATTTTGAAGGAGTTTGTGATAAATGTGGTAGTGGTTTTGTGTCGTTAAAACAGGATTTAAGTAAAAAAAGACAAATACGTCTGGAGGTGTAGCCGAAGAAAAAAAGGTGTATGCCATAACAAAATCAGTATAAGACAGGATTCATATTTTGGGTGAAATCGGATATAAACATCTCACGTCAACCACAGTGTAGAATTTGTAAATTCGGAAAACGGTGCGTGCACTAATAAGATAGAAAGTACGTGGCATAGTCTAAAATTATCGTTACCAAGGAGTGGTACACGTAACACTCTTTATCAAAGTTACTTTCAAGAATATATAGTTAGGAAAAAGTATCTAAACCATGGTGGGGATTCTTTTCTATGTTTTCTTGAACTAATAAGGCGTGTCTATATCATCAAAGATAAAGAACACGTTTCACCACCGCCATCTGCAGATCACAGCTACATAAATATGCATTAAGGTATGTTTTAATTTATACATTTTTGGGGGAATCCCTTTTTGTATTATTGGAAAATCCCTAGCAACCAATGAAATCTCGTGAAATCTCGCGAGATTTGATATTTTGCGAGATCTCGGCAGCCATTACCGGCGGCCCTTAAAGTGCAGTCTAGCCACAAAGAGAACATTCGACCGGATAATTCTGACGCAAACGCCTCTATTTCTTTGGATCACTCTTACGATGATTTTGATTAGGTACGTATTCTTGTAAAAATAAAAATCCCCATAAATTTATCAGGGAATCCCTATAATAATAATAATAATAATAATCGAAAATGACGTCATCACTTTATGGGTGAATTAATTATGACGTCATCTTCCGTAGCAACGGAAGTCTCGCGAGATTGACATAAAATCTCGCGAGATTTCTGCGCCCACTAAAGTGCATTCTACCCTAATGCACTTTAGTGGGCGCAGAAATCTCGCGAGATTTTACGTTGATCTCGCGAGATTTCCGTTGCTACGGAAGATGACGTCATAATTAATTCACCCATAAATTGATGACGTCTCACATTTCATTGTTCTGGGGGAAATCCTAATTATGACACAACCAGCATTCCACATTAGAACGTTTTTGGGCGAAGCTTAATTATGACGTCACAGACTTCCGATTCTAAGGAAAATGACGTCATAATTAATATTTAAGGAAGATGATGTCATAATTAATTAACAGCATTCTTTTTTGTAAACATCATGAAATGTCAACATGTCAAAAATGATGAAATATGACGATTAATATAGAATATGCGATAATGATGTTGTAGATTGGATGCAAAAGGAAAGTATATTAAAGGATTTTAGCGGCGTTTGTAAATATTGTGTTTCTGGATACATTACTTTCAAAAAAGACAAATCAGCCAGTAAAGACGGGCTTATTTGGAGATGTGTCAACAAAACGTGTGGTAAAAAAGTTTCTTAAGAAGTGACAGTTGGTTTAGCGGATCTCATCTATCTTTGTCCGAAATTCGGGACTACTGCACTTTAAGGGCCGCCAGTAATGGCCGCCGAAATCTCGCAAAATACAGCGACTTCCGGTAATCCACGAGATTTCAGTGGTTGCTAGGAATCCTCTTGTTTCAATTGTGATTGGCTAATGGCAGTCACATGTTCATGATTATGACGTCATCGGCACTCCAAAATTAGAACGCGCTTGATTATGACGTCATTAGCGTTCTAATATTAGAATTTGTTTGTAAACAAACGGATTAAAGAGAGATTATTATGTAAAATGTAAATGTAAAATAATATGTGTAAATCATATGAAATATGTCAAATTCTAAATGTATCAGATACGACGACCTATATGAAATTACTAAAGATCAACATAATTTAATATCATGGCTAATAAAGCAAGGATTGTTATTTGATTTTGAAGGAGTTTGTGATAAATGTGGTAGTGGTTTTGTGTCGTTAAAACAGGATTTAAGTAAAAAAGACAAATACGTCTGGAGGTGTAGCCGAAGAAAAAAAGGTGTATGCCATAACAAAATCAGTATAAGACAGGATTCATATTTTGGGTGAAATCGGATATAAACATCTCACGGTCAACCACAGTGTAGAATTTGTAAATTCGGAAAACGGTGCGTGCACTAATAAGATAGAAAGTACGTGGCATAGTCTAAAATTATCGTTACCAAGGAGTGGTACACGTAACACTCTTTATCAAAGTTACTTTCAAGAATATATAGTTAGGAAAAAGTATCTAAAACATAGTGAGGATTCTTTTCTATGTTTTCTTGAACTAATAAGGCGTGTCTATATCATCAAAGATAAAGAAAACGTTTCACCACCGCCATCTGCAGATCACAGCTACATAAATATGCATTAAGGTATGTTTTAATTTATACATTTTTGGGGAAATCCCTTTTTGTATTATTGGAAAATCCCTAGCAACCAATGAAATCTCGTGAAATCTCGCGAGATTTGATATTTTGCGAGATTTCGGCAGCCATTACCGGCGGCCCTTAAAGTGCAGTCTAGCCCGAAATTCTAAAACTCACTTACTACTGGGTCTACAAACTTCCTAATGATTATGTACAGTTTCAGCTAGGAATAGGTTCATCACATACAATTGTTGACTGGTTTAATTTTTGCCGTGAAGTTTGGTTTTTTATATTAGAACAAGACAACGAAGTTATTGGGGTTGTGGGAAAAGTGATTGAAATTGATGAGTCAAAATTTGGCAAACGGAAATATAATCGTGGTCGTCGTGTTGATGGTTGTTGGGTGTTTGGCGGTATTGAACGAGAATCTATTCTTCCTGGGACAACAATAATCTCATACTGTTGGAAGGCTTATTCATCTCTTTCATCAATAGGTTACCAACATTAAACAGTGAATCATTCTAAAGAATTCGTTAATAGTGAAACAGGTGCCCATACAAACACTATCGAGTCTACTTGGCACGTTTTGAAAAACTCTCTTCCTCGTTCTGGGACCCAAAAACAACTGTATGACAGCTACTTCCTCGAGTACATCGTCCGCAAAAAGTATCTTGAAAATGTCAATGACAAATTCCTAAAATTTCTCTCCTTAATCAAACGAGTAAATTTCGAAACTTCACCAGAAACGGAGACTGACAAAGAGAAGATTCGACCGGATAATTCTGACGCAAACGCCTCTATTTCTTTGGATCACTCTTACGATGATTTTGATTAGGTATGTATTCTTGTAAAAATAAAAATCCCCATAAATTTATCAGGGAATCCCTATAATAATAATAATAATAATAATAATAATAATCGAAAATGACGTCATCACTTTATGGGTGAATTAATTATGACGTCATCTTCCGTAGCAACGGAAGTCTCGCGAGATTGACATAAAATCTCGCGAGGTTTCTGCGCCCACTAAAGTGCATTCTACCCTTAAATCGTGCCTGACAGTGAATGTGAATCAGTTACGTAATTTTTAAGTCCATGTGACATTATATAGCGAAAATCGCTAATGTTTTAGTGACATTATTTACGTTTCTTTTCATAATTTGATTCATTGTTTATACGTGACGTCATTTAAAGAAATACATGACGTAACAACCAAGTAGTCAAGGAGACGTTTGTCACCAGTTTATAAGAAGAAAGGAACACCCACAGAAGCAAAGAACTATAGAGGTATTACAGTCTTGCCCGTAATCACAAAAATCATTGAGGCGCTTCTGAAGAGTAGGATCAAAGACAAGATTGAGAGAAGTCAATGTTCATCTCAGAGAGGATTTACAGCAGGGGTGTCTCCCATGCATGCTTCGCTCCTGGTGGAAGAGTTTTACAGAGAGTCGCATGATAATAACAATTCAGCGCATCTGATCCTTCTGGATGCAAAGGCAGCCTTCGATGTGGTCGACCATAACCATCTTCTCCGGAGATTATTTCATGTAGGCGTGGATGATAAACACTGGAAGCTCATACAAAGTATCCATTTAGGAGCCACATCACAGATCAAATGGAAGGGCGTACAGTCAGCCCCCATTGAGATACTCCAAGGAGTCAGGCAAGGTGGCATACTTAGCACAAACCTGTATAAACTGTATATCGATCCATTACTTCACAGGTTAGGAGCAACCAACATGGGGGCACGTATTGGAAACACCTTATGTAACAATAGTGCATGTGCGGATGACATCTCTCTGATGAGTATTACAAGTGTCGATGTGCAGAATCTTACGAATATTGCAGTTGACTTTGCCAACAGGGAGCGATACCAGCTTCAGCCAACAAAAAGTGTGTCAATTGCGATCTGCCCTTCCAGTAAACACAAGTCCGGAGAAGCATTCTTCTTAGGAGACCAACAAATGCCAAGCGAAACTTCCAACGTTCATTTGGGAGTAACCAGAGCTTCCTCACTAAGAAAGAATACAGCTGAGAATGTAGATAAAAACATAAAGAAGGCTCGACGTACAGCCTATAGTCTTTTTTCCTCTGGATTTCATGGCCATAACGGCTTAGACCCAGTGACAATTATCCATCTCTTTAAGATCTATATAGCACCAGTTTTAACTTACGGGCTCGAAGTTATACTTCCTAAGGGGCAACAACTGACTAATCTGGAAATGTACCAAAAGCGACTCCTGAAACAGCTTCTGTCATTACCAAAGAACACTGCTGACCCAGCAGTATATATCTTATCGGGCGTTCTTCCTGTTGAGGCTCAGGTGCATCATAAAGCGCTGATGCTCTTTAATTCCATCTGCAGTTTACCAGAATCCTCAACAGAAAAGAAAATAGCAAGGCGGCAGCTGTTGGTTAAATCTATTGACAGTCACAGTTGGTTCATAGAGCTAAAACAAATGACTCATAAATACGGATTAGAAGATCCTGATGTGTACTTAGATGATCCAATTCAGAAAGCAAAGTGGAAGTCCCTGATTAGAAGAGCTATACAGCAATACTGGAAAGAGGAGATTACAAGCACAGTACCACTGTACAAATCACTTAGGTACTTGAACGAGCTTGTCTTTGTTCCAGGAAAGCTGCATCCTGTTCTAGAAGCAGATTATTCCTCTGAAAGAGATGTGGCCCGTATCCCCATTAAACTGAAGCTCCTTACCGGGACGTACATCCTACAAGCGAACCGGTGCAGATTTAAGCAGGAGACCTCGGATTCGCTATGTCTGTTGTGCAAATCAGAACAGGAGACACTGGAACACTTTCTAATCAGATGTCCCGCTTTAGAACCTGTAAGGCTGTCAGCCATTGAGTCTATAGACGCATGCCTTAAGAAATATTGTCAGACCGGCATTGCTAACTACTCAGCTGAAGAAGTAATCCAACTGATTCTGGATTGTACAAGGATTCTAGATCCCGAGCTTTTAACAACAGAGTTCCTGGGCGCATTAGAGTATCATGCCAGACGGCTGACATATCTGTTACACATTCACAGGTTTACTTTACTTAGCAGCCCAAATATGGCCACAATCGATACATTACAGTTATCTTTTAGAGCTTAACTTAAGTTACATGTTCCTACCCATACTTTGGATTCTTCTACTCATACATAATATATGGCTGTTGTATGCCTCAGTACTAATTAAAAGGTGGATGTTTTTTAAAGACTACTGAGCCTTCTTTCCCGTTGACAGTCCTGGTGATTGATGATAGATATGTACATAGTCAGCTTGTCATCGTACTAGTGGTCCTAAACCGGACAACCGTTCTAAATCGGACAACCGTATTAAGTGTAGTGTTAAAAACTGTGATGACAGTGTTTAGACGTTAGGGTTCTTACGCATGTGAGTGCGGTTCTCCTACGAAGGAGGTTATGATTTCTACAAGTTACAAGTTACATTAATAGAACGTTATGTATATCTTTATTAACGCACAAGTTTAAAGTGATTCAATTAATTAAAGTACAGGAAACCCCTCTACATTTGAATTACAAAAACTGGCTGACAGTAGTTAAGACTGTCTTAGCTCCAGCTGGACTTGAGGATGTGTGGAAGTTACAAAAGCCAGATATGTACACAACCAACATCGTCAGAACACACCTACGAAATCAGTATGAACAGTACTTCTTTGATGCTATCCAAAATTCTCCCAAACTTTCAACATATAAGCACATGAAACATACCTATAGAATCGCACCATACCTTACTTCCATAGTGCCTTTCAAATACCGGTCGACTACAGCCAAACTTAGAATCAGTGCTCATCAGCTAGAGGCTGAAACTGGTCGCTACTCCAAAATTGATAGAAAGGATAGATTGTGTAAACTATGTGGTAAAGGGGTAGAAGATGAGACACATTTCCTAATCATCTGTGACGATTTGTCAAACTTGAGGTACTCAAATTTTCCACACCTCAAGAATCTTACTGGCACCCATGATCCTTTATTACATCTTGTCGACTTACTGTGCTTTAGGAACATTAACATAGCAAACATTGCTTTAGGAACATTAACATAGCAAACATGTCAAAAGCATGTAAAGGTATTCACTGCATGATGGAGTATAGAAAGGAACTAATTTCTGCCATGTTAGCCACAACATAATCAGCTCGCCGTTGTGTGATTAAAATAGAACAGGATCTGTAAATATATTATATATGGTGTGTGTGAGTGTGCACACCCGTGTCCGAATATGCTCGATACGTATGGGGGGGGGGGGGGGGGCACTAAATAAAAAATAAATAAATACATTTGTATATATATTTATTAATTACTGTAATTTATATTGATTGTTTCATGTAATGTATGCTGATTAGCCTAAACAGGCAAAAAAGGCAAATGAATATCTATCATTTGAATTATAATTTAAAAATGGCGCTCTACGTACATTTAAAAATAAGTGTTGAATAGTTTTTCGCGTCCTTTACCGTGCCAAACTCAATGCTAATGTAATTTCAGAACTAATTAAGTGTATTCAAGTGAAGTAAAATTGCTGCGGCCAAAGAAGACAAAGACTATTATGAGTTATTTGATGTGCCCAGAGATGCGACAATTGACACAGTTAAACGGAAATATAGACTTCTGGCAAGAAACTGCCACCCTGACAAAGTTAGAGTAGATGAAAGAGATAGTGGCACCAAAGTATTCCAACAGTTAAATATAGCATACATGACCCTAATCGATGTGAGTAAGAGGGAGGCATATGACCTGTTCTTGAACAGCAGAGACAACATAGCATTCGCGTACAGCCACAGTACTCTAGGGTAAATCAGTTTAGTATCACTATCACAATTCCAGATAACAGTATAGACTCATGGAAAACAGTGTGCCAGGAACGATATGGTGATGCTACAAATGAGCGGAAGCCTGATATAAACGGCAGGCAGTATAAATTCATGTACTGTAGGATTGGCCTAGAGAAGGAGGACACTGCACTAGGATCGGTCTCAGTGACAATCTACGATAGCAACCGCAATGGCTTTGTGGACTCCACCATACACAATGCTGCAAAGACAGTTGCTGAAGAGGAACAAGGCATGGGCACATTTGCATGTGAATTTGTGTGTGAAACCTTGAATAATATAGCGTTCAACCCGTCACAGCTTCTCCTAGACCACCATCGACGCATAATGAAGCTCTATGTCAAAGAAACGAAGCAGAAAATACATGCATTATTGCCGAAGCAGCGACTGAATTATCTCGAACTGAAATCCATGATGAAACAAGCTACCCATGCCAAGCTACAAAAATCCAAGATGTCCCAGGAATCACTTTACAGCTGTAAGATTCTGAAGAAGTTCTGTGATCCAATCCAGAAAACCATTCCAGATCTCAGCAAACACGTCCAGAAGGAGGCACCAGATTCTGTAAATCCCATCCATCAAGACACTCCAGCGGGCTCAGCCAACAGGACACTTCAGCGATCCTGGAGCACAGCCAACTGGACACTCCAATCTTGGAGCTCAGCCAACAGGACACTTCGGATTTGTTTAATCAGACTCGGCAGGACATAGCAACTGTGACAAAACCTCAGATTGCAACAGACCTTCCAGCCAAGAAACCTGGAAAGAAAAATCCTTTCCGTTCCATCGCCAGAAGTGTCATTGGCCGAGTAAGACGCATTATCGTTGGATGTACAAAGCCAAGTAAGACATACATAGACACACCCGACCACACCCCATACAACACAAACGCGCACGCTCACAGGTATTTACACTGCATACACACATCTATACACGCAAACACTTGCCATGCGCGCACACTCACGCATACACATGCACGCACACCAGCAGGACATGCAGGCACACTCGCAGGCAGATGGGCAGGCATGCACACGCGCGTACACACATGGATACGTATTCACCTGATAGCAGAAAATGATTGCATCTACATTGTAGTGTCGCTGACTGGTGGTGCTCTATGAGCGGTGGTGCTCTACAAGCTGGGTTATGTCCCGAAAATCCATATCTCAGCATACCTGATCTGTATTACAATCCGCCGTGTCTGTCGTGATCATTATCATGGTGCTAAGGTGGTCGCTTATGACAAGTTTTCATGTCTATGACATCATACGACATCCATGATTTATTAATAGACTATGTGACACTGTGCCATAGTCAAACCTGTCTATAAAGGACACTCACTTTTGGCATTAGATGATGCGGATTCTTTAAGTCAAGTCTTAAGACCACACAACTCCAGGAACCACAATTCTGTGTTCATGATTCTTTGATATTTCGATATAGGCCTATATCGCAATTCGATTACCAATCACGATTTTTACGATATTAGCCTATAAATATCGCAAAATTGTATGCAATTTACGGCAGATTAGGCCTGACTTGACAACCCCGCCCCCCCCCCCCCCCCGCCCCCCCCACATCTAAAAAATAGTTCCTTCCGAACATTATAAATTTTAAAATAATTTACAGGTTGACAGGTCGACAAAATCCCCACATCTAAAAAATAGTTCCTTCCGAACATTATAATATGTTAATTATCTAATTTAACAGTCATTTTACTTGTGTTATGTATATTTGTAAATAGTTATATATATGTGTGCATGGCTTTTCATCCTCAGTTGGTGTCAAACAAGGTTGCGTACTTAGCCCACTTTTATTCAACATGTATCTGCGTGATTTGCCAGATATCTTTGATAGAACATGCGATCCTATACCTTTGAATAGCACTTCTATTACTTGTCTTATGTTTGCTGATGATCTTGCCATAGTGTCAGAAACCCACACTGGTCTGCAAAATGCGCTAAACAAAGTGAATATTTACTGCAACAAATGGGACCTTACTCTCAACTTAAATAAGACCAAAATAATAATTCTCAATAAAAGTGGGCATTTACTAAAGAGATACATGGGCTCACTGATTGAGGTTGTAACGTCTTATTGCTATTTAGGTATTGTCTTTACACCATCTGATAAATTGAAAGCTGCATGTGAAAGACTGGCAGAGCAGGCCAAGAAGGCGTTGTTCAAACTTATCAATGTAAAAAAAAAATTCACGCTATTTCGTTCTTTAATTTTATCCAGCTTATCTTATTGTGCAGAAATTTTGGCACCCTTTTACATCAAAGGCATGCAATTAGGAGATAATGTCCCAGTCGAAAAGGTCCTAATTAGCTTCTGTAAATATATACTGGGGATTAATAGGAAAGCTACTAATGCTGCTGTAAGGGGTGAACTAGGGCAATATGCCTTACTCACCACACTCCTCATACAATCAGCCAAATTGTGGATGAGAGTATGTGACATTGACTCTGAGACAATAGTTCATCAAGCCTATATGCATTCGTATTCCTCATTAGAAGAAGATATCTGGGCTAGCCATTTAAAAAATCTATGGACTTAGCGTTAGCTTCGAAGAAATTTGGACCAACCAAAGCACCAGAAATAAAGACATGTGCTAGATACAAATCAAACTGGCTGGTCCATGTAAACAGAGGTGTCACAGATCGAATTGGTACATCTCAACATGGTTCTCAACTTAGGTAGTATCAAACATTCAAAAGCAACTTTAACATGGAGAATTATTTACTAACTGAACACGATTTTTCTAGGCGAAATTTGTTTGCCAAACTCAGAGTCAGTGCACACGATCTCCAGATAGAAGTGGGGAGACATACAATTCCCAAAACTCCTGTAGAAAAAAGAGTATGTTCACTATGTAACATTCAAGCTGTTGAGGATGAAAGACATTTTATTCTAAATTGTCCATTTTACCACAGTGAAAGACAATCGCTATTTAATTAACTTAATGTTTTTTCTAAAATTGTGCTTCCCTCAGTGAACAGCATAAATTGGTGTTCATAATGTCCAACAATAACGGTGACACTGAGGTCTGCAAACCGGCAGGGTTGGCAAGTTTTGGACACTAGTGGTTTAAACTGCAGTTTAAACCGTCCGCCCAAAATAGGTTTTGGACACCTTAAATTGTCCAAAACTGTCCAAAACCTAAAATATTGGTATAAAAAATATTTTTCTGAAATGTAATTTTCTTAAAACAACTATATAGCATTTAGACACATACAGGTACATGTACATATTGATGGATGGTTATCTACATGTATTTTTGGATACTTTATTGCTATATAATAATAATAATAATAATAATCTAAAAGGACACATATCATTTCAATAAATTAGGAGTCTTATTTGCTTCTTTCTATAATCCATGGGTTAATTTTTTTCAACTTTTGTTTGTCTTAAATGTTTTAACTCTGTATATTTCGACCAGTTGTGTTAAACCCACAGAAACCCTATTTAATCAATAATGTAAACATATTAGACTACCTATGTACAGCTAGATGTTTATATTATTGAGAACTGTCTCTGTGTCTAAATCTATTTCTTGCAAAATGTTCATGGCCTATGGAAGAATCTTAAACTCATAGAGAAAATATAGTCTGCTAAGATGTTGTTTCAACAATTAACTGATGACCCTTGCTCTCTAAGGCTATTTTAGAATGCACTACTCAGTACACACATTAGCTATGTTTACATAAGATCTTATGCAAATTTGGGATTAAGGCATTAAGCTGATAGAATATAAATTAGATTCTTCATGTTTTCATCTATCCTCAGTTAATGCTAGATATCAATTAGACAATTAGTAAAAAGATATCCTTGTGCTACATTAATCTTTGAATTCTTCTGTTGTCCTGAATATTTATGTGTTGATGGTATTTGAAATAGTTAATATGTATTTCAAAGGTGGTAGGCCTAAGGATCCAATTTGGAAGCACTTTTTGGAAGTTAAGATTAATGGCAAACAAATGGCTAAGTGTAGAGAGTGTGAGTACACAGTTGTCAACAAGGTAGCACGGATGAAAATACACTATGAGTAGCATGAGAAGTCTACTGAAAGTCCTGTTGAACAGGCTGATACAGACAGTGCAGACACACATATCAGCAAAGACATCAAGATTTTGAAGGTAAATAAAATTAATGCTTAACCCCTTGCCCTCTAATGTCAATAATTAAAAATTCTATATTTTATTGTGACTATACCAAGGAAGCTGGTTTTCATTTTTCAACAATTTTGTTGGGCGATGACAAATTTGTTGACAATAAAAAACCAGTTTATCTTTTAATTTTATTTGAAAAATGTTTTTTGTTGACATTGGAGTGCTAGGAATCCAATATATCTAATACATGCCTTAACCCTTTCACCGATGAATTCCTCAGCTATCATTTTCAAGGACACTATGCGGGAAAACTGCAGAATATTTTGAAACTATTTTGACTGGAAAACAAATTTACTCGTGAAATGACTGCCGCTTTTACTAAGCCAGTCATTTCAATGAAAAATTTTCACAAATTTGTGCTAAGTTGTGTTTAAAAGTCATAATGTACAATGTAGGTACGGTTACTATTCACTGTAATTGTCTTGGCCGCATAGGGGTTATCAACAGGATGTCTCGCCTTTAGTTCAGATACCTGAGTTAATTATTCTCTTTGCCATGCTAGTAATAGAGCCAGGTCTGATAATCTCTGATAACCACAATCACATGCTGCGCCTCTTTACAATTCAATGGTATAGGTGTGATAATTGGCCTGTGAGGGCGCTGGCTTAAGATTAGAAATAACACACAATGATCTGCTTAACCCCATACTTTCTGCAACCCAGGGTTTTCAGAAATACTCTTGGCGGAATACCTTTACTACAGTAATATTATGAAAACAATTTGGCATAGCACACTAACACCCTTCAGATAGACTGATGCAAACAGTCAAACTAATATTCAGCAAGTCCCAAAGTTTTGAAAATAAATAAAAACATGCATTTATTTGACAGAAGGGTGGTCTATCTTTAACTCTATCCATTGCAAATTTTAAATGTATTGAATTATGACATAAAATTAATTACTTTTGAAAATTCAACATAGGAATGACTGATTTTGTTGCAATGCCAGTCATTTCAATGTAAATTTTTAAAAAGATTATCATATCTTGTCCCCAAATGGCTTGGACCAGGTAGGGTGTAAATCTACATTTGGCTTATATAGCACATGTAATATCCCTTTTCTTTGTTTCAGCTGGACAAACCATCAGCTGCACCATGCACAAAGCGACTAAGAGAAGAATTGCCATCACAATCAGCACCACCCTCACCAACCTGTCCAGTTCAATTCTCAATTCAACCCGATCTGAGCCGACATTGTATCACTACCACCTCAGCGATGAAGTCAGAAATAGATATAGAAGTCGCGAGGTTGTTTTATGCTTGTAACCTTCCATTTTCCATTTTCAATGGCTGAACATCCGCAGTTCATAAAAGTTGTTAGTATGCTACGCCCAGGATATAAACCCCCTTCACGTAAACTGATTGGTGGAAAGCTTCTAGATGCTGTGCATGATCAGGTGACAGAGGATATGAAGGTGATTCTTGATGGCAAGACAGCAACATTAGTGGAGGATGGGTGAAGTAACATTCACAATTAACCTATCATAGCATCCTGCTTGCAAGTAGAAGGAAAGAGCTTCTTCCTAAACAGCTTTGACACTGCTTCTATGACTAAAAGTGCTGAAAACTGTAAGGTGAAGTGTCAAGAGACAATACAATATGCTAAGACAAAATACAACTGTACAGTTAAGAGCATTGTCACAGATAATGCAAAGAACATGGAAAAAATGTGTGATGGTTTGAAGGCTGATGACAATGATCTTATTGTCTATGGCTGTTCTGCACACTGGCTAAACTTACTAGGGCAAGACATAACACCGGATACGCTAATTAAGCATGTAGTTGAGATTCAAAAATATTTCAGGAATCACCACAAGCCACTATCCTGGCTCTCGGAATGTATTGGTAGTGTTAAGCCACAGCTTCCTTGTGACACTAGATGGAAGAGTCAACTCGTGTGTATTGACTCCTTCATTCACAACCGTCCACATTTCATGAAAATTGTACAAGACCATGAAGGAGAAATAGATAATTCTATTGTCAAGAAGATAATGGACTTTAACCTGTTTAGAAATGCAAGAGACTTAGCCGAACAACTTCGGCCAATTTCAATAGCAATTGACACATGTCAGAGTGACACATCAACACTAGCCGATGCATGCCATGTTTGGCTTGAATTACTAAACAACACTCTGCTAGAACCACACAAGAAAACTCTGTTAGCACGTTTCAGCAAGGCAATCCTGCCAGAGCATCTTGTCGCATACACATTACATCCAAAGTTTCAGGGCGAGATGCTGGTAGCAAAACAGTTTGAAGAAGTGAACAATTGGATAATAGCTAAGAACCCTAGCTTTATAGCAACATTTATTGCATACCAGGCTAAAAGCAGCCCATTTCCTGCATCATATGCAGTTCAAGTGCCTTCAGTGACATGGTGGAAGGCTTTGAAAACACTAGGTGTGCCAGGTGATTTTATTGATATGGCTATTCAGCTGCTGGAATTTTTAGCAATTTTAGCTATATCCACACTAAAATCCGTAATAGGCTTGGAGTAGAGAAAGCGTCAAAGCTAGTGTTTTGCTACAGGATGTTGAGAGGGCTGTCTGATTTGGACTACTAATTAAACCTAATTAAGCCTTTTAAGTTTTAATTGTATCTATTTGATAAAAATGTAATAATAACTCATATAAAAAATGGATTTGTTTAATATAGTGCTTTTGATGCAATCTCTGATTTCTTGTTATTTTTAAATAGGATTATGATGCATAAGAGTATGGTGATATGTCCAACATAGTTTTGGACTGGTTTAAACCATTTAAGACAGGTTTTAGACAGGTTTTGGACAATGTCTGCTCAAAGTTAGTTTTGGACTGTCCAAAACCCAACCCTGTTTGAAACCGGTACTAAAATATGTCACTGATTGTTTCATGAAAAGGCAGAATGCGTTGGCTCCGAAACAATCCACTAACCCACCGTCATCACTAGTAATTGCAATATAGCTGATCAGATCGGCAGCAAATTTTGCTGTAGGTACATTACATGTATCCTTATTGCCCTTTTATATGACGGCTGGGTGAAGAGGTGACATCGTTATCTTCTGTGTCATAAAATCTCATGGTGATTAAACTGTCATGGGATATTGAGACATGGCGAGTGGTGATGCTGCTTCTTCTTTATTTAGTGATCCTGGCGGAGGTTCGCAGTACCTAGCAGATCATTAACTTCAAATTTACACTATGAATGATATGTAGTTTCTGCTCATATATTAATATAACCACTTAATTTGATAACAGAGCCATCAGCCTTAATTCGTGGATGTCATCTCGTGCGTGCGTGCGTGCGTGCGTGCGTGCGTGCGTGCGTGCGTGGGTGTGTGAGTGTGCGTATTGTATGTATCATGTATATTTTACTTCTTGTCAACTATATCGTATGTACTATCTATGTATGGCTATATCTATATGTATGTAGATTTCGTGCCAATAAATAATCTGAATCTGAATCTGAATATATATATATATATATATATATATATATATATATATATATGCGTGCGTGTGTGAATGACC
Source organism: Chaetoderma sp. LZ-2023a (assembly GCA_034401795.1). Classification (NCBI taxonomy): domain Eukaryota; kingdom Metazoa; phylum Mollusca; class Caudofoveata; order Chaetodermatida; family Chaetodermatidae; genus Chaetoderma; species Chaetoderma sp. LZ-2023a. The sequence continues at coordinate 52,770,446 of CM067362.1, forward strand.
GTGTACGACCTTGCGCGCGCGCGTGCGTGCGTGCGTGCGTGCGTGCGTGCGTGCGTGCGTGCGTGCGTGCGTGTGTGTGTGTGTGTGTGTGTGTGAGGGCCTCGGGAAGATCAGTTTACTGACGATGTATGTACCCTCCTTAAATAAAGATTTATTTTTTATTTTTTTTATTTTGCTGGTCGACAGATTAACCAAGCAACGTCATAACCAATTAAATATTAATTACGTCATCATTTTTTATTGTACTCAAATATTGATTACGTCATAGACAATTATTTTAAAGCATTACGTCATAATAATAAAAGGAACTAATGCACTTTAGTGGGTGCAGAAATCTCGCGAGATTTTACGTTGATCTCGCGAGATTTCCGTTGCTACGGAAGATGACGTCATAATTAATTCACCCATAAATTGATGACGTCTCACATTTCATTGTTCTGGGGGAAATCCTAATTATGACGCAACCAGCATTCCACATTAGAACGTTTTTGGGCGAAGCTTAATTATGACGTCACAGACTTCCGATTCTAAGGAAAATGAAGTCATAATTAATATTTATGGAAGATGATGTTATAATTAATTAACAGCGTTCTTTTTTTGTAAACATCATGAAATGTCAACATGTCAAAAATGATGAAATATGACGATTTATATAGAATATGCGATAATGATGTTATAGATTGGATGCAAAAGGAAAGTATATTAAAGGATTTTAGCGGCGTTTGTAAATATTGTGTTTCTGGATACATTACTTTGAAAAAAGACAAATCAGCCATTAAAGATGTGTCAACAAAACGTGTGGTAAAAAAGTTTCTATAAGAAGTGACAGTTGGTTTAGCGGATCTCATCTATCTTTGTCCGAAATTCTAAAACTCACTTACTACTGGGTCTACAAACCAGTTTCAGCTAGGAATAGGTTCATCACATACAATTGTTGACTGGTTTAATTTTTGCCGTGAAGTTTGTTTTTTTATATTAGAACAAGACAACGAAGTTATTGGGGTGTGTGGGAAAAGTGATTGAAATTGATGAGTCAAAATTTGGCAAACGGAAATATAATCGTGGTCGTCGTGTTGACGAGTGTTGGGTGTTTGGCGGTATTGAACGAGAATCTAAACGAAGCTTTTTGTTGTTGTTGATGACGGCTCAGCGAATACACTCATTCCTATCATCAAGAAACATATTCTTCCTGGGACAACAATAATCTCAGACTGTTGGAAGGCTTATTCATCTCTTTCATCAATAAGTTACCAACATCAAACAGTGAATCATTCTAAAGAATTCGTTAATAGTGAAACAGGTGCCCATACAAACACTATCGAGTCTACTTGGCACGCTTTGAAAAACTCTCTTCCTCGTTCTGGGACCCAAAAACAACTGTATGACAGCTACTTCCTCGAGTACATCGTCCGCAAAAAGTATCTTGAAAATGCCAATGACAAATTCCTAAAATTTGTCTCCTTAATCAAACGAGTAAATTTCGAAACTTCACCAGAAACGGAGACTGACAAAGAGAACATTCGACCGGATAATTCTGACGCAAACGCCTCTATTTCTTTGGATCACTCTTACGATGATTTTGATTAGGTATGTATTCTTGTAAAAATAAAAATCCCCATAAATTTATCAGGGAATCCCTATAATAATAATAATAATAATAATCGAAAATGACGTCATCACTTTATGGGTGAATTAATTATGATGTCATCTTCCGTAGCAACCACATCTGTCATACATGTACAAGGAGGGAATTGTCGCTACTGGATTGCAACAGATCTTTTGCATTTGTCGCGCATGCTATTTGATGAAAATAAATTCGATAAGCGTGATGATGACAATGGTGACAAAAGTAATAATGATAATAATGACACCCGTAATTCAGATGTCGCTCAAAATCAAAATGGACAATATGCCAGCACACCTGCTGCGCGTAATCAACGAAGATCTAGCCATAACCAGCTCACGCAGAAAAATGTGTTCACTTATAGTCAACCCAGTCAGCAAATCTTTATGCTTAATGAACTGCTTCTGAGCAAGGAAGCCATAATCAAGGCGCTCCATGAAGAAAATAAGCGGCTTGGCAGTGACTTACAATCTAAATGTATTAAAATGACAAATGAAATTGGTGTGATGACATGCCCAGAGACAAAAACAACGACAGAAGTCGGGGTTATGACTGAGATAGCCGTTGCTGATATTGTTTTGCAATGTACCACCCAACAGGCTGCCATGGAAGCTACCGTGAATGGAACTCTTGATGAATCTAAAGTTAGTAATAAACCTTCATCATCATATCCACGATCTATCGCGTACCAACCTATGCCAGCGCCAAGGCTTCCTAAACCAAAGACTTCCAAACAAATAAGCTACGCGCGAGTGGTTAATGGACCTGCACCAGATCAGTTACATGAACGTATCCCGCAGGTAAATGAGAACTCCACTACAACACGCGTCCCGCTAGTAAGCAAAACACTTCCTAAAAAAAGACATTGATAATTGGGAGTTCTATAATAAAAGGCGTGAACACCAATGGCCTTCAAGATTCGGTTGAGGTTATGTGCCTCAGAGGAGCGAAGATAGAGGATATTCACTCCAAACTACTTAGTTCCGACTTACATACGTACAAAGACATAATTATTATGGCAGGTACAAATAATTATGATGGATCATTAGCTGATGCCCTTATATCCATGGACAATTTAATTTTGGATCTACAAACGCTAGTACCAGAATGCAAAATACGTATATGCGAGCTATGTCCCCGTGGTGATGCAAAGTATCAACAGGACTTCATCCGCTCATTCAATAAGCATCTTGAGGTGAGAGAACATTTTCTAAACTTCTCAATGATCAGGTCCGCAGATTATTTTTATTCAGCATATAGGTCTGGTTCCATAGACAACGCGTTATATCACGCAGATAAGCTGCACATAAACAGTCGTGGATCATCAGTTCTTGTTAAGTGTCTGAATGACTATATTCCAACCGTCAGGTCGCCGTCGTGTAAATTTTGCGGGGAACCCAACCACAGGTATACCAAGTGTCGGCATGGTCAGCCTGTCCGTTGCTGGAGTTGTATGGGATCCGGTCACAAATTAAACTCGTGCCCAGTATATTAGGAACGTGGCCAAGAAGTAGAGCCAAACAAACATTTTAAATACAATATAAGCAAAACTAAGTGTTTGAACAGTTTGGATGCAGTTACTAATGGGACTATGACTAATGACATTGATATGAATGTAAAACTGTCTGGTCTTCCCGCAGTAAGCTCCTCGAGTAAACGTGATGTCAATTCAGTATGTATGGTATGTAGTGATGAGTCCAAACATTGTATTGAGTATCATAATTATTCTAATCTGTTGCTCAGTGATAGATATCCACTACTCAGTAACAGTACGAGTAATAGTGGTATCTTGCCAAAATGCGGCATACGCGCTAATAATATACCATATGATGAATACAACGACGATGATGACGATCATGACAATTATGACAATGACGACGATCTTGACAATGATGACGATCACGATAATGATGATGATCATGACAATGTTGACAGTCATGACAATAATGACGATCATGACAATGATGATGATGATGATGATGATGATGATGATGATTATGATAATGATGACGATCATGGCAATGATAATGATCATGCCAATGGTGGTGATGATGATGATGATGATGATGGCGTAATTGGCGGTGCTGCTGCTGCTGTTGATGATGATGATGATGATGATGATGATGATGATGTTAGTGGCGGTGGTGATGATGGTGTTGGTGGTGGCGGCGGTGGTGGTTGTTATGGTGGTGGTGGTGGTGGCGGGGGCGGTGGTCGTACTATTGATAATAATACTATTGATAATAATAATAATAATAATAATAATAATAATAATAATAATAAATCCATTGATCTGCCGTCTTTCAATATTAATTCTAAAGGAATTAGGATTGGTCATTTAAATGTACAGCACCTGGTGCCTAAGATTGACCAGTCAAAACTGATTATGGAGAAGTGTGAAAAAGAACTTGAAGTTTTCTGTACCACTGAAACATTTCTCTCATCAACAATACCAAATAACTCCATAGAAATTGAAGGCTATGTTAATGAAAGAAATGACAGAAAAGAACAGGACGGTGATGGAATTGTACTATATATAGCTGATTCATATGTGAGGAAACTAAATTTTGAAACCGATGATCTGGAAACTCTATGGATTGAAATTAGACCCTTTAAGACCAAGCCTTTCCTATTGGGCTGTGTCTATAGACCCCCTGATTCACCCGCTATCTGGATTGATGAATTTGAAGCTATGTTAGAAAAGGTATATTCCGAAAACTCAGATATTATACTTGTAGGAGATTTTAATTTCGACCTTATTAAAGCAGATAATCATAAATGGCAGTCTTTAATTGAACTTTTTCATTTAGAGCAACTTATACGTAATCCAACCAGAGTTACTGAGAAAACAGCAAAACTGATTGACCATGTGTATGTTACAGATAAAGACAAAATTCAATCGTCACATGTCGGCTCGTTGGCACTAAGTGACCATTATCCAATATTCGCTGTACGCAAATGTAAACCATTCAAAACTCGAAATTCGCACCAACTTATTAAATACAGGAGCATCAAAAGCTTTAATGAAGCTAAATTTCTTAGTGACCTGTCTGTATGTGATTGGCGTTCTATAGGTTATTTAGGTAGTCCTGATCAAGTAAATTCATCAACATTATAAATAGACACGCTCCTGTCATTGAACGCAGAGTTAAACGTGTATGTCAACCGGGATGGATGAACAGAGAAACTTTAAAAACAATGAAAGAAAGGGATTATCATAAAACGTAGGAAACATGTTGAATTTTAAAATGTTAAAGCAAAGAGTTGCGTATTTGATTAAAGCATCTAAACGAGATTATCTTGCAAATAAATTAGAAGCAGGAAAAAATAATCCGGCTAATTCATGGAAAATTCTAAAAGATATAAATCCCAAGGCAAACAAATTACCTTCAATAATCTGTGATGATAATGGAAGTCAAATTCAAAACCCACAAATGCAATCTGAACATTTTAATATATATTTCAGTACAATCGCGTCAAAGCTGACACACTCCATGATAAAACAAAGGCCAATGGCATTTGATAAGCTATCAGATCATGTTTTTAATAAAGTTCCAGAAAATATATAGTTTCGAATTCCATATGTGACCATTGAATATGTGTCCAGAGAACTTAGCAACTTAAAAACAAATAAGTCATCTGGTTATGATGAATTGAACGCACACTTCCTCAAAGCAGCCGCATCAATAATTGCACCCGTAATTAGACTTATTATAAACAAAAGCATAGCTACGTGAGAATTCCCCAAAATGTGGAAATGTGCAAAAGTAAAGCCTCTACATAAATCTGATTCAAAAACCAATGTTAGCAATTATAGGCCTATCTCTATATTACCCATTATCTCTAAGGTTATTGAACGACACATACATGATCATATTTATAAATTTATAACCAATTATAAATTATTAGTGGAGTCGCAATCAGGCTTCAGACCTAACCATTCATGTGAAACTGCTTTGTTAAATCTAGTAGAAAGATGGCGCCCTTATTGGTTCTATTATGATTGACTTTAAAAAGGCCTTTGATCTTGTCAATCATGACATCCTATTACAAAAATTAAGTATTTACAAATTCAGCTATAATACATTAGTGGTTTTCTTCATGTTTAAATGGCAGACAACGATACGTTTCAATTTCTGGAAAGAATTCTAAACCACTGCCCATCGATATAGGAGTACCACTTGGCTCAGTTTTAGGGCCACTTCTGTTCATTTTATATGTTAATGATTTACCCATGTGTGTCAACAATCTTATGGATATGTATGCTGATGATACAACTATGCATGCTGCTAGCTCAAATGTCGCTCAAATTCAAGAAAATCTAATTAACGGTATGAAGTCGGTAGAAGAATGGTGTGTAAATAATAAAATGTTAAATATGGACAAAACTAAGTTTATGATGTTAGGAACTAAGCATAAATTGAAACAAGTAAATAATAATATTAGAATCCCTACAAATCGTAGAAGCTTAAATGTTGTGGATTCTGACACACTTAGGAGTATACATAGACAATACGCTTGCATGGAAAGAACATATAGGGAAACTTTGTAAAAAGATTTCGTCCTTGATTTATATTCTACGGGAAAATAAACATTATCTTAGCATTGAGCAACGAAATCTTTTCTATAAGTCGTATATCCTTTCACACATTGATTATTGTAGTCTTGTATTTTGCCCGTCTTCACCTACATTATTGGATAGTTTAGAAAAACTACAAAAACGGGCTGCTAGGGTGATATTAGACATGCCTTACAGGACACCATCTGCACAACTATATGAAACATTAAACTGGACAAATTTAACCAAAAGAATGCAAATTAAAATGGGTATTATGACATATAAATCTAGAAATGGTCTGACCCCTGGTTACATGAAAGACATGTTCACTTCTGTTGGGGTGGCGCACACTAGAAATTTACGTTCCAAAACACGCAATCACCTACAACTTCCGAGGATTAAAACGGAATATGGCAGAAAAATCTTCAAATACACTGCAGCGCAACTGTGGAATTCTCTGCCTGAAACGATTACTCAGTCTTCTACTCTGCTGACATTCAAATCAAATATACATGAATATATTACTAAATTATAGTGATATATGGGCAATGTGATTTCATCTTTTTACTTGTGTTCTAATATTGCATATTTTGTTTATTTCTAAATAGCTATATATGTGTGTATGTGTGAATGAATGTGTACGACCTTGCGCGTATGTATGCGTGAACGGTGATTCGAACATCGACATTCGACGAGGTAATTATTCTGCAATACTGTTATAGTTATTCTGCAATACTGTTTTAGTAATATCTATCGAAAATGAACAAATATGTTAATTATCTAATTTAACAGTCATTTTACTTGTGTTATAATATTGTATATTTTGTGTATTTGTAAATAGTTATATATATGTGCGTGCGTGCGCGTGTGTGTGTGTGAGGGCCTCGGGAAGATCAGTTTACTGACGATGTATACCCTCCTTAAATAAAGATTATTATTATTATTATTCATTTTTTTTAGTCTTATTCGATCACGATCCGCTATACCGATGTCGAGACAATGTAGTTAGTAGTTGACAGGATTGACAGTTTGTCAATTCTATGACGCGATGTAAGATTACATCATAATTGCTTTACATCATCGCTTACGTCATTAATTAAAATATTGCTCAGTTAAATGCATTGATTAATTAAAGGTAGGCTACTAATATGACATAAACGTTTTGCAATGATTATTAATTAATTGTATTACATAGCAACACTGCTTGTTAAATGAACTCCACTTATCATATGGATCGCAGATTTCCAGATTTTTTTATAATATAAAATCAGTGGAATGAATGAAATACTTGCTAATTTGCTATGATATAGAAATATTGCACTTTTCGTATTTTGTTGTGTTTTCAATCTAAATTTAGCATGGCATATTCCACTCGTCTGGTTTATAGACTCTTAATATCATCATAAAATGATAAGAATGGATCAGATTCTGTGAATTTCACCATTTTTCGCCAGATGTGTGTGCCTAGATATCCTGCAATGAAGTCTTTTTTGATTCCGTATTTATATTCCGTTTGGCATGCAGCCACGCTCGCTCAATTGTGTTAGTATGCGCTCCCGTGTCAGGGTCTTTGAAGTTGAGACTATGATTCACTTTCAGGTGATCGTATCCTTCGTTGTCAAGGCAATCATGCGCCTTCCAGTAATCGCATGCAGCCACGCTCGCTCAATTGTGTTAGTATGCGCTCCCGTGTCAGGGTCTTTGAAGTTGAGACTATGATTCACTTTCAGGTGATCGTATCCTTCGTTGTCAAGGCAATCATGCGCCTTCCAGTAATCCCTTATTACTGTCGTACCGGGTTCAATCCACCGTTTTATTATTGGAATAAGTGTTTCACGATCACGTTTTTCAACTGGCACCATAAACATACGGTGACTGTCTCTTCACTCGACATTTTCAGAAACAAGACGCTTAATACGGAATATTAATCCATTGTCCTCCTTATTAGTTGACTCACCATAGAACTGCTCAAATGTAGAAATCCATTTGGTTATTGAATGGAATTCTTCACTTTTACAGTTACTGAGTATATGTTGTACTTAATTAAGTAGTTTTCATTTTCTTCATAACGAACTGTTTCTATCGCCACACTACTAATTAGACTGTCCGCACTTGAATCACCAGCTATTAGAGGCATTGCATAAAATGTAGCATCACCAGGTATGACACAGTAGCATTACCGATTATATAAGAAAAGATGGCGGCGATGATATTATGTATGAGTCACTTTAAAAACGGTAATGTCGTTATACACAATGCTGAACGTATGACGTCATTTAAACAAACGTATCCATCTCTACATTATTATGACATCACGGAATGTTCAATTTATGACGTAACGCATACACCACAAAAACTATTTAATAATGCAACGGTAAAAGTTACCACTAAAACATGTCGATTTAACGTAATTAATGTCAACCATAATTTGAAAATACGTTTTTGCACAACCGTCACTGTTAGATACTAATTAATTACTTTAAAACTCATTAAAACTTTTAAAAACTTTTAAAAACCGTTCCTAAATTTCTCCGTAAATTTACACAACTTTATCCGATGAAGTCACCTCTAACACTAATGATGATGTTGAAAAAATTTCAAACAGGCTGCACCTATTTCAGTGCCATGGGAAAGCATATTAAGAGATGAAACATTTAAATGGATGAAGCTTCACGAACAGTCGACAAACTGTTCTACAGACATGGTTATTCCGTCACTTATAAGCTTGACATCAACACTATGCGGACCAACAACAAGAGTACAAGCATCGGAAGGAGTATTTAGATCGCCACTAAATACATACATCATCTTAACAGGCCCACCAGGTAGTGAAAAACTCCTGTTTTTGAAAGGATATTAAAAGATGTAATGGAAGACTATCAGTTGCGTCACGACGGACAGACATTCCATATTGAGAATTACACCACTGCCGGGATGCAGCAACATCAGAAAACCAATGAAGGCTATGGCTTAATAAGTAGTGACGAGGGACATCGCATCTTGGCTATGATTCAACTAAAACACTCAAAGGGCGAGGCGGAGCGTGCATTGCTATGCAAAATGTGGGGTGGATCAGGAGACCACACCGTACTAGCATCAGGAGAGGATTTTTTAAGGACATCTATGTCTATGATCTGTTTTATCCAACCATCACTACTATTACAAGAGCTCACGATTATGACTGCAGAAGACGGTTTCATTGATAGGCTATTAGTCATGTCACCAAAAACAACATTCCATAAAGCGGCAACATTAAGGGACAAAATAGCACAGCTAAATACGACGACGATAACAAAATTTAAAAACATTAAAAAAAAAATGGAAGACTACCACAGCGACGCATCAAGAATGTACACGCTGTCGCCATCGGCATTAGACAAATTTTACGATTACTCTTGACTCTTTCATAGAGTATATGGAACAAAAGTGGAATGACATCAGTAAGTATAATTTCTTTAATATAACTATATATTCCCAATGAAACCTTGGTCAAAATACTCTCCCTCCAGGCGCCCTCCCTCCATCCTTCACTCCCTCACTTCTTCCACCCCACTCTCACTCCCTCCCTCCCTTGTACGCATGCATGTATGCACGCACGCACGCACGTACACACACATACACGAAATTGCTGCATTATCTTACATATTTTTAGCTTTATCATTTATCCGTCTACCAATGCATCCTCAACAATGGCACGTTTGATTATTTTCAAACAGATTTTTATAAAAATTTCACAAAATTATGCAATTTATTCATTCTAAAAATTGGCTTTTATCCTAAATCCAAAATAGGCTCCTGCTATCGGCTGTCACCTTGATATTGTTACAATGATAACTAATTAGATCAGATTTGAAATTTTTTCAAAAACGCACTTGAGTAGCTTCTGATATCTTTCCTCGGCTTGTTGTCATGGTGGTGATATTATTCGCTGATTGCGGAGCTCATATACAATATTGTACCTGTGACTAACGGATTAAAAGTTTAAAATTTACAATACCGAAAAATCATAGTAACCCCATCAACATCGAATTGTGTTTAGACATTTTTATGTTTGTTTTCTCATACGATAAATTTTTTAATTACAGGTACTCTCTCATCCACACAAAACGCAGGAGATGGTGACGCAAAAGTGGTATCCAGTAAAGATGCTCAACACGTTCTGCACCTGTCTGCGAATTTGCATATACTCACAACCATCTTGAAAGACAAACTTCATGGAAATAACAACATTCACATACCAGAGACGCTCAATGCCGCGATAACTTTGTATGGATATATACAGCAGCAAAAAGCAATCTTCTTACGGGTAAATTATATGATTTTATCGAGATAAATGACAATATTTGGAAATCATCTTACACACTATGTTGTGTTAAAATGTCAGTCAAATCAAACTATCCGCCTCTTAGATATCCATATGACGGCATCTTAACATGACATACCTTATTGAAATCGGATAAACGACATTCATATATTTCACTTTGTACCACTATCACTCTGAAAGTTTGGTAAATTGTATACTTTATTTTGACAATAAATGATAAAATTTGAACAAACTTATTAAACAACTATGGACATGCAGCCGGCAAGCCAGCCAGCCAGCCAGCCAGCCATGCCCGCGGTGGGCAGATAAATAAAACCAAATATACCTGTAAAAATAGAAACTAATAAATTTTTTCACATTCAGGCCGCATCCAGCGCATCAACAACAGAAACGGTATCAATCGGCAAGGTCGTGACGGTAAAAGACAGAATTGTGAGAGCTAAGTCGCAAATAACTGGACCAGTAACTACACCACGCCTTATTCAACGGAAGCTGAAAGGAGTTACTACTGATATCATCCAATGTATGTAACACATAAAATAAAATAGGCTTGTTGGAAGTTGATGGAAATATAATCATTCTCTACTAGGTAATTCTGAAGACTACATTGCATGTTTGAAAGTTAGCTACTGTATACGGAAGACTAAATCTAAGAAAATTCTCTTTCCCACTACGGTGTGCATACCATTTGAACGGTCTAGACGAAAATGTTGTCACTGCACCATCCATCAACACATTCAAAAGTAGGCTTGATAAGTTATGGAAATGCCATCCACTACGTTTCAATTTTGAATCCACAGCCGACTTCACCACTGTATAGAATATAGAATTAGACCTGACGTTAGAGGCTTGTTGAAGGCCTGTAGTCAGTAGAATTTCATGTTTCATACGCACACGCACACCAGACAGTGTATTACCAACTTTGCAATATATAGTAAAGCAATTTGCATGTTATATAGGCCTACTTTTAGGCCCTATATGTCAGCTAATATCTCACGTGATCTAAAACATGTAAATGATGCAACCACAATTTACAATAGTATAAATCTGTTAAATGAAATACAAATCTTACTCATTATATTTTCAGATGTTAATGTTCAAAATTATTTTCTAATTTTAGCCATCATGGAAGAACTTGACAGAGAAGGTTTGTGGCGAGTATAGAAGCAATATTGACAAGCGGGGGAGATCTGTGTTTTATAAGAAGTTTTCAATTAATGATGCCATGACGGAAATATTGCGGAGTGCTGGCGTTGATAAACAGCAGTATATATCAAATCTCGTCGTCACGCAGGACATGCCACCGTCTATGAAAGATATATGTGAACATCATCCAGAGTGGGAATTATTAGTAGATATTGTTAAACATTGAAACAGTGACGTCATGACCGTAGCGGGCATTCACATAAAAGATATTGTAATCTCCTCCGTCCGTCTGTTCGTCACGCTATTTCCTACAAAAATTTGTTGGTGGAATTCAACCAAATTTTGTCGGTTACAAATGTGATTGCGGATTGCATACGTCATTTTTATTTAGCTCCCCCCCCCCTAGAGATGTGGGGGGGGGGGGGTGTATCATGTGTTATGGGGGACGGTGGGTTACAAGAGCTCATATATAAAAAAAAAGAATTTCGTATGTAGGTTACTCATATGATTGCGGATTACGAGACGTCATTTATTTTTGCCTACAGCATTTTGGGTCAGGAGATGTGGCAAAAACGTTAAATACACGTAAAGAAATAAAATTTGCGGTGGTGTACCATCGTCTGCACATTCTAGTATAGATATAATTCTAAAGAGTAACAAACTGTCATTTTCCTGCTAAAAGGTCATAATAAGCATGTCATTGAATCCATATAACTACGTCATAAAACTTTCTAATGTTAAAATTGCTTCAATCCGCGGCTTCCTCATTAAGCAAATCGCCAAAATTTCTGGCCCATAACTACAAAATATGTCTAGCTGCAATACGCTTGTAAATTCATAAATTTATGAATTTTCACGCGTATTGCAGCTAAACACCTTTCGCAGTTACAGGCAAATATGTATAACATGGTCCAATCTATTTGTCCAAACAACTGGTAATAGATAACTTACACATGTATGACAATTCTATTCCATTCAATGTATATAGTTTATATTACTATATTTTTGTGTCAATAAATTAATTGAATATGCAATTATTTACCACAAAAGTCACACGTTCCTCTTTTTGATGTTACCTCACCAGTATATCACGCACGCATTAGGATATCGACCTGTCCATCAGTTTGCATTCATGTGGACTCATCCACATTACCATAGTAAGATAATATAACAGTTTGGTTGACTGTCGACCTGTCAACTAGTATATCTTTCTATCTGTATGACTGCCGACTGTCGACCTGTCAACTTTTATATGCTTATATCTGGCTTACTGTCGATCTGGATGACTGTCGACCTGTCTACGAGTATATCTTTAGATCTTGCTGACTGTCCACCTGTCGACCTGTCTACGAGTATATTTTTAGATCTTGCTACCTGTCGACCGTCAAACTGTCGGCTCGTCCATCTTTAGATCTTGCTGACTGTCTACCTGTCGGCTTGTCTATCAGTAGCCCATCTCTGTTCTTTGGAAGAACTTCGGCAGCCTCTGCTTGTTTTAAAACAACCGGCTTTTCCACTGAAGGAGTTGTAACTGGAACAGATGTTTTTTCTTGTATCGTGACTTCATCCACAGCTACCCTCATATTTGTCCCCCGTTCTGTCTCGCTGAGTCTACGTGACTTGACTACAGGTTCTTCGTCCACCACACTAGCTCTTCCGGATGTAATCGTATAAAGCGGAGGGGAAGATGTATATCGGTTGTTGGGATGGCAGCCAATAGGTAAGTCCAGATTTCCCGGATCCACAAAATGATGCTTATACAGGACATCCTGTGGACAGCTCCGTGTATTGGCCAAATCCCTGGCAACATCCATAGTGGAGAAATTGTGAACACTTACCATGTGGCGAGCCACATCGTATACTCTTCTCCATACCGCACATCTCCGTCCACCCACCGGACAACTAAAAAACACAGATTTTGGTAAATGAACATATTTAGAATGTCAGACCAGCGCCGACAGCTGTGCAAAAACTAGATGGCTAGATCCCTCTCGCGTTTTTTCCATGAGGGACGACGAGGAGCGAGTGCCAGATCATCCCCCTTTCCTGCCAGCTCCACACCATCTAAGTCTGAATGAATGCACTTTCCTCCTCCCCGAGAAGACTCATTCCGTCGGAATCCTCCAGCAAGGCTTCCAGGGCCATGCTTTCAGTGACACTCGCCATTTCTAGAAATACACAAAGGGAACACATCCTTAATTCCATACAATATATCTCAGGAAAGGCAGTCCTCCCTTACTCCCACCCATAACGTGTAGGTGCCCGGTGAGTGCGTGGCTGTCGCTTTGCTGCTGAATCCTTTCCAGGTATTTCGGGTAAATTCCATGTTGGACATTCCTTATTTATTAACTCCGAATTATTTTGAGCTAAGTCCTTCCCCACGCCCTCGGGGATATTGGGTGGATCTAACAACCAATTTACGGGGTTTTCCTCACATAGGTAGAGTTTGAGATGATCAACGTGAACTATTTTTGATTTCTCATTCTGGGGCCTGGATTTTGTAGGTGACCTCTCCCAGCTGCTGGGTTATAAGATAAGGCCCCTTCCACCCTTGTCCAAACTTCTCCCGGGTACCAGGTGGATACCACCGCCAGACCCAGTCACCTATCTTAAAGGTGTTGTCTCGCCTTTTTAAGTCATATAGGCGTTTTTGCTGTTCTGCACTCTTTTTTAGGTTACCCCTCGCAAGGTGATAGGATGCTTCAAAAACATCGCGCAACCATTCAACATACAGCACGGGACATTGTGGATGACTTTCAGTCTTGGGAGGCCATCCAATGATTAAATCAAGGGGTATGTTGGCTTCATGTCCATACATCATTTTGTGCTGGGAAAACCCAGTGCATCTAGCACACCAATCAACTACGTCTTGTTTATATCCAGGCCAATAAAATCGTGGCGTTATATGTTCTCTTAATGCCTAGATGGCCACTAGTTCGTTGATTGTGAAGTTGGAACAAAATTTCCCTCCGGATGGATTTAGGAGCTACTACCTGTTTCCTAGAACCTGCTCCCACCACTTCCTTAACTCGGTACATTATACCATTCTCTATCATTAAACTCGATCACTGAGCACACAATGCCTTCACTTTAGCACTTTCCATGGCCACTAACTCCTTATCGGGACAAGAAGCATTCATCTTCAGGAACCTTTTACAGCTTCCAATCGCCAAGTCCACATCTTGCAACTTTCTGAGTTACTCATTGGAGATCGCGCCTTCCCAACGGCCTTCCCACCCGTTTCCCACCAGCGGCAGGGGGCCCTGACTTGCAGTGTTTTGGAAATAACTGTCCGAGATGATTTTTCATACATGAATCTGTCAACCAATCTTTTACAACCACTGCCGACATGTGCAACTGATGTTTCACCTGATGGTATTATGTTATATTTTGAACCTTATGACTGATGGTGCTAACGTTCAGCCTAAGGTGCTACAAGATATGGTTGCCAAAAAACGAACTTCAGCTCCCTGTCTGCACCGCACCGCTCATGAATATGGTAAATTGGTACATATAAACAAGTCACAGAAACCTACTGCACAGAAAATTATGAAACTTAGTGCAGGGCTTTTCAAGGCAATGCAGCATCTTGGTGTCTATGTACCTGTCGTCCATGTATTAACACCACGGAACTGCCCACTGGAAGCACCCATATCATTCTCACCAGGTGTAGATTCCCTTCCCAATACCATAAACGGATCAGACCTGTGACCCTTTCCTAGTGAGGAAGTGGCAGTTGTTAGCAAGACTCTCCCTGTGGCGTATTGTTCTAGCTATACAGATTCCATTCAACACACAGAAGCTGACAGAATAATGATCGAAGAGATAATGCGAGGTCAACAGAAAAACATTGAATGGTTTTATCACAGAATGGGGTCGATAACATTAACTAATGCATGATATTGAGATCTACAATGGCCACAAAATATCCACAGACCGAATAGCGCATGTCATGTGATACCGGTATCGGCATAGGGTTCAGCCAAACATGTCTACCAAAGAACCTTTGAAATGGGGTGTCGTAAATGAAGACAGAGTGAGAGAATTGTACAAGAAACAGATGTCGCAGAGGCACATAAATTTTAATATACAACAGTGCGGGCTCAGGGTCCACTCAACATGTGGTGTCAATCACAATATGAATGTAGGCTACAGATTTGGTGATTCTACATTGTTGCATTGCAGAGTTATCGATGAAAATGTGTATTCTGATATGCACTAACTGATCACGTGACTTCGATATTTCACCCTTTGACCTCGAACTAAAATTTGTCATAGCCATTCATAATATGAATGTTTGTGCAGAATTTAGTGATTGATTTAGTGATCATTAGATTCAGGAGATATGCCTCGGATTAACAGTTAGATGTGAGTAATTATAATTTAGAATTCTACACAGGCTAACTTACACATGTATTGCCATAGGGTGCTAGTATGTATGATTAAATATTACTAAATAGTGATGGATCGTCGATATTGTTTAGAAATGTATATATTGGTCGATACTAATTACATCCATGTTATTTTATAGCCTACAGTACATTTGCATAACTTAACCATTTACCACTCAAGCCATCCAAAACAGCTTCTGTAGTCGTCTTGAGAAATTTCCATTCAGAGGCTACTTTTGGAAATTTACTAGATGAATGAGTGGCTGCTAACAAAGCCAGTTGTTCCTGTGATAAATTTACAAGAATAATCATCTCTTGGTCTGCAAATTTACATTTTTCTTTAACAAATTTGAGTATCAAAGCACCCACCTGTTCTTAGTGACCGATTTTTAAAACCGAAATTTATAACATAAATAATGAGCATCAGAGACAGGACGCCATGTCATCAGATCCCAATAGCATACAATCACCATATCATTAGATCCCAATAGCATACAATCACGTAAGATTTATAAGATGTTTCACACAATTAACTCACTGTTAGGAAAGTGATTACTCCACACTTTGTCCCAGTTAGCCCTATTTATGGCTCGAATCCACATCTTTTTCAGTGTTATCTCTTGGGATAGAGTCGTAACTGCGCTTCACACTGTGTGGCTTATCCAGACCTCTCCTGTTTGTGCAACCAATTACACAGCAACTTGACCCTGAATTACCTGGTAATTTTGCAAGAAGTATTGGAGATGACATTATGGCTGCTATCAGAAAATTAACAAAAAACTGTTATTCAGCTTATACTGCAGACCTAGAACTAGATGTAACAAGTAATCAAAGAATTCCGAGTCGTCCACCTGCCCTTTTTGGATGAACTTGACCATTGGCCTTTTCAGCAAAACTTGAAGGTCTGTTGAATATTTTGGAAATACTTTGTTAACCATTGCTGTCCAATTATTTTCAAAATATTCAACAGATTCAGGCAGGTGTGCGTACATTAATGTCAAGCTATTCGGTAAGTATAATCTTTTCAAAATACATGCAATTCACGCGTATGTGCGTGCGTGCGTGTGTTCAGAAACAACCCGAAATAGAATTGGTTCATAGCTTCAGATTGTAACTAGAAAGGCTGTTGACACGGGTAGATTATATCTTTCCAAGTATGGGTCCTGGGAATATAGCTTGAAAAAGAATACAAAATACATTTTTGATCAATATTCCATCATCCTTATATAATATATATATATATATATATATATATATATATATATATATATATATATCAGGGCTCCCAAAACAAATTTTTACAGCCGGACACACGGGGTGGGGTGACGACCGGGGTTGTTAATGTAACTGAAATTAATTACCAAAAATTGCATATTTGCATTCCCAGATTGATATAGGATGAGGCTGTAAATTGTTTAGATTCTAATATTTACTAGTAGATTTCTCGATTTCGCAAGAAAATTTGATTCTAAAATGTTGATAAGTGTAAGACACTAACACGAAAATAGAACACATTTTTACAATAGAAATTTTTGCGGTCTTACACTATGATTAATGTATACCTCATATCCATCATTCCCGTAGTCAAATTATTAAATGGGACTGCCTAAATATTGGCTACGCTTTAATAAATGGCGTCTATTACCGTTTACCACATCAAAATTAATCCACAATTTGACATAAAATGGCATCATAAAAATATAATCAGCTAACGAGTTTTAAGTCATTACTCCAGTAGCGCCAAAACTCATATATTCATACCTGAGTAGGGTTCTTATGCGCAAAAACATAAGTGCTTTGGTGCTGGCAATGATAGGATAACTAAGTTAAGGACATTTATCACACATTTCCCGGTTCTTCTACAAAGGAGGTGACAATCTATAGAAGTTATAAATTATGTACTTTCGCAAACCTGTATAAATAGAGTGGTAGCCTCAAGTACATACTCGAGTAGCTACTAGAGTGACGAACTAAACGTAACAAATTAAAAAATATCAATATTTAGAGTGAGTACTTACGTAGTCGCCTATAATTTACAGTCCTAATATACTGGACCCGGGAACTCTATATATGATCATAACGTGATGGTGATCGAGTATTATACATTCTATCGGTTTATACTTTCTGACTGTAAATATTTATTTTTTGCTCTGAGCGATCACAAAAACGTGTCAAGATGTCTGGCTGGTCATATATTATAAGTTTAGCAACAGTGAAGTTTGGTTTGTTGTATTAAAACTATGCGTCCATTTACAACCAAATTTGCAGGCATGTTTCGTCAATGTAATGTCTTGCTGATCATGAAGAAATGCAGATCATTTCATGCATTTCTCGGCCGCACGCTTACTGCATGTGAAAATGCATTTATCATGCACTGGCAGGCAAAAAATCTCCATATTGCAAGTTTACCCTACCGAACATGGGAGCGCCATGAAGTAATGGGAAGACTCACTGCTGGGCAGAGCGTTCGCGCTGTTGCTCGACATTTTAATGTTCACGCCTCAACCATTTCCCATCTCCGCCAACGTGAGCAGGAAACTGGACATGTTAATGACCGACCACGATCTGGCAGACCAAGAGCAACAACACCACGAGAAGACCGCTACTTAGTGACGTCATCACGATGTCACAGGTTTGAGACTGCGCCACGGCTGTCCCGTAATTTGCACACCGCTACCGGCACTACAGTGCATGCACAAACTGTGCGAAACAGACTCCATGGTGCTGGACTGCATTCCCGTCATCCACTTGTTGCTGTTCCGCTTACAGAGCATCACATCGAGAATCGGTTTGCATGGGCAAGAACTCATCAGCGATGGCGTGCTCAACAATGGAGCCACGTTTTGTTCAGTGATGAGTCGAGGTTTTGTGTGGATGTGGCGGATGGTAGGCAACGGGTTTGGCGACGTTTAGGAGCACGACAGATTCGGTGGCGGCAGTGTCATGGTGTGGGCTGGAATCCATGAAAATGGCAAAACAGATCTTAGTGTGATTCGTTACTGTGAAGATGTTGTCGCCCCTGTTATCATCCCTTTTATGCAGCATCATGCAGACTTTATGCTCCAGCAAGACAACGCCCATCCTCATTCAGCTAGGGTCACTAGTGATTTCCTTGAGGCTAACAATGTTCCAGTGTTGGACTGGCCAGCGCGATCACCGGACCTGTCTCCTATCGAACACGTGTGGGACATTCTTGGCCGTATGGTGCGTGAGAACCATCCACATCTTCACCACGGGCAGGAACTGGAAGCTGCACTGCTCCAGAAATGGGATGCGATTCCTCTTCGTGACATCAGGTGCTTAATTCGAAGCATGAGAAAGCGATGTATGGCGGTGGTTAACACTTTTGTGTACACTTTAGTGGAATGCGGACTAGGATGGTATGACAGACCCACCGTATCAATATGATTGAGTAACACCAGGATTTTGTTTGCGACATCATGAAGCTGGCATTGCGACATCATGAAGCTGGCATGACATTCACGCCTGCCCTGGTTGGTTTGTGTGAAGGTATATACATGAATGATGGCTGTTGGTGAGGCTCG
Organism: Chaetoderma sp. LZ-2023a; assembly: GCA_034401795.1. NCBI lineage: Eukaryota > Metazoa > Mollusca > Caudofoveata > Chaetodermatida > Chaetodermatidae > Chaetoderma > Chaetoderma sp. LZ-2023a. The sequence goes on from CM067362.1 coordinate 52,790,034, forward strand.
TATGACACGCCCACCTGACCTGGTTGTGTGTATGTAAGAATATGTACAATAGGTGGTCTATTGACATAACTAGAGCGTAGGCCTAGTAGAAACAACACAGTCTCTGACTGAATCATTCAACGATTTTATCAGAACAGACAGTTATGTCTTAGGATGTTGCTGTGGACTTGGCGTGTTCAGCTGTATGCCCACTGCTTCATTTTCCACTGACTTATACAATGGATGCATGTGACTTACATGCATTTTGTACTCTGCAGCAAAGTCGTATTAAATTCCTGATCTTGCCAGAAACGACCCAGTCCTGTCATATTTAAACACTGAATCGATGTATACTAATGCACTGGGTTTCCATACATTGTTGATTCAGCTTGTAAATGAATGTTTCCGTATATCCAGTTTGGCCCTATCCTTTCGTACCCTCAGGCTATGGCCTCTTGTAGAGCTGTCTTCTATTAACTCAAACATGTTGTCTGTCACATCTGTGTCATACGCTCCATTCAGGATTTTGTAAACTTCAATCATGTTACCTCTCAGTCACCTATATTTGAGCATTGGCAGGGCAATCCAACTCTTTAAGCATGGGGACAAGCTTTGTTGCCCGCTTCAGTACATTTTCTACCACCAGGGTTTCCGTCTTACTCTGAGGTCCCCACACACTGACTGCATATTCAAGATGCGGCCTCACCAATGCTTTGAATAGGTAGGTGAATATCTCCTCTTCAAGATAGGTAACGTTCTTCTTATTAACCCCATAATGCTGCTTGCTTGTGTGCCTTAAATGATAGGTTGTTGTCGGTGACCACTCCAATATCTTTTTCTTTATCTACAATCTGAAGTGTAACCCGCTCTCCATTTTGTCTATATAAATGATAATCTCTCTTTATTTTCTTTTTGTGTTTTTGGCTCTGTATTGTCATTACTTTACATTTGTCTGGATGAAACCTAAATAGTCATTTACACGTCCAGCTCTGAAGTGCATCTAAATCATTTTGCATCTCATCATCCGGCCCCCACCCCCTACTCCTTTATTGCTTTGTATATCTTTGTATCATCTGCAAAGAGATATGTTGCTGCCTTCACTACATCTGGTAAATCATTTATGTGTAGAACGAACAATACCGGGCCTAATACACCACCCAGGAACAGGGTCAACGGCTTTCATGAAGTCCATGTACACTGTATCTATCTTCCCGCCTTTATCCACGATACAAGTCCAGTCCTCCATGACTTTCAACAACTGTAGGGTAGTTGTTCTTCCCGACAGGAATCCAAATTGGGATTTACTAAACAGCTTATTTCTGGTCATGTGGTCCATAATCTTTGCTCTAACCAACTTCTCCATTTTTCCATACATTTTCTGATAAAAATTCATCATCAATCCATTCACTTTTGGCCAGTCTAACTGTGTGTGTATGTGGGTTTTTTTTGTTGTTTTGGTGGGGTTTTTTTTTTGGGGGGGGGGGTTATGGGTGTCCTCCGCCCCCACCTAAAAATGTTTTGAGATGGCAGCTCTTGAATTTTTAGGGTGCGAATATGGAATTTCATATTTAGACACTGAAAAGTTGAGGGGCAAACTCATATCTTTGCCACTACCACACCCCTCTCCACATCCCCAAAAAGCGATAGCTACTTTACCCTTTCCCCCACCTCATCATATGCCTGTGCTTTTCTTCATATCAAAAGATGCGTGCGTTTGCATTCGTGCTTGCATGTGCGTGAGAAGATAGGTCTTTGCATGCATATGTGATATATTACAGCATAATAGTAATGTACCACAAATAGCTGTCAGTCTACCCATCCCAAGGACCCCTCCCACCAATAATTTTTTCCAATGTGTTAATTAATTTATGTGATTAATATATTAAATAGACATTTTTTGTAGGTTATAGCCATACATTAATCAGTATTTTACAATATAAGTAGTGTAATGTAAACTTGCACGTATCCTGTACTAGTAGCATACGTGTGCAAGTGCTTCATACTAGGCCACAGATAACGGTGTGGGAAATTTTGATTGAGTCGTCTGTGCTTGTATCAGATCCCATAAAATATAATATTTGGAACAATCCTCAAAATATATTTATGTATCTTGTGAATTATTACTCCTAGCATACTCACGTCGTCGTGCAAAAAAAATCAGAAAGTATCGTTTCAAATGAGGTGTCACAGAATTTCGATTACCACCGCTAAAACTTTCACGTTAGCTGTCAGACATTTGTTTACACCGGAAATCTCCCTGCTGTGACCATAACATGAGTATAAGGCATATACATGCATTTGTCTGAAAGTAGTGACAGATGAACATTCAGTAGATAACGGAGGGTGGGATACAGTGTTAGTAGAATTAGATGGATTTTACATACTTAGCCTTCCTTCTGGTACAGCTCAGAGATTCTCTTCACCAGATGCCTTTTATTTATCATCCAATCGCTCTAGACTTCCTCCGGTTCCGATGGCAGCCTTAAAGTTGTCATACCGGATTTGCTGGTTTTTCCATTACTTGAACAGTCTGTTCTTAGATCAGTTCAGAGATGGAGCATTTACGACTTCTGGGAGATGATTCCATATTTTTGCGGCCTGTACTGTGAAGTAGTTCTACCTCTACATTGATGTGCACGTTTGGGGGTAGATCTTCATGGAATTTCCATGCATACTGTATCTTTCTGAAACATCGCTCCAGTTTTAAAAAAGTCACTCGTGCCTCCTTACCATACTCCATGCAGTATCTTGTACAGTTCTATTACATTTCCCCTGGCTCTTCTGTACGATAATGTGGGTAGCTTGATGCATCTTAGCCTCTCTGGATATGTGAGATCTTTCATTCCCGGAATTTGTTTGTACGTTGTACCCCTTCAGTTAGTTGTGTGTTTGACTTTTAGTGGTGACCATATCGGGTGGCGAAATCTATGTGAGTGTGCACTAGACCTTTATATAAGGGGGGATATACGTTTCTGCATTTAGATACTGAAAGGTCCTTCGTATTAGAGCAAACATGGAATTGGCTTTTTCACTTTTTCACTGATGTCTTGTTCAACGCTAAGATCAGAATAGTGTCTACTGTCTGGAGTATTCTGTAATGTAGCTCATAATTTAGTCCTTCGTTGTTCTTCTGGCCTATATGCTTGTGCCTACATTTGTCTAGATCGAACATCAATAACCATAGATTCCGCCATCATGTTTAGGTCCTTTTGAAGTTTCCTGATCCTATTTGCTCGTGATAGTTTTAAAGATATTGGTATTGTCCACAAACAGGTACATTTCGGACACAATTATGTTTGGAAGGTCATTTATAAAACAAACAAATAGCACTGGTCCCAACACTGAACCCTGCGGTATTCCTGAGATTACATTTGTCCATCCAGAGTACTCCCCGTTTACGGCTACTCGTTGTGTTCTTCCCTCAAAAAGTTTTTGATCCAGTCTGTAATACTTTCATTTATGCCATACCATCTTAGCTTGCTTATTGGCCTCTTATGGGGCACAGTGTCGAAGGCTTTCTGGTAATCCATGTAGACTCAGTCAATGGGTGCTCCAGTGTTTCCGTCCATGTGGCTACGGCTAGCAGCTGTAATGTGCTTAATCTATCATAGATAAACCCATACTGTTTTGATAATGTGGTTTCTGATGCATGCCACTGATCTAAGGCTTACTGGGCTATAGTGCCCAGCTTGGCCTTTCTCTCCTTTCTTGTATATAGCAGTGAGTTGTGCTTTCCTCAAGTCATCTCGAATTTTACATAGCCGAAGTGACTGATTAAACAGCATAGTTAGTGGTTGAATTATTGATTCTGCCGTTTCTTTCAGAAATCGTGAGTGTAGTTCATCAAGGCCCGGTGATTTATCTATCTTAAGTGTGTCTGGTCTCTTTCGTATTTCCTCATTTTTAACCACTAGGTCGGACAATTCATGTTGCACTTCTTTCTTTGGTTGGTGGGAATTTCGCCCTTTGGCTCGTTTACAAACACACTGTTGAAGAATGTGTCCAAAGTCTCTGCTTTGTCTTTATCGGTCTCCATTTTCTGTGATGTTGGGTCATTTGGGCCTATATATAGATCGCCAATTCCTACCCTCGCTTTTTGATTTTGACTCTAATATACTGCCAAATTGCTTTTGGGATAGCCTTTGATTTCTTGGATGTCATTTTCAAATTTGTTTTCGAATCTTTCGGATTTCCTTCCTTATTTGATTACATACTCTCCTATATTCTTTTTGTGTTTGTGGGTCTTTGGTTTTTATTGCCTTCCATGAAAGTGTGTTCTTCCACTTAATCTTCTCAATAGCCTCTCTGTTTGTGTTTCCTTGTTTGAATACACTTTATAGGGATGTAACAGCTTTGTACCTTTATTTTATTTAGGAATATCGACCACTTAGTGTTTAAATCCTCGTCTACATTGAGGAGGGGCTTCCAGTCAATGTTATGTAATTCGTTGGTGGGAGCTGTGAAATCTCATTTGTCATAGCATTTCCTGTACTTATGTAAGATTGGAACATTTGAGTAGCAATTAAAATTGAAACGGAGTACACAGTGGTCCCTTTTTCCCAGCGGGCTTTGATACTCTACCTCTGATATCATATTCTCTTCATTTGTTAGTATTGACACTCTACCTCTGATATCATATTCTCTTCAGTTGTTAGTATTAAGTCCAACAGGTGTGGCATGTCACTTCCTCTCCAGCGGGCTGTCTGTGTTACATGTTGGTACATGTAATTATCTAGAATGCATTCCATGAATTTGTATTCTTGTGTATCAGTATAATAGCATTAACGGAAACTTGGCTGAAGGCCGATGGTGACAATGTCGTGATAGGGGACCTGACCCCTGAAGGTTATAAACTGAAACAAATCCCGAGACCATCTAGAAAAGGTGGTGGTGTAGGCCTTTTGTACAAAGAAAATCTTGGTATCAAACTAATTAAATCGCCTTCATACCACACCCTCGAGACCATTCAGAACTCTGTTTTAATTAGAGTCGTAGTCGTATATCGCCCGACACCATCAAAGAAGCATAATCCTCCAATTGCTCAAGTTTTCAATGAACTATCGTTGTTATTTGATCGGTACGCACTAAGTAATGGCAACTTACTAATATCGGGTGATTTTAATTTTCACATGGAAGATAATGACGATCACAATGCATCAGTTCTACGAACACTCCTGGAATCATCTAATCTTGAACAGCACGTCAGAAGCCCCACACACAGGAAAGGACACATATTGGATCTTATAATAACACGATCAAGCGAATCACTCGTCAGGAATGTCAATATTGACAATGGCGCCACAGATTCTGATCATGCATTTATAACATTCGATCTGATGCTTGCTAAACCACCTCGACCTAGGAAGGTAATTACATACAGGAACTCATATTCGCCATCTCTCCAGTCGATCAAATTTGATATTAAATCGTCTGCCGATGACTTATCACAATTAGTCAAGCAGTATAACAATGACCTTAGCTGCATTCTTGACAAACATACCCCACTGAAGAGAAAGGTCATTGTAGTTCGGCCTCAATCTCCCTCGTACAATAGTGAGATTAAACAAGCCAAAACATTGTGTCGTAAACTAGAACGCCGGGCTCGAAAAACTCAGTTGCACGTTCATAGGCAAGCGTATGTTAATCACCACAGCTAAGCACGCTTATTATTCAGAACTTGTGTCCGAAAATGCAACAGATCAACGAAAGTTGTTTTCAATCCTTAATGAACTACTTCATAAAGACACCAGAACCAACAATCTTCCACAGCACTCTGACCCATCCGAACTTGCGGACAGATTCGCCAAATTCTCCATAGACAAAATTGAACTAATTCGCGGTAACATTGTGACACATCCAGATTACGTACCACATATCTGCGATGTTCTCCGTCCATCAGACTACTCATTGACGCAGTTCACACCAGCATCTGATGAAGAGGTGTCCAAAATAATCCGCAATTCGCCGACTAAGTCATGTGCAAGAGACCCATTTCCTACACATCTGTTTAAGGAGTGCAGCCATGAACTGCTGCCTGTCGTAAATAAAATCATCAACATTTCATTGATAACTGGAACTGTGCCTGATGACTTTAAATCTGCAAATGTAATGCCACTACTGAAGAAACCATCTCTAGACTCTGATGTGCTTACAAACTACCGTCCAGTGTCCAATCTATCATATATCTCAAAAATGTTAGAAAGGATTGTCGCTGATCGTCTAAATAGTTACCTGGAAGCTAACAATCTTCTCGAACCTTACCAGAGTGCATACCGGAAGTTACATAGTACAGAAACAGCACTACTGCGAGTGCAGAATGACATACTATGTGCCATGGATGATCGTAAGTGCGTTTTACTTGTGTTGCTAGACTTGTCTGCTGCATTCGATACCATCGACCATCACGTCTGCAGGAACTAGGCATAACTGGCACTGCGCTGTCCTGGTTCAAATCCTATCTCGCTGGTCGCTATCAGACTATCATCGTAAAAGACAACAAATCATCTTATCGTGAACTATTGTCTGGCGTGCCACAGGGGTCGGTTTTGGGCCCTCTGCTTTTTACGATCTACACAGCACCTCTCGATTGCTTATTACGAAGTCAGGAAATTGATTATCATCTATATGCTGATGATACCCAATTGTATTTGGCCTTCCATCATAGCAATCAAACAAACGCTCGTGAGATCTTAGAACATGGCATTCGCGAGGTGAAGCTCTGGATGCTCAACAATCTCCTACAGCTCAACGACAATAAGACTGAAATCCTGCTAATTTCGTCACGTCAACTCAGGTAAAAAATTGACATCGAGCAACTTCAAATTGGACAGAATAACATCAAATTTAATTCTAATGCTCGCAACCTCGGGGTAATCTTCGATGATGCGATGTCAATGGACAAGCACATAACATCAGTTTGTCAATCACTATTTCGGAACTTTAGAGACATTAATAGAATACGGAAATTACTTAGCGGGGATACAATTAGGTCACTTGTTCATACCACCATCACATCTAAACTAGATTACGGCAACTTACTGCTAGCTGGCATCACCAACGAACAACTACACAGACTTCAGAGAGCACAAAACGTAGCAGCTAGACTAGTAACACATTCTCACCGTCATGACCACATAACCCCTGTACTTAAACAGCTTCACTGGCTATCCGTTAAAGAGCGAATCAACTACAAAATTGCACTTCTAGTCTTTAAATGCGTGCATGGACTTGCACCACTATACCTCTGTTCATTGATAACGAAGAGAATAGCACCAAGATCCCTGCGATCAACTGTTGTGTAGTTCCACCCGGTAATTTAATGGGTGGACAATGAGCCTTTTCAAAAGCTGGCCCAAAACTCTGGAACAACCTCCCGGCACACATTCGGAACTGTGATCAACTTGAACCTTTTAAAAAAACGCATCTTTTTTCTTAAAATTTTAATTTTGTAAAGCGCCCTTGAGCGATTAATTTCGGAATCGGAGCTATAGAAATATCTACATACATACATACATACTTGAACTGATAACTGTAAGTTTATTTCGTAACCGATCTGCATTTGTATAAAGACAGTTTAGTTTTCCAACTAGTGTACATGTATTTATATTACGTTACATTTGTAGCGAAGTGCAATTAGCTTGTGTCCCGCAATCGCTGTAGTTGATATATGGCTTTATATGTTATGGCCAACATTTATTATTTGGTATTACTTTTCTGGATTACCGATGTTGACACCTTGTTAACGCAATATGATCACTCAAAATCAATCACTCCTCCATTCATTCACTCACTCACTCTTACTCTTTCCCTCACTTCATTGCTCTTGCTCATGCACTCACTGTCCCTACTGCACTCACTCATTCTCCCCACTCGCTCCTGGTCTCACTTATACTCACTCCTTCCCTCACTTACTCTCGCTCCTTCCGTCACTTCATTATTCTCGTGCACTCACTCCTTCCTCCACTCGCTCCTGGCCTCACTTATAGTCGCTCTCACTCACTCCTTCCCTCAGTTACTCGTGCTCCTTCACTCAGTTACTCTCGCTCCTTCATTCAGTTACTCTCGTTTCTTCAATCACTGGCTCCTTCATTCAGTTTCGCTCGCTTCTTCAATCATTCGCTCTTTCACTCAGTTACTCTCGCTTCTTCAATCACTCGCTCTTTCACTCAGTTAGTGTCGCTTCTTCACTCACTCACCTTCCCTCACACGTTCTTGCTCCTTCCCTCCCTTTCGCTGAATGCATGCAATTAATCTTTAAGTTGGGCGAGCCATGAATTGATACAAGTCACAAGTAGAATGCACTCATACACCAAGATTGGTTAATGTATACAAAAGACTCGAACTAAAGCTCAGACAAGAATTTTCTATTATGTTCAGTGAACCGTGATAAGTAGGTTACGTTAAGGAGCAGAAGCGCTTAAACATTACAAGATTAATATTCTTGCAATAAACCCCTGAATGCATAAGACAAACTCTACGTATTGAATATTTTCGATGGAAGAAGGATTCGGAGTCAAATGATGTTTCGGTATGTAACATAATCGAAGACCAATTCAGTTTGCTCTCACAATGACAAAATTATCTTATCGTCCTACATAGATTAATGCGAGATCAATGTTGTTGAAAGCACGAACATTAGTACCCAAATAACCAACTATCATTAGAATTCTAACGTCAAAGTTGTCAGAAAACTAATTCCTAAATTCCAAGAGGTTCAATTTAAAGGAGCTCACAAATGAGAAATAGATTTCAATAAAAGCCACCAAAAACAAAAGTTTGACGAAAACATAGATGTATGTGCGGCTAAAGAATGTCCTGTGGACATATCGCCATAACTAATCAGGATACGCTTATTTGGCCATTCTATGCAGGTGAGCTAACAATACATCTAATGGCAAAATATCTTCCAAAATGACTATTTCCATTATCAGTTTACTAGTGCTAAGAGGTTTAAGTATTCTATCTAACAGTTGTATCACTGCTTTCACCGTTTTAAATCCAGTATACATAACTAGAACTTATTGGTTTGATAGACATCTATCGAGTTCCTGATTCCAGGTTCGATTCATGCCATATCTAGGCTGGTTTTATCGCAGTCTATTATCAATAGCTTCCCCAATCTTATACTGGTGCCCAGTTATACTCCTGGGTGGAGAAGGGCAACAATGATTGATGGAAATTGCCTATATTTCCACAGACTGCCGTCAACCACCTGACAGTTGAGGGATTTGAACCGATATGGCTGATTACTGCATGACCAAGCTAGCACCATGGCCATTGTCTCCCAGTATAAATAGCTCATACCACATATAATAATCAATGCACTAGATTCCTTCAGGAAAATACTTTTAAATTTCCCGACAATTTAGCAGGTCAGAGCTATTTTAACCAGAACATATGCAAATGGTACGGTGTAATTATGTACCATGGCGGCCGCATTCCACCCGCTTCCACACCATAACAATATATTTTATCAAACAGAAGGCCTACATCTTAATTATTTAATGTATATATTCTATGTATTCTGAGTTATGTGATGCTCTATATTGTTGTTTGTGTATATCCTGTTCTGTGTGTAATGTATTGTAGTGTAGATATGTAAGGGTCCATCACCTAACCTGTATTATCTGCGAGTATTTACATATATATGAAATAAATATTGAATTTAAATTTAATTAAGTCTCCAGTCCCTAAAATTATTCAAAATTTAAGAGTCAGAGGAGTCCTTTTTGAGTCTCCGGTATAAGTAAACATTTCTTCAAGTCTCCGGCTCTCTTTTCAGTCCCACCAAATCAGTCTTGGCCAAGATCCAAGATGACCACTGGCCAAATCGACAGTCCCCTTACTGTGAGTCCCTTTTCAATCAGGAATTCCTACTGGAGTCCCCATCTGGCTTTCTGAAGTCCATTTTAAGTCCTTTTGCAGTCCAAGACTCTTTCAGCTATTGACGAAACAAATCTATTTTCCCAATTTGGCGTAATACTTAAATTTACCCTAATGAACCAGAGTTATGGCACTTGATTAAAGGTTTACAGTCCTAAAAGATATTGCCCGAATGAGCGTGCGTGCGTGCGTGAGGGAAAGGGTGAGCAAGAGAGATCATACAAACCATTATTGTTTGTATTTCAGACCCAAGATTGCCTAACATGTCGGGGATGTTTATCGCATCTAGGGATATCACATAGGAAGCTGTATGGGCCAGTGCAATGACAAATAATGCCGTCAAGCAACCACTCATCAGCTCGAAGGAGCAGAAGCGCTTAAACGTTACATATAAAGATTAATATTCTTGCAATAAAACCCTGAATGCAGACAAATTCTACGTATTGAATATTTTCGATGGAAGAACGATTCAGAGTCAAATGATGTTTCTGGTATGTAACATAATCGAAGACCAATTCACTTTGCTCCCACAACTGACAAAAATATCTCATCGCCCTACATAGATTAATGCGAGATCAATGTTGTTGAAAGCACGAACATTATTACCCAAATAAGCAACTATCATTAGAATTCTAACGTCAAAGCTGTCAGAAAACTAATTCCTAAATTCGAAGAGGTTCAATTTAAAGGAGCTCACAAATGAGAAATAGATTTCAATAAAAAACCACCAAAAACAAGTTTGACGAAAACATAGATCTAACTTAGCTACTTGATGTATGTGCGGCTAAAGAATGTCCTGTGGACGTATCGCCATAACTATTCAGGATCAGGATACGCTCATTTGGCCATTCTATGCAGGTGAGCTAACAATACATCTAATGGCAAAATATCTTCCAAACTAGGACTATTTCCATTATCAGTTTACTAGTGCTAAGAGGTTCAAGTATTCTATCTAACAGTTGTATCACTGCTTTCACCGTATTAAATCCAGTATACATAACTAGAACTTATTGGTTTGATAGACGTCTATCGAGTTCCTGATTCCAGGTTCGATTCATGCCATATCTAGGCTGGTTTTATCGCAGTCTATTATCAATAGCTTCCCCAATCTTATACTGGTGCCCATTTATACTCCTGGGTGGAGAAGGGCAACAAGGATTGATGGAAATTGCCTATATTTCCACCGACCGCCGTCAACCACCTGACAGTTGAGGGATTTGAACCGATATGGCTGATTACTGCATGACCAAGCTAGCACCATGGCCAATTGTCTCCCAGTATAAATAGCTCATATCACATATAATAATCAATGCACTAGATTCCTTCAGGAAAATACTTAAATTTCCCGCCAATTTAGCAGGTCAGAGCTATTTTAACCAGAACATATGCAAATGGTAAGGTATAATGATGTACCATGGCGGCCGCATTCCAACCGCTTCCTCACCATAACAATATATTTTATCAAACAGAAGGCCTACATCTTAATTATTTAATGTATATATTCTATGTATTCTGAGTTATGTGATGCTCTATATTGTTGTTTGTGTGTATCCTGTTCTGTGTGTAATGTATTGTAGTGTAGATATGTAAGGGTCCATCACCTTATAGGCAGTGCCTTGGATTGACTACCTGTATTATCTGTGAGTATTTACATATATATGAAATAAATTTTGAATTTAAATTTAATTAAGTCTCCAGTCCCTAAAATTATTCAAAATTTAAGAGTCAGAGGAGTCCTTTTTGAGTCCCCCGGTATAAGTAAACATTTCTTCAAGTCTCCGGCTCTCTTTTCAGTCCCACCAAATCAGTCTTGGCCAAGATCCAAGATGACCACTGGCCAAATCGACAGTCCCCTTACTGTGAGTCCCTTTTCAATCAGGAATTCCTACTGGAGTCCCCATCTGGCTTTCTGAAGTCCATTTTAAGTCCTTTTGCAGTCCAAGACTCTTTCAGCTATTGACGAAACAAATCTATTTTCCCAATTTGGCGTAATACTTAAATTTACCCTAATGAACCAGAGTTATGGCACTTGATTAAAGGTTTACAGTCCTAAAAGATATTGCCCGAATGAGCGTGCGTGCGTGAGGGAAAGGGTGAGCAAGAGAGATCATACAAACCATTATTGTTTGTATTTCAGACCCAAGATTGCCTAACATGTCGGGGATGATTATCGCATCTAGGGATATCACATAGGAAGCTGTATGGGCCATTGCAATGACAAATAATGCCGTCAAGCAACCACTCATCAGCTCGTAGGAGCAGAAGCGCTTAAACGTTACATATAAAGATTAATATTCTTGCAATAAAACCCTGAATACAAAGACAAATTCTACGTATTGAATATTTTCGATGGAAGAAGGATTCAGAGTCAAATGATGTTTCTGGTATGTAACATAATCGAAGACCAATTCACTTTGCTCTCACAACTGACAAAAATATCTCATCGCCCTACATAGATTAATGCGAGATCAATGTTGTTGAAAGCACGAACATTATTACGCAAATAAGCAACTATCATTAGAATTCTAATGTCAAAGCTGTCAGAAAACTAATTCCTAAATTCGAAGAGGTTCAATTTAAAGGAGCTCACAAATGAGAAATAGATTTCAATAAAAAACACCAAAAACAAGTTTGACGAAAACATAGACCTAACTTAGCTACTTGATGTATGTGCGGCTAAAGAATGTCCTGTGGACGTATCGCCATAACTAATCAGGATCAGGATACGCTCATTTGGCCATTCTATGCAGGTGAGCTAACAAGACATCTAATGGCAAAATATCTTCCAAAATAGGACTATTTCCATTATCAGTTTACTAGTGCTAAGAGGTTCAAGTATTCTATCTAACAGTTGTATCACTGCTTTCACCGTATTAAATCCAGTATACATAACTAGAACTTATTGGTTTGATAGACGTCTATCGAGTTCCTGATTCCAGGTTCGATTCATGCCATATCTAGGCTGGTTTTATCGCAGTCTATTATCAATAGCTTCCCCAATCTTATACTGGTGCCCATTTATACTCCTGGGTGGAGAAGGGCAACTAGAATTGATGGAAATTGCCTATATTTCCACCGACCGCCGTCAACCACCTGACAGTTGAGGGATTTGAACCGATATGGCTGATTACTGCATGACCAAGCTAGCACCATGGCCAATTGTCTCCCAGTATAAATAGCTCATATCACATATAATAATCAATGCACTAGATTCCTTCAGGAAAATACTTTTAAATTTCCCGCCAATTTAGCAGGTCAGAGCTATTTTAACCAGAACATATGCAAATGGTAAGGTATAATGATGTAACATGGCGGCCGCATTCCAACCGCTTCCTCACCATAACAATATATTTTATCAAACAGAAGGCCTACATCTTAATTATTTAATGTATATATTCTATGTATTCTGAGTTATGTGATGCTCTATATTGTTGTTTGTGTGTATCCTGTTCTGTGTGTAATGTATTGTAGTGTAGATATGTAAGGGTCCATCACCTTATAGGCAGTGCCTTGGATTGACCACCTGTATTATCTGTGAGTATTTACATATATATGAAATAAATATTGAATTTAAATTTAATTAAGTCTCCAGTCCCTAAAATTATTCAAAATTTAAGAGTCAGAGGAGTCCTTTTTGAGTCCCCCGGTATAAGTAAACATTTCTTCAAGTCTCCGGCTCTCTTTTCAGTCCCACCAAATCAGTCTTGGCCAAGATCCAAGATGACCACTGGCCAAATCGACAGTCCCCTTACTGTGAGTCCCTTTTCAATCAGGAATTCCTACTGGAGTCCCCATCTGGCTTTCTGAAGTCCATTTTAAGTCCTTTTGCAGTCCAAGACTCTTTCAGCTATTGACGAAACAAATCTATTTTCCCAATTTGGCGTAATACTTAAATTTACCCTAATGAACCAGAGTTATGGCACTTGATTAAAGGTTTACAGTCCTAAAAGATATTGCCCGAATGAGCGTGCATGCGTGAGGGAAAGGGTGAGCAAGAGAGATCATACAAACCATTATTGTTTGTATTTCAGACCCAAGATTGCCTAACATGTCGGGGATGATTATCGCATCTAGGGATATCACATAGGAAGCTGTATGGGCCAGTGCAATGACAAATAATGCCGTCAAGCAACCACTCATCAGCTCGTAGGAGCAGAAGCGCTTAAACGTTACATATAAAGATTAATATTCTTGCAATAAAACCCTGAATGCAAAGACAAATTCTACGTATTGAATATTTTCGATGGAAGAAGGATTCAGAGTCAAATGATGTTTCTGGTATGTAACATAATCGAAGAACAATTCACTTTGCTCTCACAACTGACAAAAATATCTCATCGCCCTACATAGATTAATGCGAGATCAATGTTGTTGAAAGCACGAACATTATTACCCAAATAAGCAACTATCATTAGAATTCTAATGTCAAAGCTGTCAGAAAACTAATTCCTAAATTCGAAGAGGTTCAATTTAAAGGAGCTCACAAATGAGAAATAGATTTCAATAAAAAACACCAAAAACATAACTTCGACGAAAACATAGATCTAACTTAGCTACTTGATGTATGTGCGGCTAAAGAATGTCCTGTGGACGTATCGCCATAACTAATCAGGATCAGGATACGCTCATTTGGCCATTCTATGCAGGTGAGCTAACAAGACATCTAATGGCAAAATATCTTCCAAAATAGGACTATTTCCATTATCAGTTTACTAGTGCTAAGAGGTTCAAGTATTCTATCTAACAGTTGTATCACTGCTTTCACCGTATTAAATCCAGTATACATAACTAGAACTTATTGGTTTGATAGACGTCTATCGAGTTCCTGATTCCAGGTTCGATTCATGCCATATCTAGGCTGGTTTTATCGCAGTCTATTATCAATAGCTTCCCCAATCTTATACTGGTGCCCATTTATACTCCTGGGTGGAGAAGGGCAACAAGGATTGATGGAAATTGCCTATATTTCCACCGACCGCCGTCAACCACCTGACAGTTGAGGGATTTGAACCGATATGGCTGATTACTGCATGACCAAGCTAGCACCATGGCCTTGTCTCCCAGTATAAATAGCTCATATCACATATAATAATCAATGCACTAGATTCCTTCAGGAAAATACTTTTAAATTTCCCGCCAATTTAGCAGGTCAGAGCTATTTTAACCAGAACATATGCAAATGGTAAGGTATAATGATGTACCGTGGCGGCCGCATTCCAACCGCTTCCTCACCATAACAATATATTTTATCAAACAGAAGGCCTACATCTTAATTATTTAATGTATATATTCTATGTATTCTGAGTTATGTGATGCTCTATATTGTTGTTTGTGTGTATCCTGTTCTGTGTGTAATGTATTGTAGTGTAGATATGTACGGGTCCATCACCTTATAGGCAGTGCCTTGGATTGACTACCTGTATTATCTGTGAGTATTTACATATATATGAAATAAAGATTGAATTTAAATTTAATTAAGTCTCCAGTCCCTAAAATTATTCAAAATTTAAGAGTCAGAGGAGTCCTTTTTGAGTCCCCCGGTATAAGTAAACATTTCTTCAAGTCTCCGGCTCTCTTTTCAGTCCCACCAAATCAGTCTTGGCCAAGATCCAAGATGACCACTGGCCAAATTGACAGTCCCTTTTAAATCATCAATTGGAGTCCATTTTCAATCAGGAATTCCTACTGGAGTCCCCATCTGGCTTTCTGAAGTCCATTTTAAGTCCTTTTGCAGTCCAAGACTCTTTCCGTAAGGCCATCAGCTATTGACGAAACAAATCTATTTTCCCAATTTGGCGTAATACTTAAATTTACCCTAATGAACCAGAGTTATGGCACTTGATTAAAGGTTTATAGTTCTAATAGATATTGCCTGAATGAGCGTGCGTGCGTGAGGGAAAGGGTGAGCAAGAGAGATCATACAAACCATTATTGTTTGTATTTCAGACCCAACATTACCTAACATGTCGGGGATGATTATCGCATCTAGGGATATCACATAGGAAGCTGTATGGGCCAGTGCAATGACAAATAATGCCGTCAAGCAACCACTCATCAGCTCGTAGGAGCAGAAGCGCTTAAACGTTACATACAAAGATTAATATTCTTGCAATAAAACCCTGAATGCAAAGACAAATTCTACGTATTGAATATTTTCGATGGAAGAAGGATTCAGAGTCAAATGATGTTTCTGGTATGTAACATAATCGAAGAACAATTCACCTAAATATCTCATCGCCCTACATAGATTAATGCGAGATCAATGTTGTCGAAAGCACGAACATTATTACGCAAATAAGCAACTATCATTAGAATTCTAATGTCAAAGCTGTCAGAAAACTAATTCCTAAATTCGAAGAGGTTCAATTTAAAGGAGCTCACAAATGAGAAATAGATTCCAATAAAAAACACCAAAAACATAACTTCGACGAAAACATAGATCTAACTTAGCTACTTGATGTATGTGCGGCTAAAGAATGTCCTGTGGACGTATCGCCATAACTAATCAGGATCAGGATACGCTCATTTGGCCATTCTATGCAGGTGAGCTAACAAGACATCTAATGGCAAAATATCTTCCAAAATAGGACTATTTCCATTATCAGTTTACTAGTGCTAAGAGGTTCAAGTATTCTATCTAACAGTTGTATCACTGCTTTCACCGTATTAAATCCAGTATACATAACTAGAACTTATTGGTTTGATAGACGTCTATCGAGTTCCTGATTCCAGGTTCGATTCATGCCATATCTAGGCTGGTTTTATCGCAGTCTATTATCAATAGCTTCCCCAATCTTATACTGGTGCCCATTTATACTCCTGGGTGGAGAAGGGCAACAAGGATTGATGGAAATTGCCTATATTTCCACCGACCGCCGTCAACCACCTGACAGTTGAGGGATTTGAACCGATATGGCTGATTACTGCATGACCAAGCTAGCACCATGGCCAATTGTCTCCCAGTATAAATAGCTCATATCACATATAATAATCAATGCACTAGATTCCTTCAGGAAAATACTTTTAAATTTCCCGCCAATTTAGCAGGTCAGAGCTATTTTAACCAGAACATATGCAAATGGTAAGGTATAATGATGTACCATGGCGGCCGCATTCCAACCGCTTCCTCACCATAACAATATATTTTATCAAACAGAAGGCCTACATCTTAATTATTTAATGTATATATTCTATGTATTCTGAGTTATGTGATGCTCTATATTGTTGTTTGTGTGTATCCTGTTCTGTGTGTAATGTATTGTAGTGTAGATATGTAAGGGTCCATCACCTTATAGGCAGTGCCTTGGATTGACCACCTGTATTATCTGTGAGTATTTACATATATATGAAATAAATATTGAATTTAAATTTAATTAAGTCTCCAGTCCCTAAAATTATTCAAAATTTAAGAGTCAGAGGAGTCCTTTTTGAGTCCCCCGGTATAAGTAAACATTTCTTCAAGTCTCCGGCTCTCTTTTCAGTCCCACCAAATCAGTCTTGGCCAAGATCCAAGATGACCACTGGCCAAATCGACAGTCCCCTTACTGTGAGTCCCTTTTCAATCAGGAATTCCTACTGGAGTCCCCATCTGGCTTTCTGAAGTCCATTTTAAGTCCTTTTGCAGTCCAAGACTCTTTCAGCTATTGACGAAACAAATCTATTTTCCCAATTTGGCGTAATACTTAAATTTACCCTAATGAACCAGAGTTATGGCACTTGATTAAAGGTTTACAGTCCTAAAAGATATTGCCCGAATGAGCGTGCGTGCGTGAGGGAAAGGGTGAGCAAGAGAGATCATACAAACCATTATTGTTTGTATTTCAGACCCAAGATTGCCTAACATGTCGGGGATGATTATCGCATCTAGGGATATCACATAGGAAGCTGTATGGGCAAGTGCAATGACAAATAATGCCGTCAAGCAACCACTCATCAGCTCGTAGGAGCAGAAGCGCTTAAACGTTACATATAAAGATTAATATTCTTGCAATAAAACCCTGAATGCAAAGACAAATTCTACGTATTGAATATTTTCGATGGAAGAAGGATTCAGAGTCAAATGATGTTTCCGGTATGTAACATAATCGAAGAACAATTCACCTAAATATCTCATCGCCCTACATAGATTAATGCGAGATCAATGTTGTCGAAAGCACGAACATTATTACGCAAATAAGCAACTATCATTAGAATTCTAATGTCAAAGCTGTCAGAAAACTAATTCCTAAATTCGAAGAGGTTCAATTTAAAGGAGCTCACAAATGAGAAATAGATTCCAATAAAAAACACCAAAAACATAACTTCGACGAAAACATAGATCTAACTTAGCTACTTGATGTATGTGCGGCTAAAGAATGTCCTGTGGACGTATCGCCATAACTAATCAGGATCAGGATACGCTCATTTGGCCATTCTATGCAGGTGAGCTAACAAGACATCTAATGGCAAAATATCTTCCAAAATAGGACTATTTCCATTATCAGTTTACTAGTGCTAAGAGGTTCAAGTATTCTATCTAACAGTTGTATCACTGCTTTCACCGTATTAAATCCAGTATACATAACTAGAACTTATTGGTTTGATAGACGTCTATCGAGTTCCTGATTCCAGGTTCGATTCATGCCATATCTAGGCTGGTTTTATCGCAGTCTATTATCAATAGCTTCCCCAATCTTATACTGGTGCCCATTTATACTCCTGGGTGGAGAAGGGCAACAAGGATTGATGGAAATTGCCTATATTTCCACCGACCGCCGTCAACCACCTGACAGTTGAGGGATTTGAACCGATATGGCTGATTACTGCATGACCAAGCTAGCACCATGGCCTTGTCTCCCAGTATAAATAGCTCATATCACATATAATAATCAATGCACTAGATTCCTTCAGGAAAATACTTTTAAATTTCCCGCCAATTTAGCAGGTCAGAGCTATTTTAACCAGAACATATGCAAATGGTAAGGTATAATGATGTACCGTGGCGGCCGCATTCCAACCGCTTCCTCACCATAACAATATATTTTATCAAACAGAAGGCCTACATCTTAATTATTTAATGTATATATTCTATGTATTCTGAGTTATGTGATGCTCTATATTGTTGTTTGTGTGTATCCTGTTCTGTGTGTAATGTATTGTAGTGTAGATATGTAAGGGTCCATCACCTTATAGGCAGTGCCTTGGATTGACTACCTGTATTATCTGTGAGTATTTACATATATATGAAATAACGATTGAATTTAAATTTAATTAAGTCTCCAGTCCCTAAAATTATTCAAAATTTAAGTCGGAGGAGTCCTTTTTGAGTCCCCCGGTATAAGTAAACATTTCTTCAAGTCTCCGGCTCTCTTTTCAGTCCCACCAAATCAGTCTTGGCCAAGATCCAAGATGACCACTGGCCAAATCGACAGTCCCTTTTAAATCATCAATTGGAGTCCATTTTCAATCAGGAATTCCTACTGGAGTCCCCATCTGGCTTTCTGAAGTCCATTTTAAGTCCTTTTGCAGTCCAAGACTCTTTCCGTAAGGCCATCAGCTATTGACGAAACAAATCTATTTTCCCAATTTGGCGTAATACTTAAATTTACCCTAATGAACCAGAGTTATGGCACTTGATTAAAGGTTTATAGTTCTAATAGATATTGCCTGAATGAGCGTGCGTGCGTGAGGGAAAGGGTGAGCAAGAGAGATCATACAAACCATTATTGTTTGTATTTCAGACCCAACATTACCTAACATGTCGGGGATGATTATCGCATCTAGGGATATCACATAGGAAGCTGTATGGGCCAGTGCAATGACAAATAATGCCGTCAAGCAACCACTCATCACCTCGAAGGAGCAGAAGCGCTTAAACGTTACATACAAAGATTAATATTCTTGCAATAAAACCCTGAATGCAAAGACAAATTCTACGTATTGAATATTTTCGATGGAAGAAGGATTCAGAGTCAAATGATGTTTCTGGTATGTAACATAATCGAAGAACAATTCACCTAAATATCTCATCATACTACATAGATTAATGCGAGATCAATGTTGTCGAAAGCACGAACATTATTACGCAAATAAGCAACTATCATTAGAATTCTAATGTCAAAGCTGTCAGAAAACTAATTCCTAAATTCCAAGAGGTTCAATTTAAAGGAGCTCACAAATGAGAAATAGATTCCAATAAAAAACACCAAAAACATAACTTCGACGAAAACATAGATCTAACTTAGCTACTTGATGTATGTGCGGCTAAAGAATGTCCTGTGGACGTATCGCCATAACTAATCAGGATCAGGATACGCTCATTTGGCCATTCTATGCAGGTGAGCTAACAAGACATCTAATGGCAAAATATCTTCCAAAATAGGACTATTTCCATTATCAGTTTACTAGTGCTAAGAGGTTCAAGTATTCTATCTAACAGTTGTATCACTGCTTTCACCGTATTAAATCCAGTATACATAACTAGAACTTATTGGTTTGATAGACGTCTATCGAGTTCCTGATTCCAGGTTCGATTCATGCCATATCTAGGCTGGTTTTATCGCAGTCTATTATCAATAGCTTCCCCAATCTTATACTGGTGCCCATTTATACTCCTGGGTGGAGAAGGGCAACTAGAATTGATGGAAATTGCCTATATTTCCACCGACCGCCGTCAACCACCTGACAGTTGAGGGATTTGAACCGATATGGCTGATTACTGCATGACCAAGCTAGCACCATGGCCAATTGTCTCCCAGTATAAATAGCTCATATCACATATAATAATCAATGCACTAGATTCCTTCAGGAAAATACTTTTAAATTTCCCGCCAATTTAGCAGGTCAGAGCTATTTTAACCAGAACATATGCAGATGGTAAGGTATAATGATGTACCATGGCGGCCGCATTCCAACCGCTTCCTCACCATAACAATATATTTTATCAAACAGAAGGCCTACATCTTAATTATTTAATGTATATATTCTATGTATTCTGAGTTATGTGATGCTCTATATTGTTGTTTGTGTGTATCCTGTTCTGTGTGTAATGTATTGTAGTGTAGATATGTAAGGGTCCATCACCTTATAGGCAGTGCCTTGGATTGACTACCTGTATTATCTGTGAGTATTTACATATATATGAAATAAATATTGAATTTAAATTTAATTAAGTCTCCAGTCCCTAAAATTATTCAAAATTTAAGAGTCAGAGGAGTCCTTTTTGAGTCCCCCGGTATAAGTAAACATTTCTTCAAGTCTCCGGCTCTCTTTTCAGTCCCACCAAATCAGTCTTGGCCAAGATCCAAGATGACCACTGGCCAAATCGACAGTCCCCTTACTGTGAGTCCCTTTTCAATCAGGAATTCCTACTGGAGTCCCCATCTGGCTTTCTGAAGTCCATTTTAAGTCCTTTTGCAGTCCAAGACTCTTTCAGCTATTGACGAAACAAATCTATTTTCCCAATTTGGCGTAATACTTAAATTTACCCTAATGAACCAGAGTTATGGCACTTGATTAAAGGTTTACAGTCCTAAAAGATATTGCCCGAATGAGCGTGCGTGCGTGAGGGAAAGGGTGAGCAAGAGAGATCATACAAACCATTATTGTTTGTATTTCAGACCCAAGATTGCCTAACATGTCGGGGATGATTATCGCATCTAGGGATATCACATAGGAAGCTGTATGGGCCAGTGCAATGACAAATAATGCCGTCAAGCAACCACTCATCAGCTCGTAGGAGCAGAAGCGCTTAAACGTTACATATAAAGATTAATATTCTTGCAATAAAACCCTGAATGCAAAGACAAATTCTACGTATTGAATATTTTCGATGGAAGAAGGATTCAGAGTCAAATGATGTTTCCGGTATGTAACATAATCGAAGACCAATTCACTTTGCTCTCACAACTGACAAAAAATAGATTAATGCGAGATCAATGTTGTTGAAAGCACGAACATTATTACCCAAATAAGCAACTATCATTAGAATTCTAACGTCAAAGCTGTCAGAAAACTAATTCCTAAATTCCAAGAGGTTCAATTTAAAGGAGCTCACAAATGAGAAATAGATTTCAATAAAAAACACCAAAAACATAACTTCGACGAAAACATAGATCTAACTTAGCTACTTGATGTATGTGCGGCTAAAGAATGTCCTGTGGACGTATCGCCATAACTAATCAGGATCAGGATACGCTCATTTGGCCATTCTATGCAGGTGAGCTAACAAGACATCTAATGGCAAAATATCTTCCAAAATAGGACTATTTCCATTATCAGTTTACTAGTGCTAAGAGGTTCAAGTATTCTATCTAACAGTTGTATCACTGCTTTCACCGTATTAAATCCAGTATACATAACTAGAACTTATTGGTTTGATAGACGTCTATCGAGTTCCTGATTCCAGGTTCGATTCATGCCATATCTAGGCTGGTTTTATCGCAGTCTATTATCAATAGCTTCCCCAATCTTATACTGGTGCCCATTTATACTCCTGGGTGGAGAAGGGCAACTAGAATTGATGGAAATTGCCTATATTTCCACCGACCGCCGTCAACCACCTGACAGTTGAGGGATTTGAACCGATATGGCTGATTACTGCATGACCAAGCTAGCACCATGGCCTTGTCTCCCAGTATAAATAGCTCATATCACATATAATAATCAATGCACTAGATTCCTTCAGGAAAATACTTTTAAATTTCCCGCCAATTTAGCAGGTCAGAGCTATTTTAACCAGAACATATGCAAATGGTAAGGTATAATGATGTACCATGGCGGCCGCATTCCAACCGCTTCCTCACCATAACAATATATTTTATCAAACAGAAGGCCTACATCTTAATTATTTAATGTATATATTCTATGTATTCTGAGTTATGTGATGCTCTATATTGTTGTTTGTGTGTATCCTGTTCTGTGTGTAATGTATTGTAGTGTAGATATGTAAGGGCCCATCCCCTTATAGGCAGTGCCTTGGATTGACCACCTGTATTATCTGTGAGTATTTACATATATATGAAATAAATATTGAATTTAAATTTAATTAAGTCTCCAGTCCCTAAAATTATTCAAAATTTAAGAGTCAGAGGAGTCCTTTTTGAGTCCCCCGGTATAAGTAAACATTTCTTCAAGTCTCCGGCTCTCTTTTCAGTCCCACCAAATCAGTCTTGGCCAAGATCCAAGATGACCACTGGCCAAATCGACAGTCCCCTTACTGTGAGTCCCTTTTCAATCAGGAATTCCTACTGGAGTCCCCATCTGGCTTTCTGAAGTCCATTTTAAGTCCTTTTGCAGTCCAAGTCTCTTTCAGCTATTGACGAAACAAATCTATTTTCCCAATTTGGCGTAATACTTAAATTTACCCTAATGAACCAGAGTTATGGCACTTGATTAAAGGTTTACAGTCCTAAAAGATATTGCCCGAATGAGCGTGCGTGCGTGAGGGAAAGGGTGAGCAAGAGAGATCATACAAACCATTATTGTTTGTATTTCAGACCCAAGATTGCCTAACATGTCGGGGATGATTATCGCATCTAGGGATATCACATAGGAAGCTGTATGGGCCAGTGCAATGACAAATAATGCCGTCAAGCAACCACTCATCAGCTCGTAGGAGCAGAAGCGCTTAAACGTTACATATAAAGATTAATATTCTTGCAATAAAACCCTGAATGCAAAGACAAATTCTACGTATTGAATATTTTCGATGGAAGAACGATTCGGAGTCAAATGATGTTTCTGGTATGTAACATAATCGAAGACCAATTCACTTTGCTCTCACAACTGACAAAAATATCTCATCGCCCTACATAGATTAATGCGAGATCAATGTTGTTGAAAGCACGAACATTATTACCCAAATAAGCAACTATCATTAGAATTCTAACGTCAAAGCCGTCAGAAAACTAATTCCTAAATTCGAAGAGGTTCAATTTAAAGGAGCTCACAAATGAGAAATAGATTTCAATAAAAAAAACACCAAAAACAAGTTTGACGAAAACATAGACCTAACTTAGCTACTTGATGTATGTGCGGCTAAAGAATGTCCTGTGGACGTATCGCCATAACTAATCAGGATCAGGATACGCTCATTTGGCCATTCTATGCAGGTGAGCTAACAATACATCTAATGGCAAAATATCTTCCAAAATAGGACTATTTCCATTATCAGTTTACTAGTGCTAAGAGGCTCAAGTATTCTATCTAACAGTTGTATCACTGCTTTCACCGTATTAAATCCAGTATACATAACTAGAACTTATTGGTTTGATAGACGTCTATCGAGTTCCTGATTCCAGGTTCGATTCATGCCATATCTAGGCTGGTTTTATCGCAGTCTATTATCAATAGCTTCCCCAATCTTATACTGGTGCCCATTTATACTCCTGGGTGCAATTTCCACCGACCGCCGTCAACCACCTGACAGTTGAGGGATTTGAACCGATATGGCTGATTACTGCATGACCAAGCTAGCACCATGGCCAATTGTCTCTCAGTATAAATAGCTCATATCACATATAATAATCAATGCACTAGATTCCTTCAGGAAAATACTTTTAAATTTCCCGCCAATTTAGCAGGTCAGAGCTATTTTAACCAGAACATATGCAAATGGTAAGGTATAATGATGTACCATGGCGGCCGCATTCCAACCGCTTCCTCACCATAACAATATATTTTATCAAACAGAAGGCCTACATCTTAATTATTTAATGTATATATTCTATGTATTCTGAGTTATGTGATGCTCTATATTGTTGTTTGTGTGTATCCTGTTCTGTGTGTAATGTATTGTAGTGTAGATATGTAAGGGTCCATCACCTTATAGGCAGTGCCTTGGATTGACCACCTGTATTATCTGTGAGTATTTACATATATATGAAATAAATATTGAATTTAAATTTAATTAAGTCTCCAGTCCCTAAAATTATTCAAAATTTAAGAGTCAGAGGAGTCCTTTTTGAGTCCCCCGGTATAAGTAAACATTTCTTCAAGTCTCCGGCTCTCTTTTCAGTCCCACCAAATCAGTCTTGGCCAAGATCCAAGATGACCACTGGCCAAATCGACAGTCCCCTTACTGTGAGTCCCTTTTCAATCAGGAATTCCTACTGGAGTCCCCATCTGGCTTTCTGAAGTCCATTTTAAGTCCTTTTGCAGTCCAAGACTCTTTCAGCTATTGACGAAACAAATCTATTTTCCCAATTTGGCGTAATACTTAAATTTACCCTAATGAACCAGAGTTATGGCACTTGATTAAAGGTTTACAGTCCTAAAAGATATTGCCCGAATGAGCGTGCGTGCGTGAGGGAAAGGGTGAGCAAGAGAGATCATACAAACCATTATTGTTTGTATTTCAGACCCAAGATTGCCTAACATGTCGGGATGATTATCGCATCTAGGGATATCACATAGGAAGCTGTATGGGCCAGTGCAATGACAAATAATGCTGTCAAGCAACCACTCATCAGCTCGTAGGAGCAGAAGCGCTTAAACGTTACACATAAAGATTAATATTCTTGCAATAAAACCCTGAATGCAAAGACAAATTCTACGTATTGAATATTTTCGATGGAAGAACAATTCTGAGTCAAATGATGTTTCTGGTATGTAACATAATCGAAGACCAATTCACTTTGCTCTCACAACTGACAAAAATATCTCATCGCCCTACATAGATTAATGCGAGATCAATGTTGTTGAAAGCACGAACATTATTACCCAAATAAGCAACTATCATTAGAATTCTAACGTCAAAGCTGTCAGAAAACTAATTCCTAAATTCGAAGAGGTTCAATTTAAAGGAGCTCACAAATGAGAAATAGATTTCAATAAAAAAAAACACCAAAAACAAGTTTGACGAAAACATAGATCTAACTTAGCTACTTGATGTATGTGCGGCTAAAGAATGTCCTGTGGACGTATCGCCATAACTAATCAGGATCAGGATACGCTCATTTGGCCATTCTATGCAGGTGAGCTAACAATACATCTAATGGCAAAATATCTTCCAAAATAGGACTTTCCATTATCAGTTTACTAGTGCTAAGAGGTTTAAGTATTCTATCTAACAGTTGTATCACTGCTTTCACCGTATTAAATCCAGTATACATAACTAGAACTTATTGGTTTGATAGACGTCTATCGAGTTCCTGATTCCAGGTTCGATTCATGCCATATCTAGGCTGGTTTTATCGCAGTCTATTATCAATAGCTTCCCCAATCTTATACTGGTGCCCATTTATACTCCTGGGTGGAGAAGGGCAACAAGGATTGATGGAAATTGCCTATATTTCCACCGCCCGCCGTCAACCACCTGACAGTTGAGGGATTTGAACCGATATGGCTGATTACTGCATGACCAAGCTAGCACCATGGCCTTGTCTCCCAGTATAAATAGCTCATATCACATATAATAATCAATGCACTAGATTCCTTCAGGAAAATACTTTTAAATTTCCCGCCAATTTAGCAGGTCAGAGCTATTTTAACCAGAACATATGCAAATGGTAAGGTATAATAATGTACCATGGCGGCCGCATTCCAACCGCTTCCTCACCATAACAATATATTTTATCAAACAGAAGGCCTACATCTTAACCATTTAATGTATATATTCTATGTATTCTGAGTTATGTGATGCTCTATATTGTTGTTTGTGTGTATCCTGTTCTGTGTGGAATGTATTGTAGTGTAGATATGTAAGGGTCCATCACCTTATAGGCAGTGCCTTGGATTGACCACCTGTATTATCTAATAAATATTGAATTTAAATTTAATTAAGTCTCCAGTCCCCAAAATTATTCAAAATTTAAGAGTCAGAGGAGTCCTTTTTGAGTCCCCCGGTATAAGTAAACATTTCTTCAAGTCTCCGGCTCTCTTTTCAGTCCCACCAAATCAGTCTTGGCCAAGATCCAAGATGACCACTGGCCAAATTGACAGTCCCTTTTAAATCATCTATTGGAGTCCATTTTCAATCCGGAACTCCCACTGGAGTCCCCATCTGGCTGTCTGAAGTCCCTTTTAAGTCCTTTTGCAGTCTAAGAATCTTTCCGTAAGGCCATCAGCTATTGACGAAACAAATCAATTTTCCCATTAGGGTTTAATACTTAAATTTACCCTAATGAACCAGGTGCACTTGCTTAAAGGTTTATAGTTCTAATAGATATTGCCTGAATGAGCGTGTGCATGCGTGGGCGGGAGGGAAAGGGTGAGTAAGAGAGATCATACAAACCATTATTGTTTGTATTTCAGACCCAACATTACCTAACATGTCGGGGATGATTATCGCATCTAGGGATATCACAGAGGAAGCTGTATGGGCCAGTGCAATGACAAACCTCGAAGGAGCAGAAGCGCTTAAAATTACATACAAAGATTAATATTCTTGCAATAAAACCCTGAATGCATGATGATTATCGCATCTAGGGATATCACAGAGGAAGCTGTATGGGCCAGTGAAATGACAAATAATGTCGTCAAGCAACCACTCATCACCTCGAAGGAGCAGAAGCGCTTAAACGTTACATACAAAGATTAATATTCCTGCAATAAAACCTGAATGCATAAGACAAATTCTACGTATTGAATAAGGATTCAGAGCCAAATGATGTTTCACTTTGCTCTCACAACTGACAAAAATATCTCATCGTCCTACATAGATTAATGCGAGATCACTGTTGTTGAAAGCACGAACATTATTACCCAAATAAGCAACTATCATTAGAATTCTAATGTCAAAGCTGTCAGAAAACTAATTCCTAAATTCCAAGAGGTTCAATTTAAAGGAGCTCACAAATCAGAAATAGATTCCAATAAAAAACACCCAAAAAAGTTTGACGAAAACATAGATCTAACTTAGCTACTTGATGTATGTGCGGCTAAAGAATGTCCTGTGGACGTATCGCCATAACTAATCAGGAGCAGAATACGCTCATTTGGCCATTCTATGCAGGTGAGCTACATTCTATGCAGGTGAGCTAACAAGACATCTAATGGCAAAATATATTCCAAAATAGGACTATTTCCATTATCAGTTTACTAGTGCTAAGAGAGTTTACGTATTCTATCTAACAGTTGTATGTATCACTGTTCTGTAATAATTTTGGATCTTCCTACAATAGGTTGGAGCACCCACTTGCATGGTAGTTGTACATCACACTTCTATGGTAATGATGAATGTCAATGTATTTCCAACTTGTTAACAAGATTTGAGTAGTGCACAACGAAGTACATAAATACGCCTCTGTCGAAGTTCAGTAAACGTGCAAGAAAGTTCATTAAAGTGCATAAGTCCACAATATTCAGATAATACGTAATAAGTAAGAAAGTTGATTGCATGTGAAAAGCACCTAAATCATACTTTTCGATGTCTGGTATTTATAGAGTTCAGAATGTTCTACGGGAATGTACGCTATAGCATACTTTCTGGATATGTTCTCAATTTCGCACTGACGGTTCGGGTCATCTGAGATAATGCCCATGTCAATTAGAGCAGAGCAGTCTATGATCAGTTGGGTTAGGATTTATGAATCCGAGCAAATACCAGCCCATGTTGTGTATGTGAGTTTTTGGATTATGAGACATTTGAGCTCACGGAAGTGTTTCTGTCTATATTCCAGCAGGGCATTGCATTTCAGTAGCATATGCGAGTAATCTTCGTTATCGCTTTGACACAACAGACAGTTTGCGAGTTTAGTTTGAACAAGGTAGGTTCCGGTTAAGAATCTGGTCTTGATACTACCATCTACATACATCTTTAAAATTACTTTGTATAGTAGAGATCACTTAATGAGTTTTGCCGATAGCCAGGCGTGGAAAATTACAATGCTCCAATGTACTTTTGGTACTACACTGTTAAGTAGACATTCTGACCAAAATTTGTCTACTGCAGACTTGACAAGCCGTTTCCAGCGTTGCTTATTGACATTTTTACATTGGATAAGTTCGGGAGCTCATATTGATGAAATACGGACTGATGTACACGAACCAGCTCTGGGATTTGGGTGAAGTTGATATCCTGTTTAGAATACGATTCTTCTGATGATAGAGGTCAATAGTGCTAGCTGTCGAATATGCAGTTCGGCAGTCACAGGCCTAGCTCCAACAATTAATAACAATGTGCGAACTGGTAAAGAAAGAATCTTTCGTAACATGCTTATGTGGAACTGCTCTATATTGTCCATATGTTTGTTGGAGAAGGTGAAAATTTCCAATCCATAGAGAAGTCTTGGGGTAAGTCCATTGGTCCCGTGTAGGCCAGTACCAGCCATTGAGTAGAAAGTATGTCTTAAAGTAGGGATACGTTCATCAATGTTTGTGGCAATTTCTTTTTTGTCTGTACATGTTAGGCCTAGATGTGTAGCTTTCGTGATAGATGGCACTGAAGTAACGCATAGTGTCCAATTATACTGACTAGCCCTGGTATCATTTGTTCTGCTGAGTACATCGGACTTCTCTGGGTGGATGTTATATCTTTCTTTACACACATATGAGTATGCTTGGTCAAGCATGAGTTGAAGTTCATGTGCCAAGCTTCAAGCTGTATCAGCAAGTCGTTGATGTCTGTTTTATATAAGCTGGTTGAAAGATGAGAGTCAATATGATGGCGCTTTAGTGAGTCATGGTCGACAACATTAAACGCTTTTTGAGCAGTATAAATTGGTTGCTTACTCAGGTTTGCTTCTGTCATTATTTCTGAGATTAGGAGTAAAGCTGCCATAATCGGTGATAGGTCAGCAGTGAAGTCAAATTGTAGAGGCGATTGATTACATGGTAATTGCATTTGGATCCTATTCAGTATAATATGGTCAAAGATTTTGGCTAGGAGTGCAGAGACTGTAACACCTCTGAAGTTACTGAATGATGTTGGATCTTTTCCTCTTTTGTGAACTGGTGTAATGATGTCGGTTTTGAACATTGCTAGTATACTTTTGGTTTAAAGAATGAGATCGTAGACATGTGTCAAAGCTGGTGTGATAGCGTTGTTTGCATGTATTATATGCTCCGCACTAATCCCGTACTCGTCGGCTGCTTTGCCTTTGTTTAGCTTTTCGTCTTGAGATATGGCCTGGATCAGTTGTGTGTTTTGATCAGTAACATAGCGAATTAGGTAGAGATCTGGTAGAGATCTTGTTGGACCTCAGCATACTCAGGATCAAAATGTGTTTCATCTTTTGGGATGGAGAGATCTTTGTAATAGGCTGCGAATCTGTTGCCTTTCTTCATTATATCCGAGCCTGATGATCTTTTCTTGTTATGGCTAATGAGTTTATAGAAGTTGGTGGTAGTATAGGCTCTCCATTATGTTATTGTAGAAACTGCTGCATTCTGCTGCCTGTTCTGTCCTTTGTTGTGATCTTAAACACTTTTTCATGCTTTTCATTTCCTTGCTGATAGAATGCTCTGGGCCTGGTTTGTTAAGCTCATGCCATTTCAAGTTTAGTGCTTTTCCCTGACTGAGCAGGTTTCTCACTGCGGGTGATGCTTTCCATCTAGGGCCATTGATACAGCTTATCTTATGTTGTACCGAGGCTGACGTAGCAGCTTTGATGAGATTATGCAAAACTTGAATTTGTTGATCAGTGCTACTTGAGTTCGTATGTATGCTAACGTTTTTCATATTAGCTGCTATATGCTGTTGATACAATTCAAGATCTGCACTGTCCCATTGTAGCTTCGTCATCTTATATTTGGGGGCTTGTCTTGCTTTAGTTCTCTCGAGGTTCATTGGGATCTCGCAGTACACTGGCACATGGGTAGAGCTGTTAGTAAAGTTCATGTCACAGATTGTTGAAGAAGATGCACATTCTGCATTAAAACCCATCACATAGTCAATTTGTAAGGCACCATAGTTGTGCATGTAAGTTGGTTTAACTGAGGATGTCGTCAGCTTGGTCAAGTTTGTCTCGCTTACAAAGGATTTGAATTGTCTGTCATTCTTCTTATCTCTAACTAAGGTTTATGGGTAGGCGTGTATTTTCCAATGATGATACTAATAAGGTCCAGACACTCACCATACCGCATTGAAGAGTCTGTGTAACCGGCCGTTGGCATGTACGAGTTTATCACACAGTATGGAGAAGGTGAAGATATTTCTATGGCTATAATACGCTCATTCCCATCTGATAGTGGTGTGATATTTCTTTTTTCCAGGCTATTGTGATATCTCCATATCCTCGCCTGCGCTCGAACTTACATGTTGGGTTATCGGAGTCGACACATCTTGTAGTATGGTTTAAATTGGCCAATGGTAGACTTTTCTAAGTCCCAGATCCAATGTTCCTGTAGTAAGATTACATCTGTTTCTTTTAGCAAGGAGTCCAGATAAGGAGCGTTGCCTCGCATACCTTCAACGAAATTTGTAAGCTTTAGATAGACATAGGATATCCGGTGGTGTTTCTTTGAGGTTGCCTTGGCCAAAAAAGACTAGGTTTTCCTGGTCCTTCCTCAAGTCAACAAGAGCCTCTAGTGCATAACTTGTAGTTGTGGTCATAGAGGTTTGATCCATGTCTTTCCATACCGAATTAGGTTGTGTTTTATTGTTGGGTACAGTAGAATGTGTCTGGCTGTTATTTGACACTGACGTTTTAGTTGTCTGTTGTGGTACGATCTGGCTTTTGCTGATTCTGTAGCATGATAGTTCCGAGTTGTATTCCGTTGATGGGTTTGGGTGACTTGATGGGAGCTAGGTGGCACTAGAGCAGCAGCACGACCAGGAGCATGAACATTATTTGTTGACTTCACATGTATGCCTTGGGTAGATGTTCGCTCAGCAGTGTTTAACTGAAAGCTGGCTAGAAGTGGTGTGTTGACGCTGTCCCACATGAAATTGTGGTATGTGTCGGGCTGTCTGTGAAACACGCTGAGGCACAGTGAGAGCACAAGGCGCTTGCCGTATCCATCCAGTAGGAGGGTGTGACACCAGTGGAGGATAGCGACATGTCCAGCAGGAACACGAATCAGATGGCCAAGAGGACCTGGTATAATGTGTTGCAACGACTTGTGGAGTTGTCACTGCTTGCGTTGCTGGTTGCAGAATGACCTGTGGTCTGAGGGCTGCATTTTTCCGACGTTGAAACTGAATGTTAGTATTATAGTTAGATGTAAATAATAGTATCTGGACTGGTTGATTTAGTTGTACTGGAGTAGGATGACCCATATATGGGTACAGATCACATGATGGGTGTATATATGATTGCTGAGGTCTATTTGCAGTCACGGTAAGGCTGTCAAGGTTAACTATTGGTACATGTTCCATAGCTTGTTGGGATCTATCTTGCAGTACTTGATTCAGTTTAGCTTCTAGATTGCCGACTCACGTCACTGATGTCTGTACTTGTAGGTCTTGACATTTCGGAGTTGAGCTTCTGGTAAACGAGTAGAAGATCAATAAGCGTTCTAAACATTCTTTAATATTTTGAAACTGCAGCTTTGTAGAGTGCACTGGTTGGGGTAGATGTGAGGCTTGCGAGAGAGAGAGAGAGAGAGAGAGAGGGTTCTTTCTTGTTCTTTAACATTTTGCTCCAATGATCCAACATATGTTTTCAGTTGCAGCAGTTGAAGGTGTTCTCACTGGCATTGTCCATTCTACCACGCTGGGTTTTGGTAGAGGTCTTAGTCATACTGGCCGACTGGCTTTTCGTAGAGACCTGACTTTCTTGTAGATAGGTGTTACTGGCGTCGGCACAGCTTTTAACACAGAGCCTTGATTGCTGGTGGCAGTAACCATCAGGGCTTGCATTCTTACACTTGGTGACGTTAGCGAAGAGGTAAATCAATCATAGTTTGAGCTGGCAGAATTTGATATAGGAGTGTGAGCTGATAACTGATTGATGTAGTCGAGGAAGTTAGTTGTGTTGAAAACTGTCTAGCTCTAGATGCAGTGGGCGGTGTCTATGGACGAGAGACTCGGTGGCATGTGTCCATACTCTCCCTAGTGTCAAGTGTGTCATTGTAGATTGTTCGCGCAGACCAGGCAGTTAAAAGTTGCACTAGCCGGTATAGTATTTACTCTGACAGCATCAAGTCCTGCGCAGTTGTAATGTAGCCACTTCATGCACGATTCACACTGTAATTTCCATCAAAGCCACCTCCGTGCAGGCTGGACATAGATCAGCTTTGCCGGTGCCACCGTCTTCCATCTGGACCAGCTTGTTTCTGCTGACTCTCTTACCCGTTTCTCTAGCTATGCTCTGTGATATTACTATCTTCTGCTGGGACCAGCTCTCTGAGCGCTGTACTAGTATTTTTAGTATTTCTGCAGTCTCCGTTTCTGATCCCAGAAGAATTTGGTATCGGCGAAGCCGTTCTATAACTTGCGTTAATATTGGCGTCCTCTGTTAGTGTTTATTCTGACTCTGAACAGGCTTCGCTATAGGTTCTTGTTGACTCAGTAGGAAGGATTTTATACTCTCATTAATCAGCTTTAAGTTTGCTTGTGGATTCTGAAGTCCTGTTTGCGGTCGCTTGCTTTAAGTATCTTTGTGACAGTAGATGTTTTATTAAGATTGCAATCTTCCTAAATAATTTCTGGCTTTGGTGACTCAAAAGTTTCACGTTGCGTGGGTGCAGGTTGGCTGGAGGATGGTTGTAGTGCCATGTTTATTATGAGCTGCACCGTATATATCAGCAGAAAGAATATGACAAGTTGATGTGCTGCAGTACGTTTCATGTAGTTAGTGGTGAGCAATTCAGGTTTATTGACTTGAGAGTTACTTGGTTAAAAGTGGCTGGTACCTATGATAGCATCCGGAGAATAAAGCTGGAGTATTAGAACAGAGTTAAAAGTTTTTATATGCTGTAGTTAAAAGTTCAGTTCACCATTTTACTGAGTATAATGGATAAAAGTTCAGCTCAGCGTTAAGATAAGTCGCAATTAAAAGTTTGATTCAGGATTGTTAAAACAGATATGCAGTATTTAAAAGTTAAGTTCAGCTTTTAATCTAAGCGTTAACTACATTGCTAAAAGCAGGCATAAGCTATTGAAAGGTTTTACTTGGTTTAAGACGTCAAATATCCTTCAAGATTACAGTGGGTGCATGAAGACCAGTGGGTGCATGAAGACCACTGGCTTGATGATTTAGCTGATTTGATGCTGATGAATTCAAAGGCGAATTCACTGCTGTCAACGTAATAAATCCAGTATACATAACTAGACTTATTGGCTTGATATACGTCTATTGAGTTCCTGATTCCAGGTCCGATTCGTGCCATATCTAGGCTGGTTTTATCACAGTCTATTATCGATAGCCTCCCCAGCCTTATACTGTGGGTGAAGGGAAACGAGGATTGAAGGAAATTGCCTATATTTCCACCGACTGCCGTCAACCACCAAGCTAGCACTACAGCCTTACATACTATAATAATCAATGCACTGGATTCCTTCAGGAAAACACTTAAATTTCCCACAAATTTAGAAGGTCAGAGCTATTTTAATTAGAATATATGCAAATGGTACAGTATGATGATGTACCATGGCGGCCGCATTCCAACCGCTTCCTTTTATCAAGCAGAAGGCCTACATCTTAATTACTTAATGTATATATTCTATGTATTCTAAGTTATGTGATGCTCTATATTGTTGTTTGTATGTATCCCGTTCTGTATGTAATGTATTGTAGTGTGGATATGTAAGGGTCCATCACCTTATAGAGAATACGTTTTCATGTCCTAATTATAGATGGCCTTTGTCTGGGAATGCCATGACAGAGCGCTTAATACGCTAATGTATATTCACACTAAAAACGACACACGTTCCTTCAAGAACATTTGACTACTTTATTATTCTGTTTTCATTTATAAGTGTGAGTCCAACTACCAGCAACCAGCCTGTTGAACCACAGTAGTATATACTGTTCTCATTGAGCTGTCGCTATGTCGCAAATCTGATCGAGAATACGTTTTCATGTCCTAATTATAGATGCCTTTTGTCTGAGAATGCCAGGACGATCTCCATAGGTTATTATCATATAGTTATAAGACCATAGCTGAAGTTTGAGCAGTACGTTCAGTCAAACAGTGGTTTGTTGGTCATTGCAGTTGTTGTCAGTATTATCATTCATCCACACCCGTATATATGCAGTTGTAGAAGTTTGCCTAGGTAGAAGTGTAACTAGCTAGGTCATGTCATGGACCGTTCCAGTTTTTGCTAAACCCCGCCCACTGCCAGCTAGTCACCCACACCTCTTCCAGTTTTTGCTAAACCCCGCCCACTGCCAGCTAGTCACCCACACCTCGTTTGTGTTGGGATCGATCGATCCCTGAACTCCCTGACTAACAATTTCCAGAAAACTATACAGATAAGCTGTTATATCTTTTGAAACTAATTTGACTGGGTGTTGTTGCTGCCATAAATAAAATTAGGGGTTCCCGGTATTAGAAAAATTAATATCGGTATCGATATCAATTTTCATAGCGGTATACCTTTAATACCGGTATTATTCCGATGGGAAAAATGGAGTGAGGTTTGAGTAGTATGATTCCATATTCAACGTATATCAGCGCTGTTTAAATAGTCGCCACAAATTTCCACAGTAAAACCAAGAAATTACATGAATCCTGATATTAAACGCTAAGTTTTAACTCTTCATTTAAATCATATCCCAAAATGGCTGAAACTCCTACTTGAATTTGCCACAAAATTACAACTACTTCCGCGTGGAGATCGCGAGATACAGGTAACCAGTGACCATATTGTCCCGTATAAACTCGCCCAGTGAAACTGCGAACAGCTAAAGCTGTTAATATTTGACTGACAAATATCAATGTTATGAGTCAAACGTTTTACTAATCTTCCTGGTTATCTGCATTTTAGAATAATAAATTAACTTTCCACGATGGCCTGTGCCCTATTGGATGAATTTGCAATGAGACAAAACCACCAGGGGGTACAACTTAGCCATTATAACACATTCTAAAGAGACTACCATATGCTGCGAACACATAGTGGGGGGGGGGCTACGCTCACTCGTATCTAATGATACCGGCCAACATAAGAAGTGAACAAAACTCGAGGAGATCGAGACGTTTTTTCTCATATTGTCGGGTTCCTCTTTACTTGGTCTGTTGGGCGGTCACTACAAAGGCGCACAATTCCGGGGAATCGCTGACTAACAAGGCTGTAGTAATTGATATAAAATATCACACAAAATATTCATATATGATTTTCCTAGCAAACAATGGGCCGAAATTATAAAATATTAGCGCCTTAGGTCTTAGATATTTTTAACCTTCCGATGTCCTATGATGGTGATTAAAATAGGTTTTATTCAATGCGAGAAGTGCATTCTTATAAGTAGCGAACTTTCGTAGCCATAACCATTAATTTTTCAATTACTCGAACACTACACTCAAAACAACAATTTGTCAGCTCATGGTAAATAAGAAAAGCATGATTGTTAAATAGAGGTAAAATATCATTTTCCCGTAGGAAGAGCGGTAACTTATATCGCTAGACAGCTATATAATTACTAATGGGAAGGAGATTATTTGCCTAACAAAATGTTATATCGGTTTTATCTTATATTTCTCTTATTTCTCTGACACCCGCAGTCACTAATCAATAATTTTTTGCTCTGATTTGTATTTAGCAAGACACATAAAAGTATATTTATTGACCTAATATGCACCCAGCATCTGGGCAAACACACTTTTATTGGAAGTTGCTATAATAGTGTGGGACCTATAAATGTTTGATTTTGTTGAGTTGCCATTTTTGCGTTTCTTATTAATATGGTTTTAAGGTTGGCTATATTAGATTGTCATGGTAAATTCATTACGAAACCGAGCCAGTTGGAATATGTCTACAGTGGTGGGTCGGAGAAATGGTTCTGCATGCTCCATACTATTTAATACATGTCTTTGTAGTCATTGAATTGTTTATTGAATCACAAATATGTGGTACTACTGCCAACAACTGTGTTGAGTTTTCTACCTCAAAGTTCCTGCAATTATAGCTTGTTGCAATGTAGAGAGCCGGGAGCACATCTGTTACTCAACCATATGATGATAGGCAGCAACAACAACCAGTCAAATTATTTTCAAAACATTCTATCTTGTAGTCCTCCTGGTTATTGGGGGTAATGATAACCGTGTTATTGACACGTTTGGAACTTTGTTGGGCTAAAAATGGATCACTCCATTATTAGTTTTCTAAAAAAGGGTAAAAGGGCAATATTTTTTGTCCAGGACCGAAATCAATGCTGTTACTGTTCTGGACAGCGACATCATTGAGTAGCAATCTTTATTAACCTATGAAGTGGAATGGAATTTAGGGGCAAGATGTATGTCGCCATTTCACATTAATAATAAGTTTGTCATTTACCCGGTTCCCGATCTCTCGTGTTATGTTCAAATATCTGAATGTAGCCACCAACGTCTTTGACAATCACTAAACAAATTTGGTAATTTGACAATCACTGAACACAGTAATATTAGCTGATTAATGATAATGATGATAGGATGGTGCATTGTTGTTCAGTACATTGTATCATCATCAAAATACATCTTAAATTAGAAATCATCTTCATGAATATTCATTAGATGTATGTCACTTGGCACAATTTTTGTTTATGCTTGTTATGCCATAGCAACTATCCATTTTGGATTTTGACTCAGTCTTCAAGACATCATCCCGAGAACGAAGTAGCTAGATTTCAATTGAACATGGTCGGTAATTATTATTATTGCTATAATAATTTAGTAATACTAACAATGACATCTCTGTTAAATTATGAAAGCAATAGCTCGGATGATTTTGATTGGATTCAGCTGACAGAGGTAGAGGAAACGGCTGAGAGCTGCAAACACCCCGAAAGGGATATCGAAAACTTCCAGAATCTTAACTTCGAATTGTCTTCCAATGAAGACTACGAGGACCTGTTTGTTAGTGACAATTCGTCATCAAATAGCGACAGCGACCACGAAGACAACATGCGCATGTGGGTGGTTCCCATGATAATGATAATCAAACTTGGAGACAAGTCAATGACGAAGATGAATTAGACCGACCAGCAGCGAATGTACTTTTCCGCGAAGATCGTGGTACAAAAAAGATAGCGGATAATGTAAGAACGCCATTGGATTATTTTCTGCTTTTTTATTCTTTGGAGATTTTAACCAAGGTATGTGTAGAGACTAATCGCTATGCAGCTAGCAAATATCAGGGATCTGTCATGCGAATTCCAACGTCCTTCGAAAGGTTGATTACCTGCTGGAAGTATGCTGATGCTCGTAGCTAAAGTCAAGATGGCAGATTATTGGAATCAAAAGAATACCTTCGAATGCTTCAAAACGCAAATTTACGTAGAAATGGCGAGCCTGGCTTGAATCTATTATTTAGAATCCGCCCAATTCTATTTTCCCTAGGTACTACACTCTTGAGCAGTTTATCTCGACTGATGAAGGCATGGTTGGGCTGAAAAACCGAACCCAACTTATTCAGTACTTACCAAACAAAAAACACCATCGATGGGGTACAAAGATGTGGATGCTCTGCAAAGCACAAACAGGCTATTTGTATAACTTAACGTTTATGCTGGAAAGGCTGGAAACCCAACAATTTCACAATTTTGCCAAGCCTACGATGTAGTAACCTATCTTCTTTCATCAGCAGAATTACTAAATAATGGTCACACATTGGGTATCGGTTCCTTTGGCGGAGGAACTGTTTAGATGATCTACACTTATAGTTGGCACGTTGTGGAGTACTCGGAAATGGTTGGCAGAAAATTTTTGAGTGAAAGATTTAATAAAAACAAGAGGTGAAAATCTACACTACCGTAAAGGTCCCCTCCTAGCATGTGCTTTCAAAGACAAAAAACTCATGTTTGCTCTATCAACTTACAACATAGCAAAGACTGTTGAGGACCAAAGAATGGGGAAGCGCTGAACCATGCCTAGAAACTATTGTGTCATACAACAAATTCATGGGAGGTGTGGATCTTAGTGACCAAAAGTTTATAATTACGAGTCTGCACGTCGGTCTTACAAATGGTACATGAAATTACTCCATTACATCATGTACAGGCCTCTTCTCAATGTCTATATTAGCTACAGTAAGCAACTGAAAACAAGTCAGGCAGCGAACCTACTAAAAGATCTGATGAAATATAAGCCGATGTCACGATCCAGTTTTTTGACTAGCATAGTTTCGGGACTTAGCGACAACTTTATGGATCGTGATGCTTCGCCTTCTATAACTGAAATCAGTCTAGGATGCATACTGTCAAAATCAGAATTAACCACATTCGCTGGTAAGGACCAACGTAAAGAAAGGAATTGTCAAATATGTTCCAAGACCAATTCAACGCAATATAAACGAAAAGGGTCAATCTATTTTTGCGTTCCATGTAATGTTGGACTTTGCCCTGGCTGTTTTGAAGCGCACAAGAAAAAACAACCTAAATGAGAAGAAAATCCAACAAATGTGTAACCCTTATAATGATGATAGTAGGTAATTCTTGGTTTGAATAATAATGGCATTGGTAACTCGCGCTCGTCTGTCAAATCATCATGCCAAACTGACTTGTTAATACATCCATAAATTCTTGTATACTTGTTTACTACATAATAATTGACAAAATTAAGGATGGCTATGTCCATCATGCGATTAAATACATGCTTATGTATGTATTTTTCTAGTTATTTAGATCAATGATGGGATATATGCTAAATCCATCTTCATTTACAACTTTCTAGTTTTGCAGTTATGTCATTTATAAGTTACATATATTGACCAATCAAAACGTGAGATTCCGATGACAAATGTCATCATAGTCTATAAAAGGAATTGGGTCGGCGCATTCTGATGATTCAGATCAAACAGTTTAACGACTGATTTATGGGTATATATATTATTAGCATTCGATGTTAATAATAGTATAATGCAGATAAATATTTAGCAAGCACAAACAAATCCTTATGTTATTTCAGAAGCTTCACAATCTTCCTTCTGCAGATGATAAAAAATATGCACATACATTAGTTGTATATGGCCTAAGTTAAACAAATACCTTAACAAGATGATATCTATGGTGGAAGCAACACCTAACAAGATGCGGAAGCAACACCATTCTCGAAATGTAATCTAAGTATAAGTCTTAATACTCTTTCTATGGAGATCAAATACACGCATATGCAGACAAATGATGGTAACCATTACTTAAGCAAATATATGTTGGATAATATGGCTATCAAAGTGGAAAGGGATCCAGTGAAATTTGTTTAAGGATCGATGCCATGACTATGTGGAAGCAAATCTGGAGGCATTTGGAGATTTAGAGGAATCTACTGAAAGTGAAATGGAAGCAAGTAAAACTCTAGTGTTAGGTGGTTGGCTTACAGGGACACAGGAAGGAACAAATTTAGCATTACCTCACAAGAATATTACCATGTGAAGCCCAGCCGGGAGTTGAGTGCAAATGTAAACATCATCTTGGGGGCGGAGCTAAATATAAATGCTGGTTTGCAAGACACTATGGAAACAAGGGAAACAATTTTAGGTGTGTTGCTAAGGAAAATGTTGTTACTAAGGAAAATGTCATTTTTACATTATATGCATTTGATTTTTTTTCCCGCGATGTACACTCTACCTTTTATGCTTAGTTATATTTAATTTTTCAAAATTAGTATATAGTACATTCAGAACCAGTTTTTTTCATAAAGGAAACAGGTCATTTTGCTATTCTGACTATTTCTTGAAACTGTCCCAAAAGTAGGGTTGGACTCATAAACATAGGTTCCACATAGGTTCGAATCCCATCTAATATTGAAAACAATTTAATTATTTTTTACAATAATATCTATATACCTAGTCATTTTGATTATGGAAATTTTATTTCAGTTACTTCTGTTGATATCATATGCATTTCTTATGACGTTGGTAGCTATATTTTCATTTCTATTATGTTACATTTTTAATACTGTCATGTAAAATGTAATCTCCATGACAAATTTGTAAAGCATTTTAATTTATTTTAATACTGTCATGTAAAATGCAATCGCCATGACAAATTTGTAAAGCATTTTAATTTATTTTAATACTGTCATGTAAAATGCAATCTCCATGACAAATTTGTAAAGCATATTAATTTATGTATCAACCAGACCTTCCTGTTGATTTATCAAGACATGAGTTGTTGTACCAAAAGGCAAAATAGAGGCTTTGTCATGACATAATAGAATGGATAAAAGCTACATAGTCAGGATCATCAATACCGGCAAAGATGTTAAAATGCAAAATAGATAATGAACTAGTTTATATTTAGAAAACAATCTTTTGATGTTTATGCTGTCCAGGATTTATCAGGCAGTTACAGTCTTAACACATTGTTATGTTAAAATTAGTTTTGCGAAAAGTACATGATAAATCAGTGATGTTGGTTAAATTCTTATAAAATTAGTTTACTATCCCAAAATATCTTAAAAATAGTTTCCGATATAAAGCAGATAATTCCGTGAATTTTAATGTATATTTTCAAAGTGTACATATTATTAATACTATATATTTTAATACAGTACTATCCTTTCCATTTTTACAAATATATTGATTTTGTCTAGCTAATAATTTTTATCATTCATCGAACTATTTTTGGGATTTTTCATTAAATTTGGACTATTTCTATATCATTCGCAGATCTATGGCTTCTAACTGACGCTGTTACTTAAGAAAGTGACAACACAATATTTTGTAGATGACATCCACGTTTCTGAGTGTTACAGGTAGGTGGCGTTAATGTAGGAACACTTAACACTGCATTATAGCATTTGATGTCACACATTTATTAAGCTGATGTATGGCTCAGTAATGATGACAACATGATGGATGAACATGATGCTTTGATAACTAATGTCTGGCTACTTTATATGGTTTATCTACATAGAGCAACATTATCTTGATATCACTAATTTAAATAGTGTGTTATTTTGATCAAAATAATTTCATCAACTCAACTCCAAGTTACATTGAGATGATCTTATCGGCAAAAATTGTGCATCTATGCATTTGTAACGACATCGACATTTATGTAATATTATTTCATATGCCTGTAAGTACAATTGTGCTTGCCTTGTGGTCACGTAAGCTCACCACTGATGGATATTGCAACAACGATGATGGCTGCAATGGGAAGAATTACTGTAGCATCAATGGAAAGAACCTGTACAGCAATTACTGTAGCAACAACAGAAAGAACTTCTAAAACAATTACAATATAAAAAATGAGACATTTTTTATAAACCCAATGGCGAAATACTGCACAAATTTTTAATTCCAAGGAAATTTCTATAAGCAACTAGATCCAAAGCTGCAATATTTTAAGACTGCGATTCCACTGTTCAAATTACATCGTTAACTTTCTACATTGCTTTGATTTGGCTGCGTCAGATACAACTAAACTCACAAGAATGAAAGATAATGCTACCATCATGTACTTGGACAACCACAATAATGCCTGTGCTGCTTACGATTCAACTAAATGATATACATGATAACATAGTTGCTATTCCAAATCAAACCGTCTTTCATTTAGAATTTCAAGTGTGACAGCAAAAATCGTATGGTGTATAAGTTTGAGAAAAGGTCAACCATACGCTGGTTTCATCGAATTGATCGATCATCTCTGAATAAATCCAATATTTAGAGGATTACAAGTCGGCAAAAGAACATGATCACAGACGTGCTATCTCCCATAACTTGACAAAATTTCATTAAAGAAAGCACAATTTATGACATCAACAAAGACATTAATATTACTGGACTTCGAGAACGTTAATGAAGTATCGAATTCTAACACTATGTGCTCTTGCAAACATTTAACAAGAAACGTTTCAATTGATGTGATAGAATATCCGGCATTCTGGCGGAGGTATTCATGTACAGCTCTAGCACGATGTGGTCGGGCGTTGTCATCCATGAATATAGGGTGGGTTCCAGGTGCATGATTTACAAAATGAGGGACCACAACTCTATCCAGTATGGAATCTTGATATCTTTGTCCATTTAGTGTTCCAGGTACAGTCAACAGATCCAGCTTACAATCAAATGAGATGCACCCCCATATCATAACGGAACCTCCACCAAATGGAACTTCTTCCATGATGTTACGTTGGTCGTACGCCGTGCGTCTGGACCTCCATACACGAGTTCGACCATCTGTGGCATGAAGCAGGAACCGACTTTCATCGGACTAGTGTACCCGTCTCCAGGATCTCATGTTCCAGTGTCTTCTTTCGTTGCACCACCTCAGACGCCCCTCTTTGTGGTGTGCAGTGAGGAGAGGACGTCTGACAGGTCTCCTAGCTTTCATGCCAGCAGCATACAGTCTCCTTTTGACGGTAGACATTGACACTCTATTGCGCGTTTCCCATTGCTGGCTGAGCACTCTGCTGTTGGTGAATGGAGATCTCCTAACAAGGCGTACTAGGGCTCGATCATCACGGGCAGTAGTCTTCTTCGGTCTTCCAGATCTAGGCCTGTCCTTCACCTCGTTAGTTTGCCCATGTTTTGCAATCAAACGACTGATTACAGTATGGTTAATGTTCAGCTGTCTGCATGCCTATGATTTGCCATTTCACACGATCACTTAACCTTCGTCTTGCCATAGCGGTTCACAATCAAGAGCTAATTCTCTCTGTACAAATAAACCACGGTCATGAACACAAAATTCCTAATCTTGTCGCCTAAATCTGTATGTAATGTTCTACACCTCAAACTGGACTTTTACATAACTGAACACGTGTGCTGTTTCCCGCCACGCACGGACATCAAGCGGCGTGAAGTCATGCATGCATGTGCATTTCGTACTTGGAATTATGTCAGCTAACGCGGGGACAAAAAGTATGGCAGCCTAGTTGTACCATCATGTTTCTACGTTCTATTGTTTTTGCTGGTGCTTAACTTTTGCACAGGTGTATATTTAGCAAGCAGATTCGTCCTAAGTAAAACAAATAACTTTGCATATAAAATTTCTATTTAGATTCGGTGGAAAGATTTTGATGATATTCTGTAATATTTCTCTAATGCATTTGAATATCTAGTTATTAAAGTGTTTGC
This sequence comes from Chaetoderma sp. LZ-2023a, assembly GCA_034401795.1. Classification (NCBI taxonomy): domain Eukaryota; kingdom Metazoa; phylum Mollusca; class Caudofoveata; order Chaetodermatida; family Chaetodermatidae; genus Chaetoderma; species Chaetoderma sp. LZ-2023a. Next base: position 52,833,925 of record CM067362.1, read on the forward strand.
TGGCCATCTCTGCGTGTAAGCAGCTCAGTTTCAGAGAACCGTTGGTGTGAATTGAGTCACTACTCACTCCTTTAGATAAATGGTTTCTGTCATGAAACTACCAGATTTATTGTAGTACTGGGAAAGGGGTGGTCTTTATTTAATGGTTCTGAGAGACGGTTTGTCGGGGCAATGTTATTATTTTTATGAAATATTTTATTATTTTTATCATTTAATAGAGCAGAGACATGAACAATTAGCAAAGATAGAGAAGGTCCACTTTATCAACAATTTTGCAGATAAATATTTACGATTAGCAAACAAAGAAATCCTTACATTATTTCAGAAGCGTCAGAAGTTTATGGCTTGCACAGTATATGACCTAACTAAAACAAATACCTCTACATATAAAATTTTTATTTAGATATTAAGTCTGTCGTGGAAGACGAGATCCATGTTTATGGTAACAACTGTGAGGCAAATTTCTCTCATAAAATGAAGAATTAAATTTCTTAGCAGTATTATTAGCTAACCATTATAAGCCGATAAGATGTATAGAAATACTTGAAAAAGGTATTATTCTTCAAATACAGACACAGATGCTTTCAATGCATTTGCTTCTGTTATTCAAGCATTCCAGACCCTTGTATCCTTTGACTGAGAACCATCTTAACACAATTTAAAATATGTTTCCTTGCTTTAGTCATAAAGGTGAATTTGATGTAGAGTAGGTAAACAGAAGACTAAAAATCCCTTCTCAGAACAACTTTCCGGTCACAGACGTACTGATGAGTTCATAGTTAGGCATGCTGTGATTGGCTTTGTTGAAACACCAGACAGATGTGAGGAAATCTTGATGCTAGGAAATAAGACGATGTGCTATGAAATCTGAGGCAGCACAATGCTGTTATTTTAACACGAATCAATACACATAACTACAACATTTGTTCCTTTATCTGAACCAGAATTGCATTGGAAAAGTTCTTGCTAAAATCTCATGAAAAGGTAGAGCTAGATACACCATATCTAGAAAGTGATGTGAATTACATTCAGAAAAACTTTGAAGATAGTGATTATTAACTTCAGGATGATAAATACCTGAACAGTGATACAGAACTAAGTGAATGTGCAGATGATTTAGAGTAATATAAGGTTAACAAGATGGTATTTACGGTGGAAGCAACAACATTCTCAATGTTGATCTAATAATACTAAATGGATACTTTATCGTGCATATGCAGACAATTGATGGTAACCATGGCCTAAGCAAATATATGTTGGATGCTATGGCTATCAAAGTGGAAAGGGGTCCGGTGACATTTGTTTAAGGATCGATGCAATGATCAAACCTGACACAACCCAAAGCGAGAAATGGTGGCATTTGTGGATTTAGAGGAATCCTCAGAAACTGAAATGGAAGCAAGTGAGTGTTACATGAACACGGGAAGGAACCTATTTAGCATTACCTAACAAGAATATTGGCATGTGACGCCAAGCCCAGATTAAATGTAACCACTCCCTTGGGATGGAGCTAAATATAAATGTTGGTTTGCAATTTTACAATCCACGATCATATGGATAACTCCCATCACAAAATATTCTTTAATTAAATTGACAACCGTTTCATCATTACATAAAAGACCACCAACTGCTGTCATTTTGGAGATTAAGATAGGTAGTTTTTGTTTGGTAGTGAAGTACTTTGAGCTAAGGAGTGCTTTCAAGACTATATTTCAAAGATTGATGAATTTTCTTTATCAATTTAGACAAATGATTCAATATATTCACTTTGTATAACTGAATAATTTTTGGCAAACTTTGAGCAAGTATAGTTAAACCGTAACCTCGCACATAACATGCCATACTAAGAAACATTTGTATATTTGTATCAGCAATTTGTTTATTTTTATCAGCCAGACATGCTGAACTAATTCTAGCATAAATCACAGGACATCCTTACAAGTATGAATTGATAAGAATAAAATGATCAATATTTAACTCACTGCTATCATCATAGCTTGGTATATAAATTCTGACTTCGATGGCATATACACCCTTTGAGTAAGATGTAACCAATAATAAGATCTGATCCTACGCTGAAGATTTTGTAACAATCCAATGTATAGTTGGTTGCTAAGTTATACAAGATAGGATAAGCAGCTAATGTGTAGTTGGTTGCCAAAATATACAAGACATGATAAGCAGTGTATTTTGCACACAAAAAGCCCCTTCGTAGCCAGTTATATACTATGAGTAAAACAAGGGAGACAATTTTAGGCGTGTTGCAGAGGAAAGCGCTGTTACTAAGGAAAAGTCTGCTTTACACTATATGCATTTATTTACAACTATATGCTGTTCATATAAATAATTCCTAAATTCATAATAGGTTTTTTTTTATTTTCACGATGTACACTAGATATTATGCTTAGTTATGTAATTCTTGAAAATTAGTATAGTACATTCAGAACCAGTTTTTTCGTAAGGGAAACCAGTCATTTTGCTATTCTGACAGTATTTCTTGAGACTGTCATCATTAGGTCCAAAAGTAACCATGTACCCATAAACATAGGTTCCATATAGGTTCGAATCCCATCTAATATTGAAAACAATTTAATTCATAAGAATTATACAATAACTAGTCATTTCGATGCTATGTAACTATGGACATTTTATTTCAGGTACTTCTGTTGAAATCATATGCCTTATGGCGTTAGTAGATTTATTTTCATTTCTATTATGATACGTTTTTAATACTGTTATGTTAAATGCACTATTCATGAAAAATTATTATGGAATTTTAATTTATTTATCAAACAGATCTTCCTCTTGACTTATCAAGATGCGAGTTGTTGTACCAAAAGGCAAAATATAGTGTTTGTCATGACGTAATAGAATGGATAAAAGCTATGTAATCAAGATCATCGATACGGGTAAAGATGTTGAATGCAAAATAGATGATGAACTAGTTTATATTTAGAAAACAATATTTTGATTATATGCTGTTCAGGATTTCTCAAACAGTTATAGCCTTAACACATTAAATTTAAATTAGTTTGCCGATAAGTACATGATAATTTAGTTTCTAAATTTTATCATTGACGTTGGTTAAATTTTCCTTGTAAAAATATAAAGTAGACAATTCCGTGAATTTTCATTCGAAGTCTACATATTATTAATACTATATTTTTAATACAGTACTATTTTCCATTTTCACAAATATATTGATTTTGGCTAGCTAGTAATTATTGATTAAACTATTTTTGGGATTTTTAGTTAAATATGGACTTTCTATATCATTCGCAGATTGATGGCTTCTACCTGACAATGTTATGTAAGAAAGTGACAACGCAATGTTACATATGAAAGTGATATCATGGTAGATGACGTCCACGTTTGTGAGATTTACAGGTAGGTGGCTCATTAATCTATGAACACCTCACACTGCATTATAGCGTTTGACGTTAATACAATTAAGCTGATGTATGGCTCAGTACTAATGTCTGGCAACTTGATATGGTTTATCTACCTATAGCAACATTATCGGATACTACTAATTTAGATATAAAATTATTTCCATCAACATGTCACTTGCCTACTTTGAGATGATCTTATCTCCAACAGCAACAACAAAGATTGTGCATCTATACATTTGTGATGACATAGACATTTATGTAATATTATTGCATATACCTGTAAGTACTGTAATAATTTGGGTAATTATTTAATTTGTTCATACCTCAGGTGGTGCTGGTACAACTTCTACAGATTGGATGATATTTGTGGAAGATATATTCATGTTCATGTTGAGTTATATTGCTAAACCCTGCTGCTGTCAACAGCTTTTAGTAATCCATAACTGTTAAAATAATTATCGGTTAACTCTAAGATGCTGATTTTAGGCCAGCAGGACGTGTGATATTATATATCAATAGCCTCTGACAATGGACAATAACGTGGATTTATTATTATCTATATAATAATACGGGTAAGTAAAATTTTGGTTTCCCTACTCCTCCGAGACTGCTGGGGCCACGATAAAACGGGATATTCGAAAAAAAACACCACCAAAATTTGGCGAGTTTGGGACCGCGAAAATGATATGTTTCTATCTATCATATTCTCCGAGATATCTGCCAAAAAACATGAAAAATTGCCTGTTTGCTCCGTAACGGGAAGAGCCGCCATCTTACATCTACGTTGCTGTTGGTAATCATCAAGAAATATGACGTCAATGCAATTATGATGCCTGCATTACTATTAGTAATCATCAAGATATGTTCCGTATGATGTCAATGCGATTATGACGTCTACATCACTATTAGTAATAACTTCAAGGTGTTTATGACGTTAACGTCACTATTAGTAATTTTGATGATGCCAATGCGATTATGACGTCTATATCCCATAGTAATCATCAAGATACGTTCTATCGAATGTGACGTTTACGTTTCCATTCCAATAATCATAACAAAATTTCATTTTAACAGTTATTCATTGTCATTGATTAGGATCGCCTGACTAAAGACAGTTCAACTATTATTGCTAAACTAAAAATACATTAAGAAAAATCAATTTTAACAGTTATTCATTGTAATTTATTACTAAAGACAGTTCAACTAATTCCTAAACCATACCCAGAGCTAACAAACAAGGTAAGATATAGTTATAGATATAAAAATTATTCATAATGTCCAGCATTTAATATAAGTACAAAGTAAAGATAATACACAAATCATTAAATCAAAGCTTGAGTATGTAAATAGATGCATTATAATGTCAGCATTATAATGAAAATTTATCAAACTAATAAAACAAATCGCTAATATGTAAATGACACTAATGTCAAAATTGAAATTCCATCGGAAATCTTTTTATGGATGGATAGAATGGATGGATGAAATGAAATAATGAATCAATGAATGACTTAATGAATAATCCGCCACCCCCACCCCCGCACAATGAGAACCATGCACACGTTATTCCTCACCAATACTGCGCTAACAGGCCGAAATATCCAAAAGCTATTTAACCCTTTATCATATTTATTGAGGAAAGTTTCAATTGAAAATCAAATCTCGCACTATGCGTGATTAATAATGCACAAAGTGGAAAAGCGCCATTACTAAAATCACAATGTCCTATAGGCTATTGGCCCTGATGAATGTAATCAGTGTCATAAAATATAATCAACAATTTACATTTCGGCATGGCATCTCAAGAAAAAAACCAGAAAATCGCAGATGAGGCAGAGGCAAATGGCGAGGCTTCATCTCAAGACTTAATGGACCTAATCGGAAATGATGCGTAAAAGCTTTTTGGTAAGATATAACCTATAAATATGTACTTCCTTTTGCTGATTGTCAACAACCATCTGAATGGTATTTCAAGAAAATTCCATGTTATCCTTGAAAAATCAAATCCACAATACTGGTTATTATTCGTAGGCATATCGTGGATCAGGGGCCAGTTCCACGAAGGGTACTTAAGTATATCAAGGCGCGTAAGTACGACATAATTCTCAAAACGGGCATTCTTATTGGTCTGTTGCCTACTTTTGCTACTAAAGTAGGCAACAGACCAATCAGAATGTCCGTTTTGAGAATTACGTCATACATAAGTTACGCCATCTTTGTGAAACTGGCCCCAGACTCGTAAGGAAATCAATCCTAATTTCTATAAACACTCTTTGAAACCAAAAGTATAAAATAACGCTAAAACACTAACAAACAAATTTCACTATTACGTCCATGTATCATGTATGTGCGACTGCGCAAGCGCGAGCGTGTGCGTGTCCTAAATCATGTCCACGCGTTTAGTTTGCATGTGGATGTATATGTATGTGTATGAATTCGTATGTGCATGTGTGTGGATGGGCGTGGGATTTACATGCATATGTGCATGTGTGGATGCGCGTGGGATCTACATTCATATGTACACATGTGTATGTGTGTACTTGCATGCCTATGTGTGTGTGTATTTCGCGCGTATGGATGCGTCCAGTCCTGTTCATGCGTGTGGGTGGGTGCGTGCATAGGAACATGTGTATTGTGTGGGTGAGTGCGTGCTTACACAAGTGTGTGCGCCATCAACACTAAATATATGTTTTATACTTTAATTCACAGTCCTGTTTGCGTTCATATTTAACAACAATGCCTCGCTGACCGCATTCAATATCACTGTATGAGACACGAAAACGTATGAAAATATCTGACAACACACATCAAAATCACCACCAACAGTCAGAGAATGTGCCAGCTGTGGATCACAACATACTGTATGCAGCTCGCTGTTTGCACCCAAGTGTTTCAACATTTTATGCAGGACCAATGAATACCATTTGTCCATTTTGTCAAGCATTTCGTTTTCATAGTGAACAACTGAATTGCTGTCATTCTCAGGAAGGTATCTCCTCCACCATATCCATCAGATCACCAGCAACTTTTGCTCTCTAACAATGAAAAAACTAAAAACTCTCGAAAACATGACAGTACAATAGTGCAGTTGCATTTGCATCATTTGGTGCACAGATTGCATCTCCTCCTGGCTGCGGACCATACTGTTTTCGTATACATGGACAAATCTATCATATGTCTGGATCACTGCATCCGACTAATGGTTCTGGACCATCATACAGTCAACTATATATACTAGAAAGTAACCAAGCAGTCGAAAATAGATTGAAACATCCGGAAAATCAAAACTGCACAAATATATTAAATAAAATAAATCCATGTTGAGCAGGAACATCTCCAAAATTGTCCAGATGGACATCAACAGGCACCTGTCACTATGTCACCTGTCACTATGTTTCTAAAGCAGGGAAATTACCAAAGACGATATAATGAACCAACTCATGACGAGGTAGCTTTGGCGATAGCGGTGCCCCACCAACCGCTCGAGATATCGTTGTATATCCCCCGTGACCGCCCTCCATCAAAAATCTCTTGTCAGATATCCATTACTATTTCCGCGTGGAGACCTTGGTTGGTATGATGGGATGGAACATTCAATTGATCACAGATCAGCAAAAAAAGACAAAGAGTAACGCTGCTTCAGTTCTACTCTTACCGGCTAGCAGTTAGGTAAAACTTCTCTCCACTTCATTATAGTGGAAAGCTCTTTCAGCAGTATATAGTCAATGCTTATGTAGTATATAGTCAATGTTTATGTTAAAACTGAAGGATCTAGCTTAGATTACATTCGCTGTAACCAAACAAATTTACGTGTTGAACTCTATCAGGGTCTAATGGACCATGTCTACTCAGAGGCAGCAAAGCACAACTTAAAACCTGGTAAGATAGTTATCTTACCATCTTCGTTTCATAGTTCCCCTCGAGCAATGCAACACAATTACCAAGATGCTATGGCCATTATCGCCAAATATGGCAAACCAGATCTATTCTTAACATTTACATGCAACCATAAATGTAAAGAAATATCAGATAATATATTACCTGGTCAATTAGTGGAACACCGTCCGGATCTGGTGGCCAGGGTGTATAAGCATCATTTGCAAGAACTCATTTCTGACATTAAACAACACCACGTTTTAGGCAAGCCAACTGCAACCGTATATGTGTTCAATTCCTCTAAAAGGAAATGGCAACCACGACAGCGAGGTGGACAAAATGTAATAGCGCGTTTATGTTCAGTCAGTCCAAAGGACATAGAACGTTTCTGTTTATGCTTGCTGTTACTTCATGTTCCAGGAGCGACTAGATTCGAGGATCTCTTAACAGTTAATGGTCAGTCGGTGGACTCCTTCAAAGAAGCATGCATCATCCTACATCGCCTCACTGATGACGCAGAATGAAACAGAACATTAACTGAAGCAGGAAAATTTCAAATGCCATCACAATTACGTTCGTTGCCTGTTTGCAACTATACGTATTCAGTGCGAACCTAGCAGCCCATTGAATCTGTGGAACAAACATAAAGCTGCTATGGTTGAAGACTATGTGCATAATTACAAAGTGACTGATGAATTAGCAGAGATGAATGCACTTCGGGACATTCAGTTAATATTATTCCAAGCTGGTAATACGTGCGCTGCCCTAGGACAGAGGACGGGTTAAACTACCAGTACCAATTCTTGACCCTAGCACTTGCAATGTTGCTCCTACATCTGCTCATGCTGATATGCTGCGGTCAATCACAATGTTTATAATCGATGAAGCATCAATGGTTCCGCTAAATGCATTGAATGCTATTGATAACATGCTGCGTGATATCACTGGAATTGATGTTCCGTTCGGCGGTGAAATCATTACTTCCGATAATACCCAAATGACCAAGAACTGTAATCGTGGACAACTGCATTAAGAGATCACATTTAAACTAACTAAGAACATGAGAGCAGAAAAGGGTCAGCAAGAGTTTGCTAACTGGTTACTTCAGCTAGGTGAAGGTAAATTAAGAAAAACTTATCTAACACTGTTGTAAATACCATAGCAATTCCAACAGTGTCACATTGTGTCAGGTAGTATATCAGATGCGGTGTTCGGTGATTTTACAGCTACTAACACTGCAAATACAGTTATTTATCGCCAAAGAACGACCACACCTTCGCTATCAATGATATCATTCTCAGCAAGATTCCAGGCCATACAGCTACATACCTTAGTACTGATAAAGCAATCTGTGATGATGCGGAAGAAGCACAAAATTACCCAATAGAATTCCTAAATAGCATTACCCCATCGGGAATGCCACCACATAGGCTAAATCTAAAAGTTGGGGCTATTATCATGCTGCTCTGCAACTTGGACATTACCAAAGGTCTTTGCAATGGCACTAGGATCACAATCCATAGACTGCATGAATATGTTCTTGATGCCGAGCGCCGCGCTCATTCCACGCATTAAATTAGCTCCATCAGATATTAACCTACCATTCAGCTTACAAAGAATTCAGTTTCCTGTCAGATTGGCTTACTCTATGACAATTAATAAAGCACAAGGTCAAGCATTTGATAAACTGGGCCTTTATCTCCCGCCGCCTGTTTTCTCACATGGAGCATTTTCCCGTGCACGATCGTTTGAGAATATTTTTGTTAAAATGGAAACGACTCATATGCAAGGCACCATTGGCAACACTTATGTGACTGAAAACATTGTATATCCTGAAGTACCATAAGTTAAAATAAGCTTAATGGAAAACATTATTGCCTTAGACAGCAACTGCTTTCAGTCTGATCGTTAGTAAACTAATCTCTATATCATTTCCATCCATACACGAGAAATACACGCACACAGAGGCATGCAGGTACACACACACACATACACATGTGTACATATGAATGTAGACGTGCACGTACACACATGCTCCCACACGCATCCGCAGGCATGAATTCATACACATGCAAACTAAATGCACAGGAACAGGTGAATGCATGATCTAAATGTAAATTTATTTAGCACTGTTCATGAAGAATCCAACTAATAATTTGGGTCTTAAATAACCTCCAAGAAATAACTATACTATCTGTCAAACGCACAGTTAGTAATGCTCATAATAATCTGCCAGAAAAAAATTAATTAACGAACCAGTGATGCCAGTGTTAAATTTTAAAAAAACGGACATTTCTGGGTAGAATTCATAAAGCTTTTACGCCCGAGAAGATTTCTTTATGAGCAAATTTCTATAGCAAACTGCCAGTTTTAACCAATCAAATCTAATTTGCTATATAAATTCGCTGACTGGGAAATTTTCTTAGTGTCAAAAAGTTTTAAGAAACCCACCCCTAAAGCCGTTTTTGGCCGACACGATAGTTAAATTGTTAACTAATACAGTCGTCCCTAACTATATATGTATACAATCCACAACATGCACGTATGTCTATTTAAATTGCTATATATATATTGAGATTTCGTGCTGAAAAGTGTAGTTAAGTTTTAGTACTATAATTATGCAAAGTCTGTTTTATCAAAGTACATGTATATATTTGCCTTAAGATATAATGTTGTTAATAAATTCATCTATCTATCTATATATGCATATTTTTTGTACTTTACTATGTTCATATTTTTGAAAACATTAGTGTACTCAAGAAAAACGTGTGGTACTGAAAATATTATGTATCCTGAAACACCATGACATTAAGGTAAGTGACTTACTTATTAAGAATCCCACGGGTTCGGCTAATTATTATTATCAGAATTGGGGATGTCCTAGTTAATTTCCTTAGCATGTGCGCTTGTCAAAATATGTTCACGCGACATCAGTGACCTATTTCTCGTTTGACGCATTTTAATGCTTGTAGCATCGCATCAACGCATAGTAGTGACTACGGAAACATAATTATCAGTTTAGTAATCAATTTAAAACAACACGGTTCAAATAGGTATATTTCACCTGTTTTCGCTGTTTTGTACTGCACGGTTCACCGGTTCAACTTTCACCGACGTTTTGTTGAGCCGTGACCAGAAGTTGATAACGACATTCAACCACCCGATCTAGAGCCTGATTTACGGAAACATAGGAGTAATTTATTCCTGCAATTCTTCAAATTTTGTTGTTTATCAAATCTTATTTCACCTAACTTGTCCAATGTAATTAATTCTGTTGTTTCTTTGGGCGAGAAACCGGTAGCACCAGTCACTTTTATTTCCGCCTTCCCAAAAACTTTAAATAGAGCGCATTTTCATTGGTTCGGGGTCACAACGACAACAACTCGACTCGATCCTTGTCTGATCGGTTCCTGGTCTAACACGTTATCAACTTATTGTCGTCTGTCACCGAATCAGTAAGGGCGATAATGAAAGAATTTGTGATCAGATAGCCGTTTCGGCTTAGATCTGGATTCCTAATTGGAAACTTGACCCTGTTTGGATAGATAAACATGTTTTCTCGGGATTGATTATAAGGGTAGCAATTAATAAGACGGAATCACACAGACTGACTGACTTTTCAAGAGGATTTATCTAGATTTTTAGTGTTAGGCCTATGCCTATGGATAACAGCAATATTACTTGGATATGTGACATAAATTTACCGTCACAACATTTGGTCAATATAAAGTAACATATTTTTGCACAACTGTTCAGAGCCATGGATCTGACAAATTCTTTTCAAATGCTGTTGTTACACAAAATAAACTCTTCTGGAGTTCTAACTTATTCTTTTAACATGTCATCTGGATGCATGGATATCCACTCTCGTATCTGGAGTTTCCCCTTTAGACTCATATCTGAACCTGAAGGATGAGTGTGGAGTTTTAATTATTTCTTCATCCATCCAAGGTGCTGAGACATAAAATGGATAATGAACAAGGTGCCTTCTTTAAAGTCTCTCTCTCCGTCCGTCTGCCATTTTCTCTGGCAATCTGTGTCTCTCACCCTCACATACATACACTCCCTCTATTTCTGCTTTCTTATCCTCCTCTTTTGTTAAAGAAGCACCTTCCCCATTCCATGACACGTATTGAACACAAGGAGGCGCTAGCAGCACTGGATTTCAAATCATTCTCATAACAGGACTGGACACGTCCTGTTGGATAACCAGCAGACCATATTCGGACTCATCATACTGTACTACTCTCCACTGTCTTAAAGGGGCACTCTCGTCAATTTAGGGTGGCAGGGATGTTACAGTACAATTATGCTTGCATTGTGGTCACGTAAGCTCACCACAGCTAACTTTTGCAACAACGACGACAGCTGCAATGGGAAGAATTACTATAGCAACAGCGGAAAAACCTTGTACAGCAATTACCATAGCAACAATGGAAAGAACTTCTACAATAATTACAATATAAAAAAACGAGATATTTTTTCCATAAACTTAATGATGGGCATATATACTATGAAATACAGCAAAACAATTTTAATTCCAAGGTCATTTCTATTTTTTTTAAACTAGATCCAAAGCTTCGGTGAGATTTTAAGACTGCGATTACACTTTCAAATTACATCGTTATCTTTCTACATTGGTTTGATTAGGCTGCGGCAGATACAACTAAACTCACATGTGATAGAATCATCTCTGAAGAACTCCAACATTTTTAGAGGGAAAGATTACAAGTTGGCAAAAGAACATGACTCAGATCACAGATGTGTTATCTTCCATAGCTTTACATATTGCATCCCTTCAGAAGCAGTTTGCAACATATTACAGTCCTTCCTTCATTAAAGAAAGCAAAAATTATGACATCAACAAAGACTGCTGTGCGTAGGGAGGACACTGAAGTATAGAATTCTACATACTGTAACAATCGTAGTAACACTGTATGTCTTGCAAATGGGTCTAGTGACAGTTAACAAGAAACGTTTCAATTGACGTGATTGAATATTGAATCACAATGTTCTAAATCTGTTCTTTAGTATCATTTATGATCTAATAAATAGGCATCGCATCATTGTTAATACTGCTGATAAGAGTTTACAATTAGCTATAAATAGACGACAATTATTTAGAAATCGTTAAAAACAAAATAGATGGAATCATTACTTTAGGAAAAGACAACGTGATACAAATAGTGCTTAAGTATACTGAAGGGCATTGCTTTTCCTAGTACTAACATGTTACCCAAGATACATAGTCAATCACATTAATGTGGAACCATCAAGTGTTACTATGAAAGATGCTATTAACATGGTTAAAGATATCCTTACGCATAATCAGTTGTATTACCCTATAATAAGTAATAGTGATAAGATTGTAGATGTTACAACGAGAGGACATACGTAATATGCATTTTGTCACATTCGATTTTGAATCTTTGTATAATAATGTAAAAATTAATCATATTAGTGATGCTCTTGCTTGCATTAGACATTATTTGATTTGGTATCGTATATGACTTAGCCATGGATTTGTTTGATTGTGTCAAGGGAAATTATATTTTTCACATAGGTAACACTTTTTATAAACAAAAAGAGGGTCTTGGCCTGGGATAGTACGATTCTTAAGATACTGCAAATTTTGTTTCTTTAGTATCACAAATAAGGGTTACGTTTGCCAATGTAAGTGAAAGTATATTGTCTAGTTACAGGTGTATAGCTATGATAACATGATCGTCTATGGGATACTAGTCTTACTATTTTATACCCTGGTGGAATTGTTAGAATAATTTCTTAGACATTTGGCTTGAGATAGACTATAATACTCTTAACTATCACACTCACTACAGAATTTATCAAATGCTCAATATCAAAATATACTTCCAATCAGCAGGACTCCTGTGTTCGTAGGAGTAATTGATTGAATGTATAATGTACCTTTGTAAATCAATTAACGAATTTTAATACATACATATGATTAATCTTTTTACTGCAACCAGAGGTCTCTATACTTAACATTCATTTGGAATATTTATGGTATTTAGTCATTTTTTGTGGCCTTGAAACAACTGATACAGTGACAGATTATTCCATAAATAACCTTTTTTCCTCCCTACAATATCACAGACAACCTACTACTATAGTCCATTACACTATTATAAGGGAGACAACACAATGTCTATTGTGATGTCATTTGCATTGTTTAGTTTCGTTACATACGTAGGCTCTAATTTAAGCAATGGTTAGCCTCAAGATTGTTACATAGCACGTTTGTTAGCTTTTTTGTGCTTTGGCAATGATATTTGGTGTGTATTAACCCTAAGGCAGCGACGAGATGTATTATCAGCTATAAATAATTGGCTTCTGGGGGTCGATGGGACGTATTATCGACTCACGCCACCACCAGTTTTTGATTGCTAAATATGCAAGCATTACGGGCATTTTATCCAATCAAACTTAGCGTTACATTATGTCAGAAGGCTGAATTTTATAAATCCACTGTCGATTGTTCAATTCAGCTTGTTTACAAATTTCTGCGGGAAAATATAAATATCTTTGTAAATGAAATAGTTTGCGTAAAATCGTCACCGAAGGTGTTGTGATTCCTTTATTTAACCGAGTACTCGATTCTCCTGATATCTGGAATCGGTTATGCAGGCACCAATTAAGACTCACGTTCAAATGCAGTTGATTGGTCGAGAGTCGCTATGAAATTAAGATGGCCTCAGTCATGATTTATAATTTCGTTCGACGGTACTCGTCCAAGCTTATTTCCATTTTCTGTTCCTCCATCTTGTAATGCTTTTCTTCTTGAGGATAATGTGGTGAATACGACAGTGACTGGGTTTATCTGTGTATTTCATTAAAAAGATGATTCTGTAATTCCATCCGTGCTTTTTTATTTTATTAAATGTGATGTACTTGATGTAAATGTACTGTGACATTTTATTATGAATCAGGTATTATTGCGTGCGTGCTGTGCATGCTGTGTGATATTACTTAGTAGGCACTGGACTGCGAGGAAATTTATTGAACATTTTGAGACTAATTGGCCTGATATGAACATTTACCAAGACCATGGCAACCACAACCATTGAGAAACGGATTTACATACAGTTGGTGCTAATTCAAAGCTATGTAATTAATTAATTAATTCAGTAAAGTTCCCCTTCCTAAAACTGTTATGATTGGCCTATTCATGAAAATCACATGTCTATATTGGTAATGATCCAACTTGTGTTACATAATGTGTTGTATATAGATCAAGGTTAATTGAGTGGCTACAGTTCATTGTCTTTCATATCAGGCAACAATCCGGCTGCTAAACCCCTTTCCTGGATGGCAGCCCTATAATTTAGATTTTATGAGTGAACGTGTTAATACCCAACCCGGACAAATACTTATGCAGTGGTCTTGGAACACCAAGGAAAGGAGATTTTTGAATTTGTATCACTGGAGTGGTTGGTTAATAAATGAGAGTCATTCCAGTAATATCTTTTTTTTCCTTGGTCTGCAAATTTACATTTTCTATGAGGGTTAATTAAATTAAATGACTGCCTTTGTGACTCATTCTTAATCTGGAGACTTCAATGCTAGTTTCCCACGATCAGAGAATAGCAGGACTGGAAATTTGAGAGCACGCATCATTGGCATTGCGTGTGCAGAACTGTACAGGTCTAGAGTAGTTCATTCAAGCTGGTTGCACACAGTTAATATATTAGGACATATAGTAGGACATTTTCATAAGGAACTTATATTTGAGATAGCCCATTAACAATATAAAAGGCTGTGTGGATTTAATCAAGTTAGTATTGCGTTCACCAAAAATTAGAATAGATTATAGATTACTGTGCTAAGTGGACAAACAATATAGCTATTATGATAGTAAGTAAACCTTCACTGTACGACCGACCACATTCTATATTAATATTATCCATGCATTTAGAATCCAAATACGAAAAGTAACTGTCAATGTAAGAAATCATGCCACTGAATTGAATTGGAGTAATTTGACTGTAAACTGGTGCTGACGACTTTTGAAACAAATTTGACTCAACGTGTATGGTTGTCTTGAGATTTAGTATATTGTTAATTTCCCCTACATACTTCAGGCGCGCTATTGTGACTTTCATAAGCGTTTGGCATTATGTAAACATTGCCATTCAAAAATCGGGTTGACAGATCTTCAGGCATCTGGTGAGCTACATTCAGCCAGCGTGAGGTGTTGAAGTACGCACCATGGCTACACGAGTATCGAAGCTTGTCCATAATATTACCATACCAATACTTCTGAGAGAGAAACCAGATGTGGTGGTACTGTTAGTTTTAGGGAATTCGCTAGATGATCCAGCCGCCGATCCAGATCTCATCTTTGACGATCTGATAGCCGTGTACAATGACATTGTGCTGCCATTCCCGAGATATCAGCCACACTATCAGCAATACAATGAGAAGGCTGAGAAGATGCGAGAGCTTATTCATCGGCGGTATAGTTGGCCAAGATCAGCCATGCTACATACCAAAACTCATGAATTTTGATGAGGCGAGGATGTGCCATTCCCGAGATATCAGCCACGTCATCAGCAATACAATGAGAAGGCTGAGAAAATGCGAGAGCTTATTCATCAGCGGTATGGTTGATTGGATGATTTTGATGGGATTCAGCTGACAGAGGTAGAGGAAACGGCTGAAAGAGCTGCAAACACATTGGCGCAGATTGAGAGGGATATAAAAAATATCCAGAATCTTAACTTCGAATTGTCTTCCGATGAAGACGACGAGGACCTGTTTGTTAGTGACAATTCATCAAATAGCGACAGTGACCATGAAGACAATATGGTGGATGGGGTGGGTGGTGCCCATAATAATGATAAAACTTGGAGATAAGTCAATGCCAAAGATGAATTAGACTGACCAGCAGCAAAAGTAATTTTCCGTGAAGATCATGTTATTTGGAGATTTTAACCAAGATATGTGTAGAGACTAATCGTTACGCAGCTAGCAATTATCGCGAATCCAGGCAAGCAGTCAAAGTCCTTTGAAAGCTCAATTACCTGGTGGAATTCTGCTGATGGGATGACTATTGATAGGCTGAAAGCCATGTTTGGCATTTTGTTAAACATGTCTCGTAGCTAAAATCAAGATGGCAGATTATTGGAATAAAAAGAATAATTATCAAAGAACACCTGGCTTTTGTGAAGTCTTTGTTAGGGACAAGCCTTTTTTCTGCATTCGAATGCTTCACTTTAATAATAACGCAAATTTACTTAGAAATGGCATGCCTCGCTTCAATCCATTATTTAGAATCCGCCCAATTCTGGAATATTTCAATTAAATTTTCCGTAGGTACTACACTTTTGAGAAATTTCTCTTGATTGATGAAAGCATGGTTGGGCTGAAAAACCGAACCCAACTTATTCAGTACTTACCAAACAAAAAACACCATCGATGGGGGGGGGGGGGGGTATAAAGACTGTAAAGGTCCCCTACTAACATGCGCTTTCAAAGACAAAAAACTTGTGTTTGCCCTATCAACTTACAACTACATGTGATATAGATAAGCATCAAGTCTGAATCCGTCTTTATAGGCACAATTAAAACTATGTATAAGATCACAGGCATTTGAAGTTTACCCGCCTATTTCATATTATTAGCATATTTCATATACTACTATATATATAACACACAAGGTGGTCAACGGAGATCACGGAAACACAGTACGCATGAACAAAAACAAAGCAAAAATCTTAGTACGCCTCGTCCTTTATATCTGTCTAACACTAGTACGCCTCGTCCTTTATATCTGTCTAACACATTGATGCTGGTTTTGCATCGCTGCTACAAATTTTATTAACTTTTACGTTTTTTTTAAACGAATTGTAAATGTTCCAGAAACCATTGGGGGAAAAACTAAACACTGCTAGACTGGTCCCTGGCGCTCTGTATCTGTTTGCAGAACGCCAGCATCGTTGGACCTTTCACCCCAACACCAACAATAGGCATTCAGATTCAGGACGAATTATTTTACTTCAGTTTAAATTTTATATTTTGACTTGAAATATTTTAGTTTTCATTTGAAATTTGCTCTTGAAATTTGAAATTTCCCACAACGCGATGTAAAGAAGAAAGTCTCGCCAGGAACCAGTCTATATTGGAGGCTGATAATGAGTCAGTTGAGCGTAGTCAAAAGCCTGCCTCAAAGAAAATAGAATGATCTAAGAATAGTAAATATATTTATTAATTTAAAGATTCATCTTTCAAATTTTATCTTTAGATAAAAAAATATTTATTAATATAATATTTTGCTGCAGCGCGTAACTGGGCCAGTGTTTCCCCAATGGTTTCTGGAACATTTACAATTCACTTAAAAAAAACGTAATAAAGTTAATACAATTTGTAGCAGCGATGATACTGTGTTTCCGTGATCTCCGTTGACCACCTTGTGTATTATATATATAGTAGTATATGAAATATGCCAATAATATGAAATAAGGGGGGGGGGGGGGGGGTAAACTTCAAATGCCTGTGGTATAAGATACTGTGATAGGTCACCATCCTCTATTCAATATTTTTGGAATAATAACGGCATTGATAATTGAGGATGTTAAACTAGGTAACTCGCATTCGTCTGTCAAATCATCATGCCAAATTGTCTTGTCTTCCATGAATTAACCTGTATGTTTCATCTTACTATTTGCATTCCTGTATAATGAAAATTGTTTACTACATAATAATTGACCAAATTAGGTATGGATGGATACATGCTTATGTATGCATTTTGCTAGTTATTTAGATCAATGATGGGATATTATGCTAAATCAATCTTCATTTACAGCTTTCTAGTTTTGCAATTATGTCATTTATAAGTTAGATATTTTGACCAATAAAAATGCAGGATTCTGATGACAAATGTCATCATAGTCTATAAAAGGAATCGGGTCGATGATTCAGATCCACCGGTCCAACGACTGATTTAAGGGTATATATACTATTAGCAATTGATGTTAATAATAGTATTATGCAGATAAATATTTAGCAAGCAGAAAGAAATCATTATGTTATTTCAGAAGCTTAACACGTTTATGGACGGGTGAATCTTCCTTCTGCAGATGATGAAAAAAAATGAGTTGTATATGGCCTAAGTTAAACAAATACCTTTGCATATAAAATTCTTATTTAGATATTAAGTCTGTCTTAAAGGTTATGGGAAAAAGGACTGATTATGACTTTTAACCGTCTTTAACAGCATGAAAGAGGATAGAGAATAATATCCATGTTTATGATAATAAATGTGAGGCAAATCTTTCTATAAAAAATGAAGAATTAAGTTGCATATTCACACCAGAATGATTGAAAATAAAATTGTTAAAATTGCATACTTTTATAAGCTTAAATTATGTGCCTATGTACAATGAAACGAAATAAATCTTAACATATGATGATTTCATTCCATATAAATTAATAGTTGTGAAATTGAAATAGAGGCCCGTACATATAGGCTCACAGTTTAAGCCTATAATAGTGTATAATTTAAACAATTTTATTTTTCAGAAATTTGACTGTGAATATGCACCTTTAACATTATTTATTGGCTACCATTATATAAGCCGATAAGATGTTGTACAGAAATACTTGAAAAATGTAGTCTTCAAATACAGACACGGATGCTGTATAACTGATATTTATGGACTTTCAGTGCATTTATATTTATCATTGCTTCTGTTATTCAAGCATTCCAGACCCTTGTGCCATTTAAATGAGACCCATCTGAACAAAATAAAAAATGTATTTCTTTCTCAGAGCAGGACAACTTTCAGATCACAGAGGTACTGACGAGTTCGTAGTTAGGCATGCTATGATTGATTTTGTCAAAACACTCAAAAGATGTGAGGGAAGGACAATGCTTCGTAGAATATGTTAACCAGAATTGCATTGGAAAAGTTCTCGCTAAACTGTTATGAGAAGGTAGAGCTAGATACACCATATCTAGAAAGTGGTGTAAATGGAATTCTGCAAAACATTGAAGATAGTGATTATTTACTTCAGGATGATCAATCTTGTGATGAATACCTGAACAGCGATAAAGAAAAATGAATATGCAGATGATTTAGAGTAATATGAGGTTAACAAGATGATATCTATGGTGGAAGCAACACCATTCTAAATATTTTCATTAGATCATCATTCTTGAAATGTAATCTATGAATAAGTGTTAATAATCTTTCTATGGAGATCAAATACACACGTATGCAGACAATTGATGGTAACCATGGCCTAAGTAAATATATGTTGGATACTATGACTATCAAAGTGGAAAGGGATCCGGTGACATTTGTTTAAGGATCGATGCCATGACTATATGGAAGCAAATGTGGTGGCATTTGTGAATTTTGTTAGGTGGTTGGCTTACACGGCCACTGGAAAGAACAAATTTAGCAATACCTCACAAGAATATTACCATGTGAAGCCCAGCCTGGAGTCGAGTGCAAATGTAAACATCACCTTGGGGGGGGGGGGGGGGAGCTAAATATAAATGTTGGTTTGCAATTTTACAATCCACGATCCTATGAAAACAAGGGAAACAATTTTAGGTGTGTTGCTAAGGAAAATGTCATCTTTACATTATATGCATTTATTTACAGCTATATGCTGTTCATTTAAATAAGCCCAGACTAAATGTAACCACTCCCTTGGGGCGGAGCTAAATATAAATGTAAGTTTGCAATTTTACAATCCACGATCCTATGGATAGCTCATACTAAATTGAATTTTGAGTTCACTTTACAAGCAATTTCATATCCCAAAATTTGGTTTAATTAAATTGATAACCATTACATCATAGACCACCAAACTGCTGTCATTTTGGAGATTAAGATAGGTATTTTTTGTTTGGAAATGTTGTACATTTAGCTAAGTGGGTGCTTTCAAGACTGGCGATTTATTATATTTCCAGACTGCTGAATTTTCTTATCAATTTAATATTCACTTTGTATAACTGAATATTTTGTGATCCTTTTGGATTTTTGGCAGTTCCTTATGTTTTTCACTTTCCTGGTTGATCAATCAATTTTGCCTGTAAATACTATACAAACATTTGTTTATTTTTATCTTCCAGATATGCTGTATAAGTTTGGTTAGATGTTACATTATTTTATTTCATATTAACTTATTTTAGCTTAAATCACAGGACATCCTTATAAGTATGAATTGATAATAAAAAAAAGAAAAAGCGTCACTGCAATCGTCATAGCTCGGTATATAAATTCTTACTTCGATAACATATACACCCTTTGAGTAAGATGTCACCAATAATATGATCTGATCCTACGCTGAAAATTTTGTAACAATCGAATCTCCAATTGGTTCGTAAGATGATTAAAACAAGGGAAACAATTTTAGGTGTTGCTAAGAAAGTGTTGTTACTAAGGAAAATGTCATCTTCTTTACATTATATGCAGTTCATATGAATAATTCTTACATTCATAATTGCTTTTTTTTATTTCCGCGATATTATGCTTTAGTTATATTTCATTTTTCAAAAAGATTAGTACCTAGTACACTCAGAACCAGTTTTTTTTCATAAAGGAAACCAGTTATTTTGCTTTTCTGACTTTCTTGAAACTGTCATCATTGGGTCCAAAAGTAGGCTTGGACACATAAACAGAGGTTCCACATAGTTTCGAATCCCATCTCATATTGAAAACAATTTAATTTTTTTTACAATAATATCTATATACCTAGTCATTTTGATTATGGAAATTTTATTTCAGGTACTTCTGTTGATATCATATGCCTTTCTTATGACGTTGGTGGTTATATTTTCATTTCTATTGTTACATTTTTAATACTGTCATGCCAAATGCAATCTCCATGACAAATTTGTAAAGCATTTTAATTTATTTATCAACCAGACCATACGGGACATCTAACCAGACCTTCCTGTTGATCTATCACGACACGAGTTGTTGTACCAAAAGGCAAAATAGAGGGTTTGTCATGATATAATAGAATGGATAAAAGCTACATAGTCAGGATCATCGATACGGGCAAAGATGATAAAATGCAAAATCGATGATGAACTAGTTTATATTTGTAAAACAATCTTTTGATGTTTATGCTGTCCAGGATTTATCAGGCAGTTATTGTCTGAACACATTGTTATGTTAAAATTAGTTTTGCGATAAGTACATGATAATTTAGTTTCTAAATTTTATCAGTGATGTTGGTTAAATTCTCATGAAAATAGCTTACGCTCCCAAAATATGTTTAAAATAGTTTCCGATATAAAGTAGATAATTTCGTGAATTTTAATGTATATTTTCAAAGTATACATATTATTAATACTATATATTTTAATACAGTACTATCCTTTCCATTTTTACAAATATATTGATTTTGGCTAGCTAATAATTATTATCATTCATCAAACTATTTTTGGGATTTTTCATTAAATTTGGACTATTTCTATATCATTCGCAGATCTATGGCTTCTAACTGACCGTAAGAAAGTGACAAAACAATATTACGTTATGAAAGTGACATGGTAGATGACGTCCACGTTTGTGAGAGTTACATGTAGGTGGCTTGTTAATGTATGAATACAACACTGCATTATCACGTTTGATGTCACACATTTATTAAGCCGATGTATGGCTCAGTAATGATGACAACATGATGGATGAACATGATGCCTTGATAATTAATATCTGGCAACTTGATATGGTTTATCTACATAGAGCAACATTATCTTGATACCACTGATTTCGATAGTGTGTTATTTTGGACGATAGATGTCAAAATAATTTCATCATCTCCAACAGTTACAAGATGATCTTATCATTAAAGATTGTGCATCTATGCATTTGTGGCGATATCAACGTTTATGCAATATTATTGCATATGCCTGTAAGTACAATTGTGCTTGCCTTGTGGTCACGTAAACTCATCACTGATGGATGCAATGGGAAGAATTACTGTAGCATCAATGGAAAGAACCTGTACAGCAATTACTATAACAATTACAATATAAAAACGAGATATATTTTTATAAACTTAATGATGGGCATATACGACGAAATACTGCACAAATTTTCAATTCCAAGGAAATTTCTATAAGCAACTAGATCCAAAGCTGCAATATTTTAAGACTGCGATTCCACTGTTCAAATTACCTCGTTAGCTTTCTACATTGCTTCGATTTGGGTGCATCAGATACAACTAAATTCACAAGTATGAAAGACAATGCTACCATCATGTACTTGGATAACCACGATCATGCCTGTGCTGCTTACGATTCCACTGAATGATATATATGATAACATAGTTGCTATTTCGAATCAAACCGTCTTTCATTTAGAATTTTAAGTGTGACGGCAAAAATGCAATTGTGTATGAGTTGGAGAAAAGGTCAACTATATGATGGTTTCATCGAATTGATAGAATCATCTCTGAATAACTCAAACACTTTAGAGGGAAAATTTACAAGTCGGCAAAAGAACATGATCACAGATGTGCTATCTCCCATAGCTTGACAAATTACATCCCTTCAGAAGCAGTTTGCAACATTTTAAAAATTAGGTCCTCCATTCATTAAAACGCACGATTTATGACATCAACAAAGACATTAATATTACTGGACTTCGAGAACGTTAATGAAGTGTCAAATTCTACATGCTGTATCAACCGGAGTAACACTGTATGTGGTCTTGCAAACGTTTCAATTGATGTGATAGAAGATTTAAAACATTGCGATTCAATATTCACCCACAGTAATTTATCCCTAAGTGTTCTTAATACAATTTAAGGATCTAATAAATAGGCATTACATCATTGTTAATACTGCTGATAGTAGATATAAACACTTATTTAGAAATCGACAAAAACTGTATAGATGGCATTACTTTAGGAAAAGAAAACGTAATACAATTAGCTGTTAAGTATACTGCTAAAACACTAATGTTGAACCATCTAGAATTTTAAGTGATAATATGAAAGATGCTATTAACCTGGTTAAAGATATCTTTGCGTACTCTGTTGCATTACCCTATAATAAGTAATAGTGATAAGATTTTAGATGTCACTAACATAGCTATTAAACGAGAAGATATAGGTAATATGCATTTTGTCACGTTCGATTTTCAATCTGTGTATACTAATGTCAAACTGAATCATGTTAGCAATGCTCTAGTTTACATTAGATATTTTTGGATTTGATATGGTATATGACTTAGCCATGGATTTGTTTGATTTCGTCATAGTTAAGACTTTTTTTATAAACAAATAGATGCTCTTGGCATAGGATCGTAGGATTCCTAAGACACTGCGAATTGTGTTTCATTAGTATCAGAACTAAGGATTATGCTTGCTAATGTAAGTGACAATATATTGGCTATTCACAGGTATATAGCTGATGGTAACATGATCATAAAATGTAGTATACGAGATACTATTGGTATACTACAGTTTTACTATTCTATACCCTGCTGGAATTATTTTCGAATACACATTTCTTAGACATTTGGCTCGAGATACACCATAACTTTTTTTACTAATCACACTCACCACAGAATTTATCAAAAGCCAGCATATATCCACATTATACGTCATCAGGAATTACGAATTTGAATCTATGCATATGTTTAATCTTTTTACTACAAGATTAGTTAGGTGGATATCCTGTGGATCATCACTAGGTATGTTTTACCATTTTCTCAAAAAGAAAATTTACTAATTCCTGTTCATTATGATAGGACATAAATGCATGCCCAGTCAGTTCGGAAATACAAGTATTTGACTGATAATGTAACATAAATTCACTGATCCATGAATGTGTTAAACGTATATTAAAGTGATACAGAAGATGATTTTATCAACTTTAGGCCAATGCTTAAGTAATAACAAAACAAAGAAATTTTGCTTACTAAGAAGAGGCTTCACAATAACATGTATCCCAGAGGTCTCCAAACTTAACATTCATTTTGAATATTTATGGAATTTAACATTTAGTCATTTTAGAAAACATACAATAGCGATTATTTTGAAAATGTTTCGAGTGTTAGTTTTGCAATCTTTCACAGTAACCGTGTTCCCTATCATTTTATTCCAATTATTCGACATTTCATTGCCCTTTTAACTGATTCAAGCCCTGAAAATATAAAATAAATGTACTTTTAAGCTATATTCATCAAATTTCCTCTCTTGGTTGATAATTAATTATCTATCGATACATTTTAAATTCATGTATGTACATAAAATATAGATTAAATTATTTAATAATGTACATCATTGTATACGATACTGTGACAGGTCAATATTTATGGAATAATAATGGCATTGGTAATTAATGATATTAACCTATGTAACTCACAGGTTAATTCAAGCATACATTAACAAGACATAATTTGGCATGATGATTTGACAGACGAACGCGCGTTTCATATTAGTATTTGTATTCCTGTATTACGAAAATTGTTTAATACATAATTGACAAAATTAGGTACGGATAGCTAGCCTGACCACAACGTCCAGCATGCGATTAAATACTTTGTTGCTAGTTATTTTGATAAATGGCAGGATAGTATGCTAAATCCATCTTCAGCCATTGCAATTATGTCATTTATAAGTTAGATCGACAGTCGTCGTGTAATCATAGTCTATATAAAAGGAATCGGGTCTGTGAATTCTGATGTTCGAGATCCAACGGTTTAACCTACTTAATGTTTTGTTTGTCTTTTGGAGTTTGACATATAACATCGTAAGACTGATTTAAGGCTATACTATTAGTAATTTAGACATTACTATTCAGCAACTGATACAACTAGTAATATAATCACTATTTAGCTAAATAATTGGTGATTGCTTATCTTGGCTACAATTATTATATTACAATTTATAGCCACGGATCATCAATATCCTGCTAGAATCTATCTCAAACTTAGCATACTTGAATCAGATCAGAACCTCAAAGCATATAAGTAATGTAAATTCTAAGTCACTATACTCTGGTGCCGTTACATGTAACATATCCGTCTCAATGGTCCACTAGTTATGTATAATTCCCGCCTTTAATCATTTCTTGTAGAACACAACCACTGTGATAAATACTACCATGATTGCTAATTGTCCCATATATGCATTTTGGAATAACTCAACAGTGTGTGTGGTGTGTGTGGGTGTGTGGTGTGTGGGTGTGTGTGTGAAATCTGTATTTTACAACGCAACATGGTTTTATGACTCATGCAGACTAATTATTAACTAAACCTAATGACTCAGTAGGATATTTATAAAAGTTTTACGAAATGAACCTGAAGCCTCCTTCTTCGCTTTTGACCTCTGCGTTTTGTATTCAGCTTAAGACCTTTAGGTTCCTATTTTAGCTTCCTCAGGTCCATTATTGATCTGACAGTACCAAGTTCTTCTTGAGGTCCCTTCGCAGCACACTTAACATATTTATATAATCCATAAGTTACGCATCCGCCTAACTGCTTGTACCTATTTAAAAGACACGACTACGTGGTATTCACGAGAGGCTGCTAAACATTCATTTAATGTACATGAGTACAGACATAGGCAGTTTTGTGAACATTTTTTGTAAACATTTTTTCATACGTAGGTACCCTTATTGAATACTGCCACTAGCTCCAAGTAGCTTGATGTTCCACAGCTGTGCAGATTTGTCTTCTGACATCCTTAGCACATTGCTAAACATTAAACATGGACCATCTTTGCTGTGCGACTTTTACGGACAGTGGGAGTGTATAACACATCTTGTAGAGCGCACCTGTAATAAGTATTGTGCGTGGGACGTGCGAGGAAAGGAGACTCAGTGCCTTGTTTCTTCATACAATCTGAAGACATTCTTAAATAGACTCATTCGTGTGGCACTTCAAAGTAATTCACAAAATTGTGTACCTTCAGCAAACTTTCTAGTCGGTGGGCACAGCGCCACCTGCTGGGCAGGAAACAAAAGTTGTTTAGTTCACGAGATGAGGGGAGATAGGCCTCTGCCATGTTGATGCCACATGGTTTCCTTCCAAATAGCCAATAATATGGACACCCTCTAAGCAATATTGACCGATTTTCATCTATCAGACGGATTTATTCTGTATAAGTTATTCATACATACAATGTATCATCGTAATTTATGCATGCCACTTCGCCAAAAGTCGTAAATACTCATACTCAACTCATCAATGGATTGATTTATTGCTGTTTCATCTGGAATGGTTGCTCCGTGTGTTATGGCTTTGGTGTGATAAGTCTGGCAGGAAACCTAATTCACATTTAAGGGTCGATAAATCTTGTAATCATCTAAACAAATTATTTATGGAATTCTCACTTGTGTTGGGTATAATAAAAAAAAATTGTCATTCGTGTTGGTAAAGATGTTGTTGACGGATGAAAGAAAATGAAGTAATAAAAAAAAAGAATTGTCATTCGTGTTGTTAAAGATGTTGTTGACGATGAAAGAAATTGAAGTTAGTATATTACAGTACAAAATGGAATAAACCAGTCTACTTAAATTCGAGAGTTGTGCTTTTACAACAGACCCCATAAATAAACATGGTACATCTAGGCTTGAGCGATTTTTGCTTTGAAACATTGTGATCGATTTCGAAAAAAAAATCACGATTTTCGATTAGATCGTAGGTCCAAATTCTCAAAAAGTATTAACCGGGGGAAAGTGACAAGTCACGAAAACTGGGACTTGGAATTTCTAGAAAAAGTTGACAAAGGTGTTACCTCGCTATTGTTAGCTTGTTTATCGTAGCGCTTTGTGTTGTAATTAGTAATTATTCGACACGTGAATGGCACAGCGGGGTATAAACACAATGAACAGAGGCCTGAATTGATTATAATTGTACTCACTGCTAAAATGTGACGGAAAAGTACACACTAGATTTTAAACATGAAATTTTTGACAACTTTTTGATTAAATCAAACTTCACAATTAAATCGAAGTCGCGCAACCCTAGGTGCATCAGTGAAAAGGCTTTTGGTTGGGGGTGTTGAAGCCCAGGTTTCAGATAATTCATTAGACATGTGAAAATACTTGTATTTATATTACATAATGTGTGCATAAAGAATAATATCCCAATTAGCAAAGACGATATTCAATTAGATGAAGATGACAGTTTAAGCTTTGATATTGGATGGCAGAGATTTTGTAAAGAAAGATTATAGATGTGCTGCCAATTGCTCCAATTACCTTGTTACATCCGACTTCATAGCGTTTCATGAGCATGAATGAAGTGTGTTTAGTTTTTATTACAAAATGCTGTGTTCTGCCCAGCTTAAGTGTCATGTCTACAGGCACATTTCAGCATGAGTGCGGCGATATTCATGGAATTAGCCATCCGCCAATGTCAGTGTCCCCTAGAGTGCAAAGGACCAGCAGCTCCCGCTTAGGCAGAATGGTTGCACCAATTAGAGTTGTATAAGTGGTAGTTAGCTGCTTTTTCCCAATTTATTCAGATTTATTTCAGTTTTCCATCAGTGGGTATAGTTTTATTATTATTCGGAATTATCATTCAACAGCATTTGATAGTTCACTGGTCCTTTCCTTGAATCAAAGTTTGATGGAGAAGCCATAGATTTTTTATCTTGCTTACCTTTATGATTTCACTGTGTTCAAATCCTATGTTACTAGGAGAGTGGCACGGGCATGACAGGTCATTGGCCTCTTCACTAACGTACATGGATTTAACAAAGTAAATAATTTAATATTGCAATTTATTTTATGCTCAAGTTGTGTGCAAAATGACCAAGAGAAAATTAACACTTACAGAAATTGACGAACAAAATATTGCTAAATTTATCTTTAACCCTTTAACACGCAAGCTGGTGAGATGCAGCTTCTGCAGTTGTTCATTTGCACAAGCCAGTCATTTTAGTGGTATTAATATTAAAAAAATTTAACTATTGAATAGTCAAGCTGGCCAAAACAGGTGTTGATGATGATATGGTCCTGAGCAATCTCTATTTGTTAATACCTTTCACAATTGTATCAATCCTCGTCACAAAGGATCAATTATCTTATTAATATATCAAGATACAATTATTTATTTATTTCTTTTTCACTAGTCTTGTTTGTGTGTACCCTGTTAGTACCTGTGTACTGTTTAGATTACTGCTTATCTTGAGAATTAGTCCTGCCCAAATGAAATCCGCCCAAATTAAAATCCTACTGCATGTACTGGCTAATATGAGTAGTATAAATTAACTGATTTACAGTCAATTTAATACTCAGAGATGGATTCCATATTTTATGTCTATTCAGAGATCGTATGGTGCTATTAAAACTGAGATGGCACCAAATCCTCTGGTTTCTAGGGGCAGATGAGGGGTAATCTAAAACCCTGATAGTCAAGTGATCTTAAGAAATGTTAATTTGCAGACCAACCGGAATGGCTGGTTCGATTATAATCAAGCCAGACTTTTCATGAGAAAAGGGATGTGTTCTTGAGCAAATTGGACCATTAACAGGGGCCGATCCTGCATTTCCAGAGGTAAATATGGACCCTCAGTCAGCTGCTAAATTATTTAATCTTTACTCATTTAATTATAATTGAAAATTTGTGTGAGCGGCTGTGAGTGATGCTTTTCTCATTGGTTCATCACATTGTGGTCGAATGTAGTAGTAAGAATGGACCTAATTACTCATAGCATTCAAAATCTGATACTTATTAATTTCCAAGTCACAGATTAATCTTTAGCCCAACTGGGGTATCTGCCTTATCCTGGAAGCTATTGCTAAATAACTGCCGAGGGCAGCAATATCGTCAAGCTATTGCTTCCTGGGGTGGTCAGATGTATGGCTTCCAATATAAGGCAGCAACAACTTTGTCCACTTAGTCTAAGAATATGAGTAGCAGATTTAAGTGCAAGTAGTGACAAAATATATGAGATAGATGGTGGCTGGACATACAGTATAATGATAAAGTAGTAAGCTGATATGAATGGAAGGTGTTGCCGCCCAAGGCAAATGTTGAAATAGCTTATAATAACAGTATGCTTGCTTTGGTATTGAGATATGTAATCAAAGATCAACCCCAATACTGAATAAGATAAGAGCACCATATCTTGGCACAGAAACTGCAATTAGAATGCGTAGTGAATGTGGTGCTAAGTAGTGCAACAGTTGATATGTTTTTGGGAAGACAAAGGGAACACCAGGTGGTGGCAGAGTACCTCTTCCACAGGATGGGTGTGCATCCCTGAAAACACACACGCACACACTGGGTGATTAAACGGTTTAATTATGCCCGGTTTAATTATGCCAGTTTTCATCTAAAACAATTTAAATGTAATGAGAGCCAAAAGGATACATTACATCTGTCAGGTACTGGCTAATATTCCAGTAAATAATAAATTTAGTGAATAATCAATCAATCAATAGAATCTAGTGATTTATCCGGGTTCAACTCAATCATGAACCACTGTTGTCAATGCACTGCAGTACTCCTTAAAGCTGCCTATCATTATTCGCTAACACTTAAGTTGGCCAGTGGACAGGCAGTTTAATTGATTGTTTGTATCCTTCGCACTTTAGGGGCTGACAAAATCCCGCAAAATACCACCAACTACGGGATTCAAGTGGTTGCTAGGAATCCCATTATCTGAATGCTGTTTGGCTTATGTCTAATGTGTTATGAATTTGTTTGTAAACAACAACTCTCAGATTTAAAGTGGGAAAAAAAATTGAAATGCAGGTTTTTGGTGTTTTTTGACTAGACAAATGTGCAAGTTAATGTGTTTACAAAGCCTATTTGTAAACAAATGTGTAAAAAATTTCAGAATTCATGAGACATGACGATCTGTACAAAATAAATAGAAAAAGTTAGTATCGTGGTTGATTAAAGAACAATTATTATATAATTTTGAAGGTGTATGTACTAAATGCGATGACGGGTTTGTGTCCTTAAAAGTTGCCTCAAGTAAAAAAGACAAATTTGTATGGATGTGTAGTAAGCGGAAGAGGTGAATGTAATAATAAAATAAGTATATGACATAATTCATGGCTTAATGGTTCTCAGTCTTTGTCGCATATGAATTAAAATAACATACTATTTGGTTAAATTTTAAGTCAATTTGAACTTCAAGTAGGCAGTAATTACACAATTGTGGACTGGTACAATTTTTGTAGGGAAGCGTGTGTAGAAATACTGTTAAAAGACAATGAACAAATAGAATGAAAAACTGTAGAAATAAACAAAATCAAGTTTGGCAAGAGAAAGTACAATCGGGTAAGAGTTGATGACTGTTCAGTGTTTGGGGGGGGGGGGTTAGAACATGAGTGGATTTCTTTTGAAATTGCAGATCGCACGAGACATTAATTCCTATAATATAGGAATACA
Organism: Chaetoderma sp. LZ-2023a; assembly: GCA_034401795.1. Lineage (NCBI taxonomy): Eukaryota > Metazoa > Mollusca > Caudofoveata > Chaetodermatida > Chaetodermatidae > Chaetoderma > Chaetoderma sp. LZ-2023a. The sequence continues at coordinate 52,864,538 of CM067362.1, forward strand.
TTAGAGGCACGACCATGAGTGCTGGAAAACATTTAGTGTTCTTAAAGATATAGGTTATGATCATCTAAGCGTAAACCATAGCATGGATTTTGTTGATCCAGAGACATGTGTTTGCACCAATCAGATAGTGTACATGGCATAGCCTAAAGCTATCATTACCCCGTAGCGGTACAAGAAGTTTTGTACCAGAGATATTTCCAAGAATATGTAATATGGAAGAAATATTTGAGAAAAAGTGAAGACAGTTTCATGTGTCTTTTAGAACTCATAAAACGAGTGTACATAATGGAAGACAAGGAAAATGTATCACTGCTGCCATCAGCTGATCACAGCTACGTAAATCTTAATGAATAAGGCAAGTTAAGAATCGTAGGGAATCCCTTTTATATTATGTAATCATCACCAACAACCAAAAATTCTCAGGAAATCTCAGCCCTTGTGTTACTTTGCGTGATTTTGGCAGCCTCTAAAGTGACAACTGGGTCCATGATGTTTGGTCTAGGGTTTTTGTTTCCAGCGCATGCGTAAAAGCATAACTTTCACACTTAGAAAATTGGTGATAATTTAACGAGTACTTGTAGCAAGTCGATTAGGGACATAATAGGCGCATGCATAGACAGACTTTTTTTTTTATCTCCACCTGGCGAAAATATGTCAATGAGCTACATCACATAGCGCAGAGGCCGCGATTGGATAATATATCCAGGAGGGGTGGGAAGTATTCAATCCCGCGTTTAAAATTTACGCGTGTTTAAATGTTCCGAGTCTCTCGCTACGTAAGTATTTATCTCAAATTATCAACCAGTTTTCTTTATAAATCATCATTTTTTTTTTCTCTTATGTGTAGCGTGTTGCTGTATTCTATTTGATAATGTGAGGTATGTACGTTATATATGTACCTTACAGGCATTGCCGTTGAAGGATTCCTGTAATCAATATATATATATATATATATATACACACACCTGTGCAAAAGTTAAGCACCACCCTATTTTTACGCACATGCGAGGGTATATTCATGTGCTATGAAGAAAGCAATAGCATAAACATTTATGTACCCATCCATCTTAGTGCAAGAGGTAATAATGCAACTAGAGGAATGCTGATTATGATGGTGGGGAAACACTGTATGTTTTTGTTTGAACTTGAAAACGAGGCCTGAATATGGTTACGTTGACACAACTGACAACTATTGCCCTACAGTTGACACACGTGGCTAGATTGTCATTAATGGTGTCTGAAAACGAAGTTTAACATCTGTGCACGAGTTTGAGACTGTCATTATTAATACCGGGTATATCCACCTTGTGCCTGGATGACGGCCTGGACACGACGTCTCATGCTGGTCACCAACCGACTGATACGCCATTGTGGTATTCGTTGCCATTCAAGATGGAGTGCGTCTGTTAATTCCTGTAGGTTCTGCACAGGAGGATCCCTCCTTCTCACCATGTTTCCCAGAATGTCCCAGATATGCTCAATAGGGTTCATGTCAGGGCTCCTTGCTGGCCATGGTAGGGTTTCGATGGCATTCTGGCGGAGGTATTCATGCACAGCTCTAGCACGATGTGGTCGGGCGTTGTCATCCATGAATATAGGGTGGGTTCCAGGTGCATGATTTACAAAATGAGGGACCACAACTCTATCCAGTATGGAATCTTGATATCTTTGTCCATTTAGTGTTCCAGGTACAGTCAACAGATCCAGCTTACAATCAAATGAGATGCACCCCCATATCATAACGGAACCTCCACCAAATGGAACTTCTTCCATGATGTTACGTTGGTCGTACGCCGTGCGTCTGGACCTCCATACACGAGTTCGACCATCTGTGGCATGAAGCAGGAACCGACTTTCATCGGACCAGTGTACCCGTCTCCAGGATCTCATGTTCCAGTGTCTTCTTTCGTTGCACCACCTCAGACGCTCCTCTTTGTGGTGTGCAGTGAGGAGAGGACGTCTGACAGGTCTCCTAGCTTTCATGCCAGCAGCATACAGTCTCCTTTTGACGGTAGACATTGACACTCTATTGCGCGTTTCCCATTGCTGGCTGAGCACTCTGCTGTTGGTGAATGGAGATCTCCTAACAAGGCGTACTAGGGCTCGATCATCACGGGCAATAGTCTTCTTCGGTCTTCCAGATCTAGGCCTGTCCTTCACCTCGTTAGTTTGCCCATGTTTTGCAATCAAACGACTGATTACAGTATGGTTAATGTTCAGCTGTCTGCCAATCTCTCTGCATGACATACCAGTGGTATGCATGCCTATGATTTGCCATTTCACACGATCACTTAACCTTCGTCTTGCCATAGCGGTTCACAATCAAGAGCTAATTCTCTCTGTACAAATAAACCACGGTCATGAACACAAAATTCCTAATCTTGTCGCCTAAATCTGTATGTAATGTTCTACACCTCAAACTGGACTTTTACATAACTGAACACGTGTGCTGTTTCCCGCCACGCACGGACATCAAGCGGCGTGAAGTCATGCATGCATGTGCATTTCGTACTTGGAATTATGTCAGCTAACGCGGGGACAAAAAGTATGGCAGCCTAGTTGTACCATCATGTTTCTACGTTCTATTGTTTTTGCTGGTGCTTAACTTTTGCACAGGTGTATATATATATATATATCAGCAAATAAAGTTTATTTGATTTGATAAAATCACATCATTAAATATCAACACACCACCACACATCCACCCCAAGCAGCAAAACACACACAACCATCCACCAACACTGAATGACCGAGCCTTTCAACCAGCCTCTTATCCGACCACCCAGACATCCAACCACCGACCCACAAATCCACCCATCTAGTTACTCACTAGATATCCACTAAGTCACCCACCCACCCACCCACCCACCCACACACACACCGACTTCATTGAGGCACCTATTCAGCCACTCACCTTGATAGCCACTCCCTCAGCTTTGCACCCACGATCGGCCAGCCAGCCAGTCAAGCAGCCACCTACTAACAAATTCAGTCATACAATCATCCAGCCACCCATACATTATATAGTCTGTCACCCACCCACCCAATCAATACCCGCACACACAACCACTCACCCACCCAAACAGGCATCCACAAACTAATCCAGCCACTCACACACAAAATTATCAAGTTTAGAATGACCAACTCGATAACAGAGCATCATTCCAGCAGTACATTTTCAAATATATTCCTCTCTTGGTCTGCAAATGGATATGAGAAAACAATCTAACTAATGGATGGGCTAATGTAATAGTAATAGGCTATTACAGCGATTTTCATGTTATAGTAATAGAAATAGGTAGTTAATTTTACAATATAATAGTAATAGATTGAAAAGTAATAGGTAATAGCATATTACTTGTCTATTACAGGGGTATCTTATATGCTTGGGATACATGCCACAAAATTCTGCTTCCACATATTTTTAATATATGCAACAGACAGATTGAAACAGCCACACTTGGTATCTGCTGTTTAATTGTTTAATTTTGAATGTCTCTGTGTGCATTAGGTTGCAGCAAGACTATAGGCCTTAGTCACCAAAAGGCAAATTGGTTTCAAAATATTAAATAGAACAGTTCTTGCATTGAATATTAGAATCAACAGGTTAACCTTTCACTGATGAAACACTCTTTCTATCAATTTCCAAGAAATTTGTGGGATATTTTGAAACTAATTTGGTTAGAAGATGTTGCTTTCTAAGACAGCAACTACTTCATTGCAAATTCATTTCAGAGTACGAAACAGAATATTTGTTCAAAAAAATGTGGATTATCTGGTTTCTTCTTATATATTTTAAATAGCCATTAGGTAGATAAATAATCGAATTACACAAACGTGAAAACGTAAATATTCTACTAACACCGTTTCTTTCAATAGATCTCATTATAGCTTATATAATGGTTAAAGGCTGAATTTCAGTCAAATTGACTCCCAGCATCGTGTCTGGGGAAGAGATTGTGTTACATGTACATCGGAAATATCAGTGGGCTAATAACTATATTCTTTATCATGAGCTTCAACTACTTTGAACAACAGAAATTTCATAATATTCTGTGGTCCTTCTGATCTTTGTAGAATATAGAATTTTGAGATTTTCTCAGAGAACTAAACTGGTTAAAATTATTCAAGCATAGACTCCCATGTGACCACATCTGAAGAAGAGTATGCTATTCAGTAACATGGTATCAGTAAATAAAACAAGTATGGTGAACTAGGGGAGTTTATAGCTAAAAGTCTTCTACACTTATTACTATTATCATTAACCCATGTAGCAACTTGTTTTATGATGTAAGAATGAATATTACTTTCTGCAACAATGCCCTTCAGTCAAAATATTCAAAAGCTGTCATATTTGGTTTCAATGAAATTGAGATAAATGGGCTTCATCAGTGAAAGGGTTAATATCCAAATATCTGACTTGTTTTCATTTGCATGCATGTATGTATGTGGGTGTGCATGTGATTGAGCGATACCTATGGTTCAAATGTACCAGTAAGAGTAATGGTAATAGCGATGAGAGTAATAGTAATAGAACAAATCTGGAGTAATTGTAATAGTAATATAAAGAATTGAATGTAATACTACTAGTAATAGATGCAATGTAATTGACCCCATCCCTGGTCTGCATGTACACTTTCACCAACCCTTAACCGTTACCATTCTGATGTAAAAAAAAATTCAATTTTACAACACAATTATATTAACCCTTTAACACCCAACTCGGCAAAAAGGGCCCGTTCATTTGCAGAGCAAGAGAAGACTATTTTTGAAAATTTACTACGTCTGCAATAACTAACTTGATAACACAGTCAGTCATTGCAGTAGTAAATTTTTTAAAGTATTTTGGTCTGCAAATGGAGATAGATATGTGCTATAAGAAAATCTGTCTCAGACCATTAACCTTTACCACGCTGATGTTAAAATGTTACATTTTCAAATTAAATTAAAAGATTTACAAGTATGCGAAATGAGATTTATAATATTATAAAATCTTACATCAACCATTTGAACCTGAAAGAGCAAATATTGAAAAGCACATGCATTTTACCAAATATCCTTTTTAATATTCTGAAACTAATTTGACTGGAGCAGTAAGGTAGCAACAGCTTCCACTCAAATTAATTTTACATAACCATTTGAACCCGAAATAGCAAATATGAAAAAGCATGTGACAGCACCATAGTCAGGCAGATGCAAGCACTTCCAGTCAAATTAATGTTAATAGGTTTTTGAGAGCTAAGAACAAATACAAAAAACGAGCATTTTAACAAATATCTGTTTAATATGTTGAAACCACTATGACGAGAAGTAAGGCAGGAAGAACTCCATTAGTATGATGGTAATTGTGTACATTAATGCATTTGGGTTTCTTTGAAGATATTTATTTTTAAAACAGACATGTATGTAATTGGCAATGTAATTGAAATAAACAATTACAATTGAATTACAATAACTTTGTAGCTACTCAATTGCAATCACAATCAATTATTTGAAAAATGCAATTAAATTACAGCCAATCAGAAATTACAATTATCCCATGCATAATTGACACCAGAGAAGCGTTGTGGCCAAAAATGACTTGAGTAGTGGTCTTGAGGAGAATCCATTTGCAGGATAGAAGACTATTTTCTTAATTTTACCACTGGACTGGAATGACTGGTTCGCTAACCAAGCCAGTCATTCCAGTGTTAAAATTTAAAAACTCGTCTTCTCTTGACATGTATATATGGACAATCACTGAGCCAGATTTTCAATTTTCTTGTCACATTTATGTTTGTTTCATTAAATGAATTCAAATCATTTCTGAAGATAATAGATAATTTTCTGATGGTCTACATATGGGGAAAGGAGATAGAAACAATGCAAATGTTTGAAACTGAATAAATATCTTGGAATTTAATAAGATCTTTACTTCTTTTATTTCTTTATTCCTAATTTTAATATGATGCTAATAACCTGGTTACAGTTAAAGACATAAAACAAACTAATTTAGCAATGTTTTGGCATCAACATTTTAGATCCCTAACGAAACGAAAATTTCAAATAATTCCATAATAAAAGCTTTCTATAGTTATTATGATTGTGCACACTTATAGAATGCTCTCTACACACCACATAGGCAACCTATAAAAGCTTGTGCGGTACATTTTGATATTAGTTTTGTGAAAATCTACAGAATTCAAAACTTTTCAGCTATTATAAATTTTAATCAAATCTGTACACAATAATTTTACACTCATGAGCAATTATTTATTTTAGTTATATGTTATAATGTAACAATATGATAGCATAATAGGACAATACCAAAACCAAAATAAATTATTTAAATGTAACAATGTAAGATAATCCCTAATTTGGTGATTTATTTCTATGATTAGACATACAATTATTCTGTTATATAATATATTGAAAAAAACCTCACAGACATAGGGGGGTAATTGTAATTGGCTGTAATTTAATTACCCTTTTCAAGAAATTGATTGTAAATTTTTGCGTACACAAAAGTAATTGTAATTGAATTGTAATTAATTACATTTGAAAATTTACTTTATCAATTACGTACAAAAATTGCATGTCTGTGATGCTGACGATATATGTTACTATCTCTCATTAATTTTTCAAATCAACTCCAGTGCATTAGAAAGGTACACTATGTATAACAAATCACATTATCATACTAATAAGTTGGTTTTTTTACATTAATTTGACAGGAGGTTGGTGTTGACTTACTGTTCCAGGCAAATTCTTTCAAAATATTAAACAAATATTTGTTATAAATGCACTTTTTGATTTGTTCTTAGGACTCAAGAGGCCTATTAACATTAATTTGACTGGAAGTGCTTCTGCATGACTCTGTTGCTGCCTTAACCGAGCCAGTCATTCCAGTGTTAAATTGTCAGTTATGAAACTAGTCTAGGCTAAGCTATGCTGATCTAGGCTATGATGTACTCGACTAGGCTATGCTATACTGGTCTAGGCTAAGTTCTATGGTTAGCTATGCTTTACTAGTCTAGGCTATATTAGCCCAAGGTAAGCTATACTAATCTATGCTACACTAGTTTAGGCTGGGCCTGTTCGGTTAATCGATAGTCGACTATTTTTCCTAGAAATTATATAATAAAAAAATATTAAAAAATTGATTTAGATAGGCATACTCTATATAATTAAAAGTTAACTTATGTAATGTTTGAAAATCTGGGCATACGCGCCAGTTTCTTACAACCATTGTCCAATGGGAATGAGTGAACAATGGATTCAAATTGACTTAATTATAATGGGCGGCTTGTTCCTCAGGTTCAGCCAATCAGAGGACTGGTTGATATAGCTTGTTATATTGGGTCTCTTGCCTTCATTGCATAGGCCTACTTAATTGGCATTATCTAAATCTATCGTAAATTGTGTATTCTGTTATTTCTCTCTCTCTCTCTCTCTCACCCACTGCGCAGTTGCTACTTCCAAAGTTTGAAGAATAAATAATCGAGACTAAAAGCTTACCATACTGATCTAGGCTATGATGCACTGAGCTATGCTATACTTGTCTGGACTAAGCCAAGCTATGATATTCTACACTAATCTAGGTGAGGCTATACTAGTCTATGGTTAGCTATGCTATACTGATCTAGACTAAACTATACTATACTAGGGTTAGCTATACTATACAAGTGTTGGCTAAGCTATGCTATACTAGTCCAGGAGATGCTATACTAAACTATGTTATACTATGTTAGTCTGGCATAAGTTAAGCTAAGCTATTATAGTCTGCCCAGGTGTGATTTTACCCATTAACAACGGTCTTTTAATAATTATATTGGCATGATTGAAGGTGTGGCAGACACCCTTTCAACTGGATACAGATGAGATATTACAAATTCTGCTTACAATATAAGAATTATTCAGTTGAATATTTTGAAAATAACTTCACTAGAGGTTGTTGGTTGCATGTGTAGTAAACAGCTTCCAATCAAATTATTTTCAAAATATTAAACTAAATGTGTGGACTGTTTTCTATAGGGTGCATCACATTACGTATTTAAAGCCCAAGATGTGTCCATATGCAGGCCAAGAGAAAACTATTTTATAAAATTCAACACTGGAATGACTGGCTTGGTTAGCGAACCACTCATCGCAGGGGTGCATTTAACTATTTGGCTGCTTAAAGTTCTTTATTTATTCAGGTACATTCCATCTACATCAGAAGAATTTGAAAAGCTTTTCAAAATATATCATATTTTTCTGTTCAAAGGTTGTTGCATTTGACTGTCCGTTTTGTAAACAGACACCATGCTCAGATCATGAATTACTGAACCACGTCATTGGGGAATGCATAAAGCTGGAAGAAGAACGGGTATGTTACATTTATTCTATTAGGCAAAACAATTCCATAAAATAAATTTGAAAAATAATATTGAGACAAATTGTGTACTTTGATTATAAACCGGTCCAGTACAGATGACCAGCTAAGGCAAGCTAGTGCGTCCAGGATTGTTGGTCATTTGATAGTGTGGAAAATCCTGATATATCGATGCCAATTTTAAGAGTATCAAATAATGCATTACTGGTTATATTTGGCTCAAAATTTAACACAATAACTGGTGTGACTGTGCCCTAGGATTCTTCATATTTGAGCATGATTTTAAGACTGGAAAAATCTTTTTTTAAATCTTTACACTGTCACAAAACGGATAGATGAGGATATGCAGCCTCTGATTGCTCTTGTTAGCTCGACTGGCCTGAAAAGCCAAGTGAGCTTATGCCGTTATGGCCGTCTGTCATCTGTCCATCAACTTTTTCTTTAAATGACTTCTTAAGAACCACTGGGCCGATTTCACTTATATTTGGCAGGAAGCATCCTTAGGGCATGTGGATCCCAGTTTGTTCAAAGGAGGCCGGTTGGACAATTTAGCCACCTTGGATTTTGGCTGATTTTTAGAAACATGATTTAAAATATCCAAAACCGCTTGGGTGCAGAACCAATTTTGCTCAAAGCAACTTGATTAAATTGTGTTCACGGTAAGTTATTCTGACCAACTCCTTAGGGGTCTATTTACAGTTAATGGCCTTTCTAGTTGAAATGCTTATTGCACTTTGCGTTTATATGTGGCTAGAGAAACGGCAACAAAGATTGAGCACAGCAAGGTTAGTTCATTACTGCTTGCCTTTCTTTACAAGCTTTCCTGCACATTATAATAAACTGTCTGGTGCAGATAAATTTGTAATCCTATGTGAGCAATGTAAATACACATTTGTATATGCCAGCACAAACCAAGGTCGTATATTGTCATGGTAAACATCTGTTAATACGTCTATCTCCCTTGAAAAGCTTATAAGTTTCTTTTCAGTGCGAGATCCGTGACAGTTTGTATGGGCATATTTCACAGAGCAATCATGTCTGAAAAACATAAAATTCATTAACATACAGCATTGGTCTAAATACAGGTCTTTGTTAATGGAGGTAGCTCATCTGATCAAGAACCAGAGCAACGAAAGATTGTTAAGATGCCATATGCGATCATTACACCTACTGTAGGTATCACAATTGCATTCAATCCCAAATCCATGGTTATACCTCCAGTAGGAAAATACAATCCTTATTAAATGATACTAACTACGTAAGCTTTCCATATGGAAATTTTAATACAGTATCTTAGCTTGATCTTTGAAGAAACGTTCAGAAACGGATACTAAATGGCTTTCGAACATTAGCTTAGAGAATTATTGTCTTCAAACACTATAACTACGATGACCGATGATGAAATGTTAAAATTACTTGGAAATTATCAAGTTAGCAACGCAAGCTTTACCTCATTATTTTGTGACAGCTGGTTCTGGGATTGTATTATTGAAATTTCTTGAGATTTTAATGATACAGCAGCAGGATGTTTATGCAGGTTATTTAAGTAACATTACTGACTTACTGACAGAGACACGACTGTTTTTAAAGATATAAATATACACAACTTTCCGGCGCAAGGAAGATTTAACAATGGATAGCAAAACGTGTGATCATTGCGAAAGATATTATAGAATATTGTAGACAAAATACTACGATTGTGCCGAATAAGAAGAAAGATGTATACCATAAACATTTGGAGTGTCACTGGCAATTGAAGCTAATTTTGTGCAGTGATCAAATGAACTGCTGGAATGTATATACGTGGTATGAAAATTCTCTGTATTATCAGCAGCCAGCAGTTCAAATTAATAAAAGACCAAGTCTATTTAACCGAGATAGCGTTGATTTGCAGCGTGCCAGTCAGGGGTACAGTGAAGCAGATATATCAGTCAAAATAGAAAAACATTAATACATGTAAACTGTACAACACACCCAATCTTTTCATTCAGTTAAGCAGATACAAAATCGAGTGAAACTTGTTGGCACCCATGAAGAATTTTGATACCTTTCCACTTCCTGGTTCTGATTGGGGAAAAACTGAAATGGTTTTGGAAAGTAATTTAGAATCAGTCTTATTATTCCAAAGAGGTTTTGATCATAATGGTAGAAATTACCATATTGTCCTTGCTAATAGCAATATGTTAGGAAGTAGTGGGATGGTGGCATTTGCAGATACCAAAAATAAGGATCGAGTAGGTTGTGTAGGAATTTGTAATTGTGAAGATATGAATAGCCATGGTTTGACCCGTAAGCCACTTATAGCAAATTTACTATGCTCAGAATATATATATATATATATATATATATATATATATATATATATATATATATAATGATCTAAATGGATTCTTTTATTTCAGGCCTTGTTCACTGAAAGAAGCATTCAAACCAAAGATTCAGCATGATAAAAGCTGCTGTGAACCAACTTACATCATCTTTGTGTAATTTTCATGGATTAAAAGCATTCCGAGAACATATTATTGGTAAATCTATCTAGAAAATGTTTCTACGTCCATTAGAAGCAGGCTTTAAAGTTGTTATGCGTAGCTGGAACGCAGATACATATGAATACTTCATAAGTCACTATTTAGCCTTTATTAAGAATGAAATTCCATACATTTGTTGATGTTGACACAAAAATAAGTTGATAACTTATTTAAATGACAGTTGCTTTCAGTCTACATGGGCACATCATTTTACATCTGAAGTTATTTATAAACTGCCTGTGGAAGAGAGGAAACCCCCTTTAATTCTAACTGATAATATTACTGAGTTTCGTGATATTGATGAAAGCTTATTAAATCCACATTTGAATTAATCTATTGCCAATTTTGTAAATGTAAGGATTTTGCTGAATGTCACCATTTCTTAGGTCATAAGCATTATCGCACCGCTAGCTCAGAAACTGAGTTAGAATCAGCAGCAAATCTGCAATGTAGAAGATGCATCTACTTGTTCAACAGGGATCCATCTCAGCTTTAATGTATCACATGTACATTACATTACCTTCTGTGCGTATCAAGGGTATTTAGTGCATGACAATTAAAACCAAACCCATACTCATTTTCAAGTAAACACTCAATGCTATTTTACTCTAGATTAGAATTTAGATACTCGGAAAATGTGGCTATTGTACTTCTGTCCAAGAAAATAACTAATTTAAATTTTTTATAATTTAGTAGCCAAGTGAATATGAATAATTTGGCATCATTTTTGTTTGCAGTGATATATTTTACTAGTTTCAATAGGGCTTTGTCAATGGCGGTGGCCCAGCCAATCAGCACGAAGAACAACATCCACAGATTATCAGCATACCATATAGTTTCATGTAGTTGAATCCCAAATTCACTGGCTTTATTGCACCAGAAACAGAGCTTCGAGAAATATTGGAAGTTTAAATGATTCAAATCTCAAATTACATCTTGATAAAGTAGCCATTTTGCAACTGCTTGAGGTAAATATAACTTCTGTAGAAGACAGCAAATTGGTCTCCAGTATAACTTTAGATAACTGCCATCTAAAACATCAATCCCATTGTCAAAAATTAAACTATTCTTTCAGAACAACTACTAGCAAGGGTAGTGATTTTTTACAACTGTCTAGAACACAACAAATAAGTAAGGACAGTCTCTGCTCTTTATCATACAATGTGTACTTGGGATTGTGTTATTGTTTTTTACAACTGTCTAGAACACAACAAATAAGTAAGGACAGTCTCTGCTCTTTATTATACAATGTGTACTTGGGATTGTGTTATTTTGAAGTTTTTGGATATTTTGATGAGGTCTATGCTGGTTATCTAAGCAATATTTCAGATTGCTTTAATGCAGGTGCTTAGGTCAGGCACAAGTATGGAAATAATATTAAAACCATTGTTTTTGCTATGAATATACAACTTGCCGCACTACCAAATTCAGTCCATTTAATGACTAATATTATCGGGCTCGAAATTAACAAGGGAAGTCATTTTTCTTTTTGTGTCTTCAAAATGAGATCAGAAAACCCAGAGTTAATATATATTGACACATTATGTTACCCAATACCAGCATCACTAGAGAACGCATCAAAACCCTTTCTTTCGGCAATTGCAATTTTGACAATTTAAAAGTTTCTTCATGCCATACATGTTTTGGTCAGCTTTGCTCGAACAGATGTTCGGTTTACCCTAAGTAAACATGTGCTTCTATTTGTGGGCCTGTAGTAATTTGTGGCATTGCGCTATGTCTTTTACAATGGCGCGTTCCGTAATCCTATCACAATGAAATGAGGAGCTGATTTCCCAGACAATCTATTGGCACATAACTACTTTGCAAACAATTTATCTTTGAATTCTACTTTATTATGGCTAAGCATGATAAACTGGCTATTAGATGGCAATATTCCGTATTCTGGTGTGAAAAATACTGTTAACCCTGTGACGAAGAACTTTAAATGTACAAAAGCAGGGAAAGATGATACCGCTGCAATTTAACAAGTTGCCAAAAGTGGTTAAAGGAAAAGTTCAAAACCTATCATCCTTCGAACCATGTTATAGTAGGATTTTTGCTTTAAAATGGCAAGAAATTGTTTAAACAGTTCACATACTTACACAAACACAGCGAAGAGCAAACGTCAGAAGACTTTCCTAGATAATGGGGGTGGGGGTGGGTGTGTGTGTGTGCGCATTTTCATGGATTAAAAGCAAACTACACAGTTCACAATGGGAATTGATGGAAATGAGCTTGAAGTTGGAGTTAAAACAAAATTATTTTTTGATGATTTTAAATTTGATGTTAATATGCATACTTCGGTCAAAATAAAATATCATGATCAAATCGATAGGGTTTGTTGTACGGGAAAAACTCGTCGTTTTGATGAATGTTATCCCAGTTACAGCAGTAACCATATACATCAAATGCGAATCTAAAAGTCCCAAGTGTAGCTTAAAATGCTTTACTCAGTTGACTGACATCAATACTTGTAGAATCAAATACAGGTAGCGAGGATTGTTGGTCCTTCATATAAAGATGATATATTTGTACCAAGCAAGGTATGTGAGAAATTAAAAACAAAAAATTATCTCCGCTGGCATGATATATGCAACTGATAGACAATGGATATTGGATGATCCTACTGTTTATGCAGGATAGAAAAAAGGCAGTATATAATGATCATTTCACATGTAACTGACAGCTGTATAGCGATAACATGAACTTTTGGAAGGTTTATTCTTGGCACAAAAATTCTAAATACCACCAGCTGCCAGCAGTCCAGATCAATAAATGGCCAAGTCTTCTTCATAGATATTGTAGACCTTCAGCGTGTCAGTCAAAGGAGTACATTCAAGCAGATATACATAAATCAAAAAAGAAAAAATGTGATACAAGTAAACAATCCTGGACAACATAACCACTCCTGTAATTCAGTTAGCCAGATACAAAACCGAGTTAAATGTGTTGATAAAAATGAACTGAAACTCAATATTACAAATCTGGATTAATTCCAACTTCCTGGTTCTGACTGGCGAAACACAGAGAAAGTTCTGGAAAGTAATTTATTGTACAGAGATTGATGTTTTTGGTAGTGCGTGCGTGCGTGCGTGCGTGCGTGCATGCGTGTGCTATTCGTTGATGCAAAGAATAAGGGTCGAGCAGCTTGTGCAAGAATGTGTAATCGGAAAGAGACTCAAAGCCATGTTCTAACCTTGCAAACACTTTTGGAAAACATACCCTGTTCAGACACATCATGTTCTCACGAGAGGCAATTATGTGTATTCAATGGTCTAAATGGGTTCTTTCACTTCCGGCCATGTTGTCTTAAAGACCCCTTCAAACCAATGATACAACATGACAAGGGTGCTTCCATAAAGGCTGCTGTCGAGGAAATTGGTCTTTTGTTCACACATTGTAATTTTCAAGCACTAAATGCCCTAAGAGAACATATCATTAGAGATACTAGTTTGAAAATGTTTTTGCAGCCATTAGAAGCAGGTTTTAAAGTAATCATGCGCAGTTGGAACAGACATAATACTTATTAATCAGTATATAGATTTTATTATAGATTGAAATTCCGAGACATTTGTTGATACTGATACCAAAGATAAGTTTATATGCTACCTAAATAACAACTGGTTTCATTGTGTTTGGGCACATATTTTACTTCATACGTGATTTACAGTGTCATTTAAAGAGGTGCAATCCATTATAATTGAGAGATAATATAACTGAGCGTAATATGGATGAAAATTCATTAAATTGAATAAATCAATTGCCAATTTTGTGTGCTTAATGATAGATAGATTTCTATCTGCTGAGCAGAGTGAATGTCACCATCACAGAATCGGTCATAACAATTTCAGAATAGCAAATGTTAATGATAAGTGAAAGGAGTTTAATAAAATAGAACACACATTAAAGCTAATTGATTTCAAATCCTCATGGATGTGTTTATTTTGAAAATGGTAGATAGAACAAACCAGATATGCATAAATAATGTATAACTTTCAGATATATTTTTCACTGGTGAAGCGAATGCATGTTCAGAATCTGACAATTTTGATGTAGAGCAACATTTCTTACAAAAAAAGCATTCAGTCATTAGTTAAAGATTCTGGAGATGAACACAATTATGATGCCGGAAACTCATCAAAAAACACTGTTTGCATGTATAATCTTTCTACATTTCTGATTACCTAATTTGTTGCAAAATATATACAGGCCTGATTACCATATTTGCAATTTATAGTTTGGTATATGTTCGTGTATGTACTTTGTTATAAGAGGACAGCCTTGTTTTTATGCTTATATCCTACATTCCCAATTGAAAAATCAATTGATAATTCCATACCGTGATACGATTGAGCACATAATTTCAGTGTCTCATTTTGCTTCAGACACTGAAATGAAATTAGCAGACTGGTAGCATAATGAAAGGATGATAGTGTTAAGCAAAGCTCATATTCTTTAGGTGACGATAACAGTAGTCAGGTGATAGAGGACCCATGTAGAACAAATGTAAAATTTCCAGAAAATTAAAAAAATTGATTTGGCGGAATAAAGAGATGTAGTTACAAGTTGTGGTCTCAATTTTGCACAAATATTTCATAATGCAGCAGACCTTCTTCCAGTAGTGGCCGAGATTCACAAGAAAGCTTTCATTCTGCTAAGAAACTTGGTCGCTGACCCATCATGTCGTGAATATACCAGCGTGTTTGGTCTCAATTTTGCACAAATATTTCATAATGCAGCAGACCTTCTTCCAGTAGTGGCCGAGATTCACAAGAAAGCTTTCATTCTGCTAAGAAACTTGGTCACTGACCCATCATGTCGTGAATATACCAGCGTGTTAAGACAACTTGCTATAAAATCCATGACCAGCCATACATGGCCCTCTTATGTTCAGATGCTACTCCTGCAATACCAGCTGCCGTCAAACAGCATGGAAGCATAGAGTCGCATCATCCATGTCTTCACTGCGATTCTTGTCAGCTGAAATGTTTGAACTGAAATGCATTCCCGCTCCTTTATGGTGTGAATCTGTGGAGACGCTGCATGAAACTGAGAAGACAACCATTAAGGAAAAACTTCTAACCGGGACATATCAACTTCACACTGTACTTGCAAGACGTGATAAACGAGGCCAAGTCACAGCAACGTGTTAGCTTTGCAACTCTTGACTCATATCTCCTTACATCATGCACAGCTCTATCGGCAACTCGTCAGCCGCACATGCTCCGGCATCAAGACAGATAACTTGACTACAGTTCTCCTGAATCCGCTCCATCCAGGTCTGCCTTCTTCATTAGATGTGAACACAAGTACTATCTCATGCATAGAACAGATTAGCAGAGATCGAATATTTGCCTGCCACAAAGAGAGGGAACGATATTACTTCCTGTTCGTACTCACTGTATATATTTATTCGCTCTCGTTTTTTTACATATTGATGAACTTTCATTAACTATTATGTACCGCATGTTTTTGACAATATATTCACTGTATACATCTATTCGCTCTCGCTGATTTACTTATTAGTGAACTCTCATTAACGGTTACAATATTGGTATCATTAATATGCATCTTCAATTCCTTTTTACAACCTAACTATAGCCACAAATTTCCTGTTCAGGTGAATATTATAACAATATTCCACCAAATATTCCACCTGCAACTTGGGATCATATGTGGCATGTTTGACACCAATGAAATGTCAAGCTATAACTCACCTGCCAATGACAATAATCATGTGTTCAAGCGTGAAGTTAGTATTATGAGCAACGTCAGAACTAACTCCACAAGGTTTTAAAGAACCACGTGGAAGCAATCACCTTAAATGTTCTTTCACACATTGTGCATCAGCATCTGATTCTAAACAAATATGTACAAAGGGTACACACATTATTTCTAGCTGTGTACTTTACAGATATGCTTGCTAAAAATCTAATAACTAGTGACTGAACAAGAAGTATCCATTAAAGCAATCACACATCATTCAAATCAAATATAAAGTGAAATTGGCAACAGTTGAAAGGGAAAAGAAATACACACAAGTATCACATGACATATTAATCACACAAATTGCAAAGTTAAATGATGAAGTAGCTTTTGTAAGTCAATATCTGTCAGATTTGAGAAATATATGTGATCTGCATATGGTATCAGTTGACTACACTACCCGTTTTCTAGAAGATGCTGCTAATATACTACTATGCAATGAAGGGAAAAGGTTATACACTTCAGAATGCATTAAATGTGTGATGAATCTGGATAACCTAAGTGTACCAAATCACAAAATTTCATCAGTAATTTCTGAAGTGT
Organism: Chaetoderma sp. LZ-2023a; assembly: GCA_034401795.1. Classification (NCBI taxonomy): domain Eukaryota; kingdom Metazoa; phylum Mollusca; class Caudofoveata; order Chaetodermatida; family Chaetodermatidae; genus Chaetoderma; species Chaetoderma sp. LZ-2023a. The sequence goes on from CM067362.1 coordinate 52,881,728, forward strand.
TAAAAATTGCTGGCAGACATCCAAATAAGTTACCTAGTCGACCCACCATAGACAACATGGTGGGTGCTAAAGGTTTGGTTATGTAGAAAACAAATTGTCCATGTACTACCATCAGATGATAGGTCGTTTAATGTTTACATTACAACAACTGAGACATATCTACTTGGACTTTGGAAGTGTGTAACAAAAGCTCACACACCTGCTTAGACACATTTAATGAAACACTCGGTGACATTTCAGCATATTCAACAACTAGAGTGGGTAACCCTATATTACCACAGATGTCAGAGGTCGTAGACTGAAATATCATTTAATTGGCTGCTCGAAGAATATCGAAAAGGTGTTTTACTCAATCACAACAGTGGTAATACCCATTCTACCTTTATGCTTGGAATACTAGATTCTTTGTATTAAATTTCAGAAAGAAAGACTGGTGAATATGGTCATGGAAATACATTCTCAATCGGCCTTCACATGATACTGATGTACCAAACTTGACACAAAATTTGTTCTCTATTTCAGAGAGGTAACTTTGGGCAAGAAAGCCAGCTGTCCCTGAAACACAATCCCAATATAGGTATTCTCAACCTATCCAGGCGCTGAATTTGAATCAAATTCATTCACACAGATTTAAAGTATTTAAGGGGAGATAACTTGTCAATATCGAGATTTCATTGAAATTCTACCCCAAACGATCTCTCGTATTATGTGAATGATCTGTGATCACAATAAGACCAATATTATGTATAGCATAAGCAGTAATAATGATAAGGTATGATGATGTTTTATGGCCAGCAAATCCCAACCCTCACTACCCAAGCAATATTTCTTAGCAAATAGTACATGTTAGTTACTTAGTGTATGCTGCTCTATATTGTTGTTTTTCTTTGTGTAACTTTTTCTGTGTGTAATGTATTGTGATGTATATATGCCAGAGTGCCATCACCTTATATGCATTGTCTTGAGTGTATTATCTGTGAATATGATATAATCATGAAAAATAATAATATTGAACTGAGGTTGTTTTGGGATCCTATTATTGAAACCCTATGGTCCCGACTGAGGATACCCATATAATTACGGAGAATGAATGTAAGAGTATTTTTGTAATGGCGTCCAATTGGGCTGCCTAATCAAACTGGTAATGTTAGCTGGGACTGTGCATTTAAAATTTTGCAGCAAGGTGTTGTGAAAAATAGTGAATTTTGGTCACCTTCAACAGGAGTCTGAGCAAAGGAACGTTAATTCAATTGACGATTCTTGTTTAATTGACTGTAACTGTGAAATTGATTTTGTTGTTCATGTCCAGGACGTACTAGAGTACTCTTTTGATTGGCTATTTTCATAAGATTGTGTCAATGGGATACATGTCCGAAAATAGTATTTATAACCGTTTGCTGAAAATATCAGTACTACTTCAGTTTAAAGGCCACCCATAAATAATGCTAATTAATGCAAAATAACGTAGTCAGTGAGATTATACGCTATCTTAATTGTTGCTAGGAATTCCGCTTATGACTTCACCGGAATTCCTTTTGTTAATCAACGATTGGTTAAGATGTCTGGCACATTGTGACGTCATTAACAGTATTATGGCATGTCAATTGCCCAAACAGCGTTATTTGTAAACAAATGGATTATAAATAATTGTCAATTATTAAGGGCTCATTGTCATGTTTAATAATGTAATGAAAATGTGAATTTAATTAAAATGAATAATGTCAAAATTAATGAGATGCGATCTGTATGAAATTACTACGGACCAAGCACAATTCATTTCTTGGCTAATTAAACAAGTATGCAATTTTGAAGTAATTTGTGAGAAATGTTAATTAGGAATTGTAAGTTTGAAACTAATAAAAAGGCAATCTCATTTGTAGGACAAAGAAAGGACAACGCCACAATAAAATTAGTGTTAGACACAATTCTTATTTTCAAATTCCCACCTGTCTTTATCCCAAATAATTAAATTGGTGTAACTATTGGATTAAAAGAGTAACTTCAGGAGTGAGTTTGAATTGTTCATAAGCAGTGATGTAACATTTATTCACCAGGTGACCGAGGAAGGGTGACCATTTATTTGGGCGGAGCAATGTGTCACCAGGTGACCGAGGAAGGGTGACCATTTATTTGGGCGGAGCAATGTGAAGAAGCATATCAGACAATTCTTGCACATCCAACCAGAACTGATAAGTTTATACTCAACACTGATGTGAGTGGGTTTCGAGTGGGTGCGGTACTCTCCCAGGTGCAAGAAGGTGCGGAGCGTGTCATAGGATATTATAATAGGTCATTGTCAAAAACCGAAAGACAGTATGCTGTGAAACATTTCCATCATTATTTGTTTGGAAGAGAGTTCTTAATAAGAATTGATCACGGAGTACTGATGTGGTTGATCAACTTCAAGAATCCAGAAGGCCAAGGTGCCAGATGGCTCGAACAGCTAGGCACATATGACCTTAGGATTGAACACACACGTGGCATGGTGCATGGTAATGTGGATAGTCCAAGTAGAAGAACATGTGATAGTCTCTGTAAGCATTGTGAGCGACAGGAAGGTGGCGAAAGTTTAAATGTCCCACAAGAGTCAGCTGGCTGCAATGAGAGGCAGTGAATAAGTCATCTTGCAGAGAATTAGTTATGCAATCCTCATTGGATTGGGGAGCTATAACGCCACACTCTTACAATTGGTGAAGGGGTTTGCTGACTAATAGAGCTGGCCTGTTGCAAACAGGTAACGTGAGCAACTGACATATTTTGGCGTTCTCCTCACAGGAGATAAGGAGTAAACAATGTTTGGATAGGGCACTGGGTTGTGTCCTGGGATGGAAGGAACAAGAGAAACGACCAGACTGGTAGCAATACTGGGCCCAGTGGGATTCTCTGTGTTAAGAGACGGTGTTCTGTATAGACACTGGGAATCAAATAGGTTGACAAAGTAGTTTGGCAATTGCCAATGGAACTGCGTGCAGTTACACAATGCAATGGCAGCTGGCCACCTTGGTAGGCGAAAGATGCTAGCTAAGTTGAGAGCCAGAGTTTATTGGTACGTTCTTAGGAAAGATGTTGATCATTGGTGTCCTGTCCTGTCACCAAATGGGTGGAAGCTATCCCGAGAGGCAACAGCATGTAGTGACAGTTTTCTCTCATATGTGTAAGGCCTCAGGCATTAGTAAGACTAGGACGACACCATTGCATGCACAGTCAGATGGCATGGTTAAAAGATTAATTCAGCCAATTAAAACCATGCTGTCTACATACGTGGATACACACAAACGTGATTGGGATACATATAAACCCTACATACGTGGATACACACACGTGATTGGGATAAATATAAACCATTATTAATGATGGCATATCGTTCAGCAGTACATGAAATTATCAGGCAATCAACTTGGTCTGTGATGCTAGGTCATGAAATAGCATTACCGATCGATATACTTTTGTGACAACAGAACGGCTTTTATAGGAATAGCGACTATGCATATGACCTTCCATGAGTTCGCATGGACCCATATTAAGACATCTAGTGCTGCACAAAAGAAAACCTATAATCGAAATGTAACCCATTTCTGTTACAAAGGTGATCTGGTGTGTCTGTATAATCCCTGTAGCAAGAAAGGATATGTCCGAGGTTGTTACGACCCTGGACTGGACCATACGTGGTCATGAAGCGATTAAATGATGTGATTTATAGAATACAGGGCAACCCGACGTCTAAGCCGTAGACCATGATCGGTTAAAGCCCTATGTCGGAGAAACCAAAGTGAAATTGATGACTCTGAGCATGTTGAAAACATTCCTACAGAATCTGATGTGATGAGGAGGCGGTTGGAATATATTCCTGACAATACAAAGGAAAACAGGGACCACATGACGTTGGAGCGAGACAATGACACACAAAACATACGAAGACCAAAATGGTTTAATAAGTTTATTGGTTACTAATGAGTCGCTTTTATTTATTTTTATTTTTTCTTATCGCAGGAATCTTATCGCAGGAAGTAGTCGTTTGGAAGTCATGAAATCAGGTCAGAAAAGAAAATGTACATCCAAGGCGAAAGGCCAGGCAAACTGGGGAGGATATCCTCAATTCGAGGTTGACTATTTATTGGGAAAGATTCGCTGTGTTATGAAGCCGACATGTAGTCTGTCACTGGCAGCTGTCAGAGATGCATTCACTCTAAAATGAAAGAAGACTGTGAAGAGCACTACTATTTCATCATGGATGGTGGAGAATATGACCAAGGAAGTACCTGACTCGGCCTTTCCGTTTTGGCGTTTTCGATGACCTGGTAGAGCTGGAGAAATCCCTGGTCGATGTTCTGTTACTGGGAAGTCCCTTGGTCATGTCATGTCGATCCCAGCACCTATGGCACTGGGGAGCAGTGTTATAGCGTGTCGCTCTTATGACAAGTCCGATAAGGACAGTATTGTCACATATGTGACCGATGTTTTCAAGATCGAAAACTGGTATCAATATTTGATTAGCTATTGCCATGAAAATTAAGCAGATTAGAATATCTCAACCAGTTCGCATAATATAGATATATTATATGTTCATTTCAAAGTTTATTATCGATCTTTAAATTCACAAACTTGAGTATTTTGAAACTTTTGTTGACAGACTGTTAGTAAACTCCGCTGCCATTTGCAACGGGTTCCCTTTTACCATGACCTGGATGTGCATGTATGTGGGCGTTCATCCCGATTACATCATAAGAATTTGATTCTAAGCTGGAATCTAGGTCAATTGGATACCCCAAACATGACCAAATGGGTCGCTTGATCGTCCAAAATCTTATAAAAGGAACGAATGGCTGCATTGTTATTATTCTCACCCTTGAAGCGACATAATAAAGTCAGAGAGATCCAAAAGGTGACCATCATAGCTTGGATTTAGTAGCACAAACTTTACTTAAGCTGGTCATATCGTTGACGACCGATCGATTGCTTGGACAAGTAACTGACGATGATGAAACAGTCGACGACCATCGATCAATGGACAAGAAGCACCCATAACAACGACCAATGACAAAAGCGACCAATATGACTGACAGACGACTGATAAGTGACCAAAACAACACAGGTCACCAAGTTGGTCGTTTGTGTGGTGCTTATTTATTACTAAGGACCAATAAGCGACCAAAACAACACCCAATGATCACTGACCAAAAAGCGACCAAGACAACTGACCGACCAAGGTTTGTGGGCTGCTTATTATTATTAATGCCCATTGATCAATGACCAACAAGTGACCATAACTGTGAAAACGACCAATACAATTGACAGACGACCAATAAGCGACCAAAACAGCAAGGTTGTGGGCTACATACTGATTATTACCGACCAAGACAACTGACAGCTGCTTATTATTTTTAATGAACACTGATCGATGACCAAGAGGCGACCATAACTGTGACAACTGACAGATGACCAATAAGCAACCAAGACGTCAAAAACGACCAAGGTTGGTAATTTGTCTGTCACTTATTTATTAGGGAATTAGTAACTCGAGTCAGTAAATAACTTGTACCAATCGGCCGTCAGGTTAACCCGTTAGTGTTGTGATAGTTTGTCTGCTAGGGACACGGGGTTCAGCCATGTTTGATTGATTCACTCTTCCCTTTTGAGAGAATACAGTGTCATAATCATCATCAATAGTGACGTTTCTATGCATCTGGATTGCACCTTGCACCCGTTTAGCTAATAACATTGGCGACAATATTTTACTGGCCTATTAGAACTAATGTCTAAACTCTAGAAGCGTGTGCAATGATTCGATAACTTCTGTCTACAGTGAATTACTGATTAGAATATTAGCTATCTAATTACATATATATATATTCCAATTCAGTCTGGGTGCCCATGTTGAGGAAAGGGGCTAGAAAATGGATCTGTTTACTTTTTAGCTAATAAACTTTGACCTACCTGGCATTATTCCCTAAACATTAGTAGTAGTTAATGCCAGTGTGGCAGTAGAGCTGGACAGGTCGGCCATCCTCAATGAGCGGATTTTTAGCTAACCTGGGTGAACTTATACAATCTTGATTTAGCTGTTGTCTGCCTGTCACGTTTCGCTATTTGTTGATGGATTAAAACAAAAATTGGCAGATATTTTCCTTTTAACAGCATCTATCAGGGCTATGAATAGGAAATGACCAGACCCTCAAATAGCAGACTTGCTACATTTTCAAAGTAGATTCTCATATGGTTGGTGTCATGGAATTTGTTTGACTTTCTTTGAATGACGGTGCTCGAAGTTGTTGCAGATGCGCGGTGCAAGTTATTCAATGAATTTCTCGCATATTCTCAGACCGATGCTTTCTGATGTGTGTGTCGAAACGGAAAGTGCAAAGTTTACGTGTCAATTTTGGAGTAACGCTCTGACTAGATCGTGATCTTTACGTTAGCATGATTTCAAATCGGAATATAAACTGCTACTTTGGCAATTGCAGTTTGTCCGACATTGAAGTTTCCAAAAATATTAGCGTTCTCTCTCGCCGGCTGTTGTGCAGTATGGCAGTGTGTTGCTTTCTAAGTTTTGTTTACGTAAAATGTTAGTGGGCTCGGATTCTGTATGACCAGCTGATTAATTGGTAAACGTGGCTGTATTTTGCATGGTAGTAAGTTGCTGTATTGCCACTTATTTGAAAGCACTTTTGCTGGCTAGAACCGAGGGCCAAATGTACGCACAAGACCTATTTTCTGGTTACAGATTTGACTTTTAACTTAACTTATTTGTGATAGTTATAGTTTGCATACTGCACAGTCGGAGAAAGGGAATGCTCAACGTCATGACCCAAGGAGGCGGGTTTCATTGCTGTAATAGCAGGTAATATTAGGTTTTGACATTTCCGCCTTCTTGTACTAAATTGTTATCAGGTCTTAAACCTGTATTTTAAGCAGCTTTTTCTAAACCATTATTTGATTCCATGTTCGTACATGCTCCTTGTGGCTATGGGCTACGTTCATGGAACCAGATACGTCTGCTTTTCTGATGTCAGCCACATTGTCACATGATTCACTCAATTTCAAAGGTACCTAAGTTTTTACGGCCAGCCTCCATCTTGGTTATTTAATCATTATTGTATAAAATCCAGTAAGAGTATAACTTTCAGACTGCATTGGATAGTCATGTATTTCGCCAGTAACATTTGATTAAGCGATGCATTATTAAAATTGCCCAGTAGTAAATGAATTGAAATGCATTGTGTTAAAATCAGCATTTGGAGCTAAAAATACAAGTCACGCTTCCAGATATATTGTTGCGGATATTTCACCACTTCGAGGCGCAACCAATTATTGTCCAGTTTATGAAGATTACATTCATGTAGGCACACTTCAACAGTACACGTACAGAACCGAAAATTGTTATTAGAACACTAGGAGTTTATCTGATTGTCAATTAAAAGATGCCATTTATTGAATATTTCAAATCTGTTTGTTAAAGTGCTAGGTCATTGTCAAAGGGGCGTTCCTCTCTCTTGACTACGGCTTCAGTACTTAAATGTCATAGTCTAGAGATTTCTATTAAAGTAAGTCGGCCGCACACTCCTTAGTCCGTTGTTTTGACATAAGTTTCTTACTAAACTGGCCTCATTTCAGAGAATTTTGAGTACTGCAGCTTGAGATAAAGGTAAAGGTCATTGTGCTTTTCGATCCGGCAGGCAGAGATCACGCTGCTTTATCAGAGAGGTAACAAGAGTTCATCATTGCAGGATTATACCGATTTATAAGATCTATCGTGTGTTTTACGAAATCAATTCAGTAACCGGCTTAACCTAGAATTTGTCTCTTTGGCGTCCTTATCCTCATTCTTATTACATGTGAATAGCTTTGCAGGCAAATCAATCTTCTACTGATTCATCTCATGATTCATCAGCGGCTCACGATTACTTTCTGTGTCAGGTTGTTTTAGTCAGTTTGTAGTTAGTTTTCCTTTTCACTTGTTAGATTTCAGGACAATAGTTTGTTGTCAGTGCTTTCCAATTGTAACTGCTGGATTGCATTCATACTTGGTACTTGTATACCCGACATCGCTGAGCCCAGTCCTTTCATTTTCGGTGCTTGAACATTGTCAGAGTACTTTCCATTTGGTAGTCATTACCGGATTGTACTCGCGGTATTCTGTTGCCAGATAGTGTCAACACTGTTACCCCATTAGTATTTGTAGTTATATCAAAGCTGGAAAGAATTTAAATTGGAGTGCTATCACTACATTATCTATCTGTGCACCGTATACTTGCCATATTGTTATTATTAGTTTCTACCTTACCTATTGTTTATAAATAAGTGACATTTATTTATAACATTCAACTTTAATGCCAATCACTTAGTCAGTTTTTAATTGACCTTTTTAAGTGTTTTTTTAGATAACCATTACACTTTTCTGGGACACAGTAGGTTAATTTGACCTTTGAGCTATTAGCTAGTTATTAGTTCATTAGGTTTTTCCATTTGTTGGTATTTGAACTGTTGTTCTGTCCGATTGAACTCGATTCTTCTTTAGAACTTAGATCAGGCACAGCCTTAGATAACCCATCCGGATTTAGTGCCAACCGTTTCTATTGCATTTATAACACCCTCTACATCGCACTGTCTTTGCACAAACATCACATTTGCACACTTTACTCCTCAAGATGTCCAACAGAATAATCTGACCCTATTAAAATTAAGAACATTTCATCTTAATGCACTCAGTGGATCTTTCAAGTGAATCAATTGTTTGAGAGGTCCATGGACTGCAGGGAGATGGAATCTTCTGTGTATAAAGAAGGGTTTAAACTAGGTCAACGATGCAGAGATGAAGCAGCTATCCGGCAGCACCAGCGAACTTCAGATGCAGATCATTAGCAGAGTGGTGGGCGGAAAGGCATGCGGAGAAATTCTTACCTATATGTCCCTTGTAACCCATAATTAACCAACTTTTTCTGTCCTGTTCCTGGTTTTAGTAGCATCCGTTGGCCTGTTAAATCCCTATTTTATTACAATATATTAAATATGTTTTTATCACATTTCGTCAATTGTAAATGGATTAAAGCCACATTTTGCAGATGTTTCTCACATAGTATCTATTTGAACTATGAAGACGAAGAGGCCACACCTTAAAACAAGGTCCATAAATCTGATTTTGTTATGGCGTTTTTAATTATTGGAGTCTATTGGTAATTACAGTTGTTTGATCAATTGTTGATGCATTAATACACAATTTAGCAGATGTATCTCTTAAGGCAATATCTATGTTGCAACATGAATATGAAGAGGCCAGGACTAGAAATAAGGACCATAACTTAATTTTTTTCTGTGTCGTCTGTCAACAATTGTGGTACATTTTGTCATTTTGGCAGCTGTGTTCCCATTTGGGCTCTGAGAATGAGGTGACTAGTGCCAGACATATTTAATATAGTAAGTCTCAATTACAAGGAATGCATTTCCTAAAACATATAATGAAATCCACCCAATTACGTGCTTAATAAGCATCATATAACCATAGTTATCCTCATCGTATTCTTGGACAACATTACTACACTCTATGTCACAGTCACAAGCTGCTGTCCAGGGAAGCTCAGCGCGTCAACAGCTGCACCTTGCCATGCATCCCGTTTTGCATCAACAAACAATTAGTTCGCCAATGTTCTCTGGAGCTGGACCCTTATCACAAGTTTAGGAAGAAGACATCCCATCTCATCATTAATCCATCCATTTTCAATAGGTGATGCAAGTGTGAGCCTTTGGTCCCTTACAGGTTTCTAGATAACGGATTCTCTTTATATGGAGACGGGCACTGTTTTCTGTGGGTGGAAGTTTACTGCTATCCAAATCCTTTTTGGTGACAAGTTTGTATAATAGAATGTTCAAATTTGACGTAGCTTCTCCATAATAAATTTCATCGAGGCACCAATAGTGACATCATCAATATTTTAACAGTTATTGCCAAGATTACTTAGGCCGTTTAGTTGGTATTTATGTTTCGATAACGTAAGCAAAGCCTTCATTCCAATACCATGTAAGCCGCTGGTTGAATCACACCCGGTCAATACGTGTATCGCATGTAATAACTCACACACGTCAGCTCCTATGCCTTTCCTGAATCTGTAACCTTTAAAGTGATGCCAGCAGAACCCTGCTACATCCGTGTCTGGGGAATGATGAGTCTCTTGAACTCCTCAGACATAAGAACAGTACATGTTAAGTATTCGCAATGAAGAAATATTGTGCTGTCAGTTTCTTCATGGTCCGATTGGAGAGGCAGCAGATTAGTCTCATTGACTGAGTTTGTGATCTGTATTGCTGATCCATTAGCTTTTGGTCCTTTTATAGCTATCTGGGAAATTTCTCGCACAAGTTAGGAGAAATAAATGTTAACAAATTTAATTTGTTCTTGGCACTTGATAGGTACCTTTTCAGACTTTAGTCTCTCTACTGTCCTCATTTCAGTTCGTCTTGCTCTTTCACCTGATTTGATAGAATCAGCTACATCATAGTTATCTAGACCAAACTGGGCATGATTACCGAAAAGGAATTTAGCCAGAATTGTTAGTACAAGTCTGTCAGACAGTTACCCATTTGTTGTCATCTTAGTTTTGTTACCATCTGAATTCCTATGTAAGCCGTTTGGTTATGATTATCCATAGGAAGTAGTTTTTGTGCCAACTTGTTCATCTCTAACTTTCTTAGTAACACGCTTTTTTGTTTTCCTAAGAGATCCATTTATATTATCTAGTGAAAGAGGAATGGGTGCAGGCTCGTATGGCTGCACTACCTTTAGATCAATTTCACAGGTCTTTGACAGTCAACCATCGACAATCTACTTGCCTATCAATGGTCATTGTTTTTACTGTCTGCTTTCCTTTTGTCAGTTTTTTTCCCTTGCTAGCAGTAAGTAATGCGCTGAAATCTAAAGGATTGACCATTTTCGTTTTGACAGTCTTAATGATACTCTGTACACCAGCTTCATCTTTTTCCATTTTATGTGACCCAAGGGCTTTATGAACATTTGAAGTCATGGTAATTCCACTCATGACCTTGAAGGCTGTGGTTGCTGCAGACATATGAGCTGTGAGTGGCCATCTATCTCTGGACTCACTACTCCCAGAAACACAAATGACCCTGCCTTTCGTTTTAGAATCTCTGTTCACTGTTTGCTCCAATGCCATATCTGGTGAAACATAGTTAAAGGAGGATTCTGAAGATGACCTTGATACTGCATGTGCTCTATTCTCAGTAAACTCTATATGAACATTTGGAGCAACCTCTGGAAGCATATTCATGTCTTATTTGGTGCATTGGCTGTATAGTGGGGCGACGTCTGAAAGTAGAGCACCATGTTCCATATCTTGTCGTATTTCCATTTTCTGTCCAAATACATAATTGTGCCCTTGCTGGAATTCCTTGAGAAAAAAGGGCTTTATCAATGTGTTATCCAATAGCTCTTGTTGCTGCAGCCAATCCAAGAAAGATGTCCACTTTAAACTTTCAAATGCCTCGAGAACCGCTTTCTGAGCTCTAATAGATCCATTAGTGGTCCACAAATTATCTTTGAAGCAACTGTCCTTCCACATATGTCACTCTCAATCCATAGATCCTCTAAGCCTGATTCTGCAATACGCTTACGTTTTTGGCTCGACGGAGGCCACCCAACCATCCAATTCTGGCGACCCAGCCCACTGTATGCGCTTTAGGGGTGTAACGATACTGAAAAATTGTATCGCGATACTCAGAATGTATCATATTTGTCACGATACATTTTGAATCCAGATGCATCGTCCTTTATGATCGAAGAAATAAATTATGATTACTATCACTGAACTGTATTAAAATAGCGGGGAATATTGCTTAAAATGTGGTCTGCGAATGTCCCGGTAGTAGGTTACTGAGGATATAACCCGGAGGTTTTATAAAATAAATCGGCTTTGTTCATTTACATAGAGTAAGGAAATTGTGAATGCGAAAACAACTGATTACCGTATTAGCGCATACAGGCGGATAGGGAACTAGTCTCTGAAAGGCATCGTCTCACGATATCGGTTTTTCTATCTGTTTCAATCTTTCTTAAATCAGTCAGATTTCTACAAAAATATTATCGCCTCCTTTATTATACGAGATGTTAGCAACCAGATTCAATCATTTTGCAAGATTTACTGACATAAATAACGAGAAATGTCTTTGGGGAAATGACAACCAAATTTCTTTTTTGGCATCCATTTTGGACATTATAATATTTTGCAGTAATGAATATTTATTAATTTTCTACAAAGTGGAGGCGAGCCATTCACGGACTGGCTGTTTCAGGACGAAAAGATTATGCTTGCCGGGGGCTATCTTTGAACGGTCATAGACGTATATCATTGCCAAATTAACATTTGTTGCGCCTTGACTTAAATTATTTTAAAAACATTTGTATAACTGACATAATTTGGGCAAGCCTATCGGTAATTTTGTGTGCAATATTTTGAGTAATGTGTATTGGGCTGCCATGAACCAGGCCAACATAGTTAGTATGTGGAACAGACTGGTAGATTTTATAGTGAAGAATTTACAAGCCTCAAATTGGCCTAAATAACATCTAGTAAGACAGCATAGCACACGTTGTGTGTCTGTATTATGGCGGGAATAACATTGCTATCATAAATAACACACTTTAAAGTCAAACAGATTACTTGGCTACGATCTTTAATGACGCATTTCGCTAACTTCATTGTTTCCAAACGTCCATTTTTTTCCCTCAAGTCTAGCGAGTAATCAGTTACTAAATTTAGGCTTTTTCTCAAGTCTAGCGAGTAATCAGTTACTAAATTTAGGCATTCAAAATCTACCGCATACCTACTTAATCAGAACTGCCAATTGTAATATGCTTAAGTTTACTTAGTAATGCACCCGAGTCCAAATTAAATGTCTGAGAATCAAGGCCGAGTACTCGTACAGATGCTCTATTCTAGAAAAGTATGTAGTATCACGATACATGTATGCATGGATCGTACTCATATCGTGTGACAAAAGATCATGATGCACCGATGGATCGTTAGACCCCTAATGCATTTAGCATCTCAGTAAAGCCCTTCCCTTCGTTAAACTTCAGAATGTTTTGTTCAGGCTTTTCAAACAAGTATAAAGTGTCTCGATCTTTTACTAATGCAGGGATCATAGGTGGGAAGCCAATCCGGGTTGGCTGAGTCATGGAATGCAGCTACTGCATGAAATCCACTCCATCCAGGAATATATTGACTATCTTGTAATTGGGCTACTTCAGTATTAATTAGTTTGGTTTGTGTATTTCTCATAAATACCCAAGCTTTGTTCAAACCTTGAAGTTTCCGTTGTTCCATGACATTCTGATCGAAAACTGTATCTTCAGCCTTATAGATGAATGTTGGTACCGGGTTTCTAGTCAACTGATAAAGCCTTGTCTCGCCAGATTATAATGCTCTCCTTCTCACGGCACTCTTGCTCAGCTCACTAAATCAGGTGCGTTTATTGCAAATCCGTCCTGATAAACGATCATGCTCATGACATGAACACTGTCCTTACCATCAGGCATATCTTGCAAATAATCTGGATTATCTGAAGCACTTTGAACAAATGTTCAAGCGACTATGTTGTTCAGCAGAATAGCTTGATAATCCCAATATGGGTCAATCCCCTCGCACTCCCAATAGTTTATACTATGACTATGATGATTTAACATTTCAATTATTTCCTTTCCACGTACCATAATTGTGATTGCTAGGCTACTTTTCGGGCATCTTTTTCCTACCCTTGTATGTTGCATATTACAATATCTTGTCCAACAGCTAGAATGCGGTTTTACTCGCTCTCTTTTAAACCAAGCATATCTAAATGTGCCTCATCATTGGCAGGCATTTGGTTGTCTTCAAATGTTATTGTCGATTTACATATGACAGGAGAGTAGTTATATCATTTTATAAACTTTAATACGGAAACCTGTCACAGATCTTAAAGCATAATCATTGCTATGAGATGCTTCCACGATACAATTAAGACAATTTGGACACGGCGGAATAAATCTATTGTGGGTGTGGGCTCATATTAGTCATATATGACATGTTATGGATGGAAACGACTGCTTGATGCGGTTGCCTATTTAAAATATAGTTAACTAGAAGCAGGCAGCAACAACTTCCAGTCAAATTAATTTTAAAATATTTAATAGCTTAGAGGTATGGTTGATTTACAGTAGAGGGATCCATTTCTAGCTCTCCAAGGGAACTATACAGGTAACATGTTGGATATTTTACTAATTTACTGCACCATGTTGCAGCCTAGCAACAGTGCCCAGTCAAATTTTTCTCAAAATATTCAACATGGTTTTTTTGTTTTTGTTTATCATATAGGAAAGACATACAAGTCGTACATTTGCTTGATTATTCATTGCTTCTGAGGAACATAGATACGTCAATCCCTACGCCATTTTGCTTGTAATTGACTATGACTTTTGACATACAGGGATTATAGTTTCAAAGGGTTGATATATTCATTTGTGGTCACTTTATCTTGTTGGGGGGATTGGGTTATAGGCTAGTCCCATTAAAGCATGCCTTAAGCCACTGATAAATCAATGTGTTACATTAAACTAATGGGGAAACTATAGATGGCACCTCCATGTCGGTCTCCTCCGTAAGTACCCACTTTGTTGGTAAACTAAGCCATCAAGGATTGTGTGCGGGCTGACATCCGCATTTAGAGGCAACTCTGATTATGTCTAATCTTCTTCAAACAAGAAACTGTGCTCGACATCCTCGGACGACGCGATCTTCCCAGGAGCTTACCATAGCTTGAATGTACTGATACTGATAAATTGGTACATTGTCAGAGTGCACCATCAGAGACAAACCTTAGGTGCAGACTGTGAACATTATAATATCGATATTGCACGCATTCACGAGATTAAAGTAGCTAAACACTCAGAGCAGCAACTGCAGACAGGCCATAAGCTAGTGCTCATGGAGCAAAAACAGGCCACATACCGGTGTTTAGGCTTCGTAATCGGACCAAGGGTCTTGGAACATGTCAATTGTGATCGTGTTGCATTCATCGACCTGCCTATACCTACGCGAAAACACCACCACTAAGTGTCGCATTGTCAACACATATGGCCCAACCACCGAAAAAGCCAAAAAGAATCCAGCAATATTAGATTCCTTCCATGCAGAACTAGATGATTTCAACTCCAAGCTGGGTAAACCAGGAATTGTGGACAAAGGTTCAGGACATGGCTTATGCATAGGATCGTATGGACAGGGCACGTGCAGCAGCAATGGAAATGCACTGGTGGCATTCCTCAGTTCCAATGGCAAAAACACCCATGCCATCACCGGAGGCGCAGACCTCAATTCTGACCATAGACTACAACAACTGTCTTCAACCAAATAGACTTCATACTATGCAAGGCAGAAGCAAAATCCCTACCTCGGAATGCTCGTTCCTATGGAGGCGCAGACCTCAATTCTGACCATAAGCCAGTCATTACAAGCCTTCAGATGAACGATTGCTATGTAATATATAAACTCCATGACAGATCAGATCCTTCCACTATGACATAGAAAATGCTATTATTGGGAGATTGTTTTGATCAACGACTTCAATGAACAGTGTTTTTCTTATTTAAAATGAAACATTATCATTGAAGAGCTTTGACACGATTTATGACAAATAATAGGGAATGACTACATACAATGTATTCGTTTATGGTCTTCGGACTGGCTAAAAGATAGTGGGTAATTCAGCGATTTAGACTCATACCTTTGTGTTATTAGTATGGCAAAATTTACTAGTGAGCCACTGTTTGAACTAAATGATGACAAATCTTTGAAACCAAATTGCTTAATCCTTTGAATGTTGAAGTCAAGACAATCATTCAGGTTATTTAATTGAATGAAAATTTTGTTAATGTCAATAATTGATTTAATCGTATAATCGATTATGTAATCATGAAACATAGGAAGTAGCAGCTGCATAGTGAGGGAGAGTGAGGAAGAGAAATAAATAAAATAAAATAAATAAATTTCTAAAAAATGCCTTATTTTCTAGAGAAATAAGAGAATACGCAATTTCATAAATTGATTCCAAATTAGGTTAAGATTACCTCAACAAGTCGGCCTATGAAAAGACCACAAGATGCTCAACAGGACAAGCTATAGCATCCAGTCATCTGATTGGTTGAACGTGAGGAACAACCCCACCCAGTATAATGAAATCAATGTGAAATCATTGTTCACTCATTCCCATTGGATAATGGTTTTAAGAAACCATAGTGTATGCCAAGATTTTCAAGCTAGTACAAAGGCGGCAATTTAATTTTACATAGATTAACTTTTAATTATATAGAACTCGCCTGTAGCGGCTATCTACAATGTTTCCAATATTAGAAAAGCTGAATATTTCATTTTTTCGTGAAATGGCCATATCATTTTTATTTTTATTTCAGTCGTAGTGCCTATCTGAAATGTTGAATAATTAGAAAATCATTTGACTACAAGTTGTTGCTACCCTAGTCAGCAACAGCTTTAAATCAAAATAGTTGCAAAATAATCAGCAGAATTTGTGAAAATTTGCATCCAAATTTTGTGAATTTAATATGAAAAACAGTAATCAATTTCTTTACATTTTTTCGCATAATGGCCACCAACACTTTAGCCTATTGCATTCAGAGGTGGATAATGTTCCATAAACAGTAGCAATAAAATATTTCCTATAACTGGTGTATCAAGCAATTACTTATATAAACATTTGCGTGCATGGACTATGAATAGGGAGGTGCAGGCTTGAACATTAGGAATAGATGTTTATACAACTACCGTGCTAGAACAATCAAACCACCGATGCATTAGCTGTATTAGAAAACTAAACGCCAAATTATGCCTGATTAAAATAAATAATCAATTTTTGCAATTGCCAGGAAAAATAAGCGACTATCCGAACAGGCCTACATACAAGACCCCTGGAATGATTGGCTCAGTAGTTTTCTTCTCTTAAGACCACTGCATAGGCTGATTTTGGCTGGTTTGGCCACCAAAGGGTCAATGTAATAATTGGAATAAACGTTGTTACCGCGGTAATCAATATGTTTTCAGCAGAATTAACAATATTCATAGGATCATCTGTCTTAAAGAAACACAATCTGTTGCTACACAATTTCCTAGAAAAAGTCCGTTTCTGTTTACATGTATTACCTAAACTTATTTGTTTACTTATACAGTAATTTGAAATACCTGTTTTGCATGTAATTTCTCCTGAAAGTTACCATAACTGTGTTCCGATTTTGTATTTTATTACCTTTATGTTAACCGTCACCGTTATATCGGAAAATGGAAAAAAAAATCATTTAATCATTATTCATACCCACTTGTTAATGACTGATCTTATTATGTTAACACAGAATTGCTAACATAAATGCACATATCAATAGGCTTTGTTTTAGCTTACTCATAGGAACTGAGGATGGTTCAGAAAAGAACTATGTTACCATGTCCTGCTATGCAGATATTTGAATGGCACTGTTCATTTAAGATCACTGTCTGATGATTAATAATATTCCAGCACATTGTCATCTGGCTGAGTTGTGTCAGTGTCATATATCATCCGGGATTTGTGGCCCATCTTGCAGGCATAGCAATCATTCTCAAGAATTCATCCATTTTCCTCGGGTTCCCAAGTGAACGAAATAGCATTTTTCCACATTGACGCAACAAGATTTGCATGTTTCACTTTTTGTAACAATACAGACCTACATGGTAGAAGGTTGCTCGGGTCAGTTCCCTTAATCTTACTGGTAGAAGGTTGCTCGGATCAGTTCCCTTAATCTTACTCAAAGGCTGAGACTGGCTCTTTGGGGCTTAATGTTGGTGAAAAAGCATATATCGCGCCACATTCACTAAAGATACATTTGCTTTACCATACATGTAACACACAAACTTCCTCAACTTTTCTAACAAATCTGAAGCTATGTCAGGTGATTCCCCTATTTTGGCAAACGCTGTGATAGACGTTTTGTCATGAATCTTGCCCTAGCAAAAGAAACTGGGTGTGTAATAACATCCTGTGAAGGCATGAAAGCCACCTATGGCACTACACAACTCTAGTCCCAGATTCTGTGCTAACAGATACATCAATATATCTTCTGGTAGTATCCACCTATGGCACGGACCAGATTATCTAGTAGTATTGGCATTAATACCAACATCCATTGATATATTCATGTGTGAGCAAGATTGATAATGTCACCATCCTGGTTCGATTCACACATGTGCCGAAGATGTCAAATTAAACGTGTGTCAACTTCTTCATGGTTATATGTGAGACTGGGGATCTCAGTCACTTGCCAATTTCCGTCGACAAGAGCATATTGATCAGTTTTATCTTCGAGACCTACAAATAACATGTTGTTTCTGATCTGCTCGATGCACTTTGCCACTCTTTCACTAGGAATCATAACAGAGCTGATTTGAATAAAGATGAACTGAGTGCAGCGTTGAAGTTTTTTTGGCCGCTTTTGTTCTGGTTCAGCTATCGCGAACTTGCTCAACATGGAACTCGAGCCCATGAAGTCGTGCTCAATATCTTTGGTAGAAATCACATACAAAGTGGCCACTCTTAGACAATTGAAATAATCGTATAAGAATCCAAATGTTGCTGGTATATTCACTAGACATCGTATTAGAAACATTGCATCAACAGCACACGCATCTTGGCAGTCTCTTCCAATTTATGCATTTCCATAGATTTGTCTGTTTGTTGATTGGCCCATCCACATGTGCTAATGACAATAATAATAATAATAATAATAATAAGACTAATTCAAGATCCAAGTTATTACTTGCCGCCACATAAAGTAATCTACCGAAGAGATCCTGTGTGCCTTGCAATTCCTTGATTAGTGTCTCCTTCACACTTATCTTTACCTTCACAGCATCTGCCCAAAGATTCTTTACATTATATCTAGGAATTGGTTGCTTGAATCCTGTTTTGCATTTGAAATTCTTCACAATATTTCCGTCCAGCCTCTACACATTGTATACGCTCGGCCTTTATGGTGTGTGATGTTGCCTTTCCATTTGATAGAGGTTCCCACCTTTACATGCTTCATCAAAGTGATTCAATGTACCATTGATGCCATCGACGAGCTTCTGGAGATCAGCATTTCACGCAAAATATGAGAATGTGCAAGTTCGCTTGTTGTATCTTCCAACTTCCGCAATCCGGCAATGTCAAACAAATATCCAAGAATCTTACTTCGTATGGCATGAGTGATCATCCACCTTTGTCTTGCACTCTGTGTAAATGCAGATATGCCAATTCTACGGGTGACAGCATCAACAGTAATTGCCTGCTCTAAGCTAAGATCAACTAGTGTTCTTGTAATTCTGATGTAGTGGGCCATTAACTGAAAGAAAGCTTTAGAAATGTAACGTTTTTAAAACCAGGGCCAACAACTGCATCAGTTGTATCCGGATCAATTTGATGCATACCAGATTTAGAATCATGCACGACAATATTCTGGTAACAAATACTGACTGCCTGATCCAGACAATGTCTCACAATTTTCAACACGATTGTCCCATGCGAGTCCAGCACTGTAGTAGCCCGTTCCTTGAGAAACACAGCTGCGGCAAAATCTGTGTCCAAAGTGATTAAGCATTTCAATGATCTTACGGCTGCCCATCAGGCTTTCCAACCCGAGTCCTAAGCACAGATGTTTGATTGGTTTCCATGTTCATTCTTTTCTACAGTTTCTGACGCAGTATATAATACTCGGAAAAACTGTAGAAATATATTAGGTGGATCAACCCAACCTGTAGCCACAGCGTCTGCTGTCAATGTACTGGTTAGCTCTTTGTAGTGTTTTTCACCTCCTGAATGGACGCCCTAACATGGAGTGCAGCTTCTGTAACTTTATACTCGAAGGAAGAGGCATACTGTTTGGCAGATTTAACTGCTTTATCCCTGTCTGTATTGCTATTATAAAAAATATTCTCTTATTTTTTGCTCGACTATGAATCAAAATGATTTAGTAGTCTATCAGTTAATGGTTGGGCACGATATTCTGAGCTCTGCTCCTAGATCTTTTATGTAACTGGCAAGGATTGAGGTCATGTGTTGAGCTGGATTGTTAGTGCCATACAATAACAAAAGCTCCGTAACTTTTCATACCCTGATCTCTCTCTCTCTCTCTATCTCTCTCTCGGCACAAATGATTTGCTAAACACAGAAACTTAACATTCATGCTGTCATTGGAAAAGTGATACACATGTTTCGATTTCTGCTTCACAGGTGAGACAAAAATCTGGTGTAAATGAGTAAATCACTTTGCTCACTGGTAAAGTGTACAACTGTACCATAACACGTGTATAATACTAATCATTATCACATTGTATTCGTAGACAATGTGATTTTACACATTTATGCCATATTTATACCTATAACTTTACCTAGTGCAGTCCCCTTAGTGTGCAGGTTCATGGGTGGGGCACTCATTAATACAGCCAACTGATATTTAAATATTTGTCACAAAACTGAGTAACTGTAACTTTCCAAGTGATTATAATGTAGGTAAATAATTCTTCGTACTTTTCTTATATTACAGGGTAGGGATAGCATAATTGCAATATAACACAAAAGATATAAACAAATATGTTAACTTTCAGAATAGAGTACTTGAAAATAGTTATTTTAAATCGCTGGCATGGAAGATATATCATTTGTATAGAAATCTAAACAAAAATTGACTTTTTCTAGGAAATTATGTTTGAAACTAAAGAATTTAGTTTCAAGTTTTTAAGGAAAATGCTCTTACCAATATATATATATTTGTCTCATTACCTTTAATTTAATACCCTACTTGTTTTGGTAAACACGTGTTCAATGAATGTGTGAGATGAAAACCATATTTTGCATTTTTTCTCAAAATCCTATCGAAAACAAGCAAAAAATGCTGCAGCAATTAAGAAATGGATTTTCAGAATCAGCATAAAATTTTGATTTAGAAAAAACCTTCCAAGCCTTTTGGTCTCAGATATGTCATTAAAGGTCCCGTCGTAGCTCTTGGACGATATTATTTTAGCTGTCAAGATTGGCTTATTGAATGGCCATTTGCATTACAAGAGAAGATATTTGAACATTTATGACTGAAATGACTGGCTTGGAAATCGAGTTAGTCATTCCAATGGTAAATCTTCAAAAGTCATCTTGTTGGATTGCAAATGGACATTTACGACCACCAATACATAATAGATGCTCATGAGTCTGCGTGACATGGGTTAGTTTACAGTTCACTCATTGTGATTAGAAATGCCCTTCATTCAGTCTGACTATACACACATACTCAGCCATGTGTGACTAAGATGAGCTCAAACAAAGTTAACATTTAAACATTGGATCAGGGCTTGAATTAAGCCGATGAACATTTTGAAACTAATTTGACTGGAAACGTTTACCCACAGCTGTCAGTCAAATGATCTTCCAAATATTCAACAGAATATTTGTCAAATTTATACAATATTGTATAAGCTGATAATTATTTTGAATATATTTTGACTGGAACCTGTTGATGCCATAGGCAATCAATGTCCTTTCAAACTATTGAACATATTTGATAATTAGTGTTGCTTCCACATGCGCAATGACTATTAATTAAATCACCATTCAAAATAGTCAACATAATATTTAGGAATCTGAAAATTCAATGCTTTAATGGTTACCTGTTGGTGAAATAAGTATTCTTTTTTCAAAGTAAGGTTTGATATGCGGATAAAGAGAAGACTATTTTTGAAGATTTTACACTGGAATGACTGGTTCAATAAGCGAGCCAGCCATTTCAATGGTAAAATTTCAAAAATAGTATTATATTGGTCTGCAATAGCATTCTATTGGTCTGCTAAAGATACTCACCACCAGCAGATACATATTTGCCCAAATATTCAAATGCATTTGGATTTGCATTTGCACTTGTATTTGAATACGTTGCAAACAATTGTATTCGTATTTAAATGCAATAACACTTGGACCCAGGCATGCTGACCTCTGATGCTTACCAGCAATAAGTACTGTACCAACAATGGACCTTTCCAGTTTATTCCTCCATACGACATAATTGATGTAGGATGACGTCATAATCAATTACATCATAAATGACTGGATTTAGTTCATCTTAAACGTGTAATAGTCCAGTCCGACACATTGTACAATGTTTCACTATTTAATAAGCATTTTGTCAAATATTTAAGACTAATTTCAAATTAGCTTCAAAATATTCAACAGCTGACCTGTATAGTTTTCTGGAAGGGAGTTCAGGGCTCTATCGATCCCAACAGGAGCAAGGTGTGGGCGAAACTTAGCCAGAGATGAGCGTGGCATGGCTAAAGCTGGAAAGGTCCATTGGGACAGACGAGATATTTATTGAAGTCATTAGTGTCAAAATGTTTTATCCGAGTTTTGTCAATGTAAAATAACCATAGGCCAAATGTCACATCCCACAATTGTAATCCAAGAGCTGAGTTGTGCAGGCATCTTATATAAGTCTATGCAAAATAATAGTAGCCTATTCGGACGATTTCATCAGAAGCACATACATATTAGCCGAGATATTTAAAGGAAAGGATGAGCTGAGTTGTGCAGGCATCTTATATAAGTCTATGCAAAATAATAGTAGCCTATTCGGACGATTTCATCAGAAGCACATACATATTAGCCGAGATATTTAAAGGAAAGGATCAGGGAACTAACATATGCTCTTGAATGAAAGCTTTATGTAATAATCAACCTATAGCCCCCCCCCCCCACACCCCCACCCCCCCCCCCCCCCCCCCACCCCTAAATACAGAAATAATCATAATTAGAAAAAAGCAGCTAAATAGCATTTGTCAATCTGGCGGGAACCAGTTAGTGACACAGCTGGACAGATGCGCTCTGGGGTATGCCGAGTAAATAATACCCGCTATAGCCCGTCATATAAGTTCAGTTATATTCGCGTTAAGCTGATTAGGCACTACTTCATGCAGGTAAAAAAAAATACTGGCTAGTTTTAACACAATTTGACTGAGACGTTGTTTCCAGAGACTGGGGTCTACATTCAGTCACACAAATTTCAAAATATTCAGTGCGCATCATATTGCGACCTTGGAAACCAGCAGCGTATTTTGAAATCATTTTGTTTAAACTTGTTAAAAATCTGAAATGTAAATCCATTGGGTGTGTCGCAAAAACGGCCACAGCAAAGAAGCTATCAGCTTTGCCAATAGCTTTCTTAAGCAAAGCACACTGGACAAATTGTTTTTTAGGAAAACTTGTTAGTAATCCTGCCACACAGTATCGGCAGACTCCGTTTTAGAAAAATAACACAAGTAATCGCTCGTCCCTGGAGGGAGTAAGACACACAAATAAAATGATGGAAACCACCACACAAACTAAGCCACACAAACTAAGGTATGAAGCAGCAACTTCACACATTAACAATGTAATTGCGAGTAAAGAAAAGAAAAGCCATTAACTCATTCTAGAATTATCAATAATTGTGTCTTAAATGTTAAAGTTTACAAATAACTGATGATCGAACACACACACACACACACCACACCACCACCACCTCGTGCAAGTGGTAAATGCACAAATTACTCTGTGTTTCTAAATTTATAAGAAAACTAGAGAAACAAACATTTCAAAGAAAGCGACAGAATTTAATTCCACAAACATGAATACGATATTTAAAAACAGCAACTGTCAAGCATTCTCTATCAACTATAATCTTTTTGACCACTATTATGGGTTAGCTTGACAGTTATAGTGCATTTATGTGTGATTTTATGAACTAACTGTTTGTGTTTCCTGAAGCTACAATATGCTAGGAACCTTAAAATATATATAGGCTTACCATATTTTGTTGAGAATAAACTGTCGTATGAGGAAAATGTGATTTTTCATGGTGCAAAGCGAAAAATCGTGTTAGCATATATCTTCAGATTAAAAAAGCCACAGAAGTTCCCTTAAATAAAGCGGCCTACGTGTAAACCACAATTGTGGACTTTAATTTGATATATGTATTGTGTATTTTATCTTCCCAAGAACATATTGGTTAGCAACTAGCAGAAAATTGGTCTAATTAAAGATTGTATTATGTGAAAGCATGGTCTATATAAAAGGCATGTGTTAATATTTACGAGGTATATTCATTGTAATAATTTGTAGATTAATATGTTGTTATTAATGCAAGACCATATTTTTTAAAGTAATATGATGTATGACACAAAAACGTGGACACATTTTGGTTGTACGCCACATTTTGTTTTAATGATTATTACTCTAAGAATATACTACTTAAAAATTGTTATTAA
This sequence comes from Chaetoderma sp. LZ-2023a, assembly GCA_034401795.1. Classification (NCBI taxonomy): domain Eukaryota; kingdom Metazoa; phylum Mollusca; class Caudofoveata; order Chaetodermatida; family Chaetodermatidae; genus Chaetoderma; species Chaetoderma sp. LZ-2023a. The sequence continues at coordinate 52,906,075 of CM067362.1, forward strand.
TGTCTTTTAGTCTCATGATATCTACGTCTAATAATTTTCAAAGAGATTTTCCGGCTGTACGTCTCCTTTATGTAAATTTAGTAATATGTTTAATTACATTAGATAAAAGGTTATAATATCAATTAAATTGGTTTCGTTAGTCAAATTACTGTCTTACATGTTTGTTTAGTATAAAATAGCTAGATGACACATGAATTAATTGATATTGTGCATCTATGTACAGTTGATTTGAAATTATTTGATGAAATTGTTTGATTATTTTTTCACATGAGATGATTTATTATCATTAATGAGTTAAGAAGACTAATATTGACCCCTACTGAGTAGAAAATTAATAATTCACTGAGACATGTTATTTATTTAGTTCCCATTCTTATGGAATCTAGCTTCTTGCTGAGTAATTCATTACATGAATAAAGTGAAAAATAAAAAATAGTTATCGTCGAGGTCTGGAATTCAGCCATATTCAACTACAGTTCCATGGATTCAATTTGACACCAGCGAAAATCAATTAGACCAACTTAGAAATTTTGGCCATTTTTCACCATAATGCACTTGTATGCTACAAGCCAGATATTAAATCGGTCTAATATATTGAAACCACTGTCCCATTGGTAAATTTCATCTCCGTCAACAGCATCGAGGATAATTTCTCCATTGGCCAATGGTACTTTTCAAGTGAGTCAATAATAGTCAATAATAGTCAAGGACACCATGATTTTTGTATTACCAGCTAAAATATGATGAATCTGCTTACTTGCATTTGATAGAGCCAAAGTTTCTTGGTGTGTCTCTTCACTATGTCAGAAACGTAGCTATGATAAACATTCCTATTGGCCAATCTTGTTTAATGTTTTATCCTTTTAGTATCTTCGGCTAATTTATAAATAGGCTCTGGCCCCGGTTTGACCAAGTTTTCTTGAGGTGTATAGTGTTTCGTAGTTCTAACAATGCTGAGGTACATCTTGTACTTGGTATGTTTCTGTAACTAAGTCCTGCTATGATGAATTGGACGAATGTTTCATGCTGATTTGTGACCGCTGAAAGAGGATCCATCTTATCTATTAAAATAAATTGTTATATGATTGTGGATATATGATAATGGTTGGAATGATCATTACGGGGAATGACATTTTATTCTCACTTAATTAATGTTCTTACAATTGAGTATATTGCGTGTTTTATGCAAATGATGGTGACCCTTCTGGTGTTCCCCTTTAAAGTGAATCCGAGGCATAAATGTGCATGTCATTAAGTTAAAAAAAACTACAAGAAAGTGCTGTCTAATAGCTAGAAATCTACCAAATACTAAGTCGAGCGGAACAAGATTTGGCAAGAAATGTGAAAAAATTTATTAAAACTTATCCAAGCAAGGCAGGTGTGTTTCTGCAAAAAAAAAACTGCAAACTTTAGCCAAGATAGGACATTCAGTATTGTTTAACATGTGTATTGGACGTGTATAATCAAGAGGAATTCGTTTTCTCCAAAATATGAAAACTGGTATTTTTTACACCGCTTAGGGGTAATCCAAATCCCTAAAGGTGTGCCATTGTACATAGGGTGGCATGTGGTATTTTTAATATGTCCATTGATCTTTTACCAAGGGGTAACCGTGCCACAAGTTTGGTGATAAACTGCTAGAAACTGGCATTTACCACAAACAGGTGCCCTTGCCCATAAGGGATGAGCTTGACATTAATCTTTTGCTACCTGTAACGGCCCATGCCACCCTGCTCACTCCAGACTGTAACAGCCCAGGCCGCCCCAATATATTACCAATGCTAATGATAAAAGGATTTCCCTGGAAGAGTGCTCTCCCTTTAGCTGCTAGCTGTCTGTGTTATGCAGGCATATTTGTGTGGTGAAATGCGGTGCCAGTATATGCATTGAAGATTGACAGCTTGCCCACCCACAAGGTGCAGTAATATCGCAAATAACTCATCGCAGGCCATGTGGAGATTAATCTATACTCACATAGCATTGTCAGATATACCATTGGTAATGTATGGGGGTGGGGGGGGGGCATTGCAGTCTGGAGTGAGCATAGACGTAAATTCATTTATTTTAACATTTTATACTATTGAGAAAAATCTTTTAATCTAGGGAAAATTTATTTAGTCAACACAGAACGTTTCATAAATATATAAAGGCATGAAATGGTTGAAGGAGTGATATGTGTATGATGTATGATTACTGTATTCTGTAGCTGTTTTAGTAGAAACATCCTACAGCTGCAATCAGTCCTTCGCTTTTGCCCACTGTGTCATCCTCAGCCGAAATCCTTAGCTTCCTCAGGTTACCTCGTAGCATGCTTAGCAGATTTATGCAATGACGTCCTCGCCTGTCGTTGTATTTGCTGGCTCCGAGTAGGGCGAATTCCAAGGCTCTCTGTGCTGGTGTCTCTTCTGGCATCCTTAGCACATGGCCAAACATGGACCATCTTTGCTGGGCGACTTTTACAGACAGCGGCGACGTATTACACATCTTGTATAGTGCATCGTTGGAAATTATGCTGTCTGACCATCGGTGTCCAATGATGGTGCCAGGCATCGAGTTTGTCTAGAGCTGCCTTTGGAGCTGCTACAATAATACAGCATCAACGATACGCAAGTTGCATTGTATAAACGTAGCCTCTTTATCAAGGGCATCTACGAATCCATAGCCTCCAGAAGGACTGGAAAGCTATGTTCCCCATGACGCAGCGTGCAGAAATGTCAGCAGTACTGCAAAGTCTTTTCTTCCATGGTTCGCTGCCACGAAGTGGGTCGTCATTTTCTATAGTTTCATGCTTTGTCGATAGGTATATGTGGGTGAACTCTGTCTGGGATTCATTCATAGATTCTCAATTTTAGTTTGCCTGCAGCTGTTGGGAGAAGTTCGTCAAGAAGTTTCTTTTCCTCGTCCATGAAGTCCATCGTCGGCATATTCCATCTCTAGTGGCATGCCCAGTATTGACACTGGAGGGGGGGGGGGGGAATTGGTCTTGTGGAACTTTGCGGCAGCAAGGTAGCAGGTGAAAATCACCGGAGATAGACCAGATAGACCATCTCCCTGTGAGGAGCCGATGTCTCAAACTCTACAGACTTCACTGACTTGACTCATACTCTCAGCTTGGTGTCTGCAAGCAGTAGACTCACTAGTCGTAGCACGTGGCCTGACGTAGTACATTTAGGATCTTTGAGCGCTTAATTGCATCAAAGGCTCGTGACATGTCAATGCCCATTTTGTGGAAGTCCCAGTGTTTGAACATGACTACCGACACAAGCATGCGTTTGAAGCCACTTTGACATGATCCGGTGAACTAATCGATCTTGTCTTGGATGCGGCATAAGAGTAACATTGGATAGGATTTACCGTATGCTGATGATGAGCACAATGGGCCCAGGTGGCTTCTTTGGGCTTGGGTAGTGTGATAAGAGTGCATTGGCCTACAGCGTCGATGGGAAGGTGGTGCATAAACGTTGAATTGATTAGGTGCGTGATTGGTTTTGAGATAATGTCACTTGCATATTTGAATAGTTCATTGCTCATGCCATCAGGTCCAGATGCACGTCCATTTTTCAGGGCTTTAAGTGCCTTCTCAAATTCTGCTGTTTTAATTGGTGTTAGTAATGGCCTGAAGTCTCCTGAGAATGGGTGCAAGGGCTCATCATTGTTGTCAGTGAACTGTTCCTTGAACCAACCTCGGATCGCCTCCGCTTTTCTTGGTCAGTCCTGATAAAGTGTCCTTCAGAGTTGTGTACAGTGAGTGGTGGTGTGTAATCAGTAACTCTCAGGGCTCGGGCTGGCCGAAACATTTTGTGAGTCATCCGTTGAATAGCAAGATCTTTTAAGCGTTCGATGTGGCGCAGAATAATATTGCGCTCCCGGTGTAATTTGGTGCGGTCTTCACTTTGGCAACTTTGATAAATGTGCAGCCATAACATTTAGAGGGTCGTCAGTATATACCTAGTTTGGTTGTTTTTATGAACACCTGGTAGCGGATGATTCCATAGATTTCAGTATTTTGGTTAGGGATTGGTAGGTTGTGGGTGACTCTACCCTCTTGACTGGTATGGTGTTTATATATTAGGTAGAGATCATTCATCTGAAGGATGTGATATGTGTATCTTCTAATATGTTCATTGTCCAAGGGGAATTCATTTCTGTCAAAACGAAAATTTAACTTTGACCTTTAACCCACAAAATGATAAGACAACGTTGCCACCCAAAGCTTATTATCCGATCCAAGTCTGGTGTTCATCAGACCAAAACTCTAGGTATAGTTGCAGTTCAAATATCAATATCTAAAAATTGCCCTACATTTCCTATGCAATATTTTTGCCCAGGGAAAGGTAGGAAAACCTTTGGCATATCCATTATAAAAGCACAAGCAAGTGATTCTTCCACTAGCTAATAAATGTCCAAGTGTGGAGATGATCAGATTAAAAACTGTACACGAGGTCTAAAGTTTTAACCCAGAATAAGAAAGCAGAAATAATAAAGGTCCTGAGTAATTACAATCACAGATTAACTAGCACCCCATACAAGGGTGTCAAATGTGTGCAGGTAGTAAGCACCAGATATATTACAACAGACAAAAGCAAACCATGTATAAATGGCTGTATTATTAATTTAATTTCACAGACATATGTATTTCATTTAATGAAAGACCAATTTTGCTGAATAATCTGCACGTGTATGGACTGAATGTTGCTGATGCTATAAACAGCAACAGGTTGTTCACCATGACTATAATTGCAACTCACCAACATTTTACTATCATCCTGGCCCAAGAAACTGACTCTTATAGCAAAAACTCTTTCAAAGCTGGAGATCGAAGGAATGAGAATGGACTGAGTACAGAAATTGGTTAGTGAAACTAAATCTGAAGAATATGGCAATGTATAATTCAATCAGAAATTAACATACATGAAGCCAACAGACCAACCCACAACCTTGATGAGCAGGGTTTCAAAAAAGGAAACCCATGTTTAATAACATGGTTAAATTGGAAGAAGCTTAGAAAACACTCAACTAAATCAGCAGACACGTAAAACTCGGGTTTGAATTCCAGATCTGATATTAAAGACACATAAAAAATCAGGTGTAACTAGCCATCTAAAATCGAGTTGATAACCTAGCTTAAGTATGTGTTCAATTAAGATAGGCTGGATAAAAGTAAATAGTCTCTAGGAAATTAATCTTACTTCAATCTACCATTTATCTACACCAAACATCAACATTTCATATGGCATACAATTACCAATAAACAACACTGAAGCGAAGCATGCAATCCAGTCTGTAAAGACATGGAAATTGAGCATTGCAAAACAAACCATGCATGGTTCGTATTACATACATGTGTATTCAGTTTGACACCACCAAACAACTGTAACCCATCAAATATGATAAATTTTGCTAAACTTCCGATTGTCTGTTCATGAAATTCTTTTGCATATAACACAGCTTTTGATCATTAAAAACGTGTTGATACTCGGTGAGCCATTGTTGAAAGAGAATGGCCCATAAAAAAAACTTAACCATTATTCCTGTAACAATTTTCTTGATGCACGGTGAGCCACTGATGAAAAATAATGATACATAAAGAACCTTAACAAAAAAAACATGAAATAGTAACTAGATGCTAGGTAGATGCCTGCATGACATAGAACACATTTGTAGTTTCATTGAAATCTGATGAACCATTGTTGCCTGCATGACAACACATCTGTAGTGTCATTGAAATCTGATGAACCATTGTTGAATAATAGGCCAATTTTAAAAACTTAAGCTAAAAAAATTGAAAAAAAGTTTATTAATGTCAAAAACGTTCAAAAATTTGCTTATTCATAAAACCTTACCAATACTGACAATACATGAAAAGATTCTAAGTCAAAAGCCGAGAAAAAAAATAAAATGTAAAAATGAAATCTGTTGTCATTCATCGTTGTATAAAGCACATCTGTATAGTTTAATTGAAATCAAATGAGGCATTGTTGAAAGAATAAGCTCAAAAGCACAAATATGGAAGACGGCAAAGATGGAATTAGTCTTATTAGCCCTATGTCTCGCTTTCTGCCATAAGGCAAGCCAAAAAAGAGAACCAGCACAATACGTGCCTTATCTATAATTTATTTACACACTCCATATAACAAACGTCGCATATGCCATTCTCCACAAAGCAATCGCATATCCGTAAACAATGCTGTACAGAAAAATTTTTAAATACAAAGTTAATGTGGTCATAAACGATGTTTTTGGCCCTCAAATAAAATATGCTGTACAACGGAGGGTATTTTTTATATAAAAAACACTTCCAATCTCTACAGTTGCTAGGTATTAATAAAATATCAGTGCGATAATATGAATGAGCCCAAATCTTACAATAAACAGTTTTAAAAGACCAATGCTTTCAAGGTTTATTCTTTTTCGTTATTGATTTTCAAAATTTTACAATATAGGTCGAGTTCAATTTCAATTCAACTGGACCAAAACACCTTCACAGAGTAGCTCAGTTCCTTTGATGGTGAATTACATGAATAATCTCACTTTGAACATGCGTACCCTCATGATTGCTTCTAACTTTCTAGTTTACTTAGTTCAAATTTGTATGTTAACAGTGGTTTCCTCATTTCTTTACAGATAGTGTCACCGTTTAAGCTGAATAGTCTAGTATAGAGGTGTTAAATCAAGAGTAAAGCAGATGCCAAACTCTTGTGTTATTTACAGTAATATATCTCGCTTTCTGCCATTCTCCACAGCACAATCTCTTATATCCTCAATGCTGTACAGAAAAATTACCTACACGCACACATTATATATATATATATATATATATATATATATAAATTGTATTTAGCATGATCAAAGACAAAGGTAATGTGGTCGAAAAACGCTGTTTTTGGCCCTCAAATAAAATATACTGTACAACGGAGGGTATTTATATATATATATATATATTAAAAAAACACACTTCTAATCTCTACAGTTAATAAAATATTGGTACAATAATATGAATAAATCGAGTCCATATTTTACAATAAACAATCTTAAAAGATCAATGCTTTCAAATTTGGAGGTTTTATTTTTGTTTATTCTTTTTCATTATTGTACTCTAAGTCGGAGAGTTCAACTTTAATCCAACTAACCGAAAACCACTTTCACAGAGTAGATCAGCTCCTCTGCTGGTGAATGGCATGAATAAACTCACTTTGCAACATGCATACCCTCATTATAGCTTCTAACTTAAAATGTGTAGTTCAACAGCGTGTTCTGTTTCTTTAGTTTAAATTGAATAAATCCTAGTATTGAGTTGTTAAATCAAGGTGGCAGTATTAAGATTGGCACTCACCAGTGGCGAGTAATGTTTAGTCTGGGCCCCTGCTACTTAAAATTCACTCGTCCAGGTAGCGACCTAAAATTTTCCATATATCAAATTTTGAGCCAAAACATAAATCAGATTCCCGGTAATATAAAACAAACTAATCACTGCTGACAAATCAGATTAACCAATCAACATTCACAATTTTATTTCTGACATATGCTACCGCAAACTCACTGCTACCTATTGAGTTATAGATGATCCATGTTAAGAATTGGTAACATATGTGGTATAGTCGTAAACTGATAGCAAAATGTGCAAACCTTGTCATAAAACATGTTAGCAATCATCACAAATTCTTGACTGTAACAACCATTTTCATTAGAATTATTAATGCCTACACAAAAATGTTAAAGTATATCTTCCACAGTCACACCGCGTGTGATTTATCAATCCAATGCATTTATAAGGACATAAACACAATTTGTCAACTGGTAGATGGAATGCCGTGACTGAATCATTGCTTAGGCACATTTTTACATTTTGAAGCGTATTCGGTTGTATACTTTGAAATTATTCTGTCTGGAAGCTGTTGCTGCCAAGGTAGTAACAGCTTTCAGTCATATTATTTTCAAAACATTCAACAGCTTTGCTGTATGTCAACGGTATGAAATTGAAACACATGGAATTATTTAATCATTGATGAAAGGGTTAAAAGTGAAGGTGAATGAAATTTGAGATCTATTTCCTCAGTAAATCTATTACCAGAATCTTATCTGTAGTCTAAAACTCAAATGTCACTGTGGGCTTGTATTATCATGTACGACATATATTTTGAAACTAATATAATTGCAAGCTGTTGCTGCTTAAACTAACAATAGCTTTCAATTAGATTAAATTCAAGAAAATTTTAATCAGCAGATTGTTTAGTTACTTCATACTTGAATTTCTCCATTCAGAAGGGGTAAATTATTTCTATTAGCTAAGTCCCATGATGTCATTGATACATCCATAGCTGAATTTTAGATTTTATGAAATTTGTCAGTGGTTTTAGTCCCGTTGCTAAATTTATGCAATTTCATATGTTTGAGCTGTGGTGACTGCTAAAGACCTGAAAGTAAGACTTAGATAGCCACTTGTGGTAACGGGAAAACAATGTGGAAATACCTAGCACGTGTATCAAAACCCACTTCCAAGCCTACGCCTGCTACTGAAGACAAGCGTAAATACCATAAAACTTATGAACAGAACAAAAGAGCAAGAATATACTGTAGTAGTTGGGAGAAAAATAGGCCCTGGCTAATGATTTCTGATAAAGGTTTAACATGTACTGCTTGTCAAGACCATGGAACTGATCCCACACAGATGTTTGTTATTGGATAGTTACAAATTGGACAGTATTGTAAAACATGAAATGTCTAAACAACATGAACAACGAGCCACGCTCATTGCAGCGGCTAATCTACAACCTGTAGGTGAAAGCCAGACTGCGAAAATAATACAGAACATAAATGCTGATATTGATATGCAATGATTCACCACAATCATCCTCTGTCAGATTTCATTTGGATGTGTGACTTAGATGAATTGAAAGGCTTGCATCTTGGCAACACATATTGTAACATAACCTCGGCTAACACATTTATCTTAGCAAAATCTGATGTAGAATTCCTAAAGGTCTCAGAGACGGTTAACAACTCGGCACCACTGACTCCACAGTTAAAGAGCAATACATATGGTGTGCACGCACAGTGGTAGCAGGAAATGTGACTGTGAATTTGAGGAAACACAGTTGATCTTTCGTGCGATGGTGCTAGTGTGATGGTTGGATGCAAAGCTGGTGTTGGAGCCTTGTTATGATAAGATCAGCCATGTCTTAACTATTCATCGCATGGCCCATAGACTTGACCTCTCTCAAAGATGCTATCAAGAAAATAAACATTTATCAACACCCTTGTCCTTGAACTGTGTTTCTTATATCACTTCAGCAGCCTAAATCGGGTTATGCTTAGATGTACTTTTGAAGCCCTTAAACAAGCAGGCAATAGTGTCTTACTCCTGCCAACTAGAATAGGAGGGACTCGTTGGGTGTCACACACACACACACACACACACACACACACACACACACACACACACACACTACGAGTAATAACAAATACAGCGGTATTATATAAATATATAGCAACACACCTCAGCCAGTTGAGAGAGAACTGAATCAGTATCATCCAACTCAAAAGCTAAAGCATATGGCTTCATGAAGCTCTTGTCAAAACATTATATGCTTCTTATTGACTTTTTTATGGATGCACTTTCACCTCTGAAGCGTTTATCATTGTCTTCAAGACATGACATCTGTAATCTCTCAGCAGCATTCAGCTATTGCATCAGCCCTAGAGGTGATTGCCAAACACAAAGAAACCAATGGGCCACATTTGCGAAAACTGCGCTGTTTTTAAAATGACTAATTGTGGAATACCAATGTTGTTTGACAGCTAGAAACAAGTTAGTTGAAAATTTGGATGTCACTCTTAAGGCTAGATTGCCTGAATTCTCATCAGAAGGCATGTCTACTGATGTGGCCACAAGACTGGGAGACACTCAAAGATCATGGCGATGAACTGGGAGACACTCAAAGATCATGGCGATGAATATGTCATGATCTTACTGAACCAATTTAAGACAGTGCAGAAGCAGAGATGGCGTGGACTCCACTTAAAAAAGGAAATCCATGTTGACTTTCTGAGCTTAGACCACACAATGCATGACTGGATTTCACTTCAACAGCATCATAAGGATAAGTTTAAAAACATATTTACAGTTATTGACTTAATCTTGAATGTCCCCATCTACTGCTGAAGCAGAGAAGGGATTTTCTCAGCTGAAACTTTTGAAAACAGATCATCGCAACAAACTGGAACATGCTTCACTAAATAAGTGCCTAGCTATCAAGCTTCTGTCATCTGATATGAAGAACCTCAATCCGAACAAAGATATACATCATTGGAATGAGTCATCCGTACATCCGAGTAGGTCAACTGTACAAGATCGTGATGTGAAATTTGGAGCTAGCTTGTTTGAAACTATCAAAGGCAGAACATTCAATTCATGCTGATCATGTTGATGATAATACATCATCGATATTAATGATAATACTGGGGATGAATTATCTTATGGGATTACTGACAACGAATCTGATATAGATCGAGATGGCTGACATCGAAAATAATATCTTCTAGCAGTTTTCTGTTTCTGAATAATCAGCTCGACTTACTGAATTCAGAATTATAACTGTTACTTTTCCCTTCAGATACATGTACAGTACAGCCTAGAAAAAAATGTCTAAAAAACCCCAGAAACATGTTAGTAAGTAACAAATGTTCTGTTGAATACTTTGAAGATAATTGAATTGAAAGACTGCTGCCTCTTCCAATCCAATTATGTTCAAAATATTCAACTGTATGTTTTATTTTGTTTTGTAAACATGTAAATTTTGTCATGACTAATGACTATAGCTATAAATCTTACTGTGATTGATGTTGTTTCTGTTCGGTTGTTTACCATTTTTTTAAAAGCATACTTTGATGGAAGATAATCATGCTATTTTTTAAGTCACAAAATATACAAAAACACTGGCCTAAACGTTAAATGACAATCCAGATGAAGTTTTTCACCAAGAAAATAAACAAAAAGTTCTTATTTTGCTCATTCTTGGAGAATTTTTTTGCATTTTGTACATGCAAACTAAGTCGTTACTAAAAGATTTGAATAATTAAAAGAATGGTTACACACATTTCCGATTTCTACAGAACTCCTCCTCGTACTACTACTACTACTACTACTACTACTACTACTACATTTGCATCCTGTCTATCAAGGTCACAACTCCAAACATGTGTGTGTCGAGCCCCAACCCCACTTCGCTTGTTAAATATTTTAAATGCCTTTTAATAACTGATATCCTAAATAGCTCCAAATATCAACAAGAGGCACGGCACCGTGGTCCAGTGGAAAGATATCTGGGTTGCTGATGCTATGCATAATTGTGGTTCGATCTCTGGCTTGAGAAATGATGAACTACTACTACTTATACTACTACCACAACATCATATCAATCAATGTCGCAACTCCAAATATCTTTCACATCCTAATAATAATACTGAAGTGTTGAGCCCCACCCCCACACCGTTTGTTACAAATTTTAAATGCCATTTAATAACTAATATCCTAATATAACCTCAAATATAAACAAGAGGTGCAAGACGCCTGTATCGCCCACCTGAAATATGGGCCAGGGTGCATATCCAATATGATGCCGGATGCCATTCTGGCAAAATCTGACTTTGTAACTCTTTTTACTGATCTATTCATTGGAAGATCCCCAATAAAACGTTCCATTTTTTTAACAACCTGATCAGTTAATTGGACTAAAAACTGTCAAATTTGCAAAATACCACTAAGAAATGTTTTATGTGTAGGTGGTCCATCGACCAATTGAATATGCTATGCACTTGATAGACTGACTGTGTGATAAATGTATATGAAATTAATCATGAAATATATTACCTTGACCCTTGACATTAATGCCAATTCCTATATATCACCTAAACGGTGTGTGAAATTTCAACTGATAAGAATTAGTCCACTGTAATACAATACACAACATATTATATATTCTAATTAGGTATATTCTATCTTAAATATGCATTGTAATTTCACTTATAGTCGCAAGTCCTCATTTTCATTGTAAATAACTCATATAAAATATGAAAGCATATATAACTATTTAAACACATTGTCTCAGAAAAACGTCACTGAGCCTGAGCAGGTCGTTTGCACTTATGTCTGTACAAACATGTCCCATGCAGACCCTTATTACAACGGAGACACTGAGTCCTTGCCCTTCGCCGACGACCATCCTGAACTCTGCTACACACACAACAATCTTTTTCCTTCCTGTCGGGAAGCTTCAAAATTCCGAATCCTCTCTGTGGTAGTTCTGGTTCTGGTGCATGTTCTGCCTCCCTAACCTCTATCAGGTCATCAGCTAAATGTTCTATTACACTAACAATAAATTTATACTGAGTAAGAGGATGTGCATCAGATGTGTTTTGACAGTAAAGAATGTAAGCATTCATTGCCATGCGATTCAATATAGTGAAAACAATTCTTTTCCAGTATTTCAGTGTTTTCTTCTCACTTAGCTGACAATGAATTATCATATCGCTCTGGTCAATGCCTCTCGTATGCGCATTATGAGAAGCAACAATTTTTTGATTCTGACGTGTACGTGGGGCCTCTTCAACATGAGCAAACTGATTCCTACAATGGCCAGGTAATTCTAGTTTACCTGCTTCCTCTTTTGAAGAAAGTAGAATTATAGGATTCTTCTGTGTGTGTTTCTCTCTCAAAGCTACAGCCAGAAGATCGCCATGGCGTAACCTCACTGGCACTCCAACTGGAACGTTTTGCTTCCCCAGTTTTGGAAGACGTTGCAGATTCCTCTGCACAGTTCCTGTCAAGTAGGTACCATTTTGAAAAAGATCTGTAGCAAGTTCAATACTTGTAAAGAAATTATCAGAAAAGATATGATAACCTTTCCTGAGATAATTTCCAGTTGCTACTAATGCCAGGACAATACGGTGAGGTAGGGCAATATTATTTCCTGGATTGTCACATTGGCCTCGATCAGCATAAAAACCCAGAACATATGCAGTTGTTGCTTCGCAAATCATCCAAAGTTTGATTCTAGATTTTTGATGATGTCTATTTGGGGGGTACTGAATTAGTCGTGGTTTATTTTTTCTACCAATAAGACATTCAGCAACCGACAGTTCCCTTTTTGGCGTGTAGTGGTGATGAAAAACATGGTTGGTGTGTTCAACAATTGGGGCAAATTTAGCACCGGGATCGGAGTTCGCTTGTGGCTGACCATTAGTGTCCACTATGTGAAAAAAATTCAACAGCAACTCAAATCTTATCCTACCAAAAAGTTGTCTAAACCATGGAGTCTGCTGAGAATCACTCACAGACCAGTAGGAAAATAATGTAGGTTTTTTAATTAATCCCATGTTCAGAATCGCAGCAACAAAACCTTTCATTTCGGCCAGCGTAGTTCCTCCATGCTTGGCCCACTGGTGTGCATTTGCATTTGGCTTAAGATTAGTTAAGTGCTTCTGTAAGAAGTCTTGGGCATATCTATTGGTTTCTGTAACAAAAGTCTGAGCCAGTGCCACAGTAAAAAACAGGGAGAAATAGTCAATGGGCTTTGCATCAGCTAGTGGCATGTCTTTTGGTCCACTCAATTCTAAAAATGGATGTTTCTCTGGCATACTACTTTCCTCTGGGAGATCTACACGTACCCATGCCTGCGCATTTGGTATATCTGCGTTAATGTTCACACTATTTTCGTTTTCACTATCTGATCTATCAAACTCCGAACCAAAAACAAAAGATTCTGAATCCGAATCAAAATAATCTGAAGGATAATCACTCCAGTCAGAACTATCTTCGAAAGAACTATTTTCTGAGCCACGGTTATTTCCTGGATTTGCCATTTTTGAAAATAAAAATTCAGCTAACTGCAAAGCCTCTGGTCTGCTTCACACCAACTTATATCCAAAGAGTTGTTTTCTCTGCTATGATTGACTTGTTTCTAGAATGGCGGGTAAATCAAACACATTCTTGTACATAGGTTCTGTTTTTAAAGATATAGCAGACGACCAGATTATATTATTTTTAAACACAGATGAAAGCGAAAATACATAACCAATTTACTTAGATGAATGTTTTATAAAATTACCCAGGCCCATGGATTATTAAAAAATTAATGAAAACATTTTTATTAGATGTATTTTGATTCCTATATCAAATTCCAAAGCCAGGAATTTCTATCTTAATCGATAACAATTTCTTGATCCAAAATTGAAGCTATGGGCTTGTTACGTATGATGTCACTGCACGTGATTCACAACCCGGAAGGTGTATTTGGCTTTATTACATGGAAAACCTTAAATCTCATGCGAGCTGGAGCATTATGATTATTCATGACGTTGTAAGCTCTTTAGCGGTTGGTCAGTCAGATTCAACATTACAATGATTCCAGTTTATCGTCTGACAAACGGGCTCGATGTGTGAAACATCACAAAACAGTTATTTTCTAACATTGTTAGACATTGAGTAAAACTGTTGGTAAAATAATTAACAGTTTTCTAACAAAATAATGTTTTAATTACTCCTTTGCATAATTTCATTCTATATATGGCACAACGCATAAAACGCAGACCTTTTAGCCGTCGTACAAGTGCTATCACGGGGCAGACATTGGATGAGGATTCGGGTATTAGCGTAGAAACATGCGCGCGGCTTACGACGTCATGAATATTCATAATGCTCCAGGCCGCATGTGATCTAAGGTTTTCCGTATTAAATCATAAGGGCATGTCTATGACGTCATCATTTGCTGTTAAGCAAAAACATTGTTTTGTGTATTTAACAATAGAACCGAACCCGGAAATATGTCATCACTTAACAAGCCCATACCGGGTCAATTGTTGCTAAAAAAAAATTGTATAAAGTAGCAGTATATGAAATGATAATGAGAAAAGAATTATGTTACTTCTAGCCATAGGTCAAGTTCGACTGGCTAACCATAGCTAACTAGATGCCAGTCAAACTTGAAACAGTTAACTAGCTAGTCAACTATAGTCGACTGAGCACCAGAGCTCAGTCTTTGGCTCGGTTTCAAAGATGATGGATATATCCATCATCATTGGTTCGGTTCCAAATGTTAGTACGAAATTGCCATAAAATCCAAAATGGCAGATAGGTTTCCCTTGCCACGCCTAAATGCACATGAACATGTTAATATTTCCATAATCTATGTAAGTTTGATGAAATTATGTTGTCCTACAATAAATTGATGTTCCCAAGGCCCATTTCCTTCTCACTTTATATTATATTGACATCGTAGAAAACAAAAGTAACCCATTTTCGTCGGCCATCAAAACAGATGACAGATGGGGTTAATCAAGACTCGTATCCAGCTCCAAATGTTTTGCAATAGTAATTCAATGAGGAATTGGGTACCAACGAACTATAGTTAACTATCCATCATTCAACTGGGCATAGCAACTACGAGTGTTCAATAAACCAGCAAACTGACTATGGTTAGCCAGTCGAACTGAGCGTGAAAAAGCCTTTTGGCAGATTCAACAATGCCCTGTAGGTGGGCCTTAGAATACACCTTCCGTATCCTCTGCGTGTCGTAAGAGGCGACTAAAGGAGGTAAGGGTGAGGTAACCCTGACAGAAACCTCGAGTGCTGAAGACGGAATTTCCAGGCCGCACGGCGCACTCTAATAAACCATGGATCCACGCACTTAGCGCCTATGATCATGTCGATAGTCACTTACAGGACTGGCGGTATGATCAGCGAACGAAAAGAAGAAGAAGAAGAAGAAACAGATTTAACTTTCGGCATCCGATTTTGTCTGGGAATATTTTGTAATCAAAACAATCTGATTGTCTAAATGCTCATCAGACTTGAGCTATGACATCAGATGTTGCTTCAGATTTTTTTTCTGACAAATTAGCCTGACCAAATAAATTTTAGACGGGTGGACATAAGAGAAAGTACCACCATTTGCTCTAAAAATTATTGCCTCTAGCTAACTATACATTTTATTACGAGACCATGTGTCCTTAATTACCACTTTGTCATGGCCAACATCCCGTGATACGTTTTGATGTAGTAGCACGGTGTTCAATATTATCGCGGTAGTTATGACAAATGACATCGCAATAACATAAATTAATCTTCGCTGATTGAAATGTTGTGGGGATTAATTGTTCACAAAATCGAATCCAATTTTGCACAGATGAAAGTTTGTATGTGACAGCAGGGTAGGTGGGCATATTTCAGAGAGGCTAGACATATTCTCGTGGTAAATAAAACAAAGAACATTATCTATGGTGGACCAGCGTAGTCAAAACATGAAATATCAAGAATGTGTTTCAGGTTAACAGTCTTCTACAAAACGCTATTATTTATTTGTAAATCGGTCAAATACGTTTTGGAAGTATGGTATATGCATGTATATTATAATATCAACATTTTATTTTGTACATCGTAGCTTTCTATTTTACTAACTAATAAGAGGGGCAAAGTTTAGAAACAAATTTTGCGAGCATCTTTGACCGGGTTACTTGCATCGCCATCAGATTGCGTTGCCATATGAAACATGCATTGGTTTTAATTTATAGTAAGGTAATCGATCATATTGCCGCAAGAATATCGAACCTCTGAGAATATGACATGGGTGTACAGATTGAATATTTAAATCATTTGAACGTGACAGGTCAAACAACAAATGTTTTTTTTATGGTTTAAAAAATATTGTCCCCTCAAAAACGAAATTTGAGGTTATAAAGGAGAGCGCCAGTTCGTACATAAATATGTTTGCACATTCGTACATATGTACATGCATTCATTCGTTCATACTGGTTTGTTTTCCGGATAATAACATATGTTTGCCTGCACCAATTTGAACTAGCTTTAGTATACCACTTAGTAATGTGAATACGGAGGCCAAGCTTGAATTCCATCAATTTGTCAAATTTACCTGGAGTTATTTGCCCTTGAAAGTATGAAATTTGAAGGCTTATCGGTTTCCAGACAATAACTGGTGTTCTCCTGCATGGATTTGAACTGGCTTCGGCATACAGCTTAGTAATACAAACACTTGGTGCCAAGTTCAAATTCTGTTCAATTTGCATCAAATTTAACCTGGTTTATTTGCCCTTGAACGTATGAAATTTGAAAAATTCTCCGTTTCTGAACAATAAATTGTGTTTGCCGGCACCGTTTTGAACCAGCTTCAGCATACCGCTTAGTAATTTGAATACGGAGGCCACATTAGAATTCCATAAATTTATGTCATATTTACATATATTTACCCATCGAACACCCCAACCCCTTCCTCCCCCTTGAAAAAAATATAACAATTAATTTGACAGTTTCCAGGCAATAACTCGTATTATACTAAACTGATTCGCACCAGATCCCGAAGATAGCTTAATAATACCAAGGTGGATGCCAAGTTCCTGTTCTATTACTTTTCGACAATATTTGCCAGAGTTATCATCCGTCAAAAATACAAACTTTGCTAATTTGACCATTTCCTTGGCAATAACTCAGGCTAGACTAAAACGATTCGAACCAAATTTGGAATATAGTTTAATACTACAGACGCGGATCTAAAGTTTGTGTTCCATTAGGTTTACAAATATGTTCCAGAGTTATCACCCTTGAAAAATACCAAATTTGTTAAGTTGGCCATTCCAAGGCAATAGCCCATGCTAGACTAAACGGATTTGAACCAAATTCAGAATTTGTATTAATATTATTGGGATGGAGGTAAAGTTCCTGTTATGTTAGTTTCTGTCAATAATTGCCAGAGCTATCACCTTTGAAAAATACAAACTTTGTTAATTTGACATCATCCTCTTACAACAAACACTGTAGTGTAAATACATATACCTGTTATACCGAGCATGCAAGTGAATTGCCCAGATTCCTTGTCACTTCAACAAAAACGGAAATCAAGGGGATTTGTATTGCATGCAATGCCATGTTGTTGAATATTTTGAAACACATTTTACTGGAAGCTATTGCCATATAACAAGTTAATGTCAAATTAGTTTCAAATTAGTTTCCAGCTTACCTGTATGATTAATTTGACATTCTTGAGGTTTGAGGGTTCAAGGTATAATGGTAACAACCGCTTTCAGTTAAATTAATTTAAAATTAATCGGCAAAGTTTATGGGTATACCGAATGTCATAATTATGAACTACAATCTAGGCCCGTAGTACCCAATGTGTTATTTCTGCGAGAAGACGCAATGGCTGAGACAGCCATGGCGCCGGCGGTAGCAGCCATGACCGGGCAGCATATATACACCTGTGCAAAAGTTAAGCACCAGCAAAAACAATAGAACGTAGAAACATGATGGTACAACTAGGCTGCCATACTTTTTGTCCCCGCGTTAGCTGACATAATTCCAAGTACGAAATGCACATGCATGCATGACTTCACGCCGCTTGATGTCCGTGCGTGGCGGGAAACAGCACACGTGTTCAGTTATGTAAAAGTCCAGTTTGAGGTGTAGAACATTACATACAGATTTAGGCGACAAGATTAGGAATTTTGTGTTCATGACCGTGGTTTATTTGTACAGAGAGAATTAGCTCTTGATTGTGAACCGCTATGGCAAGACGAAGGTTAAGTGATCGTGTGAAATGGCAAATCATAGGCATGCATACCACTGGTATGTCATGCAGAGAGATTGGCAGACAGCTGAACATTAACCATACTGTAATCAGTCGTTTGATTGCAAAACATGGGCAAACTAACGAGGTGAAGGACAGGCCTAGATCTGGAAGACCGAAGAAGACTACTGCCCGTGATGATCGAGCCCTAGTACGCCTTGTTAGGAGATCTCCAATCACCAACAGCAGAGTGCTCAGCCAGCAATGGGAAACGTGCAATAGAGTGTCAATGTCTACCGTCAAAAGGAGACTGTATGCTGCTGGCATGAAAGCTAGGAGACCTGTCAGACGTCCTCTCCTCACTGCACACCACAAAGAGGAGCGTCTGAGGTGGTGTAACGAAAGAAGACACTGGAACATGAGATCCTGGAGATGGGTACACTGGTCCGATGAAAGTCGGTTCCTGCTTCATGCCACAGATGGTCGAACTCGTGTATGGAGGTCCAGACTCACAGCGTATGACCAACGTAACATCATGGAAGAAGTTCCATTTGGTGGAGGTTCCGTTATGATATGGGGGTGCATCTCATTTGATTGTAAGCTGGATCTGTTGACTGTACCTGGAACACTAAATGGACAAAGATATCAAGATTCCATACTGGATAGAGTTGTGGTCCCTCATTTTGTAAATCATGCACCTGGAACCCACCCTATATTCATGGATGACAACGCCCGACCACATCGTGATAAAGCTGTGCATGAATACCTCCGCCAGAATGCCATCGAAACCCTACCATGGCCAGCAAGGAGCCCTGACATGAACCCTATTGAGCATATCTGGGACATTCTGGGAAACATGGTGAGAAGGAGGGATCCTCCTGTGCAGAACCTACAGGAATTAACAGACGCACTCCATCTTGAATGGCAACGTATACCACAATGGCGTATCAGTCGGTTGGTGACCAGCATGATACGTCGTGTCCAAGCCGTCATCCAGGCACAAGGTGGATATACCCGGTATTAATAATGACAGTCTCAAACTCGTGCACAGATGTTAAACTTCGTTTTCAGACACCATTAATGACAATCTGGCCACGTGTGTCAACTGTAGCACAATAGTTGTCAGTTGTGTCAACGTAACCATATTCAGGCCTCGTTTTCAAGTTCAAACAAAAACATACAGTGTTTCCCCACCATCATAATCAGCATTACTCTAGTTGCATTATTACCTCTTGCACTAAGATGGATGGGTACATAAATGTTTATGCTATTGCTTTCTTCATAGCACATGAATATACCCTCGTATGTGCGTAAAAATAGGGTGGTGCTTAACTTTTGCACAGGTGTATATAGTAAACTGATTTGTTTATTATTATTATTATTATTATTATTATTATTATTATTATTGTATGATTACTGTATTCTGCGGCTGTAGTAGTAGAAACACCATACAGCTGCAATCAGCCCTTCTTCGTTCATGCCAAATGCGTCTTGGCCTCAACCGAAGTCCTTATCTTCCTCAGGTTCATTCTTGACTTGAGTGTACTGAGTCCTGCTTTCTTGAGGTCACCTCGTAGCACGCTTAGCAGGTTTATGCAATGGCGCCCTCTCCTGGCTTTGTATTTGCTGGTTCCGAGTAGGGCCAATTCCAAGGCTCTCTGTGCTGGTGTGTCTTTTGGCATATTTAGTACATGGCCAAACATGGACCATCTTTGCTGGGCTACTTTTACAGACAGAGGCGACGTATTACACATCTTGTGTAGTGCATTATTGAAAATTATGCAGTGTGTCCATCGGTGTTCAGTGATGGTATGTTGGTGTTTGAGGTGACGGGCATTGAGTGTGTCTAGAGCTGCCTTTGGAGCTTCCCAGCTGGTAAAGTTATACAGCATCAAGGATACGCAGGTTGTATTGTATAAACGTAGTCTTTTTATCAAGGGCATCTTTGATCTACGATTCCATAGCTTCCAGAAGGACTAGAAAGCTATGTTCCCCATGACACAGCATGCAGCAATGCCATCAGTACTGCAAAGCATTGAGCCCAGGTTGCACTTTTCCTTCATGGTCCGTTGCCAAGAAGTGGATCAGCATTTTCTTTAGTTTCATGATTTGTAGATAGGTACATATGGGTGAACTCTTTTATGGATTCATTCAGAAAGAGATTCTAAATTTTTAGTTTACTTGCAGATATTGGGAGAAGTTCGTCAAGTGGTTTCTTTTCTTCGTCTATGATGTCCTCATCATCGGCATATTCCATCTCTAGCGACCTACCCAGTATTGACACTGTGGTCTTGTGGAACTTTCCTGCACGGATTTCAATGCAGCAGCAAGGTAACAGGTGAAAAGCACAGGAGATATACCATCTCCCTGTCAGAAGCCGATTGATATCTCAAACTCTACGGACTTCACTGACTTCACTCGTACTCTCAGCTTGGTGTCTGCAAGCAGTAGTCTTACTAGTCGTAGCTCATCTTCATTGGGACTGGCCCGACGTAGTACATCTAGGTTCTTTGAACGCTTAATTGTGTTGAAGGCTCGTGACATGTTAATGCCCATTTTGTGGAAATCCCGCTGTTTGGACATGACTACCGACATGCATGGAGTCCATGTAATATCTGCGCAGCTGCATTCACGTTTGAAGCCACTTTGACATGATGAAATAATCGATCTTATCTCGGATGCGGCATAGAGTAACATTGGATAGGATTTTCTGTATGCTGTTGAGGAGCACAATGGGCTGCTGATCGGCTGGGGGCGGGTCAGGTGGCTTTTTGGGCTTTGGTAGTGCGATAATGGTGCCTTGGCATACAGCGTCCATGGGAAGATGGTGCATAAAAGCTGAATTAATTAGGTGCATGATCGGTTTTGAGATAATGTCACTTGCATATTTGATTGGTTCATTGTTCATGTCTTCAGGTCCAGGTGCAGTGAGTGGTGGTATGTAGTCAGTAACTCTCAGGGCCCAGGCTGCCCGAAAGATTTTGTGACAATTAAATATTATGCAACACCCTACATATCAGTCTTCGGTGTAAACAAATAATTTCAAAATTATTTCATTTCATCTCATTTCATTGTACTTACCACAATGGCAACTATGAGGACGATGACGAAGTTCTCTCCTTTGTTATTTTGACACATTTTTTCCTTTGATCTCTGTCACCTTTGGAAAAGGTGTGAAAAAAGGCCACCCTATCTCTGCCATTCTGATTGGATGTTAGATGTAGAGTGTGGCCATAGACCCCTCCCCATCATTAAATCACGCACCTCCCCTCATCCAATCACGTGAGCTTAAGGGTAATTAGTGTAATGATTGACACGGGTTAATGCATAGCATAAGTATGATTGCCAGGTTACATGTCTGGATTCGTCTTTTCCTGGGAACTCATTCAATCATGATGCCCCATCCCCTCATTAAATTACGTGTCTCCTGACATCCAATCAGGTGAGCTTAAGTGTAATTAGCATAATGCTGATTGACAAGGGTTAATGCATTCTGTAAGGATAATTTACAGGCCACATGCCTGGACTCTGGGAACTCATTCAATCCCGAAGCCCCGCCCCCATGTTAAATCACATGACTCTTAGTGCTCTATAGCGTAATGACTCTTGACAAGGATTAATGAGGGTAGTTAAGCGCCGATCTCTTTGAGCCAGGACAACGTGCAAGGGTTGATGTATTGCGTAATGATTATTGACCGGTTGCATGTCTGGACTCATCTTTTCCTGGCTCTGGGAACTCATTCAATAGTGGAAGAATAATTCTAAATGGTCAATCTATTGCGCAAGGACAATTTTCGACTCGGTTAGTCTAATGGGTTGATCATTAAACTTTTGAACCTCAGATCTTTTTAGCTGTGACAATGTACAAGGGTCAATCAATTGCATAGGGACAATTGGCTAGTTATTACTCCAACCAATTAAAATTAACAAGTTGCGCTTTAAAATAGATCCTGGTGCATGTAACGATCATCAGACTCGTATAAAGTTCAATGAATCAGTTTTCAATTGAGTTAGGTTAATAACTATCGATTACATTTTAACATGCCTCGAACGACCACACAATACTGGGAACACATTTCTGCCTGAGTTGACCCAAGGGTTGGACGGGTTATAGGCTCTGGTTCTTTCAGTTTTTAATTAAAATTGCTGCCATAAGCAGTAACATCGCCCAGTCAAATTAGTTTCAAAATATTCAACAGCTTACTCTTAGTTTTCTAAGTTGCTAGTCAGGGAGTTCAGAGATCGATCGATTCAAACACGATCGAGGTGTGTGTGTGGAGCTTAGCTAGAGATGGGTGGTGCATAGCTAAAAATGGAAAGGTTCAGGTTCCAGATATTAACCGCTTTCCTGTTTGCATACCCTGAAATTGTAATACGGAGATTTTGTCCATGAAATGGTCTAAATCCTCTACCCCAGTGTTTTATATCTCAAACTTCCACATACTTCATCTACCTGTCGTCTTTCTCTTGCTCTCACGCATGCACACACCATCGCATGCCCGCATGTATGCAAACATGCACACCTACACGCCTGCATGCACACATGCTTGCACATACGCACGCACACACTATGATGAAACATCTAACATGATGCATAACGCATGAACATAACAGCTAGTAAATGTGTGATGTTTCGTTAAGATTATTTTAAATTGTAACATATTCCACTTATATTTACACTTTTTTGCACTCAGATTTGTATATATATATTTTGATTCTACTATGGAGAGCGTCTGCAGACCGGGAGAGGATTATCTTCGGGAAATGCCACTGTAATGACTGGTTAGGTTATCTAGCAAGTCATTTCATGGTTAAAACTCAGTGTCTGGTCTTCTCTTGGTCTGCAAATGCAATACGCTCAAGGTGGGGGTTGAGGCTAGCTAGAGATGGGTGGGGCATAGCTAAAAATGGAAGGTCCATTAGCATGCTGCGGGCAATCAGATATTCCATTATAATCACTTAATAGACCATCAGGTTGTACGAAGTGTAGGTCTTATTATTTAATAAACATTATGTAGAATACTTTGAAAGTAAATTGATTGAGCATTGATTCAACAGCTTACCCGTATAGTTTTCGGGAAATTGCTAGTCACATGTATTACAGATATTAAAAATTGGTATATTCACTAACACTGTTTCAACAAGTTTCAAGTTTATTGAAATACGGTTACTCCCGGATCACTATAATGATGTGTACATTACAGTTATGAAAAAACTGTAATGACCAGTAGACCTAAATGAGCTTAGCATTCACCCAAGGCAATATTGGCAACAGCTGGCTATTAGAAAGGCACCTTTTTCTCTATTCGCAAATGCACCCAACACCCCACTCCGACCATTGTTATGAATAACAATCATACAGCATGAATAGAAAAACATGTTTTTATCAGTATTGCGTGGCCCGACCGAGACACATTAAAATTGATTGGTACCATTGTTTTCGTGTATAAAACTCTTACATGAGGGTAGAGTTTGCTATAGTGCCGCAAATTTCATGCAAGTTCTCCTTTAGAATTCTCGACGAAGCTCTAAGGCTGGTTAGAAATGTAATAGCCATCTTTTTTCTTTCTTTTGGGAGGGGGGGGGGGGGTGGTATAAAATGCTTACACTAGCGTGGAGTTCATTATAGCTCCGAGAATTTCGTGCAAGTTCTTCAGATTTCTCCATGAATCGTTAGAGAATGTTACGCTTCTGCACGATGGTTTCATCTCAGTTTGGCCTGGCAAAGTAAAGTGCCAAGTTAGCTTGACGTATGGATATTTAGTGCTGATAGTGACCTTTAATTGAGGTTCTAATTCATATAGGTAATTAATCTGCTCTACTCTATCGGTACACCTATCCCTAAGCACATTTTCTTCAAATGCTGGAATCATGGTGGCAAATGTTCAAAACATATTGCCATACATAAAGACCCCATGCTTTGTGAGGTAAACACTACCAACACTAAACTCGTGTATGTCTACTACAAATTCGTCATTACGTTTCATGACATTTGCGTGCACATTGTTACTGAATACATCGGGTACGTCACAACCTGTAAAATATGCAGTATTCATAATTATAATGAACGTTGAACAAACCGTTTAAACAAAGTCAAAACATTACGGCTTAACAGATCAGATTTTTGGACCGCTTTTATATGATTTACCGATGGAGTAATGCTTGTCAAGCGTTATTATGCTAATTACCTTTAAGCTCACCTAATTGGATGCCAGGAGACACTTGATTTAATGATGGGGAGTGGCTTATGGTCACACTCTACATCTAATATCCAATCAGAACAATAGTGTCGCCTTTTTCACACCTTTTCAAAAGGCGGCAGAGATCACAGGGAAAAGGTGTCAAAATAACAAAGGAGAGAACAAAGGAAAGAACAAAAGAAAAAGGTGTGAAAAAGCTGACCCTATCTTCCCACCTCTACTAGTCGATTCATCCGTCTGTCAAGCCACTCATGACTTGGCCATAATTTTCGATCAGACAATTCTATCTCTGTGTGGTTTTCCTGACTATTGCTCACCTAATCAACCTTATCTGCGATCTTAGGAATTAGGATGCCGTTAAGGGCTAGTTTAAACGTGTATGTGTAACATGTTGCAGATAAGCCATTATGTAGTCTCCCTGAATCATCTACTTTACAATATTCTTGTTCTAAATAATATGTTCAAAATGTGTGTGTATCTCTATATGTGAATCCACTTTGTACCCTCATGTTTCTTTAGATGTCTTGTCTATATGATTGGATCAGCCATTTGTACGTTCTATTATATCTGGTCTGGCTTTCTTCTGTCGGGTCGTGCCTAATGTTGAAAACACAAATGCTTTCTGAGATGTCGGATTTTCTGACATTCAAAGAACATGCCTAAAGATTGGCATTTGTAAAGTGATGAGTTTGATATAGTACTGTGCGGCAAGTGTTTGAGTTTGTTCTGGAGCTGGCTAACTGTTACATCTGCACAGCATTTCCTGAGACACATGAAACAGTCATATATGTGCATTTTGTCTTTCATGGATATCTTATAATCGCGAATCCTGAGCTTTTTTAGAAAGAGTTGAAGCAATATATCCCCTATTACACAGCGATTTGCAATGCCACTTCAACTGCAGAAGTTAGACCAACATTCTGCTCCTGCTCCACTTTTCGCCCGATGTATTGTAAATTAATAATTCGTCGCCTTTATGTCATAGATGTCAATTATAGATTATGAACTCGTATGTCTTCATTCAGATGTTTGTGGCTTTATCTCTTTCTGCAATGGACCTTTCCAGTTTATCCATCAATCATATGACATACTATCAACTATGTGACGTGTTGGTTGACGCAATAATCAATGATGTCATGAGTAACGTAATTAAGTTTATTACAAACGCATAATTGATGACAGACTGAAGTATTTGGTACCAGTTGTATGTCTTTACTATTTAATAAACATGCTGTTGAATATTTTGAAACTCATTTGACTGTGCGCTGCTGCCATAGGCAGCAACAGCGCCCAGTAAAATTAGTTTCAAACTATTCAACAGCTTGCCTGTATAGTTTTTCTCGAGATTGATAGTCAGGGAGTTCAGGGATTGATCGATCCCTACACGGGAACAGCGTGGGTGGCGCTTAGCTACAGATGGGCGGGGTATAGTCGAAACTAGATTACTCCATTGGAAGTAGGTCTTCATCGATCAAATCAACAGTATCTGCATACTCCACTTCAGTGCCATATCTAGCTTTGTAGAGTTGTGTATTTTCGCATGTTCTTCAACAGATGTTAGAGCTGAGGCAAAGTAGCAGGTAAAGAATGCTGGTGATAAACCATCTCCTTGTGGCGATTCTATTGATGTGTCAAACTATGTAGATAGTATACATATATTTGATAGGAATTATTATACTACACAATTAAGCGCTCAAAGATCCTAGATGTACTACGCCAGGCTAGTTGCAATGAAGATGAGCTACGACTAGGGAGACTACTACTTGCAGACACCAAGCTGACAGTGCGAGTCAAGTCAGTGAAGTTTGTAGAGTTTGAGAAATCAATTGGCTCCCCACAGAGAGATGGTCTATCTCCGGTACTTTTCACCCTGTTACCTCGCTGCTGCATTGAAATATCTGTGCGGGAAAGGACCACAACACCCCCCCCCCCCGTGCCAATACTGGGTATGCCGCTAGAGATGGAATATGCTGATAATGTGGATTTCATAGACGAGGAAAAGAAACCCCTTGACGAACTTCTCCCAATAGCTGCAAGCAAACTAAAAATTGAGAATCTCTTTATAAATCAATCCAAAACAGAGTTCACCCACATATACCTATCTACAAAACATGAAACTAAAGAAAATGCCGATCCACTTCATGGTGGCGAACCATGGAGGAAGAGTAAAATCTTGGGATCACTACTTTGCAGTACCGGTGACGTTGCTGCACGCTGTGTCATGGGGAACATAGCTTTCCAGTCCTTCTGGAAGCTATGGATTCGTAGATCAAAGATGCCCTTGATTAAAAGGCTACGTTTATACAATGTAACCTGTGTATCCTTGGTGCGGTACAACTATAGCAGCTGAGAAGCTCCAAAGGCAGCTCTAGACAAACTCGATGCCTGCCACCGCAAACACCTATGCACCATCACTGGACACTGATGGCAAGCCAGCATAATTTCCAACGATACACTACACAAGATGTGCAATATGTCGCCACTGTTTGTAAAAGACGTCCATCAAAGATGGTCCATGTTTGGCCATATGCTAAGGATGCCAGAAGAGACACCAGCACAGAGATCCTTGGAATTCGCCCTACTCGGAGCCAGCAAATACAAAGCCAGGAGACGGCGTCACTGCATAAATCTGCTAAGCATGCTATGGAGTGACCTCAAGAAAGCAGGACTCGGTACACTCAAGTCAAGAAGGGACCTGGGGAAGCTAAGGACTTCGGCTCTAGGACAATATACAGTGGGCAAAAACGAAGAAGAACTGATTGCAGCTGTAGGATGTTTCTACTACTACAGCCGCAGAATACTGTAATCATACAATGATTATATTTGTGTTTGCCAGTGGGAGTTTTATCAGGCATAGTTCGTCATCATCACAATGCAGTTGGTGGATGAGTGTAAGAATTAGTGGCCTAGTAACAGATACACATGACATAGATATGGATCGCTAAAAGGGTGATCACTAATGTCAAGTCCAGAGCCGGATTAAGCCTAGTTGGGGCCCAGGGCTAAGTAGTTGTAGGGCCCCTTATAATGCTAATTACTGTAAGTGTGACTTCAATGGACCTTTCCAGTTTATCTATGCCCCGCCCATCTGTAGCTAAGCTCCACCCACACCACGCTCGTGTCGGAATCGATCGATCTCTGAACTCCCTGACTATCAATTTCAAGAAAACTATGCAGGTGAGCTGTTGAATATTTTGAAACTAATTCGACTGGGTGCTGGTGCGGCCTATGGCAGTAACGGCGCCCAATCAAATTAGTTTCAAAATATTCGACAGCATGTTCAACAGATTACATGTATTGTGATTGTAAAAGTGAGATACTGGGATTAGAACCTTCAAATTGGTAAAACGCGATAATTGTTTTTGATTTGGGGGCCCTTATCTTTTGGGGTCCCCGGGGCTGTAGCTCCATTAGCCCTTGCATTAACCCGGCTCTGGTCAAGTCATGAACCACGGAAAAGAAAGTGTAGTCTCATTTGATCTTGGTTCTTTTAGGCGCATTCTGAGAAAAGGCCCACATGATGATGCTTGAAAAAATATTTTTAAATTGTATGTACGTTTAGAGGCTTAATTTATGTACCTCGATGTAATTAAATGAAATAAATCTTACATATGATGATTTATTGCTGGATAAATTAATAGGATTTTAGTTGTGAAGTTGAATTAGGGGCACCTCTCCCTCATTTAACTTCACGACTAAAATAATTATATTTGTTTATACAGAATATAATCACCATGTATTAAAATGTATTTCGTTTCATTACATTGATGTACACAATCTAAGACTCTAAAAGTATTACATTTTTTTATTTTCAAGTATTCTGATGTGAATATATGTCCTTAACTGACCACATGACAATAACACATGTTTTGTCCGGCAAAGTACGTACAGTCGTACACGGCACTACACGTCTCTCCTAACTTATAGGCATATGCACAAATTACAAAACAACAGTTTTGCTTTACTTAGTCAGCCGCTGTAGTTTAATATTTTCAATTGAAAATACAGTTACAAATGTTACATTAACCTCCATAGGTGTGCTAGACGGCGGGGAAAAATCGGATGGCTGTTTCCGGAAACCTGTGTCAGTAGCTCGCATTGACATAGCACACCTCAGGTAGGATGACGGACTCCATCCCGATGGCAGGACTACATCCTGAAAAATATACGTAAAATATTTTCAGCGCAGAAATTATTTCAAACCACATGATACATCACCAACACAAATCTTGTGCCCTTAAAATTCTCAAAACATATCATATACAATAAAATATTACTAATAAAACTTGTTGATACTCCGGCGACTGACCGTAGAATGACTAAACTCGTTATCAAAACGTCCGTGTATACACGGTAACCAACGGTGACCAATACCGGTGTCCACAGGACACATTCGCTCAAGCACCCAAGCCGAAACATAGAGACAGCAATTATAGACTATACTGTCGAAACGTCAACAATTAGGCCTATATGTCTCGCCTAACCTATAGGCCTATGCACAAATGACAAAACAAGTTTTGCTCTACTTAGTTAGCCACCATAGAACAATTACAAAGAAAGGGAAATCGGGTTCTAAGAAACTCCTCAAATCTATTCAGATTCAAACAGAAAGCTCATGACGTCTATCTTCAAATAAGTAAAATTATGACGTTTATTTCTTAAATAACCCAATTGCTAAGTTAAGGAAAATCTCCAACGACATGTACGAAAAAAACCGCACGCACATACATACACACTCACAGACACACAAAAGACAAAGATGTAAGGTTACATCAGGTATTTGACTGAATAATAGTTCTTTCTATTAGAAAGAGCTCGATCGCGAGAAATTATCTCGAAAATTCTTAAATATGAGCTACCTTAAGACAAATAAAATGTGAAACACATTTGATTCATAAGTCAGGTTCTGGATCACCACAAACCCGCTTTCCAGCGAATCTCAACATAGCCAACTTTGGCAGTTTCGTCGCACCACCTACTATGGCGTTTCCAACAACAATCGGCGACTTTCCCATTTGCCACCACTCACTCCGCCACCCTGCCCGCTGCACCTCAGCTCGCAACGCAGGCAGCCAAATTGGCATTCCTTTTTACGTCCTTAAGACTTCGTAAAATAACCTCTCTGGCGTTTGTGTAAGTTAGTGGTCTGTTAACCAATGACAATCTACATACAGATTCTGACCTAATAATGGCCATAAAATAACAGCTCTGGCGTTTGTGTAACTTAGGGGTCTGTTAACCAATGAAAATCTACATAAGTTTTCTGACCTATAATAGCTCTAAATAGAGACATGTCGCTCGCCAAATTAATACTACCTAGCTTCACGAAATGTGCCAGCGTACTATAACGGTAAGTTACCAAATTTAATTTTTAACTGATAATCTGACTAACTTGTTGTACTGGTCCATCTTACTATTATGTGTGTTGAAATATGCTTTTCAATAAAAGAAAGACGAGAGCATTTTAGATTAATCAATTCATTGCAACTAATGAATCCACAAAAACACAAAAGTGTCATGGTAAGGTCTCTGAAAATCAATAAATTGCTAGAATTCATTACACGTTTGGCACAGCTTGATTAACGCTGACCGCATATCGTCTTGCCAACTGACTTGCTATACTTACATTTTGCGTTATCTAAAATGTTCATTCAAAAGATGAGTAGAAGTATCTGGCTCGCTATTCAAATTTCGAGCCCATTTAATAGCATACAATAAAGCTGATATAATGCCAAGTGAAGAATCACCGTCAATTGCCCTGTTCAAATACAATGTCACATATATTGCATTACCTGGCATTGGCGACAATTGACCTCTGTCCTTCGCAAACTGCTTCATTTCTCACAAAATGTACCCAATGCTTCTTGGTGGTAAGATGCATGCGATGCGATGCAGTTCAGTTCAGTGCCAGTTGCACCAACGATCATTGAGGTACAATCTTGTCAAAAATGATAATAACGTTAACATACATTTAAGCAAACGTGTACTTGGGACTCTGAAGGAAAAGGGGAATGAAATATGTTACATCTACCTTTAATAATTGTACCATTAGCATCTCTAAACGATGCATCTTTTCACGACCTCGTGAAATCAAACGCGAGTACTAGATAACATTGCCAAATCTGGCACATAGCTCCATTCTAGTGCCACCAGATTCTTTCGACACATACGATGATTCAGCTTGGAGTTTTTTAAAATACAAAATGACCAAATGTGGTTGAGGCACGGCCCCATAATGATTCTTCCCCCAGGACTGCACAAAATGATTCTTCCCCCAGGACTGCACAAATGTGCAAGTACTTAGGTTCCCTCAAAGGACCATTACAGAGTTAAAACGCATACACTTGCAATTATAGTCGCTTGCAAAATTGTTAGTAGTATGTGGATCAAACACAAAGTCCATAAAAGTAAATTCTTTATCTGAAATTTTCAAGTCGTCACACTCTCCACATTTACTTAACACAATCCCCTCGATTATTCAACCCTCTAGGTATCGACACAGGCAAATGCCCAATGCCGGATCTTTGACAACTGTCATAAATCTCTAGCGCAAGGTGCATTGATACCGGCCTGAAGAATCGTTACAACATTGTGGTTACTTGTAACCACTGAACCAACTGGTTATACAAACATGCTTTGTAACTGCTTCGAGTTCTCTCCAAATGGAGCTCATACTCTGTTCGTCAACTGACCAGAGACTCATAAGATCAAATCGATCATTCTCAACAACAGCAACAACAACAACAACAACAACAACAACAACAACAACAACAAACCACCATGACCTGACCCAACAGCGTCGCTGAGGCATGAACATTCAATATCATTTGATTTAAGTATTCTCGAACCAGAACACGTGTTTCGTTTAAATTATCGCTGTTTATCTTTAACAGACTTTTCCAATTTGACCTTGATTGAAGGCAATTGCATAAACACATCCTTTCCAAACTTACACGCGGCCCGCTGACCGTTTACACGGAAACTGTCTTTCCAACAATGCCCGCTACCAAACATACATTAACATAAATGCGACTGTCTGTAATTTTCATTAACAGGTAATTAAGCCTCTACAACAGACTGACCACTCTATTTGCGACACTAACATAGATTCGACGTCCATATTTATAAGACGTGGCCCAACCATGTAGTTTTGTTGCTAAGCAACCATTAACATTTTTCGTAAGCAATGAAGAAAAAACAACAACAAATTTTGAAATGTTGCATTTGATATCGTTACTCTCGGCAACTGCCTCTAGAAATGTATTAACACCATGCCTTACATGGCGATACAATAACGTTGACTGCGTCTATAAGTTACCATAACTCTAAATACGTTTGTAAATATAGGCCGATGCCAGATGGTAACACTGAAAACGTAATGCGAAATTTCATTGTCTTGCAACCATGTAACAACACCACCCCACCCCCAAATACGCGCTATGTTCTGAAAATCCCCAAATAAATACAATTTCACATGGTGATAGGCTGATTTTAGATCTAGCGTAAATAAATAATTGCCTCAGGTAAACAACTGATTAGTAATAGCTATATCTTTGAATTTGAATTTATATTATTTGAAAAACAAATTTATTCTTTTACAGTCTCAAACTAAACCCGCACATTAACTGACCTGGCAGAGCTACACTGCTATATATTACCAAAGCTCCGACAGTTTGAATGGCTACTGGTATAATATGAAATGTTGGTTGAATCCAATCTGTCACTAAGTATTGACGTCATAATCAATTACGTCACGTACAGTTTGACATCACAATTATAATGGACAGATAATACTCTATCGTGAAGCTGGAATAGCCCGTGAGATGTACGAATTGTATATCGTTGATGGATTTACTATTTAATAAACATTCTCCTTGAATATTTTGAAACTAATTTGATTAGGCCCTGTTGCTGGCACAGGCAGCAACAGCACCCACTCAAATTAGTTTCAAATACTCAACAGCTTACCTGTATAGTTATCTTGATATTGTGATTATTTGAACTCAGGGTTCGATAGACGGGCAAAGTGTGAGCGGAGCTTAGCTTGAAATGGGCAGGGAAGAGCTAGAAATGAACCGTCTATATTCTTTATGACGTACGAGATACCCCTAAAGCCAGTTCTACTGGAAGATGTTGCTGCCTTGAAAAAATATATGTGTTGGTGGTTGTAAAATACAGCCGTTAAGACTACCAGCAAGTTATCAATAAAAGTATATGGGTTTAACATAGATAAAATGTCAGCTTGAATATGTTTTGTGTGCCAAGACACAATCCTTTAAATGCGAGCTATATCATGATTCGTTTTAGTCCTACGGTCATGCGGGACAAAAAGCCCGGCATTTGCAGTCGTTTTGATAAATGTTCATTTCAAGACCAGGTCAAGAACTCTTCTTTTTTTTTTAATTTACCATTGAAATGATTGACTCGACAGTCATTCCAATGGTAAATTTACAAAACAAACCAGTCTCTCTTTGTCAGCAAGTCGACATTTTCTATGGGAAATTTGAAACTCTCCTGAATAAATTAAAAAGTTAAATGGTTAAAGCACAATCGTTTAAAATGCAAGTTATCTTACGATCATAATTCACCTTTCCAGAGTACCCACCCATCATATGACGCCATAATGAACTGCGTGGTGTGTACGATGACATCATAATGAATGATGTCATGAATGAGGTCGATAAGTACGTCACGAACGCATATTTGATGACGGTCTACGGGCTGTTGTACAAATTGTTTGCTTTTACTATTTAATAAATATTCTGTTGAATATTTTGAAACTAATTTGACTGGGGCGCTTTTGCTGCCTATGGCAGCAACAGCACCCAGTCTAATTAGTTACAAAATATTCAACAGCTTCCCTGTATAGTTTTCAGGAAATTGATAGCTAGGGCATTCGGGGATCGATCAATCCAAACACGGCGAGGTGTGGGTGGAGCTTAGCTAGTGATGGGCGGGGCATAGCTAAAAATGGAAAGGTCAATTTTCTTTAACCTTTTAACACTCATATCAGCCAAAAACGGCTTCTACAGTGGCCTTGCGAAATGCCCATTTCCAGATCAACAGAAGACTATTTTTGAAAATTTACTACTGGAATGACTGGCTCGATAACCGAGCCAGTCATTCCAGTGGTAAATTTTCTAAAAATAGTCTTCACTTGGTCTGTAAATGGTAATTTTTGAGAAAATTTAAATTTTCTTGAACAAATTCGAGAGTTAAATGGTTAAATGTATGTACGCGTGAACACGATTGCAAATAAATACTTACATATCTTCGAAGGCAATTGGCCCATTACTGCTGTAACAATTCTATGTAATGATAGTGATAAATAAGTCCGTTAATAATTTTAACAGTTTAGCGTGGAATTTATTATTCCCCCGACGATTCGCTATCGCTAAGTGTGTGTCAAATATAAAAAGTAGGTCATTGTAACCTACTGGTGATGGTTAACTGAATATCATAAACCAATGGAGGAATCTGGTTTTAGTTATGCCCCGCCCATCTTTAGCTAAGATCCCCCCATACTTCGCCCGTGTTTGAATCGATCGAACCCTGAACTCGCTAACTATCAATTTCCAGAAAACTATACAGGTAAGCTGGTGAATATTTGAAACTAATTTGACTATGTGCTGTTGCTGCCTATGGCAGCAACAGCGCCAAGTCAAATTACTTTCAAAATATTCAACAGCATGTTTGTTATGTAGTAAAGACATACAATTCGTACAACAACGCTTAGTCCGTCATCAATTAAGGGTTTGTGACGAACTTAGCTACGTCATTAATGAAGTAATTGATTATGATGTCGGCCTACACGTCACTTAGTTGATTATAACGTCATATAATTGATTGAAAAATTAGAATCATCCATTGTTGTACGTGTTAACCCTTTAACGGCTAAATTTGTACAAGAAATTCAAAATATCAAAATAGCCAAATTCTTAAGCCTTTCATGACGACGTAGGCTAAAATCGGCCTCTGCGGTGGTCTTAAGAAATGTTCATTTGCAGGCCACGAGTAGGTTATTTTAGGGAAATTACCACTGAAATGACTGGCACTATTTCCAAGCCAGTCATTGCAGTAGTACAATTTCAAAAATAGCCTCCATGACCTACAAATTGGACATTTTTTAAGACCTGCAGAGGCCAGTTTTGGCCGATGTCGTCAAGAAAGGTTTAAGAGTTTTGGTATATAGCAACAACTTTTGTTATACGTGTACATCTTTGGATAAAATGTCTGTCGCATCTCAACAGTACAAATTTATCGCGGTGTCGTTTCGAGTAGCAACACGGAAATGAACCTTTCCAAGTGTATCCATCCATCATATTATCCGACGTCATACTCAACTACGTAACGTAACTTATAGGATGACGTCATACTCATGACGTCATGAATGACTCGATATAGCCTGTCTTTAACGCTCAATGGTCTGACACGTTGTACGAATTGTATGTTTTTACCATTTAATAAACATTCTGTTGAATATTTTGCAATTGTGAAACTGTTGCTAATGTTGTCAGCCATGGCTTCTAAGCCATAGCGTCAAAGTAGTCTAGGAATATTCAATAGCAATCTTATTCTGCTGTGATGAATTCATTTATTAATCTGGCGAGCTTGGTTTGTCTATGGCGGCAACAGGTTTCCGGTACAATTATTTTCAAAATATTCAGCCGCTTACCTGTATAGTTGCCTTGGAAATAAGATGATGGGAATTCCGGGTTCTAAGTGTTATAAAGGTGGTCACTCAACGCATGGTCGCTCAATGAAAAATTGAAAATGCTACTTACCAATATAGGGATCAATTTCCAGCTATACCAGGCCCATTTCTAGCTAAGGACCGCCAATTTTCCGCGTGCTGGAATCAATTAATATACTTTAAACCTTGACTTAAATCCTATTTTCACGGTACCTATACGGTTAAGCGGTTGAATATTTTGAAAGTGATTTGACTGTGTGCTCTTGCTGCCTATAGCAGCAACAACTCCCAATCAAATTACTTTAAAAATATTCAACAAACTCTTTATTAAATAATAAGTCCATCAAAGACTTACACCTCATAAACTTGGCGGACATTTCAAACGTTCATGACGGAGCTAGATACGCCACTGTATTTGGACGGCATCCTACACGTGATGTAATGGAGGTATCCAGTGTTAGCTATGCCCCGCCCATCTCTAGCTAAGGCCAACCCACGCTTCGCCCGTGTAGGGATCAATCAAGTTCAAGTTCACTTTATTACACTCAGGCCTTGCATAGGCATATGAGGCATTACAGTTGACAACATATTTGATGGCGATAGATTTTATATACATAATTATATTCATTATAAATTTATCAACAACATGCAATTCGTACACTCGAAAGTAGCACAAGGAGAAAGGTCGAAATATTCGACAGCTATTAGATTGTGACTCAAATCGTACACTTAAAAATGGCACAAAGAGAAGGTAACTTGAGTATTTTTCAGCCAAATTAGTTTCAAAATATTCGAAAGTTATTAAATTGCTGATTTATAAATGACATACAGTTCGTACACTTGAAAAAGGCACAAAGAAAAACTGAATTGAACATATACATACAGTGACGGCTAAAGGGGGGGGGGGGGGTGTCTAATAACATTCTCATTTTCCTGAACAATTTTAACCACGAATTATCACTCAAAATACAGGAGATGGCTTCTCAGAGCATCTAATTTTCAAACAATTCCGGGGGAGGACACCCCACCCCCACCCCGGACCCCACGTATTAGGGATGGGGAAGCCCCTCCCTGACACACCTATTTCACACGCACACACCCATAACACGAAATCCTGCATCCGCCCCCCCCCCCCTCCCCTGTTGCAGAGCCACACGGCTGCCACTGTATACACAAGTCAAATTAGTTTCAGAATACCCCACAGTTATTAAATTGATTTATCAATAATATACAATTCGTACACACGGTGAAACAAGGCGAATTGAGCATTTTCTCCAGTTAATCGTGAGAGGGGCGCAAGGGGCACTGCCATATTGATATATCGTGTGGTGGATTGTTAAAACATACATTATCGTTGTTTTTTAACCGGTCTCTGTAGTGGTCTTGGAGAATGTCGAGTTGCAGGCCAAGAGAATACTATTTTTTTTAATTTACCGTTATAATGACTGCCTCGATATTCGAGCCAGCCATTCCAGCTGTACTTTTTCAAAAATAGTATTATCTTGGCATGCACATGGACATTCAATAAGTAAATATTTTAATTTTTTGAATAAATTAGTCATTAAAGGGTTAAATTGCAAATTATGACATATACATATACATAGATACTTGGGCTGTTACACTCAAGGGCATATTGCCTATTGGGAGATATCGATAACATTTCCTCCTCACTCACCATCGAGCATTACGCTATCTGAATCTCAATTTCCAGACAACTATGCAGGTAAGCTGTTGAATACTTTGAAATTAATTTGCATGGACGCTGTTGTTGCTATACAGAGCAACAGCACCCAGTTAAATTAGTTTCAAAATATTCAACAGCATGTTTATTAAAAAGTAAAGACATACAATTCGTCCCACAACGCTTAGTCCATTAATTATGCGTTCGTGAGGAACTTATCGATGTCATAAATGACGTAATTAATTATAACGTCATCCTAAACGTCGCATGGTTGATTATGACGTCATATGATGGATGGATAAACTGGAATCCTCTATTGATTATGTCGTCTTATACGTGAGTGACAGATCGGATCCCGTCATGGCGGATTTGGCACTACTCTAATAACCAGAATCGCTACATAAGTAACATCCAAGACTCGCACTGGGAGAGTCAAATGTGAATATAAGCAATGGCGCGCCAAATATACTAGGATTTCCAATTTCCGATTTCTGATCTCTGCACTTCATTTGTATTGTGGCGTAAATAATAGTTATTCTTAAAGTAATCTATACCTTATATGGGCCCACATTATGGAGGCAATTTAGGTTATTCGGCCAGTTCTGGACCAATCATGGGAGCCACGCAACCCAATATTGGCCCAGTACCGGCCCAGTAGTCTACGTTATCAGAGTAGTTTTCAGGAACATCATTCCTGTGTTAAATTGAATGGTTAGCGAGGTACAGCCTCTGCCAAACTGATACTCAAACCCACGGACATGCCCAAAAGTAATCCTATATATCCCATACGGAGTAGGCGTCGCGGACCGGGGTGCGTGACAAGGGCTGTGCCAAATAATCGATGCCTCCAATAAACAGTTGTGCGTTTTTCTAATAACCTATAAATCAATATTTTATATTTCATGTTAAACAGTGTAAACACAAGGTGTAATTCAGGATACATTGGGCAAATGCTGCTAAAATGGCATGACATGGTTTCTCAGAGAGCTTAGATCTTAACATTTTCCAGCACAGACCATCCTACCAACAACCCCCCCCCCCTCCACCCCACCCTTACACAATAAGTCAGTTAAACCTAGAATTTTAAATCTTTCGTCCTGAAATAAAAGATAATGCAGATCTAAATATTGGAATACAAATATGGGACCCGTTTCTCGTTAGGAAGTTCACTCTTATCGGCATCACATACCCTGACCAAGCTTTCTTATCACAGCTATGTATTCTAAGTCAAGTGATATAATTATCATACATCAAAAAGCAAGTACCGCTTAAGCAATAGAGGCAATGGAAGCTGTTCTACTTTGACCGGAAGTTGTGGAACTAATACCATGCGCAATGAATATCGAATCAGTTGTTTAAGCGGTCTGGGATTGGCTGCAATTGGCAGTAGCACCTTCTTTAAGCCATCATCCATATGCCTGTCTCTGTGGATGGCCTCGATATCATAACTCCTACTCGCACTCACAAGGAGGCTGAACATCTCCGGTTTGTCCTTCACGTAGTTTATATATTGCAGGATACCGTATGGATTTTTCATTCTCAGAAGCTTTGACGCGTTCCTGAAAGCCACACGGCCACCGAAACGGAGCAACGTCATTACCACATCATATTCAATTTTCTCTGAAATATTTACCAAATACTCAGTTATAGGAGCGAGACATGGCGCAGTGTAGTTGTAGAACTCGGCGTGCACGTTCGGGTTGGCTCCGCGTTCGAGTAGAAGGTTGACGATCTCCGCGAGATTCTTCAGGGAGGGGGCGGCACACGCTAACATTAATGCCGTGCTGCCCTCATCTGTCCTCTCGTCAACAATAGCACCATAGTTCAACAACAGTTCGCATAAGCTCACACGATCTCTCGTCACAGCCACATGAAGAGGAGAATATTTGAAGTTCTCCGGCCGACAAGTGTCCACACCATGGGTCAAGAGTAACTCGGTAGTCATCAAGTCACCGCTCTGGACAGCGAAATGTATCGCTCGTTTCTGGTCAAACCGTGGGGAGCATTGCATATCTATATCAGCACCGTAATTTAAAAGAAGTTTTACTACCTCAAACTCCTTTTCTCTGCATGCCTTCATGAGAGGAGTCAGACCACATCGATTATGTACATTAGGAGTAGCCCCATACTGGAGCAATAGTTCCAGACATTCCATATTGCACATCGGCACAAGACTGATCTCGTATCCCATGAAATATTTATTATTAGGGGTGGCACCATTGTCAAGAAGAAGTCGCGCGCATATCACATGACCGTTTTCTAACGACAGATTTAATGGCTCTATCGTCAAATAGCCCAGTGATTTAAAACTATCCGCTACTTCATCTCCGCCATCTAGAAAGCTAACTGTAGCACCGTGTGAAATAAGTAACTTCATGCTTTCAAGGTTACCCCGCCGCGCACATAAGTGCACCGGCGTATAACCGACGTCATCACGCACATTGATATCGCAGCCATTTTCTATTAGAAACTTCACCGCAGATACGTAATCCACATAGACTGCATAATGAATGGGCCTCAAGCCTTTTCTCACAGGCTTATTCACATCACCGCCACATTTCAGAACTACCTCTAGGTCATCAATAGATGCTTTATATGTTATTGCATCCGCCAGGAGGCGCTGCAAATCATTGTATTTGCCCCGACCCTCTACATCTACTTCGTCATATTCAGTTTCATCTTCATTTTCATCAGTGTTTTGATTATCATCTCCCTGTAAGAAAACAGATAAAGAATATCTAATGAGAAAGACAAATGTGTACATATATACCACCAACTTACAAAGACACACAGACAAACCACACATTTAACGCACCTAAACAGTAAACACACAAACGCACGCACGCACGCACGCACGCACGCACGCACGCACGCACGCACGCACGCACGCACGCACGCACGCACGCACGCACAACTCTCTCTCTCTCTCCCCGCGATCCCACCCGCCCTCCATCCCTCGCTCGCTTGTTCGCACGCACACTAATGTAGTAGTAGTAGTAGTAGTAGTAGTAGTAGTAGTAGTAGTAGTAGTAGTAGTAGTAGTAGTAGTAGTAGTAGT
This sequence comes from Chaetoderma sp. LZ-2023a, assembly GCA_034401795.1. NCBI lineage: Eukaryota > Metazoa > Mollusca > Caudofoveata > Chaetodermatida > Chaetodermatidae > Chaetoderma > Chaetoderma sp. LZ-2023a. The sequence continues at coordinate 52,946,279 of CM067362.1, forward strand.
AGTAGTAGTAGTATTTCAGCCAGCCTCCTCTGTTGTGTATTGCTTTTTCTGTCCTATTGTTGTCGGGATTTTTTCCATTTCACGGTCCGTTATACTAGCGCTTTTGTTGTTGGCTGATTTTATATTCTGGTTGTCCGCGCTGAATTTTCAGTCGTGGAGAAAGTCTCTACATTATAGGCTTACTATTGAGCTAGAGCCCCGCGGTATTATCGCACTATGCGTTAAAGCATGTCTAGCAAATATAAACAGGAATTGAGCCTAATGCCTGTTGCCCACAGACTGCGGTTTCTTGTGGTTTCTTGCGAGGTTTTTTGGCGATTTTTTCCGGCAGAAATCTGTGATTTCTTGCGGTTTTTTTTTGCTCATGTGCTACCTTGCGGACTGCCATTGCCCACAGCGCGGTCGATCACAAGAATTCGCAAGAAATCGCTGGGGTATATAAACACAGGATGTATTGGGGCGGGCGTTCAGTTCATTTCTAGCCAAAGAAGAGAGGGAACCTCCATACAAGTGAACCTCCAAATAAAGTGTCAATATGGACCAGGACCAATTCCAGGACATTGTAAATATGGAACAGGATGATGAAGAAGATCTATACCTGGCTGTTGCCTGTGTGGGTGTGGTACTGATGAGGAGGAAGAGGCGGCGTCAGAAGCAACAGCAGAAGAGGAGGTGGTGGGTGAGACCCTAGCTATTAAGAAGGGGGTGTATGGCCAGTACGAGACTCTGATGCAGGAACTCGCCCAAGAAGATCGTGACGAGTACCGGGCTTTTCAGAGGGTGAACCCAGACCTGTTCCAAGAACTCCTCAATTTGGTTGGACCAAGAATTGAGAGACAGAATACCAACTGGAGAGCTTCTATTCCCCCAGAAGTCAGACTCACCTTGACTCTGCGTTTCTTGGCAACTGGTAATTTTTATCAATTTTTATCCCCCCCCCAACCCCGGAAAGAATTTCGGGGGGGGGGGAGGGGGGAGGAGGGGATATAACGATAAGCATGTCCATTTGTATGGCCGCATGGCTGTATGGCCTTATGTCCGTCCATCCGTAATCATTTCTTTTCAACTCCTACTGTTTACTTCCAATTCTTTTGAAACTTGGTAGGTGTTGCCACTACTACGTGAAGATGTGCATGTGCTTTCTTTATACACATCCGCCCATACGTCTGTCCAGAATGTCCATCTGTCTGTCCATACGTCTGTCTTAGCCAATCATTTTTGTCAACGCAACTCCTCCTACAGTTTACTTCCGATTATTTTGAAACTTGGTAGGTGTTACCACTGCCACCTGAAGATGTGCATGTGCTTTCCGTATACATGCCCATCCATCTGTCAGTCGCGAATGTCCATCTGTCTATCCATCCGGCAGTCTCTGCTAATAATTTTTGTCAATGCAACTCCTAGAGTTTAGTTCCGATTTAAAAAAACAACTTGGTAGGTGTTACCACTACCAACTGAAGATGTGCATGTGCTTTCCGTATACACGTCTGTCTGTCCAGAATGTCAATCTGTCCATCTCTGCCAATCAATAGTGAAACTCTAACAAGAATTCCGCGGAATTAGATGTCTCGCCTGTCTCCTGTTTGTCACATTCACGTTGACCTTTGACCTTGTGACGCCCCCATGATCATGCTACGTGCTAACAATATAGGCTACCACGTGTCCAATTTTTCTTCAAATCGGATGAGCCAATCCTGAGGTATAAGATGAGAAGTTTTGCTAAGTGCAAAAAATTAATCCTAGAAAAAACATAGTTTTCAATAAAGGTCACAGCTACCTTGACCTTTGACATTGTGATGTCATTTGTCAGCGTGCTTCTTCGTAACACTACAGGTAACTATGTCCCCAAGTCTTGTTCGAATCGGGTTAACCAATCCTGAGATGTAAGACAAGAAATTTTGCTAAACACAAAAACATAATCAAATGTTGACGCCGCCGACGCCGCCGTCGTCGTCAGAAAAGTGATACCTATGTCTGGAGACAAAAACTACACAGCAATGTACAAACAGTACATCAGTTAATTGGACATCTCTTCATCAGTCTCTGAGATTTTCAAATTATTCTGTAGGAAAATAATATGTAAATTTAAAAAAAGAAGAAATACACACATGTGCTTTAACTACTTTGCTAGGAAAATATAAATCAAAATAATATCACATATCATCAAAGTCATATTCTGTGTCAAAGATGACATCAACACTGACTGAAGAATTTGCTGATGGAGTTGGAGAATATGGAGTAGGAGAATGGGTTGACATTGACATTGGTGATGCCACTTCTCCAGTTGGTATTCTGTCTCTCAATTCTTGGTCCAACCAAATTGAGGAGTTCTTGGAACAGCTCTGGGTTCACCCTCTGAAAAGCCCAGTACCCATCACGATCTTCTTGGGCGAGTTCCTGCATCAGAGTCTCGTACTGGCCATACACCCCCCCCCCCCGCCCCCCCCCCTTCCTAATAGCTAGGGTCTCACCCACCACCTCCTCTTCTGCTGTTGCTTCTGACGCCGCCTCTTCCTCCTCATCAGTACCACACACACACATGCAACAGCCAGGTATAGATCTTCTTCGTCATCCTGTTCCATATTTACAATGTCCTGGAATTGGTCCTGGTCCATATTGACACTTTATTCGGAGATTCACTTGTATGGAGGTTCCCTCTCTTCTTTCGCTAGAAATGAACTGAACGCCCGCCCCAATACATCCTGTATTTATATACCCCAGCGATTTCTTGCGAATTCTTGTGATCGACCGCGCTGTGGGCAATGGCAGTCCGCACGGTAGCACACGAGCAAAAAAAAAACCCCACAAGAAATCACAGATTTCTGCGGGGAAAAATTCGCCAAAACCTAGCTACACTCCCATAGTGCAGAATCATATTTCTCCAACGCATACAATATTTAACCCTTTAATGATTAAATGTTATCAGGAAAATTTCAATACTCTCATAAAAATGTCCATTTGCAGATCAAGGGAAGACACCCTTTGGAAATATACCATTGGAATGACTGGCTCGGGTCTATCTCGCACTATCAAGGTGGTTATGGCTACATATAGATTTATAATTCAAGTGTCTCTAGAAGCATCATAGCGTCAATTTAAACTTCTGGAAGCAACCTTACATTGATAAATATTACATCTGTCTCGGACGACGCACGCACAGACGTACACACGCAGACACATGTGAACCTTATTTCTAAACCGTGGCCTAGATGACCAGTAACTATCTCAAGAGCAAAATTATGGGATTACTGTAATTGCAGAAACATAGAGGCATATATATATATATATATATATATATATATATATATATATATATATATATATATATATATATATATATATATATATATATATATATATATATATATATATATATATATAATATGAGTGACATGAGAGGTTATAGTTTTAATTGCACTACCATGTAATTGTAATATTGTAGGTGTTTTGACCAAAGTATTTTTGCACTGCACAAGTTCATGCTAAAATACCTGCAAATGATTTTTTGGGTGGGGCCTGGGAATTGTCCAATTGTAGATTCTTAAATAGTGTACATAATGTAATAAAATGAAATTAATTTTATATATTAATTACTCCATTCTATATTTATCCAATGTTTTGTGAAATTGAATTATCTGTATATACAAATTATTCAATTTCGTAGCTAGAAAAGTCGCATATAGATGAATATATAATGAAATAATAAACGTTTAAAAGGTATTCCATTTTGTTATACAGATGTACATCACCTAATCATCTAAAGGTGTACGATTTCAGCAATTTCAGTTTAATCATTTAGCCTGAATTTATGCCTTTATCTCTTATTAGCCGATGCTGCAAAAAAGAAGTGGAGGAATCTGCGAGATACGTATGTGAAAAGAAAGAGGGACGTAAAAGGGAAATGCGGCGATGGGCAGAAGAAAGGCAAGGAGTGGAAGTACATGAAAGTCATGAGCTTCTTAGACCGATTCTCTGAAAATGCAACGTGTTTTAATGCATTCTAGCATACATGTACATGAATAGCATGCCCTGAATTTTGATATGCATGGCATCCTAATATTAATTAATTATTTTGAGGTACGATACCATCTTGTTAGGCTCATTATGGAGACATGTAACCATTCTGTGGACCTCATCATATCAATGTTGAATGTGCTATTGCAAAAGGTAATCTAATAAGACATATTTCAGCAAATAAACTATCCATGCATAGGGGACACCGGGGCTTGTTGATACATAATGTATTTCCCATAGGGGCAAGTTGTTACGGCCTGCCTCAAGGTATATGCATCGTAGTTAACATCATGCCGGTCAATCACAATTGATTGATCAAAATTATATATGCATACAAGCTAAGGCAAACAACAATGCTTTTGATTAATTTAATGCAATCTGCTATCAAAGGATTTGTAAATGACACAGAAAAAATATTGCACATGTGAAAACGTTTACAAATGGTTGTTTAAATTCAATTTTTCGTCTAACCATTTGAATGCCCTATCCGATTTGGGTAGCATAGTATTACATCTGAATGAGAGATAATGCAAGGCGTATGAGGCGTGTAACGTTGCACTATCTGTTTATTACTCTCAGAGTTATGGCCCTTGAAACAACTTATGCATGTAACAACTACCCCGGTCTCCTCTTTGTGAGCTTCTGTCTTATTTCAATGTTGCAGTACGTCATCTAATATTTCCGCTATTGCCAATAGCGAAGTTGTCGAGAGTGAAGATGATGGTGACGTCTCTGATGGACATACAGAAGACGACATTGTAATTGAACAGCCATCCCAACCCTCAGACAATCCATTTCCAACTCCTTCACCAGTTGACAATTCCGGTAAGCGAGCGCAAGATGGCATTGAAGAAGATAAGTCAGAAAAAACAAATAAAAGACAGAAACCAGACGATCCTGTAACCCATAAAATATCGAACTATTTAGATAGAAAGGCGAATCATGACCAAAAAGAAAGCGAACAAGATGCAGATGAACTGTTTCTGTTAGGTTTACTGCCGACACTAAAGGAGCTGGGTACTGAACAAAAGTCGTTCGCTAAATTAAAAATACAACAACTTCTCCATGATATTCAGTTTCATTAACAACAACAAGCAATCCTATAACACATACGCAATTAGCCATTTCGATAGCGAACAAGAAACGAATGATGAGTAAATTAATACCATGAGCTTTGTTAACAGGTCCTAATTAAATTATTCAATCCTTATCACGTATGTTAGTTTTCTCTTGATGATTTCATCGATAGTAAATGATGGGACGGGTCGTCGTTGTCGTCATCATCGTCGTCTTTATTTAAACAAAATTGCATGGATAACAAGATGATGTTTTCTCAATAGATCTAAGTGCATATCTGCATGAAAGGTTACAATGTATATTTAGTCTTCAGACCGTCCCCGTTGAACTTGTTCCAGCTGCCATGGAACCTCGCCATCGCCAACTGAAAAATAGGCCCTGAAAATATCCCGAACTATATACGCATCTGTTGAACCTCGACCATTCTCTCGCATATTCGGAATGGCATGATCATGATGCAACTGGTCGTCTTCTTCCGTTCTGGCAGCATCTCCTACGCTCCTCTTATCAATGAGATAGTTGTGCAGAGCACAAGAAGCTTTTTACGAGTAGTACTGCATGCGCTGGTGTTAAATTGATTTTCCTCAAGAAAACTCGCCATCGCTGGACTATCTACCAAAAGCGCATTCTACGAGTCTCCGATCCCTCGACAACCGGTAGTTAAAGATTCGTTTGTCATCGGTCAACTGTCGTCCAGGGTATGGTCGCATCAGATATTTTCTTAATGGAAATGCCTCATCACAAGTGGTGCTTGAAGATCTGGAACACCCGGGAGTGGTCTGCTTTCAGGAATAGTGAGAGCTTTGGACAGTGTGGTACGAGAAAATATGCCACCATCACTGCTGGAACCGTAGCTTCCAACATCAACAATGATAAACTTATAATTTGCGTCCACAAGAGCCATCAGCACAATCGGGAACGTCCCGTGATAATTAAAGTACAACGATCGTGAATTGCTAGGCGCGTGAATAATGATATGTTTAAGATCTAGTGCAGCAATACAATTAGGAAAGTTACACTTTTGCTTGAATTGTTCGCTAATAGATAACCAATTGTCAGTAGTTGGCAGAGGCATGTGATTGGGTATTAACACGTTCCAAATGGCATCACAAGTTTCCATTACAATTATGCTAACTGTACTCACACCAACGCGATAGCTAAAGGCGATTGTATTGTAGGAGTCGCCTGTTGCCAGAAACCTGAAACAGAATACACGGTAATTCACGTAAGGATTAGAAATTAGGAACTCTCTTACAGTTTAAAAATACAATAAAACCTGTTTATAACGGACACCTTTCGTGTCATAAAATACTGTTACTAAAGACAGGCTGTCCCTTAATACATGTTAATTTCTTGTGACCACCCGTCTTAAAGAACCGCCATCTTGCGCTCACAAAATAAACAGGTTTACTGTAATTTGTCTGGGCCTTAATTATGCCTAGCAACATGGTCCAATCGAATTACAGTCACACCTGTCTATAATGGACGTCTTCTTGTCCATCAAAAGTGGCCACTAAAGGCAGTGTGTCGCTTAATAGAAGGAAAATATATATACCTTTGTGGCGTAAAGATGGAGGTCCCTGAAGATGTGTAGACTTGCGACCATCACTCTTAAAGAGCCACAATTTTGTGGCCACAATAGTGTCCGTTATAGACAGGATTGACTCGAATTAGAAATAATCAAAAGCTCACTTGTTTGAGCATTTTCATATTGGTATTCCGTGACTACACCCGTCAAATTGTTAGTAAACATATCAGTCTATCTACATATTTGCACAATCTCCTGGCTCATGTTTGGAGGAAACAAATGGAATACGGTATGTGTAATTGAGAGTTTGTTAATATTATAGCAATAAGGCCATCACAACATCATAAGACTTTAAAAACACTTGGGCAATTACTACCAATGTAGGTAGGGTCTACTTCGATAAAATAGAATGAATAATTGATTTCTATGCTAAATCTTGAGCCACACCATTGACATTCAGCATCCCATCACATCGACCTAGCTACACTCCCATAGTGCAGAATCATATTTCTCCAAAGCATACAATATTTAACCCTTTAATGATTAAATGTTGTCAGGAAAATTTCAATACTCTCATAAAAATGTCCATTTTCAGATCAAGGGAAGACACCTTTTGGAAATATATCATTGGAATGACTGGCTCGGCTATCTATGCAGTCATTCCAGTGGTAGGTTTAAAAAATAGTCTTCCCTTGATCTGCAAGGCATTTCCCAAGACAGCTGCAGAGGCCAGACTTGGCCGATGTAGACCTTAAATGGTTAACGATATTGCTCATCCGAAGGTCCACATGTCTTTATTAGAAACACAATACCATACTAACATACCTTAAGCATATTGCCAGTCTCTGTTCCACAGTTATTGCATGTCTAAAGTTTGTATTCATTCTGGAAATTTGAGGTGCAATCAATACTAAAAGGTCTTCAAACACCGTTGGAATAATTCGGAAATAATTATAAAGCAGACTACTGTGTAGTTTTAATTCCATGATTAGGTGATGGAATTCTCCAGTTCCCTCTCTTCGTTGGTTGATTGGATGTACCCAAAACCTACGTCTTCTACTATAACGACGGCGGCGATGTATCAATAATAATAATAATAATAATAATAATAATAATAATAATAATAATAATAATAATAATAGAAGTTCTTCCTCAGAATCTGATATGTTGAAAAAGATTCTACACACAATTTAACGTCAAGCGATAGAATTTTAGTACTAGCTTTTAGAAAGAATGCAGGCATGCTGTGAATTGAATTCATGTACTACACCTGTGCATGAGGCGACCGAGCGCGCATGGAAAATGGGCTCGGTGGAAATAAACAATGCGTGAAAAAATATAATTTTGCCCAATGCGAAATAGGATTCAATGTGTTTCGACCTAACACCTCCTCCAAACCGGATACGTGCGTCAAACTAGCGTGCGATTACGTCCGTCATGCGCACGTATATGACCAAACTAGACACGTATTTTACGTGTATTAATAAACAGCGCATGTTCTTAGGACTGTCTAAGAGCAATTTCTGTTTATTGTGGGTAAATAGTGTATATTATAATATTTATTTCGTGACGTATAACCTCAAAATTTAGGGTATCAATAAGCGTAATGACTTGAATATATAATTACACAAATTACATTGGTTTAGAGGGCAAGCCATTTCTTATTATATAATGTCTGATTTCAAACTCTGTTTTCATATTGACCTGTCTAATTGGAGCAATTGAAAAACCATCTTAAATGTCACTAAATACTCGGTTTGCAAACATATATTAAGCCCTGGGACAATATCAAGCCACCTTATGCCTGTATCATGTTGATTTTGAAAATAATACAGGTGTTATAAATTGCTACTACATAATGCAATGTCTTTAAGCTCTACTATAAATACAACTATCTTATAAAAGGCATGAAGTAATTATTAAGATCAAATGTTGACTATTTTTAAATTTATTATCCTGAGAGGCCTATTGGATGATACACCAGAGTTAACACCGTTCTCTATAACAGTGGATGGACGGGCCCGAACCAGCTTCTCCGTCAACCCACGACCGCTGACGAACCACCCCATCACCATCAAGGATGCGAAGCAAGCTCATACTTGGATGGATGCTCCAAGCCTCTCATACTGGAATCGGCAGCTGAACTTTGCCGTGTGGTGTGCCACGGCAGGCTGTGGAGTAAGTTCCACCCGGCTTCACTCCTATTCTGGTACTCCTGAAGCTTTGCTCATCGCCAGCTGTCTCAGATTCCACGTGTACTTCACTGTGCGCCGAATCCTCCATGAGCTGGGTGAAAGCCTCCCTGATACAAACGACTTCGACCCACAGCTCAACAGTCATAGCGTCTCAGCGGCCAGCAGACTACAGAGAGAGTTCAGAGCTCACCCAGACTATCGGTGGCATGGCGGCGACGTCAGTGGTCTAGGGGTTATGTACAGTGCCCCGAGACGTGACTACTCAGGATTCCCCTATCGAACACCCCGACGAGTAGGCCGTCGGAAGACAGCGACATTCTCGTTCGATCCAGACTCCGACCCTGGAGCGATAGTGCAAAATATGCAAATCACCGGAATCAGGCAGGACTATCCAGATGTGTGGAAGTACTTTGTCCCACACACCACCTCAGGCCTCACACCAGCAGGGATCGTTCGGATCAAATAGTCCCTGGAAGCACTGTACTACTGCCTCCTTACAGCACAGACCAAGCTGCGTCATTCCATAAATGGTGTCAGCGGAGCAGAGGTCCAGGCCATTTTCATCAGTCTCGTTGAGGATATGATCATCGTGGCAGATCCCAGCAGTCTTATTGCTAAGTTCCAGCAGGGGTTGCAGAAGGCCCATCGCAAACTTGACTTTGCTATTTCACCACACCTACGGTTGATTCCGAGCAACATGATCGTGAACATCGAGGACCTCCAAGTCAGGAGCTATAACAACATGATAGTTGAGGGGAGTTCCCCCGGTGTCCACTTCGGTTTCAACATGGATATCAACACACCTACACATAGTATGGGCCATACAGTCGTTCCGACCCTGACACTGCAGCCAGTCGACACGCAGCTTCCCATGGCAGCGCCAACCCAGCCACTGCAGCCAGTCGACACGACACTGCTTCCCGTGGCAGCTCTATGAGTGGTGTCAGGCCTAGCTATCATGGTGCTCGGGATCAGCCTACTCCGCCGCTAGTAAATCAGCTATAAGACTATCCTGACTCTCGTCAGTAGCGGTGGGGACCACAGTGAGACACTTGGCCTGCCCTACAGCCCCTATACACGCTGCCAACATGCACATCCAAGGGCTGGAGGGTTCCGCAGCGCACCCTTTTTCCAGCTTGTAGTATCGCAGAGCCTTGTTCAGCTCTGAGTCAGGTGAGGCCATGGAGGTCTGCAACTGCTGGAACACATCTGACAGATACTCCCGATCCTTGTAGAAACCTTTAGCTCGCAGGAGCTGCTCGACGATACTCCCGCCCATGATAAGGTATTCAAGGAAGCAGATCTGCCCCATACCAAATCCTAGATAGAGCTTCACAGCTGTCAGCTCCTCTGTCAGCTCAGCACTGGAGAGCTGAGCGAGCTCATCTGGCGTCTTCTTCTTGTAGGCCTTCAGCTCCCTCTGGAAGACCTCATAGTACTTCTCGCATAGCGTGAGCCCGGACATGTTTAAGATGTCTCAATAGAGAGATGAATATTCCTGAGTACCAACCCAGACACCAAGCAGATGCAGACTGGGAAGATCTTATTAGCTCACTTGACCGGGAACACAGGCGTTTAACTGCATTGTATACTCAGGGCTTAAACAATGACGTCAATGGTACAGATCGTGAAGCAACTGCCCGAGAGCCAGGCGAGTCTTCAGAAGGTGGAGAACCTGCTGCGAACCAAGACACAGAAGTTACTGACACAGGCTAAGCCTCTGGCAGTCCATGTCGCCAGTAACGTGGCAGCGAATGTGGCCGTGATGCAGATGACAGGGGGAAATGCGGTTCTTCCTGCCGCCACTGCGGCTGTCCTTGCTACCGTGGTGAGTGGGGTGGCCAGCCACTGTCTCGGAATAACTCACCCCATCCCAAAGATCGCCCTCAGTGGTGCCGCGTACACTGCCGCTGCCAAGATCATGGGTGAACGTGTTACACTAATGGAGGCCGCGGTTCTAGGGCTATCAACGAGTGCAATGGCTGAGATCATCGTCGCCTACGTTTAACCACTCTGAATAGTGAGAGATGGATGACGAGACCTCTGCAGCATATGAGGCATGGCATGCCGGAGGGCAGTGTGTAGCCCATAGTCGAGCACGCAGCCTGAGGATTGCCAATGCCCAGGAATGGTGGACCTCCCACAAGGCATGCCCCTGCACAGAGGGCAAGTACCCTGAGCACTGCTACCTATTCCCTTGGCTGATTGCGGGGTCCTCCTATGCCCAACTATTTCACTGGGGGTATGACTAGTAGGTTTAAGCCATCTGTATATAGCACTATGACTCTGTCACTCACAGACCTAGAAAGCAAAGAGCTAGGCGATCTTGCTCACTTGGGAGAGGCACGCCTTGGTTCAGAGGACACTGTTGCCCCTATCGCCTTCCTAGACTCGATGAGAAGGGAGACCCGTGGGAGATCCGAGGTACCATCCCAGCCCGAGATCTCATCAGGAACACTGATACAGTAGGACAATCGGCCATTAACAAGGTCAAGACTGTATACAAGGGGATGGGCATCAAAGACAGGGCAAGGATGCTCGGTATGCTCGGAGTCGACGAGGCTGGTGTCATCAAGGTTATGGCTCAGTCCTATGCACAAGACCTTGTTAAGGATCTCCTGAAACCACAGAGCTCTTTCCAACAAGACAGAGAGAATCTCAGGGTAGGCACCATCGGCCTGAGCAATATCACTGTCAATGGCAAAAAAGGTGCTACCGCCAGCCTCCAGCTACTAGAGGTGAAGAAGTCAGGGTTCTTTGGTTTGCCGTTTAAGCTCACATAATAGTCATGACTTCCCGTGTATGTATCGTACAGATACTGGATGTACTAGACACTGTGGGTGCTGACACAGGCCCTCTACACTATCTTCTCAGCTGCTGCTGGGATTTCATGCTTGACTCCTCCATCGCATCCTTCGTATCCGCCGGAGGTACAACGCTACCCACACAGCAGGCACAAAACTGGTGCAGGAAGAACTGCCATTTAGTCTCCCAGATATAGATGAGGCTACCGCCGACCAAGTGTTAACCATCCTCCGCGCGCATGTCTGTACCATTCGACAGTAGGCCGGCCGATGCTGGCCAGGTGGTGCTGATCATTGCCCCGTCAGGCCAGGGGTAAAACATCTTGCTGCGGGCTCTCCTGGCTGAACATCTACACTCTCAATACATTATTCTGGTGTCTGACTCCGCCGCTGAGGCAGTTGACAGTAATGATCAATGGTACAATGGTCCAATCACCAAGACACAGAACCTGCAAGCCCTGATGGAGAAGCTGCTGGCAGCCCGACTGACAGAACCACTTGTTCTAGTTATCGATGACCCTGAAATGGACCAGAAGACAGTCACCTACCTCAGCAACATCACCAGGTGCATCCGGCACACAAAGATAACTGTCTTCATCCTCTTTCAAAACTACACCCGCGAGATCTCCCCGGACATCCGCCACAATGCCCGGTTGCTATACTTCAGCTCCAAGTGTGGACGTGCCCTGCTCGAGACCATAAACGACAGCCTAACCCTCAAGGACCCCAAAGGGGACTTTATCGCAGGTGTACAGAGGGCAGCTGAGCTGTACCGCTTCATCTTCAGCAACAAGGAGACAGCTGAGCTGCCACACTTCAAGCCCTCTCTGGAAAAGGCGCAGACCTTCACCTACAAGCTGAATCCAGCCAGGAAACTAGCTTGTTCTATGCGTCATCACTGACAGACGGTCGGCCGCAACATTTTTCGTTCATCAGAAGGCTGAGGAACTTCGTCAGAAGCCTGAGGAACTTCGTCAGAAGCTTGAGGAACTTCGTCAGAAGCTTGAGGAACTTCGTCAGAAGCTTGAGGAACTTCGTCAGAAGCTTGAGGAACTTCGCCAGAAGCTTGAGGAACTTCGTCAGAAGCCTGGAGGAACTTCGTCAGAAGCCTGGAGGAACTTCCTCGGAAGCCTGAGGAACTTCGTCAGAAGCTTGAGGAACTTCGTCAGAAGCTCGAGGAACTTCGTCAGAAGCCTGGAGACACTTCGTCAGAAGCTTGAGGAACTTCGTCAGAAGCTTGAGGAACTTCGTCAGAAGCCTTGAGGAACTTCGTCAGAAGCCTGAGGAACTTCGTCAGAAGCTTGAGGAACTTCGTCAGAATCTTGAGGAACTTCGTCAGAAGCTTGAGGAACTTCGTCAGTTTCGTCAGAAGCCTGTTGCTGAAACTCTATCCACTGAGGGTCAGATGGTAGGACTCTCTTCTTCTGGAACTTCTCACGGAAGACCCACTTTTTCCATGCGCGATGAGCATCTGACTTGCGAGCGGTTTTGATGAGGTAGTCCTGGTAGTTATCTGGGAATTTCAGAAATGCTGACAGATTCCTGTCCAATCTCCTATGCCCTCTTTCATTGAAGATATGCTCAACAGCCTCCTTGCGGCCATCAGTGAACCCCTCTTGAGTACCTTTTGCATGACCAGTGTCATGGCTCTCCGATACAGTGGCACTGACCTCCTCCCTGAAGTAGTTATTTGATCCAGACTGGAGGCTATCCAGCATCTCTCGCTCTTCCTGGCTATGGAGGCTAAATACGGCAGCCCACTTCCCGACCATTAGTAGATCTTTGGGATCGACCATCGCTTTTTGGAGAGCTAGAATAACAGGACTGTTGGTTTGGGCCACAGGAGGTAGGTTTAGTGCCCTGCCTGGGTGCTGTTAAATTTCCGGTAGAGTATCCGAGTCAGGAGTTCTTTTGTACTACGAGCTGGCGCTCCTTCCTCTATGGCGGCCAGTATCTCCGCATCCGTCGGCGGTGTAACCTTGACTCGCTCATGGATAATGTTGATGTCATGAAGCAGGCCTCGGACCCTGTCACAGTGGGACAGTGCACGCCGTGGCTGTCATGCCGACTGTCGTGCCGACTTGTCCTGCTGCCTATAGATAATCTGCTGGAGAACTTTACCAAACATGTCAGCCGTTTAACCCCTCTATATACCCAGACCTTAAACATGCTGCAGTATGTGCAACATCCGGGTGGGGCAATTGAACCTGCGACATCGCACTGCGCTGATCCTCGGAAGGACTGCCTGACGGTCATTCGACCCAGTATACACGATGAGAACCTGCTGTCCGCTGCTGGGAAGTACATTGACTTTGCAATCTCTGCACAGATCCACGAGCTCAAGAGCATGACACTCGAGTTCAAGCTTAAGAGCACAATAGAACAGGACACCACCTATGTGAACGATGAGTACCGAGTCAAAGGTCCGCTGGCTCGTGAACCAACCTTCTATGCAAAGGGAAAGGGGTACTACGCTGTGGGGTGCAATGAGGGATTCACGGAATTCGAACTAGAGGCAGGTGTCGAGAAGCCTGTGGCAGTTCCACTCTTCACCCTCCTCAAGAACACACACGTGAATCCGGCTGCCATGCAGGATAGGCTGTTCCTCCGGGTGTACACTGAGCAGCTCGCAGATGCGATGATGAATGCTCCAAGACTTCATGTCTAGCATGACGAGAATGACCAGGAACTGAAGCAAACAGGTTCCAAACAGTGGATCATGCATGTGGAGCGAGAACACCAGCAGGTCAAAGCCACAGCTAACCAATGGGTAGAGCTGACATTGCATCGTGGTGTATCGGACTGTGTCGCTGTTGCGGTCCTGGTTCAGAAGGGGGGACTCATCCAGGAGGTGGGTAAACTAGATGACTTCAAGCTTGTGGTTGCTGGGACCAATGTTCTTGGTGAGTTACGCGAGCTGGCTGACTGCCAACTCTACATACAGAAAACTAAGTCATATGCACTTCTGCGACTAACCAGTGGAAGCGATGACCTCGAGTCGGCACTCAAGGGCCGTCACCACATCGGGGGCAGGAACATCCCACCTAATCAGGGCAACCGGTTTAGCTTCACCATCAGAAACCTCATAGCTGGGACTCGCTCATTAGGTGTGACGGTACTTTACTTTGCCTATGCTAAGGTATGCGTGTCGAACACATCAGGTATTCAGCTTGAGCGTGCATAGAGCACGACTCCTGTCATCACAGCTGCAGCTGCCACCACTACTATAAGTTCTGCTGTCTTCTGACCTGTCGATGCTTCATAGGCGAGTGTTGGCTGAGATATCTTTACAGCCTCATAGTACTCATCGAGACTCTCATCTGCCTCTTTGAGGCTCTGGTTGGCCTGAGCTCGGAGTTGTCGTCGGCGTGCCTCCCTCTGGCGCATATGCTCGAGTGCTTTGCTGTACTCAAACTTCTCCTTAGACAGCTTCTCCATCGCCTGGTTATGATGCTCACGCTCGACCTCTGCCGCCTTCTTGTCAGTGAAGCTGAGTCTCCAGTTCACTAAGGCAAATATGCCCGCATTCAAGATTGCGGAGGCCATGCTATAGAATACAGTTTAAAGCTACTATTATAGCTGTCCCCAGCGACGGATATGTATGAACCAGAGGCGTATGAAGATCCAGTCGAGGATATAGATGACGAGGACTATGATGAGGAGGATTATGATGCAGACGACTACGATGTAGCGGACACCGTGGGTGATGATGTAGAGCCTGAATCCCACAAGCTAATACACAGAGCGAAAGGAATCTATCGCACTTACGTAAAAGGTTCTATCGGTCCACTGGCAGCAGTTGGGGCTCTGATTGCTCTGTTCACAACGAAGGCAGGCGAGACGGTCCGCAAGATCGCCAACAATGCTCTCCATGGTGTGGAGAAGATTTCTGAAGCCATACCAGCCATCGCCTCAGGAGTAAGTATGTTCTTCGGAGTCGCAGGCCCTTGGCTACCGTACATTGCCATAGCACTTGTGGCCATCTGGGCCGCCGACCATTTAAGCCATACTATATAAGGATGGCGTCTCTGTATGACCTGGTCAAGACGCTTAACCGAGGGTTAGTCGATAAGCTACCATTTAGCGAGGATCCAGCAGAGACTAGACGCCGGTGTACGGAGGTGTTTGAGGTCTTCAGTGATAGTCGAATACATAACGGCTATCTGTTCATCTGTGTGGAGTTCGCCCAGGCCGTGCGTGACAGGACGGGAGTGGACGTCAGTGATACCCTCAACCTGACCATGCATGACAGGATGGGAGTGGACGTCAGTGATGAAATCTGGGGGCTTATCAACCATCTTTCTTGAGGAACTCTACTATCAGCCTGGTGGATATTTCCGTGAGCCCCACCAACTACTCGAGGCTGTACGTCGCAAGGGCCACAACTTCACATTGGAGACAGTTAGCCAGTGGCTCAGTCGCCAGGCGATGTGGCAGATATACAGACCTCGTCCACTGCACATCAGGCATGCCCATTTCGATGAAACTGTTCCGAATAGAGTTCACCAGGCAGATGTTCTATTCCTTCCACACGACTCGGTTGGTCGTAAGACCTACAAGTATGCCCTCACCATCGTCGATGTCGCCAGCAGGTACAAGGTTGCAGCACCGCTCACAGACAAGTCAGCTGGCCAGGTGGCCCAGGCATTCCAGGGTGTCTACGAGGATCCGGAAAATCCCCTCCAGTGGCCAGAATTGTTGCAGGTGGATGAGGGTAAGTTCAGAGGCGAGACTGTGGCCCTCATGAGGAAACATGATGTGGTGATTAGACGAGGTGAAGTTGGTCACCACCGTGCCCAGGTAATCGTCGAGCGGTGGAATCTGACACTAGCAGAAAGACTGTTTGCACACCAATATGCCCAGGAGATGGCACAGGCTGGAGAGCGGTCCAGGGTGTGGGTGAAAGGTTTGTCCATGGTGGTAGAGCGATCCAATACTGAGGTAACTCGGTTAACTGGTAAGAAGGCAGTAGAGGCTATCCAACGATCCTCTGTTGCCCAACCTTCCGGAGAAGCAGACAAGGAACAGGTGTGCCTTCCATCTTATGCTCTGGTTCGGTACCTGTATGAACCTGGTGAGTTGGAAGGTGGCGACGACGTGCAACAGATCCTAACTGGTCGCTAGATGTCCACACACTTGACAGGTACGTCGAGATGGAGGGGCGGCCTACGCTGTACTATCTGGCATGCTCAGAGAGCTGTCCCAAACGTCCGTTTGTTCGGGAGGAGCTTCAGGTGGTCCCTCCAGACACACAGCTGCCACCGTCGCCAGGTGTCTAAGCCTGAGGGATATGGTACTCGATTGGCTCGGTATGGACACCATCTGGCAACACATGCCACTTATCGTAGTAGGCTGAGAGACCAAGTTTTTCCTGTTAATACGTCACCATTCCCTGGTTGCACATGCGTAGGCCTCGGGTTGCAGCTCTGTCCACGCTACCGTTTAGGGCACTGAAGAACCTCTGCCAAGAGACATCGTTCTGATGCGTAGACATACCTTTGGCTGAGCATTTCACCTTCCCAGCGAGGCTCTCCACGTAGTAGCACTTGGAACAGAGAGTGATACCACGGTTGCCTTCGAACTCGAGCTTGAACAGTCCCGGAGTCCGTCCAGACCACTTGTCCCAAGCTAGCCACTCGCGCTTATGAGCCTCATACTCTGCTCGCATCTCAGGGCGAATGACTTCGTCGAGGCTGGAGGCAGCTATTGCGATGTACGCAGAGTCTGTGTCCATCTGGAGGTACTCGAAGCTGTCACGAGGCACATAGTGATCCAGGAAGTCGTAATAGAACTCCAGCATCCTCAGCTTCGCGAGCTCGTATACGGCTATCCCCACCTGGAAGGGGCGACGAATGGTGATTTTGGCCTTGCGACTCTGGAGCTCGTAGGACTCGCCGATCCCCTCGAGATCCTCGAACCATGCACTGCAGAGGGCTCTATCCACCGCTCGTTCATCCTTGGTGAAGGTCATGTTGCTGGGACGCTCTAGAGCCTTGATGAGCTTGCCGTAAGCACTGTTGCCTAGTAGCTTGAACAGATCTGCCAAGAGCACTTTACTCTCATCAACATCTCCTGTACGACGAGCATCGGTAACATTGTTCACAAACCATTCAAAGGGTCTCTGCGGCTTGTAGTCTATTGTCCAGTAGACAGCTGTAATCTCTAGCCCATGGGCGAGGTACCACTTGAGTGACGGTGCATACAAGAGCTTCCTCTTGGCTGAGAGTGCGCCGACTAGTTTCCTGGTTGTGGGACGTTTGCTACCTATTTTCTCTAGGTATGTGAGCATCTCAACAGATACTGCCTTAGCTGGAATCTCTCTGTTGTAGAAGAGAGGTGGCATTTCCTCGAACTTCGCCCACAGTGCCTTAGGAACCTCTATGGCCACTTCAGCGAAACCGAACCAGTGGTCAGCCAGCAGATCCTTCTTAAATCGTGCTACGTCGCTAGCACCGGACCACTGCTATATGGTCTCCTTACCACATGGCATCTCTTTAGCCATCGTAGACAAGTACAGAGCATTTGCGTCGTAGCCGAGTACACGTTGGCAGACACGCTCACTCTGGCGGATGCGTGTCACACCTGCCTCGTGGTATCTGGTGAACACGATGCTGGGCCCTCCAGAAACCGCACCCTTCAGCATCTTGTAAGCCTCCTTGCCCGGAGAGTAGAGGCTAACATCCGGCATGTGCTGAGCGGTTCCACGTAGGAGGTACTGCAGTGACACCCCTGGGAGAGACACCGCATCTTTGAGAATGTTTAGTTCCCGTTCTGTGTAGAACTCCCGCATCCGCTCTAGGGCTTCGATGAATGGACTGACATCCAGGTTGTTGGAGTATCGCAGCCAGTCGGCGAATGTCCGCATTCCATGCTCGCTGAATGTCTGTTTGCACTGTTTCCACCCCGATAGCTTCAGGAGGTAGCCATCCTTGAGCTTAGACCACCATGCTGGGTAGTCGGGGAGTCCGGGATAATTAAGCCTCTCAGGTGTGTCGAATCATTCATATGGGAACCAGCTCTTCTGTTGTGTACACCTATAGGCTTTGATCCATGCCTTGTAGGAGACTCCTGGGCCAAGGTAGTTCAAGACATCGAGAAACCTAAGCTCGGGGGTGATGAGGAACAATGTCTGGTTCGCTTTCTTGGTGACTTTCACTGTGCCAGTACTGTTGGTCAGCTCATCCACAAAGTGCTTCTTGATCAGGCTTAGGTCATAGCGGCCAGAGTTGAAGCCTAGCACCGGAACTTGGTCACACCACTCAGTAATCAGTCGCTGCTGTCGTTTTGGGAGCTTGTCAAGGTCTAAAGGTATGAACTGTGCCCTGACATCTGTACGGATTCTGTGTGCTCGCCTGGAAATCTCATCCATGAAAGCCTTGATCAGAGCTTCTGGGTCAGGATTGCAGAGGTGAGTTGGCTCACTGGTGGAGCCTTCCAAGGAGCAGCCGACTGACACAGAGATCGGTATGTGGGTACTCTCAATCGTGAGAGTCTCCGTAGGATGAGTCTTAGCACCATCTAGGAGTGCCTCAAAGTCATAGACGATGAAGTGCGGGTATGAGAAGGTCCGAACTCATTTAGGGACGCTTGGACAGCATTTTACACAGCACTCCCACTGTACCACAAGCGTGCATCCAGATGCTCTCAGCTTCTCCTCTCTCAGGACTGTCTTGTGGTATCTTTGTTCGGCATCCTCACCTTGCTGGTGATGAGGGCATCCATGCCAGAAACATCCATGGAACTGGTAAACGGTGTTGGTAGTCGGATCATAACCATCTATGGGAGCCCCCTCGATCCAACGCTCGCCACCGTGCCCACACGCTACATGGTGTATGTGTATACTTCTGTTTCTCGACTCATACCTGACCCATCGAGTAGCCGCTGAACTGGATGGTTGGGGTGGATAGAAGGCTTTCTCATATGCAGACTGTGGTGCATCAATCTTCTCCCCAGGGCACTCTATGGTTGTTTTGCCGCCTGTACAATGGTCAGCATGACGGTGAGATTCGGGGCCTTTGTGAACGTCTGCTGACAGTGACTGCAGACTAGTGTGTGGGCCAGCTTGGAGATGTTCTTGATATAGAAGGCATGGTGGTCGTACACTCCGATGGTTATAGTGTCATGGTAGTGGGCCGCTTGCCTGATCAGATGCCAGGTTCCCTCTTCGGTTGGTTCATACATGCGAATCCCGATCTTCGCGAAGAACTCTACCTTATCCAACTGATCCATAGAGGTTTTGGAACATCAGGCATAGGTGCGCGGGCGCGGTAGAACTGTCTAGCGAGCTCTCGTGCAGGAGCAGTACTTCTATCAGGTCTCGCCCCCTGATACACTGCTAGGCACCTCCAGAGACACATGTTATCATTATAGGTATCAAGAGTCACCATACTCTTCTTCTGTCGTAGCCAGTCTGGGAGCGGTCCTGTCCCAAGCAAAGGTTGGTGGTCGATGACAGCCTTGACCATAACGTTGATTGATCGGACGAAAGCCCACGTGGTGTTTGGTCGATCGATTTTGTCGGGGTCAAGGCGGGCTTGCTCTCTTGCCGCCACCCAGTCCTGAACTGCTCCTATCGTGTTCAGCCACGGACTCCCTGGAGCGTTCTTGTGGAAGAGCATCACCCTACCGTTCTCGATGTGTCTGATGCGATAGGTGTGGGTATACCGGAGGTAGAAGGCGTTCTGGACAGTCTGCTGGATCTTACCCATGATCTGTCCTGTAATGTCTCCATTAAGGCCTTGGAAGAACGTCCAGCGCACTGTCCGTCTTCCTCTCTCCTCACCTTCCATTTCACCCAGACACTCATTGAGAATCTGCTCACCCTCTCGCCTCATGCGCCGGGCTAAGGGTTCAGACCTCCCGATCACTCGCTTAGTGTAGGTAGGCGCTCCATTGGATGGTCTGCCATCCGCGTCGCTACAGATTTGGCTCGTAAGGTAGCCGTCACCTCCTCATCCAACTGATGAAGCTCACGCTGCCGCTGTACTTTCTTGTGGAAGTTCTCAGGATCATCTCTGGTGGTCGCTGTAAACCGTCCCATCTTCACTGATCGTCTCAGTCGAGCAATGAATTCCTCGGAACGGGCCTGTCCGATCATCTGGAGCAGGTCAGCTTTCTTGGCCTTAGAGTAGCCTCTAAGGCCGAATTGCCTTGCCATAGCGCGAAGCTGTGCAACAGTAATCATGGTGTATATATACCACTGAGTATGCTTATCTCTAAATGGACATTCAGACCCTGTAATGCATGCTTGATCACAAGCTATACCACTGAATATGCTTGTCTCTAAATAGACGTTCAGACCCTGTAATGCGTGCTTGATCACAAGCTATACCACTGAGTATGCTTGTCTCTAAATGGACGTTCAGACCTTTTATGTGTGCTTGATCAGCTCGTATACCACTGAGTATGCTTGTCTCTAAATGGACGTTCAGACCCTGTAATGCGTGCTTGATCAGCTCGTATACTGCTGAGTATGCTTGTCTCTAAATGGACGTTCAGACCAAGGTGATCAGCTGGTATATCACTGTGGTTGCCTATCTCTAAATGGAAATTTGCACCATTCGCAGCCACAGGAATGCGATCAAATTCTGCGTCTACCCGAACGCCGGGCGACGTAGATAACTTTTTGCTCGAAAACATTTCTACTGGGACGTAGATAGCTGTGGGGGACACGGATCGCCGATCGGCTGCCCCAGGGCTTGAGATAGCTGTGGGGGCCACGGATCGCCGATCGGCGCCCAGTAGGGGCCTGCCTTGCGTAGAGAGGGCCGCGACGTATATTTGTTCGAAAACATTTCTACCAGGACGGGCTGCGACGTAGATAACTTTTGCCCCATATCTACCCCATATCTATTTTGAGGTGGTATCATTTTGACTCAGACGTAGATTAATAATCGCCGATTGTCAGTCTACGGCGGCGGCCCACTGCGTAGATTAATAATCGGCGATTGTCGGTCTATGCGGCGGCGATTGTCGGTCTACGGCGGCATCATTTTTTAGGTGGTATCATTTTGACTCCAGATATACTACTTCTGTCCATTAAAACACCGCAGTGATTATTTACCCTTTCATTTAATGTTCAGAATACGTATATTTTTTAAACATTTATATTACATCCCTGTCAATTTGTGTATAATTTAATGTTGTTTATGGACATATATTTTTAAGAATTAATTTTTAATATAGATTTACCCTTTGGTAGGAAATCGTTTGAATGTTGCAGCTGTTGCAGCCTGATGTAACTGCGGCTTCCAGTCATTCGGTTTCAAAATGATCAGTCGGCTGTTATTTGCTTTGGACAGTGCAAAATGCACTGTAAAGTTCTGATCTAAAATCATCCTGTTTTTTAATTACAAAAGAGTCAGTATTATATTTTGGAACCGCCTTATCATTGTAGCTAAGATCGTTATAAAATAGCAGCGAGTTTTGTCATTCTGTTCTGTTCTGTTCTTGGAGTTTCCGCCAATGTCTGGCACCTTTCGGTGTATTATCCGGGAATCTCTAGAATCCGCAAATTACTGGAGTTTTCCATTAATTATATATTATATTATCTACACACACGCAAACGATCATTAAATCTGATATTTATGTACACGCATGTACACACGCAAGTGATTTTGCTATCTGTATACAGAGGAGTAAATGTTCACAGTTCATAGACCAGTAAATTTATGTTGACCAGACCCGTAAATGAGTTCATTGTTGTTGAAATACATGTAGGAGCATCCAGAAAGCATAAGGTGCACGGTATTTTTCTATGTGCAATTGACTTTAATTATACTAACTTGATATTTTATAATGCAAGCTTTGTTAGGTAATTCGTTTCATTTAAGAGATGATTACGTCTGACAATGTACAATCCCGGATAATTTTAGAATCACTCTCAAGAAGTATAGAAATATTCAAATGCCGCGGAGATATTACTATTGCGCACTGCACTGCTGACAAAGTGTTTGAGTGTAAATGCTTGCGCTTTGTTAGCTATATAAAAGATTATATTCAGAATAGAGCATACTAGATGTTTAATTTGGTCGTAATAATGAACGTATGGCGTTTATTTTAGTATACACCTACTTTGATAGAACAGATGTTTCAAAAATACTATTAGGACGGAAAGACTGATAAATATGTAATTAAATTTAAGAAGATGCAGAGGCTAATCTCTGTCATGAAAACCACTTCACGTTACAACAAACTAAAGCCAGGTATCTAAAGACCAAGCTGGAGGCCAAAAGAAGAAACTGGAGGGAAAAGACGGCAGGGTTTAATTTAGAGAGAGACACCACAAAGCTATGGTGACTGACTAAAGCACTGAATGATGAAGGTGTCAGGGGAGAGAAGATTACTCTTGAAGAAGATGGACAAACACTGTCAGGAAAGATGGCTGCAGATGCCTTTGCGAAGGCATATGCAAAAGAAAGCAACGTTTCTATACCACGAATGCATCAAAAAGAGGTTAGAAAAGAGCAGAAGGAAAGAACAGACACCAACATTCACGATGCAATGAAAGTTGACATTAGTTTAGCAGAACTGAAGAAGGCTATCCGCCAATTGAAGAAGAAGAAATCTCCCGGGCCAGATGGCATTACGAATGAAATGATCCAACACCATGGTAATGCATCTCTACGCAAGTTGCTAGACATCTTTAATCTCAGTTGGACCAATGGAGAGGTGCCTCAGTGCTGAAAGGAAGCCAGAATGACTCCTATTCTGAAAAATGGACGAACAAGACGAAAGTGCTGAGCTACCGTCCCATCAGTCTTACAAGCTGCATATGCAAGACCATGGAGCGCATCGTCAACCAGCGGTTACAGTAGTACCTGGAGTCGGAGAACATTATAGTTTCAGAGCAGGCCGGCTTCAGAAGATACAGGAGCACAGAAGATCAAACAACACATCTTGCACAGGTCATAGAGGACACTTTTCAAGCCAAGAAGGTGATGCTAGCTGCCTTTATCGATCTGCAGAAGGCATTTGACAAGGTGTGGAAGGATGGCCTCCTTGTGACGCTCCGGCGCACAGGCATCGGTGGCAACATGTTCCAATGGACCAAGTCATACTTACACAATCGCAGAGCTAGGGTGCTGGTGGATGGACAATCTGGACAGAATGTATTGCTGAGACAATGGGTGCCACAAGGCGGAGTATTGTCACCAACTCTGCTCATAATGTTCATTAATGACATTGTAGCAGAGCTGCCCAATGGGATCCAAGCAGCCCTCTATGCAGATGACCTCGTACTCTGGTGCACCGAGGAGTACACAACGACTGCCACGTACAGAATGCAGCTCGCCTTGGACAGAATTACAGCTTGGGCCAATCGCTGGTGTATTACCATCAACAAAGAAAAACTATCAGCCATGCTATTCTCACTGTCCACCAAAACCAAGGTTGGCAATCTGACACTGGGCGGTACTCCACTCGAGTACCAGGACCAGCAGACATACCTGGGAGTCACCTATGACAGAAGATTAACATGGAAGGAGGCAAAGGCCAGAAGAAAGTTAAACATCATGAGGAAGCTGGCAGGAACAAAGTGGGGTGCCAATGAAAGGATCCTCAAGACCATCTACCTAGGTGCCGTACGACCACACCTTGAGTATGGATCCAGCTCATGGATGACAGCAGCTAAATCTCATCAACAGAACCTCGACAGAGTACAAAACCAGGCACTGCGCATCATCACTGGTGGAATGAGATCAACACCAATAGAAAAAATGGAGCAGACAGCAAAGGAAGGGAATGCAAAGCACTGGTCCAAGCTGCACAGTTCAAATCGTTCAACAACCACCCGATGAAGATCAGGCAAGCACAGCGGTCATCAGGAAGACTTAAAAGATCAAGATTTGTGAAAGAGACACAATCACTTCGAAGGAAACACCAAGAAGTGTTGCCAGCACAAATAGAAGACATAAACCACACCCTTGATCCTCCACCCTGGGAAAACAAACTAGAGAGCATAGCTATTCGCACCACAGTACCTCATCTCACAACCAAAGATGAACAACCAAAGATGTGAGCAAGAAGGCCCTGACCCTAGCCATGCTGGAAGAAATGTACCCTCAGGAGACATGGATAAGGATCTACACAGATGGATCAGCCAAAGATGCAATTAGGAGCGGAGGTGTCGGACTGCTCATACAGTATCCAAACGGACAACATGAGTCAGCTGCAATACTGACAGGCAAACACTGCACAAACTATAGAGCTGACGTCGAAGCACTGGTTCATGCAGCTAATACCATCAGCAGAACAGCAGACCCTATTGCACAGATTGTCTTTTTATCTGATGCCCGCTCCGTCCTTGAGGCTATCACCAAAGGTAAGCTACTACAACTTGAAGAAGCACTACACACCATCAAATGCTTTCGGATAGCGTTGCAGTGGATCCCCTCACACTGTGGAGTCCAAGGAAATGAGGAAGCAGACAAGATGGCAAAGGTGGGTGCAGAAGAGAATCAGACAGAAAACATGGTTACCCATACAGAGATGAAGACTATCATCAAGTCACTCTATAGAACACCTCAATCAGAAGATGCCTACCATCATCTCTCGAGGCCAGAGCAAGTGACCATTTTTCGTCTCAGAACTGGACATAACAGACTAAACCAACACATGTACAGGCGGTTTCACCTTACGACATCGCCCGCTTGTCCTGGTGGAGAAGCAGAATAGACCACAGAGCACATACTTCAATGTTGCAGTACGTATCAGCTTCTGAGAGATGAGATCTGGCCTTTGTCCACCTCTTTTCTTGAAAAGCTGTATGGGCCTATAGTAGTAGTAGTAGTAGTAGTAGTAGCAGTAGCAGCAGCAGCAGCAGCAGCAGCAGCAGCAGCAGCAGCAGCAGCAGCAGCAATGATAATGGATATAGCTATATCTATTATCTTTGGTATTAGTAGTAGTAGTAGTAGTAGTAGTAGTAGTAGTAGTAGTAGTAGTAGTAGTAGTAGTAGTAGTAGTAGTAGTAGTAGTAAATATTGTCAACGCACTGGCTCAGAATCTTCAATAATCCATTCCTCGCTCGCTTGCTCGCACGCGCACTAATGTAGTAGCAGTAGCAGCTACAGCAGCAGCAGCAGCACATGCTGCTTCAGCTTGTCGTCGCCGTCGTCGTCCTTGCAGCTATTGTTGCTGCAGTTTATGTTGTTGTTGTTGTTGTTGTTGTTGTTTCTGCCCCTGTTGTTGTCGTCGTCGTCATCGGCGCTGACACCTGCTGCTGCTGCTGCTGCTGCTGCTGCTGCTGCTGCTGCTGCTGCTGCTGCTGCTGTTGTTGTTGGTGCCGTTACTACTACTGCTGTTGCTGTTGCAGTTTCTGCTGTTGTTGCTGCTGTTTTTGTTGTTGCTGTTTCTGTCGTCGTCGTCGTCGTCGTCGTCGTCGTCGTTGTTGCTTTTTTTGTTGATGCTGCGGCCGCTGCTGTTCCTGTTTGTAGTGCTACTGTTGCTGTTGTCGTCGTTTAACGTTGTGGCTGTCTGATTATGATGCTATTTTAAGACATCGTGTGCACAGTTGGCTACGCCGTCCGATACATCATTATAAGAATGCCATTACACTTGGCGAAGATCTACGCCATCAGTAAGGAACGAGGTCATACTACGTTTGTGCCAACTAAATCACGAGATGATTTACCTATTTTAACAAACATGAGCAACGACTAGAGGAAGAAACACGCTACAACAATGGTAGGCTATATAATAGCTATACTACCAAGTGAAATCTATCTTCACCCACCACCTTAGCAAGAGCCGAAATATGGCATCTAGAGACAAGCGGTCACGTTCCGACTCGAATGTGCTCATTAACAGGCCGCGCACATTCGAGTGGGAACTCTAGAGTCGAGTTTTTAACAAGCGTTTTTGCTTTGTATTCTCACTGTCCCTCAAACAGTTAACAACATGACTCGAGTTCTCAATCGAATGCGTTCAATATAAGTTCATTCCACATCTCGCGTATGTTGGCGCCAACAGAATATGGTTAGTTAAAACAATTAGTCATTCGACTAGCAACGCTAGAGAGCCACCTTAACGTTACCTTGTAGCTTGTAGCAATTGGGTAATATTTAGAAAATTTAGTGATAGTTGTCTGCTTTGAAGCCACCATTTTAGTTTGCTATTTGGCGGCGCCATTATTTGGGTTACGATTCGTCTCGATGTTGTGCAATGATAGGCTCGATATCGGCATAAAACCATTCCTGTAAAGATAATGGTGGTTACTGTATTGCTTTCCACCAAGGTAAACAGAACTGCATCGAAGAAGACGATTACCACCAGTTGAATAATTCTAAATATTTCCTAGTCTTATTGCTTCAAGGTAACTTTAATATTCAGGGTTGTTTTAAAGCATGTATCACATATATGCCTCTAAACACGCATCCATCATTACCGTTGCCCAGAATTGGAAAAGTCGGTGAGTCGACGGGTCCGCCAGTCGGCCGGTTGCTCTGTCAAATTATTTTGTCCAAAAAAGAACAAAAAGATGCTTGTGTGTCAATTACGCCTATAACGCGTTGCGCTTGTTATTAAAGTGTATGTTGCTGCATGGAATGACATTTGGGGCCACAAGATGGTTGTTCTTTACGGGTGATCTTACGACGACAAGTCTTAAACAGCCGCCATCTTGTGGTTCTAAAAGAAAATATCCGCTAATAGACAGTATTGTTTTGTTGCAACGCTTTTTTGTATTTTGGGCAAAAAAATTGAGTTATCATATTTTAAGTGACCGCATATTTTTAGTGGCAATCATTAGACGGACCATCGTTAAGGACAGACAGGTGTTTTCATGTATATACGGATGCATAAAATCGCAGTCGTTCCCTGTTATTATTAAAATAATTGACCTTTCCAGTTTTAGCTCTGCCCCGCCCATCTCTAGCTAAGCCAAACCCACATCTCGCTTGTGTTGGGATCGCTCGATCAATGAACTGGCTGACTATCAATTTCCAGAAAAATGGCAACAGCGCCCAGTCAAATTAGTTTAAAATTATTCAACATGTTTATTAAATAGTAAAGACATACAATTCGTACAACAACGCTTAGTCCGTCTTCAATTAAGCGTTCGTGACGTAGGCCTACTTATCTACGCTATTCATGACGTCATTTATTATGACGTAATATGATGGATTGATAAACTGGAAAGGTCCATTGGCCGCGTTCAATACATTCTATAAATGAGGTTAATATGTTTGATATTTTTTATTATAGAGCAAAAATCTAATTATGGTACATTTTAATACTATAACTGTAAACGCTTTCGGTTATTATAATCTCATTTGGGCCTGAATATTATTTTGAACAAGCTAGTTATATAAGAACAAATTAATTATGGTTCTATGTTCTAACTTAATTAACGCCTACCTGATCATGTCCCGAGCTCGCCATGTCATCAAGCGATGTTAGCCACAGGTGTGTGGTAACCTTGGCAACCTTTCAGCTATGTTATTGCTTACTCGATAAAGCAGCCACTCGTTGATGATCTATATGTAGTTACTACTTAAAGGTGCACATTCACACTAGAATACGTGAAAATAAAATTGTTTAATGTGTGTACTTTTAGAGGCTTAAAGGTGTATATTCACAGCAAAATATGTGGAAATAAAACTGTTGAATCTGAACTTTTAGAAGCTAAATATGTTTACCTTAACGTGATGAAGGGAAATACGTCTTAACATATGATAAGTCCATTCCGTACAAATTATTATAATTTTTTAATGCTGAAGTTGAATTAGGTACTCGTGTCTCTAATTCAATTTCACAACTGAAAAAAATTATGTTAATTTATACATAATGAAATAATCATATGTTAAAATTTACTTCGTTTCATTACATCTAAGACCAGAATTTAAGGCTCTAAACGTATGCAAATTTGACAATTTTATTGTCAAGCATTCTGCTGTGAATGTGCACCTTTAAAAAAAGCGCAACAAATAACCACAGAAGAAATATGTCATTAGCATACACAACGGCTTACAGCAACACTATTGACAGAATGGAGCAGTTATAGCGCGTGCACTTGAATTGAATAATTGATATTGATGTAACAGCACTATAGATACCTGTCTTATGGAGCAATACATGTAGCCCATGATCCTTTAACCCTCATAGCAGCAAAAAACCGGATTATGCAGTGGACTTGAGAAAATGCCCATTTGCAGACGAAGAGAAGCCTATTTTTTAAATATACCACTGGGATCCCTGGCTCGATAACCGAGCCAGCCATTCCAGTGGTAAATTTTCAAAAATAGTTTTCTCTTGGTCTGTAAATGGACATTTTCTGAGAAAATTAAAAAAAATTTTTGGACAAATTCGAGGGTTGAAGGGATAAAGAATGGGTACTGTATTCAGTGACTATAGACCAGAAAATCACATAAAATAATTGTGGAGTCCAAACATGGTGGTCCTTTAAGACAGGTGGTCTTTCGGTCACATGCCATAAATGAGCATCATGTTTGGACCCCAAAAGTCAGGTGGTTGTTTATCCAGCATTGCGTTCAGTAGCGAAAACGCTTCAAAACGTTTTTGCTAAATCTGCAAACTATTGATAATCTGCTGTTTTCGCATTAATTTCAGCATATAATAGACAAACCGAGAAAAGCCGATTTTGCACACCCAGATCGCCCTGGAACGTTTTGTCTACTGTACGCAAAGGCCGGTTTATTTATATCGGCGAAATAGCATATCGTTATCATGTTCGTTGCTAGAACCGTTATCTAACGCGCTGATAAAGGACCGCGACCTTACTTACTGAACATCTCTAACCAAATTACCACTACAGGTACCAAACGACGAATACCTTACGAGATATTCCGGTATAGGCCTATTTTGTGTAACTATGACTAGAAATTCAGTCAAATTAATTTCAAAATATTAAATATTTTACATGTACGGTGGATGATTTTTTATTTCAAATACGGTGGTTTACACTCTTAATGCAATGGTAAAAATGGTTAAACACCGCTGTTAGTGAACTCTCAGCTTCATTGTCTGATGTTTTATAACGCCTTCACTTTTTAGACAGCAACAGCTTTCAGTAACGTTCTTCTAAAACAAGAATATGCCTACACGTCCTTACACAACTGTCTGTACATGCCTCGAGTTTCCTGCGAAACGGCACAATATGCGCCAAAGAGAGCACGCGCCAAGGTAACTCGCCTTAACCCTTTCACCGATGAATTCCAATTATCTCAATTTCAACGCTACCATACAGGAAAATTGTTGAATATTTTGAAATTAATTTGACTGGAAGCTGTTGCTGCCTTAGGCAGCAACGACTTTCAGTCATATTATTTTCAAAATATTCAACATAATAAGTTTTATATCGTAAATAATATAGACTACTTTTTCAGGGATTTCTCGGTGAAATGATTAATAATGAGAGATAGACGCGCTATCGTATCCGTTCATTATCATATCCCTCCCACCCTGCCTCAACCCTCGCTTCATACACGCACACGACGCACCCACGCACGCAGGTAACAGAAATGCGCAAACATGCCAAACTTATTGTGAAACATTTCTGTGGGTTATTTTGGGGTCTACTTTTTTCCATCTACCTACGCAAATTTTCTCTAAATCTAATGCGCTGTACCACGCGCACTCTTTCTCAGTCGCGCGCGCGGATAGTTCAGCCAACTATAGACGCGCTCACAGGACTTAACCTATTTCATCCTGCGTACTCGGCAATTATACATCTACAACACAAATAGAGTTAAACATCCTGACTATTTTGAGAACAATTTGACTGTAAGCCGTTGCTAAGCAGTACCGACTAATAGTCGAAATGTTCTCAAAATAGTCGGTATGTCTCATATTTACCTTCATTGATTCAAGAATATCAAGTTCCTGCGGTTGTAAATAAAGTACTTATGTTCATAATGGCTAATAATTGTGCCATATGTTTGTTCGTCTATTTATTTATCGGCTATTTATGAGCATTGTAATTTGTTTGACTAAGTATTACAACCACGCTCTACAAAACCGGAACTATGACTAAATTATTAATCACTAACCTATATGTGGGGTGGGCGAGTGTGTGGACAGGCGGACGTCTGCACGGACGGGAAAACAGACATACTGTAAAACATTGAATTTCTGGCATGCTACATTTTTGGTGTCAATTTGTGAAAGGGATGCTAATCTCATCTCAAATGTTGTATTGCATCGATATATTATGGTTTATAGATTCCATATCGCTCATATCCTGCCGCATTCCCTTATCTGTATCACAATTATCTGCTTTGTAATATCGCGTACATGTTGAACAGTGATCGCCATTTTGTCTCCTCAGGCGATAGTGTGTGGTTTAAGTGTCAATGCATTACACTCTTTATTATGTAATACTTATCTCCTTGAATATTTGGAAACTAATTTGACTGGAAGTTGTTACATCCACAGATTGCAGTCAAATTAGTTTCAAAATATTCAACAGCTTACCTGTATGATTACTTTTATACCACATTGCCAGATTATAGCTGACAGTATATACCGAGGCAGGAACGCTAGGGTTTTTCTAATTGGTTGAAAAGTAAATCATGACAGCCGTCATAGGTTGTAGAAATGTATCAACATTTAGCTACTAAAATCTGAATATCTTTCGTTGTCGGCATGATAAACAGCTAAAATTTCAGGGATCGATTATCGATGGCAAATTTTATCTCCTGAATAGTTAGTATAAGGTGAGATTTCCTTGAAGGTATACACTATATACAATTATGGAAGGTTGTTTGCCGCATGCGACGATATTAAAAACAACTTATTTAATTTTAGTTAACTCATCTCATATGTCATGATCCTTAACCCTTTAACGGTCAGATTTGTTAAAAAAATATCTAAATATTTGCTTATTGAATGTCCATTTGTAGGCCAAGAGAGGAATATTTTAGAAAATTTCCCACTGGAATGACTGGCTCGGTTATCGAGCCAGGCATTCCATTGCTAAATTTTCAAAAATAATCGCGACCTGCAAATGGACATTCCTCAAAACCACTGCAGAGGCCGGTTTCGGCCGACTTGACCATTAAAGCGTTAAATACTTATTACATATTCAACAGAATATAGTAATCATCAAACAGCAATACAAACTAGAGAACTTTTACTGAAGTAGCTGTAAATCTGCAAGTGTCTGGCCGTGAAAGAATTGTATACGGTCTCTTCTTACATAACCAATGGAAATGTCTGGGCAGGTGGAGTTGATTTCTGCGAAAATCTAAAACTGGTAACTGTGACGACTAAGGAGTGACCTTGAGGGTGGATCACTTTGAAACCATCTCCATTGGATCCGACGTACGTGATATACCTTTGGTAATGTTTTCATGAAAATCAAGGAAAAGGCCATGAAACACCAAATAACTAAGTATCTGAAAATTTGGATTGGGGTGGGGGGGGGGGGGGGGTGTGTTTGGGAGCTTGGACAGAAATCATAGCAATTCACTCAATCTAAGAATCTCAATTAGCTTGCATGGGTAAAGGGAGTTGATTCATGGCAAAAACGAAAATTGGTAACGTTGCCCCCCCCCCCCCCCCCCCCTAAATGACATTCACTTTGGTCGGGCCACTTTGGATCCTGCATGCATGATATTATTCGGTGAATATTTGCTCACAGATCTGTTTTAGTCTGGTGGGGACAAACAACAAATCAAGGAAAATACCACGAAACGTCAAATAAAGAATTAATACATTTTATTTGTGCCCTGTACTCACAGAAAATCGAGTTTAACCTTTAGCAGGTAAAGGGACGTAATTTTTGCCAAAAACTAAAATTGATAATTTTTACCCCTTAATGACCCTGACCTTGGTCGGTTCACTTTGCAACTATCACCCTTGGATCCAGCATGCCAGATATCATTAGGTGAAGTCTTGCTAAAATCAAGGAAAAGGTAATAAAACATAAAATAACTAATAAATTTGCAAAGTTATAAAGTTATTGAGGGGTGGGGAGCGGGGTGGGGTGGGGTGGGTGCCTTGAAACGAACATGTTTATTTCACTCAATAAGAATCGATTTGAGTCTTAATCAGCGCGTGTGTGTGTAAAGGCAAGTAATTTATGCAAACAACTAAATAGGTAACTATGAGGACCGAGGGGTGTCATTCCACCTTGGTTAGTGATACAGAGGCGATGTTAGTTCTAAAGGATGTCACAGGGTATCGTCTAACATATCCAGTGAAGTTCTCTGATGAAAGGCAGGTCGTTTCTGCCTAAAACGAAAACTGGTAAATTTGAAGCCCAAAGGGGTACCATTCCACATGGTATGCGCCCGCCAGGTCTATCAACACTTTCAAACCCCCAATGGTAACATCCTAGACCAAGTATGGTTGTGATCTGATCATCTAGGCACAGTCGCAGTTAAAATATCCATATTGTAAATCCCCATTCATTCTTATGGGGCTAATTTCCATGCATTTGGGTCAAATGTCAAAAGGTAATATCACCTTTTAGGTGAGCAGACATCTTCAGGACCATAATGGCAACATCTTGACCAAGTATGGAAGTGATCCGATGAAAACTCTACGTGTAGTCGCACATCAAAGATCACTATTGAAAATCCCCATACATTTCCTAAGGGACTTTTTGCCCACGAAAAGGTGGGTAGCTTGAACACTTTTTGGTAGATTCAAATTCTGTTGAATAGCACACGATTCCAGGATGAGTAGCGGAAGTTGACCACGTTTGGAGTTGATCGGATTAAAACTGTAGGAAATGCAGTCCACACATTTCAACCGATAATAAATAAAGAAAGAAAGAAGCGGAAGAATGATCCCGAGTGATTTTAATAATATTATTATTAGAGTGGGAGCGCAGACTGGTTATTCATGTAAAAAGGACCAACATCGTTGACATCATGAAATGATCGGATTTGCTACAGATATCCCAAAATGCATTGCTGCCGCGTCTGGGTGTGTGTTTAAACTCCCATCTCGCCGCTGACGTGTAGGGGGTGATACAATTAAAAAACCCATCTTACATTCTAGCAATGGTACAAAGGGATTGGTCACAAGTTCGAACAACTTACTTTTAGCCGTCTCCCTAGTACAGATGTATTATAAGGTAGCAGTTATAGGCCTATACTCACAAACCTAAATACATAATACATATTAACACACAAAGTTGCTTTATTTAAGGGGATCGTGGCACGGATAACATATTAGTGTCAAATGCTTCAATAGACTTCCACGTGTATTGATGGCCCAATGTTAGCAATTTTAGGACTTTTTGCCCGCCAGTAGCCCCCAAAGTCACCTCTCAAAGTGGGGGTAGGGTGGGGGCACAACGTGGCGCATATGGAGTGAGCGAGGGGGGGGGGGGAGAGAGAGAGAGAGGGAGGACAAATGAGCTAACATCTGGATATCCCAAAGTCATCATATGGTACTAACTTACATCACCATCCAGGCGTTGATAAGGTTTCACTTTGTACTTACTGACGAAGCAAGTAGTATAGGGTGGGGCTGTTCGTTATTGTTCTTCCCAGCAGGAGGTCTTCGAGAACAATGGGTTTTTCAAGAGAACAAAAGAAAAGCTTGCGGAATGGAATGTTGAGAACAATGGCGCACAGAATGCCACGCATTCTAGAGAACAATGACGACTATAACGCCACGTTTTTCTCGATAACAATGACGCACAGCCGCACATGTAGATTCACTCTGGAATGTTCTATTATTTTGAATTAGTTAACCCTTAAAAGTTTAAAAGTTGTGTATTTTACGTTTAAATGTAGTGGCGGCGCTCCCCCTTCCGTGGTTATCTACCATTGTAAAAATAATAGAGTTTGATGAGTGATAATAGTAGAGAGTAATGTGAAATAATAGAGTTTAAGAGGTGGTCTGATAATGGAGGTCGTAGGAGGATGAGGAGGAGGAGGAGTTTGAGGATGAATGCAATGCCGGCCGGCCTTCGCCTGGCGCTGTTCTCCGCATGTATTTAAGTGCTCCTGTCTAGTTCGCTGTCGCTGTGTGTGCTTTTATAAAGAAACGTATAGAGATTTTAAGAGAATAATTAAAAAAACCATTTTATATTAACGAGGAGTAAATTGCGTTAAAGACATAACAAAATGGCAGATAATTTAAGCTCCGATATTAAAGAATGTGAAGATGCTGTTAATGTGATTTTGCAGCAGATGCGTGACACTTATGCGGCAAGATTACAACCCTATTCACCTGATGAAGATGTGGAGCACCTTTTAAATCTGGGTTCTATGTTGTATGAACCCAACTTTTCAATTCCGCACGTATCTGATGAACATAACGACATTGCATTACGCGAAGTCATTCCTGAATTGTCTGATACCGATGCTGATTTTTTCAATTATTTGGACGATTTATACGATTATGATGTAATCATACCTGAGCAACCTGCTTCTATCGATGATCAAACCATACATACTATAACTGAACAATCTATTCCTGATCTGAGTACCGTACCATCATCATTTGTTAATTATCCTCATATCGTATGTGACGTAATTGATTCTAATTATTCGACCGATGTACGTGATGGACACAATCTAAATTTAATTGACGTTGTGCCTTTCGCTAATGGCCTATCTCAGGATTTAGTATGCCTTCTTAATGATTATGATGTAAATTTATTCGACGATGCATCCCTTCTTGACTTTCTTGTGCCTTCATCTAATGACCTATCTCAGGATTTAGCATGCCTTCCTAATGATTCCGACCTAAATTTATTTGATAACGCGCCAGTTCCTGTCTGTATTGAGCCTACTGCTAATGGCATATCACAGGGTTTAGTATGCTTTCCTAATGATTATGACCTAAATTTATTTGATAACGTGCCAGTTCCTGTCTGTATTGAGCCTACTGTTAATGGCATATCACAGGATTTAGTATGCCTTTCTAATGATTACGATCTAAATTTATTTGATAACACGCCAGTTCCTGTATGTATTGAGCCTTCTACTAATGACATATCACCAGAATTATCATGCCTTCCTAACGATTCCGACCTAAATTTATTTGATGCTATGCCAGTTCCAGACTGTATTGTGCCTTCAGCTAATGACACATCGCTGGATTTATCATGTCTTCCTAACGATACCGACCTAAATTTACATGATGATGTGTCGGTCTGTATTGCGCCTACGGCTAATGACTTATCACTGGATATAGCATACCTTCCTAATGATTCTGCTTATCGCATCGATGATCCTACTCATCAACCTCTTATTGACACGTGTGCAAATCATTCGACAGATGAAATTAGTCTCATCGCTGATGAAATCAGTCGATGTATATCAGAAAATATAGTGCCTACAGATGATCTACTTAATCATTATTTGCAACACTATGAGCACGCATAAATCGGAGGGTCGGTAGTTGATTATACCGACTATATATCTGTGGAGACTGTTCGCAAATACTGCAGTAAAAAGTTTCATCTCGAAGGTACTGAATATAATGTATCTTTTAAAAGTTATCCTATAGCCGATACACCACTTTCTCATTCTGAGTTCGTGTCAGGAATCTTTCAATCTTTGCTCGATATGTATAGCGAATATAGTAATGTTCAGTCAAATGATCACGTGAGAATCGAGTTGATTCACCCTTCTTTGGAAATGCCAATAGCGATTTTAGGCTATGGAATGAAATTACACCTGAAATGATTTTAGAATCAGTGGAAAAAGTCATTCAGTCAAATACCGATTGTAGGTTATCAGAGGGATTTGAATTTCACGTTTTTCGTGTAGAGGACTACAACTCGGGTGGGCGAAATGATACTCTCCTAGGTGGGAGCGATTCTAGACATTTAAATTTATTAAATTTACATTCATCTGATTTAGATGCGTACATGCATATAAAAAAA
The DNA here is from genome assembly GCA_034401795.1 of Chaetoderma sp. LZ-2023a. Classification (NCBI taxonomy): domain Eukaryota; kingdom Metazoa; phylum Mollusca; class Caudofoveata; order Chaetodermatida; family Chaetodermatidae; genus Chaetoderma; species Chaetoderma sp. LZ-2023a. The sequence goes on from CM067362.1 coordinate 52,982,705, forward strand.
TGTATTATACCTGTATGCGTCGAATATCCATTCTGTTTCACGGCAGGAATATTTTTAGGAATAAAATTTATTGAGAAAATGAACAAATTAATCTCTCCAAAAGAATGGTGTAATTTGATACGTAATAAAACATATTTGACGCATATGGCGCGTGAATATCATACAGCTTGTAGTATTCCTGTACGCGAAATTAATAGTACTGATTGGAACACATTTCAGGAACATTTTCGCAATCAATTTTCTATTCAAGTCTACTCAGAGTCAACGCATGAACGCCTATTCGGTTGCGCTTCCCCGAGTTTACCACGCATAAATCTTATGCATTCAGAATGTGATAATCATATATCCTTAATCACGTCTATGGCTGCATTTCTTATGGTACGTAATTACTGTACGCGGTGTAATGCGTCATACTCTAATGATCACTCATGCTCTGTGCGCTGTCGTAGTTGTCAGACACTTTATTCTGATAAAGGATCTTGTACCTCTGCAGACGCTACGCATAAGATAATGTGTACTGATTGTCATCATAAGTTTTATAACCATCAATGTATGTCGAACCACCTCTCTAATGGGACCTGCAAAATGGTTACGGCTTGCCCCCACTGTTTCAGTCGCATACGTAAAGATGACGATGAACACGTATGCGGTATGACAAAATGTCACACGTGTAAAGAAAAGTATGATATTACTGAAAATCATACGTGTTATCATAAAGTAATTGAAGAACCTATTATGTCATTATCCCACGCATGCACTATGCGTACGAATGCCGACAATTGTAGTTACGAATGTTTTCAAAAATACATCATTTACGGTACAGAAACATATTTATCGCCTATCGACAGTAGCAATACTAATATTCTAGCCGAGCATAAAGTAAATCTCGTGGTTGCCAACATATGTTGTGATGCGTGCCTCGAGCAACCGCTCGAAGATGATTGCTCTACATGTCATCGAGGCACGAATTATGGATATGTTCGCTTTGACGGGTTAGACGCTGTGGATCAGTTCGTTAGATGGCTGACACGTGTTAAGGCTGCGCGTGTCGGTAAAAAAATTGATAGAAAATATGTTTTCTCTGACTACTTGGTGATCGCACACAACGCTCGTGCCTATGATTCTCTTTTACTCCTTCAATGCATTTGCAAAACCACTAATACGCATCTTAAACCTTCAAATATTATCATGCGCCGTCGTTCAGTTCTCTCATTTGACGTAGGTACTATTCGGTTTATCGATTCAATTAACTTTTTTCCCCTTTCATTACGTAAGGTGGGCGATGCTTTTAATCTTTCTGTTCGAAAGGGGACATTTCCCCATCAGCTCAACATGCCTCAATATTGGGGTAAGGTAATACCATTTCCCGAGAGGGAGATATTCTGTCCATAAAATATGAATGCGAATGAATTAATCAAATTTGATCGATGGTACAACGAGCAGATATCTAGACACGAGTGCTACAATGTCGATAAAAATCTCATCGAATATTGTAATGATGACGTAACCGTATTACGTTTAGCCATGTCTAGATTTAAGACTTTATTTACTGAATCGACGGATGGTCAAAACCCATTTGTAACAGGGATAACGCTAGCCAGAGCATGTAATGCGGCATATCGCCCTTTATGGCTTCGACCTGAGAGCGTACAGACTATACCCGATTTCTCACTAAGAGCAAAACGTGCTTATAGTGTTTTGGGTGTAGAATGGATGGAATGGGTCAGTCAATGCGAGGGTCGCCAAATCGCGCGTGCGCTAAATGGCGGTGAACAGAAAATATGCGGACATTATGTGGATGGAATTGATGTATCTGAAAATATTCTTTACGAGTTCTTAGGTTGTAAGTTCCACGGACACAAGTCTGCTTGTTGCGGTGATAAGCGTGATACGACATATACACCATATGGCGATCAGACATATGAAGAAGCATATTCCGCGCTTCAATGTCGCATTTCTTTATTTGAATCACATGGATATACAGTGAGAATTATGTGGGAATGCGACTTTAAGAAAAAAATAAGTCGCTGATTCCTCCGAGCTAAATGATTTTATCACCGAATTCGACTTAGCACACCCAATATCACCACGTGATGCGCTATTCGGTGGTCGTACATCCGCGATTCGTTTATTTATGGAAGCGGATGAGCATACAACACTCGAATATTTAGACTGCGTTTCCATGTATCCTTCAGTGATGAAACAATGTTGTTTTCCAGAAGGGTCATATACGGTTCTAAGAGCCGATGACTTGAGTGATAAGACGGTGCATGACTTCTTTGGTCTTATTAAATGCAAAGTCCTTCCACTTCGTGATTTATACTTTCCCGTGCTACCTGCTCGAATAAATTTGCGCCTCATGTTTGTACTATGCATCAAATGTGCAAAAAATGAACAATCTTCTGTATGCAAACATACGGAAGAACAGCGCAGTTTATGCGGAACATGGACTACTCCAGAGTTACAGTTAGCTATACGCAACGGTTATGTCATTAAAAAAATGTATGAAGTATGGCATTATCATGCATCATCGCAATATGAGCTGCATGGCGATGATGTGTTATTTTCAGAATACATTAACCGTTTTCTGAAAACAGGAAAGTAGCAGTTATCCTGATTGTGTCGGTAGTGAGAGTGAAAAGGCGAATTACATGGCTGACTATTATAAACATGAAGGAATACAACTCGACCTGCCAAAATATTGTATAACCCGTGTTTGCGCTTTGTCGCTAAATCCTGTTTGAATATTTTGTGGGGACGATTTTCTCTTCGTGATCATAAAAAGAATAGCATGATATCAACACGTAAAGGTCTACTCTCCCTTCTGAATGATAAAAGTAAAACTGTAGGCTCCATTACATTCCTGAATGATAGTCTTCTAATGACCTCCTATTCGGTCAATGATAAGTACGTTCAGTCACCATTAAATACCAACTGTATTCTTGCATCTTTCGTGACAGCCTATGGCCGAATAAAACTGTACAAAGTCTTGTCCTTACTCGGACGCCGCGTAGCCTATCATGATACGGATTCGGTGGTATTTAGTACACGTGAAGGTGAGCCGACCATTCAAGAACGAAGTGGGTATCTAGGTTCTTGGCGAGTGAAATCCCCTCCGATTACGAATTAACAAGATTTTGCGCACTCAGTCCAAAAAAATTACAGTTATGAAACGAAGCATCGAGGCGATCCATCGATCGTTAAACAGGTGACGAAGGTTAAAGGTTTAACGCTCGGTACCCAACAATCAAAACAAGTTAATTTTGATACAATGAAAAAATCCATTGAACAAATTATAAATGATGGTGGAATTACAGATAGTAATAGTGTACTATTAAGCTATCCATCAAAAATCACGTGCACCAATCATTTTAGAATTCTTTCAGTAAATAGCAGTAAGATTTTCAGACCCGTCTTTAAAAAACGTATTTTGAAACTGGGAGATTTATCATCAGTACCATACGGTTACACTAGTGTAATATAAATAGCAACAGTGCACTTTTTTTCAGTCAGTACATAAACAATGTCGGTGTCATCCATGTCCGCCGAAGCCGCACTAGCTGCTCGCGCTATGATAACAAATATTGCTAGTCTGTGTAACGATCATAAGGATAAGATGCGTACGTTGATTATGAGGAGCATGCGGTTCGCTTTAAGAGATGACAAAATTAATGCTGGAAGAATTATACTCATGTCTGAAATTAGCAAGGGTTTATTAACCGAATATGGGATAGACATAGTGCATCGGGTTCGCGTATTATTGCTGCGAAGCTACATTAATCGATGTCTTTCTCATTCATAACTTATGCTTAGTTATCGCACACATTACAATCCTTGTATTACCGCAAAAATATTATGACTGAAAGTTGTTGTCATCCACCATGAACGTACAGTCAGATAGTTTTCAAAATATTTTGTGCATCCAGCGATAATACTTTAGACTTTAGTGTATCGAGCCTCTCAGCCGTGTAATGGTTAAAAGTTGGTCGTGCGTGTTATTGCTCATAAAGTGTGCGACGGTAGAAGATGGTGTCTTGTGCCGCGTGAATATGTACATTACTGATCGAACAAATGCGCTCCATAAATTCAAATTAAGCGCATCTATGTACGTCATTGTAATGCACGTGCTCCTCTGTACGCCATTGTATGCATGGTATTTACGCCAGATGTCATTCAATCCGTGTGTGGCTGTTCGTTATTGTTACTAATGATATATAAATGCATCAGTTTCACGCTATGATTATTCGTTCTCCACGATGTCGTCTGATCCTTGCTTTAAATATTTAAATCGCTCGGCGTTTTGGTGCGATCATGGTAATTCACGTAAAGCGCGAACAATACGTTTTGGTGAAAAGTGGTGTATCGATCTACGGCAGTTTCATCCTGATGGTTATCCCACTAAACGTGGATTATATCTTAGTGTAGCAGCGTTTAAATAGCTGTTACAGATCATACCCAATCTTGACGACGCGGTAAAACGTGCGCGCAAAAAAAGAAGGCATACTATTTACATATTCTTTGGACAATTATGTTCGTATTTCTATCTGTGACGAATTTCCGTGTATTGACATACGCTATTTTTTCTGCTCTGACGCAGAACCACGTGCCACACGTTGTGGATTATACCTGCAAGACAACGAGTGGGAATTATTGAAACAGAACTCGAGTAATTTGCTGGCAGCATTACCTAACTTTTACGCACCACCCAACATGAGCGGTGACGAGTTGTTTAGCACGATACCTCAGTGCTTTTACGGTGTGAAAAAGCGAGAACATGAATAACATTCCAACCACTAGTGATTCCGCAGAGATGTCTAATCACGATATGCTTACTACGGACGCTATATACCTCGATGAGGTTTTAAGCGATGACGAACTAAATCTGGTCGATGACGATACCGTCAAATTGTGTCAATATTGTAAAACTATGGGTCATCCACACCACTATTGCCCTACGGATCATGTGCAAATGATTAGTCAGAAATTATTCGCATCCATGCTGTGTGAAAAGATACATTCGTTGGTTGTGCGAGATTGTTACGGATGTCTAGTAAATCATCCAAGTCAACGTGAACATTCATGTTTAGGGATTGATGTTGACCGTAATCTAATTGACAATTTTGAACTGTATAATGAGGCGGCATTATTAGAAATGGACGAAGACGAATATTGCGCTCGACTAGCCTGCCATTACTATATATGCGAACATTGTACTGATCTGTACCATATGTGTATGACGGAATGGGATAGGTACATTGTGGATGTAATATATAAAAAAAACAGATGTTGGAGCCATAACCATAATTAATATTAATTTATTTAGTTTTATTTAAAATTAATCACGTGTTTTTAAGCATTATAACACGAGGATAATTTTTAATAAAATCAAATACGTATTTTATTTTAAAAAATAACTAATTAATTGTTTTATTTTGTCAATCGTAGCTTTGTAAAATATGATGTATTTGGTGTGTTTTTTCATATCTTTGTAACGATATGTATTATTGATAGTAATAGCACCTAGCTCTCTATCTCTTTATCTGTCGCTAGCGACTCGCTATTCACTCCCCCGCCTCCTCCGCATGCATTGGTATGCCCGCTTTTCACTTGACAGAGGCACTTGATGGTGTGTGCCATCGCTATTCTTTAGAGAAGAATGGTCCAGGTGAATGAATGATAGAGTGAGCTGAATAGCGCATGCTTAAATAAAACACCGTTAGATGGTTTTTTGTTCAATTTCATGACAAAATATTCACTGAATATTGTGTTTATTTTTGTAACTATTTAAATATGTTATGGATTCGTCGCACAAGTATCTGATGTCATGATCATACACTTAAATGTTCATAGCATTTCTGCTCCATAGCGTGTATATGACGACACAATTCTTAAATGTACATAGCATTTCTCATACGTCACCAGTATCTGACGTCACAATCATAGTATTTCTCCTAATTTTATGATACAATTTTTAAATGGACATAGCAGTCCTCCTATGTCTCGAGTATCCGAGGTCGCAATCATAGTATTTCTCCTAATTTTACATCACAATTCTTAAATGTACACAGCATTTCACCTATGAGTATCTGACGACGCAATCATAGCATTTCTCCTAATTTTACGTCACAATTCTTAAATGGACACAGCATTTCTCCTGCATTACGAGTATCTGACTTTGCAATCATAGCATTTCTCCTAATTTATGGGACATTCTTAAATGGACATAGCATTTCTCTTACGTCACGAGTATCCGATGTCACAATTCGTAATGTACGCTAACCATCAAGCATTGATAAGGTATTCGCAGAAGAGTAACTACATATTACATCGTAGTGATGGTTCACACACGTCCACGTACGCCTAAGGTATATAGATATATATATATATATATATATATATATATATATATATATATGCGCATGAGTGTATACCTTCTTAGTCGTACATGGACATACATGTGACGACGCTATGGCATCAATGCTTGACTGCAATACGACGTTACGTCACCCATTTACTATGATTGTATGCGGTCCAACACAGTGCGGTAAAACTGAGATGATAAAAGCACTAATAAGAGATCCCTATGCCATTACTCCCCCTCCACAGAGGATTGTGTACTGCCACGGTGCGTGGCAAGATGGGTATAACGATTTGGCGAAAGAAGTTGAATTTAAAGAGGGTGTGAATCTTGAACTAGACAGAATTTGCAGAACATTGGTGGTGCTCGATGATTTGATGAATAAATGCGACGAGAATGTAGCTGACCTATTTACAAAACGTTCTCACCATGAGAATTGTAGCGTAATATTTGTCGCACAAAATCTGTTTCACAAGTCTCGCAATCAACGCGACTTATCAGTTAACTGTCACTACATGGTATTGTTTAAGAATCCCTGTGATGCGTCATCCATTCGTCCTTTATCTAATCAGATGTACCCAGGCAATACAAAGTATTTGATCGAATCACTCATATCTACTCCTAGATTTGAAACAGACGACACCTGAAAATATCAGACTCTGTTCATCTGTTCATCCGAAGGAGGGGTGCTACGTTTACATACCTAAGAAAAATGGCATCACGTAAAACGGAACAGCATTTACCTATGCTGCAATATTTGGCTAAAGTAAAGCCTTCAATCAGAAATGATGTAATCAAACAGTATTCGAATGAATTGGTGGATGTACTATGCGAATCATGCCTAAATGTATTACGTGGGGAATGTTCATCTCACTAAAATAAGATACAAGCAGCTGGTAAATACAAAGCGAAAATGCGTACGCTGACTAGTCGCGGTGTGCCATATGCACGTAAAAGAAAATTGTTACAAACAGGCGGATTTTTAGGCGCCTTATTACCAGCGGTGATCAGTACGCTAGCACCATTAATTGGTAAACTGTTCACGTGAAAAGATGGAACATACACGTAAGATGGCACTAGTTCCTCACGAATTTATAGGTAATTTAAATGAACAGAGTAAAATATCGTTGCTACAGACAGATCCATCGATACGTAAAGCTATTAGTCTCGACAACGAGATATCCAATATATTAACCAGACACGATTTGACTGAAAATGAAAAAGCAAAATCATATTCGCAAGTATTGGATAAGTATAGGCATTACTAGCAGCAAACGCAAGGACAACAACAACAATATCAACCATTACCTCTACAACCCATAACTAACTACGATGCACTGCCCGCACAAATACTTGAAAGTACGATGAGGGGAATACCAAAAACGTACAAGACAAAAGCCAGTGGAGTAATTGATATTTTACATACGGTTCCTGAACGTTTTCACGTTAATGATTTGGGCAGAGTGACAATAGAGGGTATGTTTTTCCCAAAAGGTAATGTACTCAACCTGCTTACAAACGTAGTAGTGCATGGGCGTAAACCTCTTATGGCTGGTATGTGTGATCAAGCGGAGGGAAAGTTTCTTAATCTGTTACACGACCTAAACATACCCCGCAGATTTGTAGGGCAAGAGAAAACGATGAGACAGATATATAATGGTGCAGAAAAGGATGTTAGCGCCAGTGAGTACGCGTCTACGCCCGTGAGCAAAAGAATACGTAGAAAGAGTACTCTAGCGGACATCAGGAAGAAAAAGCGGCATTCAATTCCGGTGTGGGTAAATTTAGATAAGTCATGAATGATGCTAAATTGGCGAAAGTATATTTTGATCCGAAACATTACGCGTCTTTTGGTGGGAAAGAAAAACTATATAATGCGTTCAAAGGTAAAATACCTCGCAACTACATCGACAAATGGTTAAAACACCAAGAAGTATATACCCTACACAGACCGCGGAGAGCAAAGTTTGACAGACGAAAAATAAGAGTTTCAGCCGTTGATGAACTATGGCAGGCAGATCTATGCTCGATGGGCATGCTGGCAAAAGAGAACAACAATGTGTTATATTTGCTATGCGTAGTTGATGCCCTTTCAAAATATGCATGGGTGGAACGCCTGTTTAGTAAAACGTCGTCGGCAGTCAAGAAAGGGTTAGAATCAATATTGGAGCATACTGAGCGTCGCCCACACACTATTCAAACAGACAAAGGGGGTGAGTTCGTAAACCGTGTAATGAAAAAATATTTGAAAGATAATGGAATACATTTCTACACTTCTCAAAATGAAACGAAAGCGGCAATGGTAGAGCGTTTTCAATGCACACTGAAGGGTCGAATATACAGATACATGATGCATAAAAATACACGAAAGTATATAGATGTATTACTCAGTTTAGTTACAGCGCACAATAACACAACACATTCCAGCATGGCTCGTACCGAAGTCGACCATAGTACGGAGTTAATCGCATGGAGAAATATGTATGGAAAGAAGACGAAGAAATGTTCCAAATCTAAAAACAGCCCTACTCAAGGCAACCATGTTAGAATATCACAAGCAAAAATGCCATTTGAAAAAGCATATCGCGGGCAATGGAGTCGCGAATTGTTTAAGGTGCGTGAGATGCTTACAGACAAATATCCATACTTATATAAATTAGAAGACTATGGAGGTGACCCGATTATTGGTACTTTTTATCGTGATGAGATACAGCAAGTGATAGAAGAAAATGATAAAGAGTATGCCATGGAAAAAATACTTAAAAGTAGAAAAAATAAAAAGGGACAACGCGAGTATCTGGTAAAGTGGCTCGGTTACCCGGCTAAGTTTAACACGTGGGTTAATGAACTAAGTACTATACATCATTGACAATGGATGAATATATGGAGAGAAGATCGGATCAGAGCATGTGGCGAATGCTGGGTTCGCGAGTACCGAAAGAAGAAGTAGTATACCTAGCTCAAATTATAATAATTTATATCGTAACTATTACATGTATCGTGAATCTGAGTATACAAAATGGGCAATCAGGCATATGGATATCGCTTTTGAGTGGATGTCCAGGGTATATATTGCCTAGTCCGCGCATAAAGACGGCCATACATCATTTGACTCAAAATGAATGAAGATCAGTTTTACATAACGCTTCCGAGCAATAGTAGTACCCAGTTCTTTCCAGACAATAAGATAGCAGAGTTTCGAACACGTCTGCAAACTCCATTAACATTAGATGGCGAATGGGAAGTGGGCCTCTCGAGTGTGTTATATCCGAGAAGTTGGCTTACTATTGCGGAGGAATGTTTTGTACAAATATACGCATTTACTAAGAAGAAGACAAAGAAGAAGAAGAAAAAAGATAGCGTTGCGTCAAAAGAAATTAGCAAAGATGTTGCCAGCACGTCAGAAATAGAAAACACATCAGCTTTTCCACTAGTTTTAAAAGATGGTTTCGGTAATCCACGTACTGCTGATCGGGGAAAACGGTTACGAAATGCTCAGGGAAAAGATGCGCAAAATGATAAAACAAATAATAACGGTAAAAAACGTTTATGTAGAAGCGAAAATTATTATTATATGCAAACAGAAGCTCCATTTATTAATGTACCTAAAGGGTACTATGCCGTAAAAAATATGGTAGACTATCTAAATGGCCAGATAGAGAGCAAGACAAGATTTAGACACAAAATTTCTTTTCAATTTTTACTTGCATCGCGCGAATCTAGTTTCTCTCACAGTTAAAGATAATTACGCTATACGTTTAGGTAGAGATGTAGCAAATTTAATTGGATTCGAAGGAGGAAAAATACATATGGGACCTATAGACTTTAAAGAATCATTTCGTTCAAATCGTGAGGGTGGTCCTACGACCACATATATATACTGCGACGTGGTCTCACACGGCATGGTAGGCGATACTTCCGCACCGCTACTCAGAGTGATACCCGTTTCTAGTACAGATGGAGGAAAAGATATATGTCAGTGGACGTTTCCTGATATTCAATACCATACTGTGTCAAAGAACTACATCGATACTATTGGAATACTTATAACGGATAGAACTGGCACCAATGTCCCATTCAAGGACGGGGCATCGCCGAGTGTACTCTGTTTGCATTTCAGATGATGACGACAACGATAATGAGAGGGATGTTAAGAGGGCCAATTAGAGGAAGAACAAACGTGCCAGCGCTGGCTCGTTACTACGCGAGTCAAGCGGGTCATGGACGTATTCCAGTTTTTGTAGGCACGCGATACCAATCAGGACATGGACTTGGTAATATCTTAGGTGGTCTATTACGTTCAGCAATACCTTTCGCAAAAAATGTGGCTAAATCTGTAGGTAAACAAGCTCTTAGTGCTGGAATCGGACTAGCTGAGGACGTAATGGCTGGGAAAAATGTTAAAACGGCATTAAAATCGAGAGCAGGTGGTGTTGCCAGGTCTTTGATACCGGAAGCTTTAACAGCGGTGCGAGGTGGTTTAAGACCACGTCAACCTAAACGTAAAAAGAGGAATAATACACGTAATGCTCAGTCAATGCGTGCGATACCGAAGAGGAAGGGTCGCAATAGACGTTAGAGAAAACAAGCTGATATCTTTAATTAACAAACAACATGGAACTTAATCAGATCTGCGAGTGCTCAAAGAGCAAATTAGACATTTTTCAGATGCGTCCCATAGTGACGACATTGGAGTCTGCAAAATGGGAACTGTTTCAGCCTGTATCTAGTTTATCAGATAGTGGACCGATCGAGTTTTACGTCAGTGGCTCTGCTGATAGATATTTAGATCTTACGCAAACTTATCTTTTGATTAAAGTTAAGCTAGTAAAGCTAGATCGAAATGGTGATGAAAAGACACTCAAGGCGAATGACCTGATAGCTCCTGCGAACAATCTTTTGCAAACAATGTTCTCACAAGTGGATGTTTTTTGAATGGAAAGCGTGTCAGCGACTCGAACAAAAATTATGCTTTCCGCTCGTACATCGAGACATTACTAAATTATGGCAGCGATGCCGCATCCTCGCATCTACAACTTGCTGGATGGAAAATAGATGATGCCGGCGAATTTGATAATATCGCCGATACTAACTTAGGTTTTCAAGCGCATAGAAGAATAATGGAGCAGAGTAAAATGGTGCAATTAATAGGCCGCATACACAGTGATATGTTTCTGCAGGACCGATTCCTGCTCAGTTCCGTTGATTTAAGAGTACGCCTACAGAGGAGTAATGATGCATTCGCCATTATGAAGGAGTGAGGCCTAAATTGAAAATAATGTCGGCTAACTTATTTGTACGCAAAGTTATCCCATCATCAGATCTGCTAGTGGCACACGCCGTTACTCTGAGACAGACAAGCGCGAAATATCCTATTTGCAGGGTAGTGTGTAAGACTTTTACAGCACCTAGCGGTGTTATGAGCATCGATAGAGATAATATATTTATTGGTCAGCTACCTACTAGAGTATTATTCGCTTTTGTACCTAATGATGCCTATAATGGTGTGGTGCATAAAAATCCGTTCAAGTTTGATAACAATAACACTACCTATGCTACATGTTATATAAATACGTCCTTCGTTTAGCGATGACATTTACTCGGACGCTTATTTCTCACTATTCAGCGGTACTGGGGCATTATTCAAAGACCGTGGCTACCTGATAAATAAGACTCAGTTCAGACATGGAACCACATTGTTCGCATGGGATTTTATGCCAGCTCTAGCTGATTCAGAACATCGCTACCCTACACGCACTGGTTAGCTAAGAGTGGTCTTCCATTTTTCTCAAGCACTTGCCGCTACAACCAATGTAATTTGCTATGCTGAATTTGATGGTACGATAGAAATTGGATCAGACTTTAACGTATTAACAGAGTATTAACAAATATGTTGAATACATTTGAAATAGAGGATCTATTATTCGGCGACAATAAAACGAGTGAACACTTTCTCGGCATTTTTCCAATTGACAATGTACCCGCACATATTAACTATCTCCCGGCCTCATTAGTAATAAACACGCATCCCAGTAATAAATCCGGACAACATTGGGTGGTGGTTTATTACAGTAGAAATGGAAATGCTGAACACTTTGATCCATATGGAAGACACCCTTCTGATGGAAGAATGATATCAAATGTACAAAATGGACACCGTGCGCGTGTTTATTATTACAACAATGTACGTGTTCAACCATCCATGATGACAACTTGTGGATATTATTGCGTATATTTCTTATACTATCGTTCGAGAGGTGTACAAATGAAACACATATTATGGGCCCTAAGAAACAGAGACAAAAATGACCATATTTAATGTATAATTATTTATGTACTATGTTTACTTTTTAATTAACGTGAATAAATGTCGCTAATATTTATCATAAGAAAAATGCATGTGTCAATAAAAAATACATTTATTTTGTAAAAATATGTTTTTATTTCTTCGTGTTCCCTTCTCACCCCTCACCCATCCCCAATTATCGCTATTTTGATATAAAAAAAAAATTTATATGGTACAAGGCATACCACAATGATCCAAAGAACCGTAATTAATCGTATTCACATCGCGACAATGACAAAATGAGGACATATTTGAATACAGAGGAAACCATATAATGTGCTCTGTAATTGTACCCTGCGTATCAATTCCAGTTTTCTATAACTGGAATGTCATTCAAACATGGTGCGATAGTAATGTTTTGTAAACTGATGATGTTAAGCGGTGGAGAAAAAACATGTGACCGAAATAAGGGCGTGTTCAGATTGGAAAGATAGTTTTACTGACAGCTCATATTTTAGCTATAAAAGCGAAATGCGCGCGACTAGTAAGGCATACAGCTTTTTTGAATTTGACAAAACACGTAAAATGGAATCTCAATTATGCGATCGATGGAGAACGATAGGTTCTATGCCTACTAATTGCGGTTGCATCCAATGGAACCAATATAAAGAGGTTGCAGTACGACAACCATTTGCAATGTTATTGCGTGATATCCGTAACCGCTGGAGAGAATATCTAGCGGATCCGGACGAACGCAATTACAACAAATGGTTGCATATGAAGTACCAACTTCGTAATGATTGTTGTATGTGTATGTCATGCAAACAAAACAGAAGTTATCGTTTGCATTTATTGATATAAAAATATTTACGTTAGCAAAATAAAAAATAAGAAAAATAGGCCTCTTTTTTAAGGGGCCACCAAAAACCAAAATGATGTTACATACACCCACACACAAACGGGTACATAAAAAAGACGCACGCATGCACGACATACACGCATAGGGGACAGGGAAAAAGGGAACACGGGTGACAAGGGGCATGCGCGTAGAACCACGCACGTGTCATCACGCGCGTATTGTAACATGTGTGAGGGTATGCGCAGTACATGCGTGTGTTGGTGCATCATGTGCGTGCGTGTGTGTGTGGGTATGTATGCGGAAAAAAAAGAAAAAAAAGTAGGACACCCTTGTGGATGATGGATCAGTAACAGATGTCCAATGAAACAGACGCATTCAACCACATATTCCACCATGGGTGAAGCCTTTCGTCGTGGTACATAACAACGACATTATTAGTTCGTGAGGAAACAGGCATTGACAAAATCTAACATCGCATGACCTTAAAGCGAATGAAGCGGACATGTTTAATGGTAATATGAGTAATGCGCGAACACACCATAAATATGCATAAAGCACTCGTGCACCAAAACGTGATATTCTAATAATTACCCAAGGGAATTAGTACATATGTCCACTCGGCTAAGAACTAGGAAACGCTGCGATATTGTATCCAGTGCTCAAAGCTGTACACATTCGCAACTACAAAGTGAAATCTCCTAGCGAGTCGGTGAAAATCATGTAGTACGAGACTTGAGGTACTAGTACGTTCTTTCATTATTAACACATGGTATGTTTGTATCTCGATTCAAGCTTGATCTCACGGCTATTCAAAACATATGGTTAAATCATACGCAACAAATAATCTTTTTAGCATAAGTACGCTCTACATACTATTCTATAAACGGAACCCTCAGAGATATAATGACCCCATTTTAACCATCGTATCTAAAACGATTGACGTTACTGCAAAGTATTTAAAAAACAATTTGTGCGTAATGGCGGTTAAAAGTCAATCAAAATATTCAACAAAAATAGTTTTACTAATAACGTTAGCGACGTCAAATTAATTTCAAAATATTCAACAGTTTACCTGTATGGTATCGATGAAAATGAGATATATAGTCATCAGTATTAGGGTTAACGTCTTTTTGAACCCAGGATGCAATCCATCACCACCAAGTCTTGGTTTCCATTCCAACCGAACATACCATTAATACAAGATTATTTTTAATATTTTGTTGCTAATCTGTCTGGTAGCTGTTGCTAAGACAGTAACAGCTTACAGACAGTCTCTAAATATTCTACAGTTTACTAATGACGTTAGCGACGAAACAGTCAAATTATTTTCAAACAGCAATACCGTAATTCCTCATACATCCTCCTCCTCCTACGACCTCCGTTATCAGACCACCTCTTAAAATCTGTTTTGTTACTAATCTATCTGGTAGCTATTGCTAAGACAGTAACAGCTTACAGGCAGTCTCTAAATATTCTACAGTTTACTATCAGACCACCTCTTAAAATCTATTTTGTTACTAATCTGTCTGGTAGCTGTTGCTAAGACAGTAACAGCTTACAGGCAGTCACTAAATATTCTACAGTTTACTAATGACGTTAGCGACGAAACAGTCAAATTATTTTCAAAATATACATCAATACCGTAATTCCTCATACATCCTCAACCTCATACGACCTCCATTATCAGACCACCTCTTAAACTCTTAAAAAATTATTTTACATTACTCTCTTATTATTTTTACATTATCTACCACGGTAGATAACCACGGAGGGGGGAGCGCCGCCACTACATTTAAACGTAAAATACACAACTTTTAAACTTTTAAGGGTTAACTAATTCAAAATAATAGAACATTCCAGAGTGAATCTACATGTGCAGCTGTGCGTCATTGTTATCGAGAAAAACGTGGCGTTATAGTCGTCATTGTTCTCTAGAATGCGTGGCGTTCTGTGCGCCATTGTTCTCAACATTCCATTCCACAAGCTTTTCTTTTGTTCTCCTGAAAAACCCATTGTTCTCGAAGACCTCCTGCTGGGAAGAACAATAACGAACAGCCCCAACCTATACTACTGAAGCAATATGTGAAATCACACCCGTTAGTGCATGAATACCAATCAAAGATTCAGTGATCCTGTGTTAATGAACCTTTCCAGTTTTAGATATGCCCCGCCCATCCCTAGTTAAGCTCCACCCACGTGTCGCATGTGTTGGGATCGATCAATCCCCGAACGCTCTGACTATCACTTTCTAGAAAACTATACAGGTAAGCTGTTGAATATGGTGAAACTAATTTGACTGGATAGGCAGCAACAACGCTCAGCCAAATTAGTTTTAAAATATTCAACTTAATGTTTATGAAATGGTTTATCCATCCATCCATCCATCGTATGACGTCATAATCAACTAAGTGACGTGTGGGTTGACGTCATAATCAATTACGTTATGAAAGACGTAGATCAGTACGTCGCGAACGCTTAATTGAAGACGGACTAAGCGTTGGTGTACGAATTGCATGTATGTCTACTATTTAATGGACATTCTGTTGAACATTCTAAAACTAATTTGACTGGGCGCTTTTGCTGTCATAGGTCAAATTAGTTTCAAAATATTCAACAGCTTGCCTGTATAGTTTTCTGGAAATTGATAGTCAGGGAGTTCAGGGATCGATCGATCCCAACGCGGGCGAAGTGTGAGTGGAGCTTAGCTTGAGATGGATGGGGCATAGCTAAAAGTACTAACGTCAAATTCGCATGCTATATTTTCTAAGCACAATGACAATTCCTTGTACAATCACACCCGACATGGTATATATATTGATTGATTGATTTATTTCACAATAAGCCATAGGCCCTTGAGTGCACATTTAAAACATTATATATATATATATATATATATATATATATATATATATATATATATATATATATATATATATATATATATATATATATATATATATATATATATATATTAAATTAGTAAGCTATACAAGTATATAAATGCTTAATCTTATATCTAATACATATTACCTATGGGGTGAATAATACCATACACTACAATTCGTAGATCTAAACATGCTAAAGATTTCTAGGCATGTCTACCATATATAGAAACTATGACCATGTTTGGGTTGGACATGTTATTTCATGTACTTGAAGGAGCTATTTCTTCTTAACCCTGATTATCGATTTACAGAAAGCTATACAGATGAGCTGTTGGGTATCTTGAGGCTAAGTCGACTGGCCGCCGGTGCTGCCTAAGGAAGCAACAGCGCCCAGTCAAACCAGCCTCAAAACATCCAACTATTAAATAGTCTATTAAATAGCAAAGAATTACAAAGACATACAATTTAAACAACGTGTCAGACTCTTTGAGATTTGATGACTGTCTATATGGAACCTTTTGTGACGTAATAATTGTGACGTCATCATATACGCGCGGAACTGATTATGACATCATACTAGGTCAGATGATGAATGGATACTTTGGAAAAGTGAATTCGTACGTGTCAGACTATTACTCGTTTAAGACTGACTATATCGAGGCATTCATGGCGTCATGATTGTGACGTCATCTTACAGATCACGTAGTTGATTATGACGTCATATGATCAAGGGATATACTTGGATAATTATATATATATATATATATAGATCTTAAAGGTGCATATCCCCGAAAATAAAACTGCTAAAATGACATGCTCCTAGAGGCCTAAGCTGCGCACCCAGATGCAATGAAACAAAATAAATCCCAGCACGTGATGATTTGGCCACGCATATTAATTAATATAATTTCTTTAAGCTGCCAAATTGAATTAGAGGCACGAGTCTCCCATTCAAATTCACAACTAAATTTATTTATATGGAATCAAAATCGTCATGCGCCATGACTCACCCTGCTCCACTACATCGAGGCACACAATCCAAGCCCCAAAAAGCACATAATCTCAACAATTCCATTCAGAAGCATTCTGGCGCGAGCATGCACCTTTAATTACTGTAAGTTGTATTGATTGTCTCGCGTAATTTATGATGATTTGCCTAAACAGGCAAAAATGCAAAAAAAAATCATCATATCATATCTAGAATAAAACAAATGGCCTAACGCCCACCCGGGACATAGGACCCTCAGATTCCGCATAGCAAGATATTTACCAAACAACGTTGACTGTGAGCCTATTTGAGAGCTTATGACCATATACTTCTTGTAGCAAAGTTTGATAAATGTGCAAATGTGTTTTGACAGTTTCCGATGACTGCTTCCTAAAATGGGTAGATTTCCACCAAAATTGCGCAGTCAACCTGTTACCGAGCACCATTATGTATATAATTTAGGGAGACTACGGTGTCTTGCTGAGGAAGCACTCATTCTACGAGTTCAGCCCGCTTAAAAAATGCGTTGTAAGTAAATGCCGCGAGTCCCTTCAGAACCTGATCATTTGTGGAATTTAATAATTTGGTCAATTTATAAACACTTGGGTGTTTCCAATAGTAGGGCTTTATACTTTTCTTTAGGTATTCTTGATATAGTGGGCAAACTAAAATAAAATGGTACTCGTCTTCCAGATCGTCGCATGAGAAGCATATTCTCTCAATCAACGGTGTTGCTAAAGGCGTATGCCATCGACCCGTTTCTACATGTAACTTATGCGAACCCGTTCGAAGCTGGCACAACGCCTGTCTGTGTTTGGCAATTCTAACTTTGTCTAAATAGTGTTTATATGATAAATCCAGCGAAATATGTTTATATAACCTACATTTACTTCTATTTTCTAATTGCCCCTTCCATTCTTGGGTGAAATTATCCATAGCCCTTTGCTTGTACAGAATAATAAAATGTCTCCTATCGAGATCCTCGCCTTGCCTTTCCCATACATAATTAAATCCGCGAGTACATAACAAATCTCGAAGTTTTCCGACCCAGTTATTACAGTAATTATTATTAAACCAGTCATTATACATTGCTTTATACAGACATTTTACTAATTTGTGATCGTCAGATTCCAGAATCTTGAACCAATATTTTAAAATTCTTACTTTTCTCATCAGGTACAGAGGCACCCTCCCCAACTCCCCATATATAATACAATTTGGGGTACTTTGCTTTACTTTTAAAATCTGTTTACAAAACCTAAGATGACACTTTTCGACTTCGTAACCTCAGTGGAACCCTCATACCTCACTACCATAAGATAAAATTGGTGTCACCAGTTTGTCAAACGGTTTACAGTAATGATCTGGCCTTAACCCTACAAACTTGCTGCATGATTGTTGTAATGAAAATACAGCCTTTTGCCCTTGCTCCTCTAAAGTTCTCTGAGCCTCCGTAAAGGAACCTGTGGTACTAAATAAAATTCCTAAGTATTTAAAATGTTTCACTATTTCTAATTCATACCCGTTACGGTACCACTTATCCCCATCTCCGAGTCTACCCCCGCGCCTGAAAACCATGACCTTTGTTTTGTCAATATTCACGGTTAAACACCATCGCTTGCAATAATCTGCTAGAATATCTAACTCTCTCTGCAAACTGCGCTTACTTTCTGCCATTAATATTATATCGTCGGCATATAGTGTTAGAAATAATTTTAACATATATATATCCACCCCGTTCCCTCACTTTCTATACAGCTCATCTTCAAGATCGTTTACATACGTGGCAAAAAGGAACGGCGACAAACTTTCCCCTTGTCTTACTCTGGTTCGACATGTAAACTATTGCGATAAGGTAGAATTTACTCTAACTCGAGTTTTTACATCATTGTACATTGACATAATAATATTTATCATGTTTCCCGTAACACCTATTTTTAGCAATTTATACCATAAACATATAGATGTTAGATAGTCACCATGAGAAACTACTTGGGATATTTCGCCTTCCTTTGAATATCAAGAGACAAAAAGAATATATTAATACTCCTACTCAACGATTTCTAAATTACATTTGCTAAGATTGCCTGACAATGGACGTTTCCAGTTTAATTCTAGCTACGCTCCACCCACACCTCGCTCGTGTTAGGATCCTTGAACTCCGTGGCTATTAATTTTCAGAAAACTATACAGGCAAGCTGTTGAATATTTTGATTGGGTGCTGTTGCTGCCTATGACAGAAACAGCGCCTAATCAAATTAGTTACAAAATATTCAACACCATGTTTATTAAATAGTAAAGCCAAACACTTCGTACAAACTGTCGGACTATTGCCTTCAAGACGGACTAAATCGAGTCATTAATGACGTAATGACTATGACGCCATCCTACATGTCACGTAGTTCATTATGACGTCATATGATGGATTGATAAATTGGAAAGGTCAATTGGGATAGCTTTCAATGTGACCCATGCAGTAAATTGAATACAAATGAAGAGAATGCACATCTAGACCGATAGCTTCTTGTTCATATTCAGCTAGCGCTTGTGATAATTATGATGTTCATACAGAAATATATTTCATTCCAGTGAGGTAATATGCTACCAGAATACACATCCACCAAGTTCAAGTTCACTTTATTTACACTCACGCTTTACAAACGCATATGAGGTAATTATTTACAAATGTGATATTTGGCCGTGGAAAAATATTTGTATACTTATATTGCAAAATATTGTAAAGCATATCTATAAAACATAAGCAGCAGCAGCAGCAGCAGCAGCAGCAGCAGTAGTAGTAGTAGTAGTAGTAGTAGTAGTAGTAGTAGTAGTAGTAGTAGTAGTAGTAGTAGTAGTAGTAGTAGTAAAAGCATTAGTTCTATGAACCCTGTCATTGACTGACGACGCACTGGCACACTGGCACTAAGATATGGCTCATTCATCATTTGGAATGTAATTTTTATCTTTTCAGTTTTCGACCCGGGCGGCTAAGGCATTAGCGTTTGGGAAGCGAGTAGCTTATCATTAGAACAGTATCCAGAGGGCAAAAATGCTCTGACGGGATCCTTAGCAGGGCGCGTTGTCGAATTGACCTTGGAAAAAAACCTTGGATGAAACATCTTCCATGACAGGCATCCCGCCTTCAGAAACCCTGAAAGTTTGTTTAGACGTTGGTATATTACGCTAACACGATGCAGCATAGCCGTGTCAGAGCTCGATGAACCTGTCCGTATTTCCGTATTCGTCCAGTGGGGGTTGGGGTGGTGGTTGTGGTGGTGGTGGTGGGGGGGGGGGGGCGGGTGGTGGAGTTGGAGCAATACAGCGGACGATATGAAGGATTCAAAGTGACAATGCTGACCTGGATGATCTTGCCAGACGTATGAACAAGACATGCACACTATTTGCCACGGTCGCAGCTGTTAAACTTGTCACTTTTACTTGGTGGTCAACATGGATGTCAGTGAAAGATGAGCTCAAGAAACTTCCTCCTGAAAACCACGTCAAGTCACCAACCATAAACGATTCAAAGCAAAAATTACTTGGTTCACGTAGTAATCAAAGAAATAATCACTGTAATTTAACCCATCTGCAGGGCATGACAGATCTCCTAACATACGGACTATATACATCGACATATTTTCATGTTAAATGCATACAGATGAAGAAGAGTGAAAATAAAATGTTACAAACAGGTGATCCTAATCACCGCAAGGTCGACACGATGATGTTGACACCATCATCGCCTTTCATGCAAAAAGCATTTTTACTGGAAACATCCTGGCAAGGTACACCGATACACATATTCTGATCTTTCTTCTTGTTGGAAAATCGGAAGGGACATTATCGTACTAGACTATATGAGTCTGACAACTAACGACGATACATCGACGTGACAAAAATATCTGCCATACTTGAGAAGTAACAACACAGTCTCACTGAAGGATTGGCCCATCACCGTGCTCTATCTAACAGAATCTGACTTCAAATCATACTTCTAAACATTTTCACCGGCTTGATGATGATTGTAAATCAGAAACACGCGATAACATCGCGGCCTCTCACATCTGATTGCATTGACGTTCCAACAGTTACATAATTGAGGAATCCAGTTTCTTATATGAAATGTAGACTGACATCATAATCAATTACGGCATGAATGACGCGATATAGTACGTTGCAAACGCTTAATAGTCCGACAAGTTGTACGAATCGTTTGTCTTTAGGCCTACTATTTAATTTTAATAAACATTCTGGTGAATATTTTGAAACTAATTTGACTGGGCGCTATTGCTGCCATAGACAGCAACAGCACCCAGCCAAATTAGTTTCAAAATATTCAACAGCTTATCTGTATAGTTTCCTGGAAATCGAAATTCTCAGAGTGCATGGATTGAATGAATGATCTGTACACGGACAAAGTGTGGTGGAGCTTACCTTGAGATTGGTGGGGAATAGCTAGAACTGGATTCCTTTATTTATTGGCTCTCTGTGGGTTCAAACCCTCAGACATAAATGACGCACAGTGCAATGCACTTTACGCTGGAGTGGTGGTAATGAGAGAGACCGTGGCCAAAATAAAGATCACTGTTGTATCAGTGACTTGAAACATGAGCATGTTTAACAAATCAGGAAGATTCCAGCAAAACTTATAAAAATACTATGAATATGGCAATACTGAGACAGAAGGAAAACCCCCAAAACAAGATTATGAATTTAAGCCGTAGGAACCCAAAAGCATATTGGAAAATTATCAAGCAAAATTACCCCCAAGTCCGACAAATGTTCTGTTAGCATCGATGATATGTTTAAGTACTTTCAAGAAATAAACGAAAAGGAAGCAATAACAGGAATATATAGTAATAGTCAAGACACTCATCCTGAAAACAGCACTTTAAATAGAAAATTCGCCGATGAAGAAATTCTTAAAGCTATTAGAAATCTAAAAAGCAGTAAAGACCCCAGCGGCCGATGATGTACTAAATGAGTATATTAAAACGACACAGCAGACGATGGTTCCAATTTACTGCAAACTATTTAATGATGTCTTGGATAGTGGATATGTACCAGAGGTCTGGACAGAGGGTGTGATCATACGTATCTATAAAGATAAAGGGAGTAGAGCTGAGCCAAAAAAGTATAGACCAATAACGCTCGTTAGCTGTTTAGGAAAGCTGTTTGCCTCTACACTCAACATAAGAATAACTAAATATATTGAAGAGGAAAATATCTTAAAAGAGAATCAGGCTGGTTTTAGACAAGGGTACTCCACATCCGACCACATTTTAGTCTCCATTCAATAATTAAAATATGTGCACAAACAAAGAAAGTACTGTACTGTGCGTTCATAGACCTAGCTAAGGCATTTGATACAATCTGGAGGGAGGCGATGTGGGGGAAATTGTTAGAAAATAAAATAAACAGTAAAATACTAAATGTAATTAAAAATATGTATGAAAACATTAAGTCTAAAATTCTGCTAAATAATATGATGTCTGACACATTAGTGTGTAGCTGGGGTGTGCGACAAGGAGAAAATATGTCACCAATTCTTTTCAGTCTTTATATAAATGATCTCACCGACTATCTAGACAGCAAAAATTGCACAGGAATAGAAATAAAAAATAACGCCATTTTATACTTAAAACTGCTGGTTCTACTTAAAACTGCTGGTTCTACTTTATGCTGATGACACAACCATTATTGCAGAGAAAAAGTAAGACCTACAAAATATGCTCGACGAGTACTGCCAATACTGTAATCAATGGAACCTAAAACACTAAAATCGTTGTATTTGGAGGCACCATGCGTCTTATAAGATCGCTTAATTTTAACATGCAAAATACCCAAATAGAAATTGTAAATACATATAAATACTTAGGTATATACGCTAAATTTACAGATGCAATTAAACAATTTAGAGACCACTGTAGAAAGGCTATGTACTGCCTACTTCGGCGCATCACCAATTTAGATCTGACAATAGACTGTAAACTCCAATTGTTCGATGCAACAATATCACCAATAGAATATGCCAGTGAGATATTGGGCTTTGAAAATACCAAAATATTATAAGGTATCCATTTAGAATTTTTGAAATTTATATTGAAAGTTAAAAAAAGCAACCCCACCCCATTAAACATGGTATATGACGAATTGGGAAGATACGCCATGCAGATAAGATTCCAATGTAAAATGTTAAACTTTCGGGCATCACTTGTAATGGGAAATCCTAATAAACTGTCCTATAAGGTCCACAAATATATGTATGATAAATAAACCATAGATGGAGCACCATACACATGGGTTAAAAGTATAGAGTCAGTGCTTAATACTACGGGGTTTGGGAACATTTGGGTTGAACAACAAATAATAGGAGAAAGAAAAAACACTATAAAACTGATTAAACAGCGACTTGTTGAAAGTGGAATGGACTACTAGAAAACTCATCTAAAGGTAGGCCATATAAAATATTCAAGGTAGAACTTAGTATTGAATCATATCTTTTAAAACTAAATGACAACAACAGGATAGCCCTTACTAAATTCTGAACTTGAAACCACAGACTGCCAATCGAAACCGGAAGCTGGATAAATACCTCCCATGGTAGATAGGAAATGGATTTTATGTGATCAGGATGATATTGGTGATGAATTCCACTCCATATTTATTTGTGACAACTTCGCGGAAATCCGGAAATCAACAATTCCCAAATACTACTATCTGCGGCCAATTTATTCTTGGAACAAATAAACTAAGCGTCTTGGTGTAAATAAATTGAATTGAATTGTTTGTACGTTATTTTGATGGAGCAATGCATTCCTAGGAAGTTTCTTACTAGTCCTATCATTTTATGATGTCAGACAAATGGGCACTTTTTACATGCGTAACAGGTCTAGACTCCTACTGCTAATCTTCGCCCTTTAATGTCTAAATTTGGTCAAGAAAATAAAAATATTTGCTAATTAAACGTCCATTTGCAGGCCCAGAGAAGAGAAGGCTATTTGTGAAAATTTACCACTGGAATGACTGGCTCGGTTATCGAGCCAGTCATTTCAGTGATACATTTAAAAAAATAGTGTTTTCTTGCAAATGAACATTCACCAAGACATCTGTAGAGGCCGGTTTTGGCCGTCTTCAACATCAAAGGGTTAAAAAAGAAATTTGAATTATTTACAGTTTTGAGACCATTAATAAGATAAGTCTAAATCTCCATCAGAGTTTGCAAACTCTTGGCCTCCGGTTTTGTCCTATTGTAAGAGGTTTTTTATGATATTCCGGATATTTCGCATTTTTGTTTATTTTCAAGATTTTTGGGCCAGGCCCAAAGCTGTGGGATCCTAGTGTACGGTCACAGCTGTTCCGGTGCTCAAATTTGACGCAAATCGGACCACTATGCTCCATGATATCTTTATCGGGATCACCCGGGAAGTGTGGGAATGCTCTTGCATAACAAGCTTCTGCTCTGTGATAAAATTGTAAACATATCGGATCAGTAGTTTTTTTAATGATGCACCCACGCACGCGCAGACAGACAGATGGACAGACCATTTACCCCTTACGGGGCGAGCATAATAACATAATTTACGTGCTGATGGGTGGGGGTGGAGTGAGTAGGGGTACATATATCGATGCCCAATAGACAACGATGACAAATAACTGTTATTAATAGCTGAATACGTGTACGTGACACTTCCTAAGAGACTGACGCCATAACATTGGAACCAAAGCATGGTGTTTTTAAGACAGTGGGGGTGGGGTGGGGTTGTGTGATAAACCACGTCACATAAGGAACCATTAACTTATGACCCACATTAGTCAACTCCTTTAGAATGTGACTTGCCATAAGAGTCCACTTGTATTTAATGACCACATGTTATTACGCCATAGAGTGGGCCGTTTGACTATAGACCTAAAACGCTTTCAAGCCAAATCGATAATAATCAGGACGTCATAATCCCTTTTCATTCTCAATCGACAAAACATACGATTTCAACGGAAGACGCTATTTTATAAACCTGCTGAATCAGCAGGTTTACTCAATAATTTCTGAATATTTTTTAAAACAGTTCAACTGAATGTCGCTGCTGCCAGCAACCACTTTCAGTCGAACACATTTCAAAATATTCTGGAATGAGATGCGTTAGGATTGTCCCACTTTGTCGCAACCGCTTAAATTTGTGTTGATAACCTGTCAATCGGCTTAGCAACAACGCGCCCGTAGCTAGAGTTTTCACGCGCTTGTGCAATCATCACCCGCTGCGTATATAAGTAGCGGGCTGTCTGTAAGCTCTGTATCGAAACAAACCATCGATATATACGATCAAATCGGTCTATTCTACTTGATTATTGTCACTCGAGCTCTCTGATTTTATTTGAAGACTGTCACTCAAGCTGGTGAGTTCAATACTAAGCGTCCGTCCATCCACCCGTCTGTTTAGATGTATGCCCGTCCATCCACCCGTCTGTTTAGCTGTCTGTCAGTTAGTCCACTCACGACGAGTCTGCTTAGCCGTCCGTCCGTCCATCATCCACTCGTCTGGTTAGCTGTCTGTCCGTCAATCCGCTCGCCTGTCTAGCAATCCGTTTGCATGTTCACATGTCAGTTAAGTTCCTTTTATTTTGGTCTCATCTCTGCCTCAGGCATGCTGGTATATATATATATATATATATATATATATATATATATATATATATATATATATATATATATATATATATATATATATATATATATATATATATATATATATATATATATATATATATATATATATATATATAGGGCATATGACATACATCCGTCTGCTGTCGCCTGCCTGCCTCACTCTACATCCTTCTCCCATCCCGTATCTTCCCCTCCCACCCCACACCCCTCCTTTCCTTACTATTGGATTTTAATATTTACAAGATACCTAAATTCCGTTTAAAAAAATACATTTAGTATGATTAACCCTTTCGTGACGAAGCCGGCCATAACCAGCCTCTGTAGTGGGTTTGAGGAATATCTATTGGCAGGCCAAGAGAAGACTATTTTTGAAATGTATCATCATCATCATCATCATCAGTGGAAACGTAATCAAACAATACTCTTTCATATTATTTCAGAGTATGACCATGGCATCAACTCTTTCTGTCGGTGAAGCTTTAAGGTTGTGCTGTAGCACCAGTGATATTGACACAATTATCTCCCTTACGAAACACGCTGACCCACGCGTCAGACAGAGGGCGCTTAAGGTATGTGTGAAGTCTAGTTTGGTAATATTTCATTAAAGTTATCGTTTTAACCAAGAGATTCGTGTTCCGTATGCATTATGACGAAAGAAAGTTGAGTCCATGTGAAGGTTAAATTTACATGTTTCTTGTTGACTAAGTTGATCTTACCGACGACAGTGTAAATGTAAATGATTATGTTTGTAAACATTATGTCACAGATAAGCAAATGTTGTATGAATGATTCATTTATTAGTTAGTCCACCCACCCACTCGCCCGTGCAATCACCTACCCGCCCGCCCGTCCGTATTTTCGATTGTTCGTAGGCGATTCTTAAGGAGTAAATGGACCCATCAACCTTTAGACTAGATATGACAACCTGATTTACGATTTAGAAAACATTTTGGTGAATAATTTGGAATTGTTTTGACTGGAATCTGAAACTGAACCTCGTTTGTAGAAATAATCGCATGCAGGAGATTTGGCCAATCAAAATGATTTATTATTATTATTATTATTATTATTATTATTATTATTATTATTATTATTATTATTATTATTATTATTATTATTATTATTTCACAATAGGAGATGTGTCCATGCAGAGTGTGGGCCGATTTGGCGCCGTTTTGGTGCAGGGTCTTTGAGATGGTCGGTGACGAGGCCGCCAACGTGCGCGCGCAGGTCTTGCATACATTGGGCGATGGCTCTCCGCAGCATCTCGAGTTTGAAATTGTCGAGGCGTTGGAGAAATTTAACCGAGACCCAGATGGTTTTATCCGACGAAGGGCGCACAAAGTCCTTATTTCTTACTGGAAAACGGGCAATTGGAATGTACTTTGAGCAGGAAACAAATTCATCATCATCTTGTATTCAAAGTGAGAATGGCGCCGCGAGTGGAATAATCATTCATCTTCAATGACAGGTAAGGATATTCTACGACGTCACGTGATAAACATGGGTGACGTCACATGTTGTGACTATTTAATCCTTTGACCCTTAACATTTTAATGTCTAAATCAGATATATTCGCTAGATGGTTCATACGCATACCTTCACTATGTGGCTAGTTGTCACGACCGCCGGTGACGCGGGTTCGGTAAACCGCAACTGCGCATGCCCGGGAATTCACTGTCTTGCTGACACAGACGACCAGCTGCATATTTAGCCTTCAAAAATGACTAAATTATCTTTTGGTAATTTCTATCAGAAATAAAATTGTATTGCTATATTAAAATGGCACTTTATTTGACTGCGTAATAGGTTTAGTAACAAAAACATTATTTTGTAGACTATACATCCGGTGAGAAAATACTGAACTTCGAAATACTGCTTTTGAGAGGGCCATGAGGGATCTATAGCAAGCATAAACTAAATATGTGGTCTAAATTATAAGACGGCTATACAGGTAAGCTGTTGACTATTTTTAAAGTAACAGCTTCCAGTCAAATTACTTTCAAAATAGTAAAACAAATATCACTTACAGCTTTAAAAAACTGGTCGTTTCTGATCTGTGTGGCCGAAAGGGTTAATTCAATCTCACAGTTTCCATAACATCTATTGCCCAATTACTACGAAACATTTATATAGCGACCACTTCCTTTGCTACCACAAAATGGCATTTCTTTAACACGTGTGTGACCACCCATCATAAAGGACCACCATCCTGTGGTCACCAACCACTATTTATTAAGGGCCAAAATTTGTTCGTTCTAGACGGAATCGGCTACAATATGAGTGATTTACCAATAGAGATATACGAATTGTCACTCAAATAGCTAACCATAATGAAATATGTCACAAGTTAGCTAACTTCAGAATAAAAATTAAATTTTTGTCTGTCAGGAAAGTGCACGAATTCTAATGTCTTGGTGAATTTCCAATTTAATGTGTAAAACATTCTGATGAATATTCTGAAACTAAGTAGTAGAAACATCCTACAGCTGCAATCAGGCCTTCTTCACTTTTGCCCAATGTGTCTTGTCCTCAGCCGAAATTCTTAGCTTCCTCAGGTCCATTCTTGACTTGAGTGTACCGAGTCCTGCTTTCTTGAGGTCACCTCGTAGCATTCTTAGCAGATTTATGCAATGACGTCCTCTTCTGGCTTTGTATTTGCTGGCTCCGAGTAGGGAAAATGTCATGGCTCTGTGCTGGAGTCTCTTCTGGCATCCTTAGCACATGGCCAAACATGGACCATCTTTGCTGGGCGACTTTTACAGACAGCGGCGACGTATTACGCATCTTGTATAGTGCATCGTTGGAAATTATGCTGTCTGGCCATCGGTGTCCAGTGATGGTGCGTAGGTGTTTGCGGTGGCAGACATCGAGTTTATCTAGAGCTGCCTAGCTGTTACAGTTATACAGCATCAAGGATACGCAGGTTGCATTGTATAAACGTAGCCTCTTTATCAAGGGCATCTTTGATCTACGAATCCATAGCTTCCAGAAGGACTGGAAAGCTATGTTCCCCATGACGCAGCGTGGAGAAATGTCAGCAGTACTGCAAAGCAGTGAGCCCAGGATTGTACTTTTCCTCCATGGTTCGCCGCCACGAAGTGGGTCGTCATTTTCTATAGTTTCATGCTTTGTCGATATGTATATGTGGGTGAACTCTGTTTTGGATTCATTCATGAAGAGATTCTCAATTTTTACTTTGCTTGCAGCTATTGGGAGAAGTTCGTCAAGGGGTTTCTTTTCCTCGTCTATGAAGTTCACATCGTCGGCATATTCCATCTCTAGCGGCATGCCCAGTGTTGACACTTGGAGGGGGTGGGGTGGGGGTGGGGTTGGTCTTGTGGAACTTTTCCGCACAGATTTCAATGCGGCAGCAAGGTAGCAGGTGAAAAGCACCGGCGATAGACCATCTCCCTGTGGCGCGCCGATTGATGTCTCAAACTCTACATACTTCACTGACTTGACTCGTACTCTCAGCTTGGTGTCTGCAAGCGGTAGTCTCACTAGTCGTAGCTCATCTTCATTGCAACTGGCCTGGCGTAGTACATCTAGGATCTTTGAGTGTTTAATTGTGTCAAAGGCTCGTGACATGTCAATGCCCATTTTGTGGAAGTCCCAGTGTTTGTACATGACTACCGACACAAGCATGCGTTGAGCCCATACAATGTCTGCGCAACTGCGTCCCCGTTTGAAGCCACTTTGACATGATCCGGTGAAGTAATCCATCATGTCTCGGATGCGGCACGGAGTAACATTGGATAGGATTTTCCGTATGCTGTTGAGGAGACAATGGGCCGCAGATTGGATGTGGGCCCAGGTGGCTTCTTGGGCATGGGTAGTGAGATAAGGGTGCCTTGGCCTACAGCGTCGATGGGAAGGTGGTGTATAAAAGCTCAATTGATTAGGTGCGTGATCGGGTTTGAGATAATGTCACTTGCATATTTGAATAGTTCATTGCTCATGCCATCAAATTCAGATGCACGTCCATTTTTCAGGGCTTTAAGCGCCTTCGCAACTTCCGCTGCTTTAATTGGTGTTAGTAATGGCCTGAGGTCTTCTGAGAACGGGTGCAAGGGCTCATCATCGTTGTCAGTGAACTGGTTCTTGAACCATTCTCGGATCGCCTCGGCTTTCCAATGGTCAGTCCCGATAAAGTGTCCTTCAGAGTATCTGCTGATAAACACATGATAGGTTCCCGGTACACTTATGACCTATGTCATATCGTCAAACCTGTCAGATGACCTCTGCGTCAATAGCCACCAATAATTTCAATGAGAGAAAACTTTTGACTTGCTCAATATTTTGAAAATAATTCGACTGAAAGTTATTAGTGGGTTAGCCTCCAACAACTTTCGGTCAAATTCTTTTCAAAATATTTACAATGTTCTAGCGATATAAGCCTTGGAATATGTCGTCAGCAACAAGTCAGCATCCAGACGATTAAGCAGATGGGTCTTTTAGTAGGCCTCCATGTCAATGCAGTGATCCGATTTGTCACTCAAATATCTATACGCTGCCCCAGCGTACTCATTCAGCAGTTTCTATTTGGATGGCTCCAAATCAGTTTCAAAATATTCACCGGCTTACCTGCATATAGTTACCTTGAAATTGAGATTCTGAAAATATATCGTTCAAAGTGGTAAAATCGGTTCAAACACTCGTAGTTGTCTGCCCTTAGCTATAAATAGGCGAGACGTGGATAGAAATAGACCAAGTTATTGGCATATGAAATGGCGTTTTGTTGTAGCAAGATGACCCTTTCGAAGACAAATCTGGGGAAAGGTACATTCTTTACGACGAATGGCGTATTTTGAATGTAATATGACTGGAAGCCGTTGCTGCAGTGATGGCAGTTCTGGCTTCTAGTCATATTAATTTTAAAACATTCAACAGCTTTCCTGTCTGTTTACCCTGAGATAGATACGGGGAATATATCGGTGAAATGGTTAGCACAGCTTTCTATAAACAACTGCTCTTCAGTCTTTCGGACCCACGTAGAACAGCAACGATAGATTCTTTATGATGTAAGCAATATGCTGTAGAATATTTTGTAAGTAATTAGACTGGGAGATGATGCTGCTTTTGGTGACAAACATATATAGAGCATTCCAATCAATAGTATTGATAGCATTGCTATAAACTGCTGATGACGCAATGTTTTGTGGTTATTCTATTCTTGTATAACGTATTCATGAGTTTATTTCTATTTTTCCACCATCATAGGTGTACCGCGATACAGCTCCTCTTCTCGCGTAGCCTACGATATTCCTGGCAAAAATAATGGAAACTGTCAAACGATACCGGCAGACCATCAGACGACGGAGCAGATGAAACATTTCCACCTATCAAAAGACATTAAAATATCTTTCAAACGTTTCTCAAATGAACTATTACAATCCATCAGAACAAATACATATTAAAAGATGAAATAGCCTTCTGGATTTAACAATTTATTTGCATTGAACCTAACCACATTTTCTATATTATTGCCATTTATGAATAAAGTTGTAATGTCTAAAAATTGTGAACTTTCACTCACAACGTAAATACTTTATAATACACAGTACAGCTAAAATAACGTAACATGTTTTCCAAAACAAAATAAAACATACTGCCGAATATTTTGAAAGTAATTCGACTGGGGGAGATTGTTGCCTAATGCAGCAATGACTTCCAATCCAATGGACCTTTCTAGTTTATCCATCAATCATATGACGTCATGATCAACTACGTAACGTGGAGGATGACGCCATAATCGATGACGTCATGAATGGCGTAGATAAGTTCGTCACGAACGCTTACTTGGTGACGGACTAAGCGTTGCTGTACGAATTGTATGTATTTATTTACTAAACAAACTGTTGAATATTTTGAAACTAATTTGACTGGATGCTGTTGCTGTCATAGGCAGCAACATCATCCAGTCAAATTATTTTCAAAATTATGGCAGCAACAGCTTCCAGTCAAATTATTTTCAAAATATTCAACAGCTTAACTCTATAGTTTTCTTAAACTTGATAATCAGGGAGTTCAAAGATCGATCCATCCCAACCCGGGCGAAGTGTGGGTGGAGCTCAGCTAGAGATGGGCGGTGAATAGCTAAACATGGATTCCTCAATCGTATTCAAAATATTCAACAGAACATTTCTTACATCGTGTTCAAAATTGTACGGGTACTAACTAACATCGTGTACAAATTTGTACGGGTACTAACTAACATGTTTTTGTTTTTGTTTTCGAAATACGTTGACTTATTGATTAGGTCTAGTGTTACGCACAACGTCACTGATAGTTGTTGCTGACGCAGTCATATCGAGGGATCCGATCTGTCACTGGAGTATCTGACGTCATAATAAAAATAGTCACTTGTTAATTGCATGACGTCGCAATCAAATAATTAAGCTCTGTCACGAAAGGGGACACCATATTTACCTTTCCAGTTCATTCATCCATCATATGATGTAATAATCAACTAAGCGATGTGTATGCCGACGTCATAATCATGACGTCATAAATGATTCGAAATAGTCCGTCTTTAACGCTTAACAGTCTGACACGTTGTACGAATTGTATGACTAATAACATTTAATAAACATTCTGTTGAATAATTTGAAACTAATTTGACTGGACGCTGTTGTTGCTGCCATAGGCAAATTAGTTTCAAAATATTTAACAGCTTACCTGTATGGTTTTCTGGAAATTGATAGTCAGGGAGTTCCGAGAGATCAATCGATCCCAACACGGACGTGGTGTGGGTGAAGCTAAAACAGGAAAGGTTCATAGCATGTCTTTGGTGAATTTACAATTTAATAAACATTCCATAGGCAACAACATCTCCAAGTCAAATTAGTTTCAAAATATTCAAGCGTTCAACTGGATCGTTCTGGGAATTCGTGATTCAGATTGTTAAAATGGATTCAAATGTACGTACAAAGTGGGTGGAGCTTAGCTAGAAATGGGCGGGGAATAGTTAGAAATGAATACCTCTATTGTGTCTAGCATTTTCAGCAGATTTCATAATTACTGTCAGCGAACCATGATTTCTCTGCTCCAAAATACCTACGTCAATAAGACTGTGCAGGCCACTTTGTACACCCCCAATAGAGTCATATGTATCGCTACCAAGTAAAGCATTACATTAACAAAGCCTACTGTTTCTGCTACTGCTGCTACGGCTACTGCTGCTACTACTACCGCTACCGCTGATCAAAATGTTAAGTGATGTATCTCCTCCGTGACACGAAATATATCCATCTACTTAGAAATAAATTGAAGGATATTTCAACGTTCTCTCTTAGGATATTTCAAGTTCAAAGATTTTTAAATCAATGAGTCAGAAGACGGAAGTTAATATTATGAAATCTTATCAACAAACCAGTCATTTCAGGGGTATATTTTCAGGAATATATACTCTGACTGAAATACACATGTAGTCTCTTCTATAAGTAGGTTATCCCCATAATTCTCTTAGAGTGATATAGGAGATTATATCCATTTTCTCTCAGTGATTGAGTAGGTTATCTCTCTTGCCACCACAACGATAAAGTATGTTATACCACTCTTTCTCTCAGAGTGAATGAATAAGTTATCTCCCTTGTCATATTAGAGTGATTGAGTATGTTATTTCCATTGTTCTCCCAGTGTGGTTGAGTAGGTTAGCTCCCTTGTTCTCAGAGTGATAAGTAGGTTATCCACACTGTCCAGTCAGGTATATTGTTATTGCAGTTTAATGTGTTTGGCAATATCTTTGTGTAATGATTTTTTTCCAATAAATGATTCTGTTTCGGTTATCCCCATTGTACCGTAATAGTGATATAGTAGATTATCTCCCCTGTTCTCGCATAGTGAATGAATAAGCCATCTCCCTTGTTCTCTTGGAGCGGTAGATTAGTTTATCTCCCTTGTTCTCTCAAAGTGAGAGAGTATTAGATGTGGATAAATATCTGCTTGCAGTCTTAATGATGTGCAGTTCATTATGGCACTTATAAGAGTTGAGTTTATGTCAAGGATCGCAGCTTTAATTCAGGATCAATCAAGAACCATGCCTGCAGACAAAACATAAATATGTATAAACAATCAGTTAAAGATATCTATATATTTAGTATGATACCCCGCCTTTCCAGACCCACCTCTTCCTCCCAGCCCCCCTCTTTCCATTCTACCTTCTATTCTCATTTGCCCCTCTCATTACACTCATACACGCACGCACGCATACACGCACATGCTTACACGCACACACATGCCCCCTGAAGTCTTGCAACCTCCCCCCCCCCCATCCACCCTTCTCTCTCTTCCATCCACACACCCATTCGCCCACCTGCCAATTCACACGCCCATTGTCCCTCTAAGCCGCACAGACACACACTTTCTTGGCTCCCCCCTCTGGCTCTCTCTCACCAACCACTTCCTCACCCCCAATACACAACACAATCAGCCAGGCAGAGATATCTATGTATTTTGTATGATACCCTGCCTCTACGCCCTCCTCGTCCTCTGCAGCTCCCTCTCCATTCCACCTCCTATTGTTATTTGTCCCTCTCATTACACTCATACATACGCGCGCGCACGCACGCACGCACGCACGCACGCACGCACGCACGCACGCACGCACGCACGCACGCACGCACGCACGCACGCAATGCGCGCTCAAGTCTTGCATCCTCCTCCATCCATCTCCGTCCCTCCCTTCCATGCACGCACCAATCCACCCACCTGCTAATTCACACCCAACCTCCCTCCAACCCACACCGACACACAGATTCTCTCTCTCTCACGCACAGTCCACTCACCTACGTTCCCAGACATTGGTTGCAGTCTCACTCACCCCCTACTGGTGTCAGTCTTGCTCCAGCCTTAGGACTTATCGTCTGATTATCTGGAAGCAATGACGTGATTTCCACGCTCTCTTGCATTGGACTACCTAACCATGGTTTATTACGGGATTCTCGCTTCTCTCGCCTATCATAGAGATTTCGTTCTGTGGAGCTTCTCTGCAGTAGGCGTCTTCTCGCTATGTTTTTGTCCTTTGAATTGGTATCTGAATATTAACGAAACAATGAGAGCTAATAACAAAAATTGCCTTCTATTCACTTGCAAATGAACATTCAACACATTTTTTTTATCTAAACATATTTTATTGCACAAAAATGTACAATGGCATCGGGTACAAGTTCTTCCAACTTAGATAAACCCTCTCCCAATTAAACCATCTTCCACAGAATTGAAGAATTGAAGAATTGAAGAAGAAGCTCTTCGGATACCAATTTTCGAATTTAACTTTTTTAGAAAATTCTGTCTGGCTTTTACCGGGCACGCAAACTTTAACTTCACCGAGACTTCGCCAATTTTCTTGAAAAATTCTGACGGGTGTATGGTTAATGACGAAATCGAGTTTTAGCTATGCCCCGCCCATCTTTAGCTAAGCTCCATCAATACTTCGCCCGTGTTGGGATCGACCGACCCCTGAACTCCCTGACTATCAATTTCTAGAAAACTCTACAGATAAGCTGCTGAATAATTTGAAACTAAATTGACTGGGTGCGGTTGCTACATTTGGCAGCAACAGCGCCCAGTAAAATTAGTTTCAACATATTCAACAGCTTGTTCATTAAATAATAAAGGCATACAATTCGTACAACGACTATTAAGCATTTAAGTCTATGACGGACGTAATCACGTTATCCATGACGTAATTGATTATGACAGTCAACAGACCATTTCTTACTAACTAACTTGTTTCTATTTTTAGTTTGAAAACAATCTTGCTTATTAAAGGAATGGAAAAGGGAAATAACAAATGATGTTTATTGGTAATTTCATATAATATTAAATAAACTACCATCGGTAAAAAATGGAAATGAATTGGGATTATTTGAAAAAAGCATTTACTAAATCTAGGAGCGCTTAACTTGGAATCAATTAGTGAGGTAGCTGGTGCTTCGCACTCCGCCGTGTGTCAATTGTGTGTGCAGGTATTCCGCATAGGATAGATAGATAGATTTATTCACACAATAGGCCATTTGACCCTTAAGTGCAAATGGTTACACATACCGTGATATGGCGGACAAATCAACTAAGTGCATTACAATTGCAAGAACATATTCAGTCTCATATTTTATATGTTATTAAATCAGTAATGTTCGCGGGCTAATTTGATTCATATACATCTGGACCACCGAGCCCACACAATAGGCCATTTGACCCTTAAGTGCAAATGGTTACACATACCGTGATATGGCGGACAAATCAACTAAGTGCATTACAATTGCAAGAACATATTCAGTCTCATATTTTATATGTTATTAAATCAGTAATGTTCGCGGGCTAATTTGATTCATATACATCTGGACCACCGAGCCAGCCGCAGATCCATCAATGAACCACGGGTCGATTTCCTTAGCAGACAAAGGGACACCTAGGTATTTGGATCTATCAAATGCTCAGGTGTGCTGTACGCGGAAATCGACCGTAGTCCATCAACAGACCGAGGGTGGTCACACGATAGCCCGATTTGCAACTAAGATACTGATAAACGAAAACAGCGTCACCACACACGCGCGCACGCACATACACACACGCGCGCACATACACACTCAAACTCTCTCTCTCTCTCTCTCTCTCTCTCTCTCTCTCTCTCTCTCTCTCTCTCTCTCTCTCTCTCTCTCTCTCTCTCTCTCTCTCTCTCTCTCTCTCTCTCTCTCACCCACACTCAGACAGTATAATGCTATTTCCAATATCACCACCATTCGTTTCCAAATATGTTAAGTCGAAAGGGAAACGAAGAGTGGGATTCGGTCTAAGTATATAAACCACTCGAGGTCAACACTCCTCGCTTTCGAAATAGCGGGTCGAAAGAAAAGCGAGGAGTGAGACCAGGATGCACGCGCTCACACAATCACTTTCGCTCGCACACCTTCACAAAGTCATGCCTAGAAATTAAAAATTGAGTTTTGAAACGTTGATTTGTTTCTTTCACATCGAAAGAGGACCACTCTGACACTCCATCACTGGAACCACTGGATTGTTTATCGAGCCAGTCCTTCCAGTGATAAACCATCAGAATAGTACCGCATTCTCCAACGTGACGGGGATGGTTTGACTGACTCCCCCATGTAATGGCATGAGGGCATTAGTTTAGCATTTATTTTAATAAATAACTCTTGGTTCCTCTTATCCACTTACTAATGCTCATGTCCATATACTCTCACGCGTTCTCGTGGTCATCCACATACGCACGCACGCACGCACGCACGCACGCACGCACGCACGAAAATACACCTGAATATAGTTTTGTAAGCGGTATGAATAGTATTCACTACAGGCGCCGATGTAGATCGATAAACTCGCTACTGTTAACTGACTATTGATCCTTTTGAAAACATTATATTTGAAAGTCACTTTTTTGTGGTGGAAGCAACAAGTTTCGGTCCAAATGAATTACAAATACACTGCTGGTTTCTAAGGTCGCAACATGATACCTACTGAATATTTTGAAAAGTGTGTGACTGAATGTAAATCCAGTCTCTGGAAACAACGGCTTTCAGCCAAATTGTTTTAAAACTAGAAATTATTTTACATGTACCACGTAATGGCGAATCAGCTTAGTGCGATGAGCTTATATAAGCGGCTGTAGCGGATATTATTTATTCGCTCGGCATACACCAGAGAGCGTAGCGCCAGTATAATTGGTTCCCGCCAGATCGACACCGGTATTTAGCTGCTTTTTCAAATGATTCTGATTTTGTTCTCTTTTTGCTGGTGGCAATAGGTTGATTATTATATAAAGCTATAATTCAAGAGCATATGTTAGTTCACTGTTCCTTTCCTTTAATTTTGGACACCATTTTGGTCACTAGTCTGGGGGTTTTCTCGGCATCACCTATGTGGCTGCGGGGTTTGTCTCTGCTGCTTTTGCAACAGATTCATAAGGTACACTGATTTCCTAAAAAAAAATATATATATCGATATTTATGTCCTAACCATACTCATATGGAGGCCATTTGAAAGCTGATTCTAATTACACCCGAGGAAGAAGGTGTTACAATCCGGTCTGTCTGTCTATCCGCAGCCTACCTGCCTCATGTCAGTCAGTCAGCCAGCTCCCCAGCCAGCCAGCCAGCCAGCCAACCAGCCTGCCTGCCTGCCTGCCTGCCTGCCTGCCTGCCTGCCTGCCTGCCCGCCCGCCCGCCCGCCCGCCCGCCCGCCCGCCCGCCCGCCCGCCTGCCTGCCTGCTTGCCTGCCTGCCAGCTCGTCCGCCTACCCGCCTGCTCAGGCTTCCGCCAGCCCGTCTGCCCGTCCTCCCACCCATCCGTCTGTCTGTCTGGTCCGTTCGTCTGTCTGTCTGTCTGGTCCATTCGTCCGTCTGTCAGTCTGTTTGTTTGTCTGTCTGTCTGGTCCGTCCATGCATCATCCCGTCCTTCCGTATGTTTGCGTATGCTGGGCTGTATCTTAAAATTCACTGATCCGATTTGTCTCAGATTTTAACGATGCGAAAGAACTGGATCTGCAGATATTTTGGAAACTACTGGTACGATTTTGCTGTAATTTAACACAGGAAAGGATATGACTATACATGGGGATTCTACAACGTTGGATGTGATAGGGTCCCCCATACTAAATGTTTTTTTAAATCCGGAAATTCGGAAACATTTTACAATGTGACAAACATGGGAGGGCGCCGGTCTGCTATCTATGATTACTCTTGTTGTTTATAGAAAGATGTAGATTCCTTTAGACTGGTGGCCATCAGTCCTGATAACGGAGGGCACAGGGCCAGTATTGTCAGGGTTATAGAACCACCATCTTGTGGCTCCAAAAAGAGGGTAGTTTTTCGAGGTGCGATTGTAATATATTTCACACTAACCATGAGCTTCCTGTTGTGTGCTTGTAGTAGCGTCGCTCCTTATAAGGGCATCTTTCAGTGGCTGTGCGCGAGCGTTCTTCATCTCTGTTGCATTTTTATGTGATTCAAATCTATAAGATAATAGACAACACGGTAATGAGTTTCTCAAGTCAGACCTGTATAAGACAATAACTGTATTTTGGGGCCAGGCACTAGCGGGGTTTATCAATTTAAACGTTGAATGTCAGTGTCTTAGCAAATATACAAGACTCTGTTGAATACTTTAAAACAAATTTGACTGGAATCTGTTGCTGTCATTTTGTAACTTTACCACTAAAATGGAAAATGTCGTTACGTTGTCTTGCAAATGCACACTTCTCAAGACCACTGTAGATGCAGGTATGACGATAAAGCTGCAGTGACTATGAAAATTCAAGGTTTTGCGTAGCCTGGTAGCCTGTGTCCATTTTCAGGGTAAGAATATTATTTTTGAAATTATACCATTGGAAGAACTAGCTCGACTATTCAGCCATTCATTCCAGTGGTAAATTTTCAAAACACTGTCTTCTCTTGGCTTGGCAATGGGCATTGCTCAATAGAACTGTATATGCCGTTTTAGTCGTTTGATCATCAAACGGTTAAGTTGACACACGAGGGATTAACATTTTAATGACTAAATTTGTTTAAAAAAATCCAAATATTTCCTAATTGAATGTCCATTTGTAGGCCACGAGACTATTCTTTGAAAATTTACCACTGGAATGGATGGCTCGTTTACCGAGCCAGTCATTCCAGTCATAAAAATTTCAAAAATACTCTTCTCTTGACCTGCAAATTGACATTCATCACAGGGGCCGGTTTTTGGCAGGATTCGTCATGCCCAGTTATATGATTTCTCGTCCCATCCTGCTTCACTCCCGTCATACATAGTCCATATACACAGCTCGTCCCTATGCACAGCTAGTATCTATAGAAGTTATCGGTTTGATAGGCGTCTATCGAGTTCCTGATTCCAGGTCCCATTTACGCCATTCTAGGCTGGGTTTATTTCAGTCTATTATTGGTAACTTCCCCAGTTTTTTCACTGGTACCCATGTGTACTCCTGGGCGGAGAGAGGCAACGAGGAGTGAAGTATTGCCTATGTTTCCAGTGATCGTCAGTTTCCCGAACAGAGACGCGATCTTGGGGTTGCCAGTTTCACAACTACCACCTCCTCAAACTAGTCCCTAGCTATAAATAGAGAGACTAGCTGCGCATAGCTATACGCAGCTAGTCTCTATTTCTAGCTAGTCCCTATGCGCAGCTAGTCCACATGGACAGCAAATCATTCTAGGTTGCATACTATCCACTACAATCGTACTTCCGTCCCGTCTGGCCCCTACACAAACACACACCTACGCACACACATACACGCACGAACCAGGTCATGCTAGCCCGCATTCTATCCACTACCATCCTACTTCCTTGACGTTTTATTTAAGATGTATTTCTCCTACACTTACCAAGTGATGCCGATCATATCCCGTGGCACCATGCACATGCAGTGTCGCTAAACCCGCCACGCCATGGCCAGCCCCAGCGCATTCAGTCGCATCCAGTTTACGTCCACTCTCGTTCATTCCTCATACCCACGAACTCATGTCCAGTCATATTCTATCCCACCCATCATGTTTCCATCCCATTTTTCAATCACATTTTAGTTTTATCTTACCTGTTCTCGACTCACCTGACCTGCCAACTATGAACTATAGATGACGCCGCCCGTTTCTCCGCGTGTTCCATCAATATCTGGTGTACGATAGCTTTGTCCACTCGCTCATCCTCCAGGACATCCTTAATTACCCAGCACGGTACCGTATAATCTGGATCAAGGGACTCCGGACACGTCTCAGCAGTCTTCAGCAGCTGATCGTAACTCTCGCGTGTCATTGGTTGCCAAGGCGACTCACGTGTCAGCTGCTCAGAGGGGCACCCGGTGTTTAACATCATCATCTTACCGGATGTACCACTCTGAGGCGTTATCTCTGGTATCGGAGATCGACTTGAAGTTCTGTTTCCTCCATGCCCAATCTCTAACGTAGAATAAGACCATTCTTAAACGACCACCTTATGGAAGCACCACACGAATTTGTGGCCACAAGATGCTGGTTCCTGAAGACAGGTGGTTAGTCGACCACCTAAAAGGAACCGCATCTTCTGACCACAAACGGTAACCGACCATTACCATTCGAAAAGATTTGTCATAGGCCTACCTGTTTCACTTCCATTATCACCACTCCCAATATCTACCAGACTAGAAATCCTTCTAATTTCTGTATGTCCATTCTCATAATTGCTAGGCCATTCTGACTCATCAGCACCTTCTTGGTGTTGCTTGTTGACAAAGGAGCCTCGCCTCTGCAATCCCTTCGTGTCCAGGTACGGTAGCCTTGGTGTAAGGTCAGAAATTGCCATTCTGTCGCTTAAATTGAAGGATGACCGTTGCTTTCGCATGCCAAATAATTGTCGCTTAGTACCCCTCATTTTTAAATAGTGATATGGCTGATAGCTTATAGCTAAGTGCTATTCTTGATAAATTTGAATAAATCAGATATCAGTTTGCAGAAATCATCAATGCTAACTGCTAAGTCGATAAATTACTTACAGACCTTACTATTACGCCATATGCATATTGAAAGCTTAACCGTTCCTGTATCTGGTCAGTTTGTTACAACGTACTAGATGACCTTAACCACTGGCCATGTCTGAACCAACATTATATAATGTAGGCCTATATATTACAACAACTACCCCCTCTTAAATCCATTCTTCAGACAGCCTGTGCCAGGGGTTCCTTTGACCATGTATATCAAAGGATCCTTTGGTGTCTAGCATCATGAGTTCCGCCCAGCCTTTACTTATGACTATGGTTGCTAACACAATCTCAAAGGCGATAATACGTGGTGATCGGTGAACGGTTGCGTCAATATAAATATATTGGTAACTTGGCAAGGTCACAGAGTTCCAGCGTCCCTCAGGTACTCGCGATGAATTCTCTGTCTCTAGCTCTGCACACATACACGCGCACGTGAAGACGACGAGGTCAACTATCCCATGAGAATAATCAGCGCGAAACAATATATACCGTATGCTAAAGGAGAAAGCTATTCATTAATTAGCACTGTCATATCGTGCAAGAATAGCAATTAATGTACCTTCCAAGTGTACCAGAACCCGGGTGACGTGACATAATAACATATTCTTCATTACGTCTGGATATTGTGATCATGCACGGATGCGTGCGCACACACACTAATAAAACTCACATCGCCTCATCAACACTTACAGTACTCATGATAATTAACTTCGGCATGTTTGAAAAGCAAATTAAAATGTACTGTTGAATATTTTGGACTTCATTTGATTGGCTGCCTCAGGCAGCAATGATTTCCAGTAAAATTAAGTTCAAAATATTCAATATAACATTTCTTACATCATGTTCAAACTTGAACTAACTAACAAGTTTCTAGTTTTACTTAGGAGAAATTGTAACTTATTTATGAGCTGTACTGTACACTATTTACTTTAATTAGTTTCCACCTAATTACAACATGCATATTAATAGAACTATTAATTAGGCCGCCAATTAAATATTAAAATTAGTAATTGTTGAAATCGAAAAAAAAGAGACTGCTATAAAGATATAATTTGGGAGCACAGCTCGTATCATAGGTTACAGCTCTACCACATTTTTAATTCAACACGATTAAAGAAGCACACTTTTTGTCCTCCTCCACCAGCCCACCCAATCCTTTTCCTATGATACATGACATGTATTAACTGACCACCTGTCTGTACTGACCACTTGTTTTGCGACCCAAAAAGGCCGCAATAGAGCGGCTGAATATCGATACAATAATAAATATCACTGATTAATAGACTGCCTGATTGCCAGTCTGCCCGCCCGCTTGTCTGCCTGCCTCTCCGTCTGCATGCCTGCCTGCCTGCCTGCTTGCATGATTGTCTGACTGACCGATCGACTGACTGACTGACCGACTACTTGCACGCATGCATGCATGCACACGCGCGTGCCTGCCCGCCCGCCTGTCTGCCAGTCTGACAAGCATGGAACGGAAGTTGGGCTTGTGGTACTGAAGAAGTGTATCGATTTTGGATTAAACAACTGTCATCGAAAAGTTAAAAAAAAACCATCTGACGCCATAATCGCATTCTATTGAAGGGATTTGTACCAGAGGTAAGTGGGAGTTTGTGCGTGTGGTCTCGAATGTATCTATCGATTTTGAGGTCAAAAGGTCAAAGTCACCGAAAATATTGACTGGTCTCTCCGGGTTCCAAAGAACTTTATTGATATTGAGGCCAGAGGTTAACGGTCCATTTCAACTACTTGTTTTGAACGTGTGACGTAAATAAGACGCACCACAGCGCGATTGATGATTAATTAACGCTCTAGCTGACAATTATGGGAACTGTCTATGGAATGATAGGGTAGGAGACATGCCACCAATCGTTATAGGCCAAGTGCTTACCATGCCGACACTAATTACATAAAACATTCAACACAAAAGCTACATCTTGCATGCTATTTGAGCCGAATCAGTAGCGGATTATAATAGGGGCAGCGGGGTGGGTGGGTGGGTGGGTGGGGGTGGTTGGGGGGTGGGTGGTGGTGGGGGGGGGGGGGGGGGGGGGGGGGCTCGCCCATACCCCTTGGCCCCAGATCTTGATCAGCCCCCAAATTTTTCTATCAAAATTTATTTTTTGCGTGCATTCTTTCGGCGTGTTGGAATCAATTTATATACTTTGATTCATGACTTCCCAGAATCCCAATTTCAAGGTAACTATACAGGTAAGGTGTTGAATATCCTGAAGCTAATTTGATTGGGTGTTTTTCCTGCCTATGGCCGTAACAGTGCCCGGTCAAATTAATTTCAAAATATTCAACAAAATGTCGATTAAAAAGTAAAAACCAGGGTTGTTTGATTTAATCAAATTGATTAAATCAAGCTGAAAAGATCAAACTTTTTATTTGTTTTTAATTTTTTCGATTTTTTCGTCCCCAACTACACTCATTTGCACTATAAAATTTATAAAGATTTTTTGTTTGTTTGTTAAAAATTATTGTAGCTATTGTTTCAGATGGTTTAATAGGCATGGTTATGCAATATTATGCTAATATAAGAACTAAGAAGCTTTATTTCTATCAGTACAGTACCACAGTTAGTGGAAACTTTCCATAGTTGTTATTTGATACGTAAACAGCACAGATCAGTAATATTTATAAGATTTATTTTTAACTGACCTGCCTTTGTCTGCTGCCAGCCACTAGACAATAAT
Organism: Chaetoderma sp. LZ-2023a; assembly: GCA_034401795.1. Lineage (NCBI taxonomy): Eukaryota > Metazoa > Mollusca > Caudofoveata > Chaetodermatida > Chaetodermatidae > Chaetoderma > Chaetoderma sp. LZ-2023a. The sequence continues at coordinate 53,026,922 of CM067362.1, forward strand.
TTAAATAGACAACAATAACCCTAGACCAGCTTAATATTTTGAAACTAATTTGACTGACAGTAATTGCTGACTACATTCAGTTAAATTGTTTTCAAGATATTTTATACCATGTCCAGAGTTATACAGCCTGGAAAATTGTATCCACAAAATATTAAGATGGTTAAAATGTATCCCATCAAGTGTAGACAAACCATGGTTACGGTAGCGTAGGCGTGTTTATTTGATGCTTGGTCATGTCCCATCCAGTCGAACAGCAGTTATTTCAAAATGTGATAACAAATTCAGAAATGTCTTAAGAACAACAAGAACAAATTCTGCGATGTTTATTGTCATAATACATTTAAATAGAATAATAGTAAAAATAAGGTCAACATTGTTTATAGCTCCTAGAGATTAGATTCTATTGCGTTCAGAACATGTGTACATGTAAAGACTCAATGATTTTGTTATCGAAGTGAAAAAAATCGAAAAAATCTAATTATATCGAAAATTAGTTTCAAATTTTAAACAGAATGTTGATTGAATAGTAAGGTCATACATTTCGTACAATGCCCAGTCAAATTAGTATCAAAATATTCAATACAATGAATATTATCTGTATGTCCACATGTTGGATTTGTCAATAAAGACTGTTTGCTTGTTTGATTTCTTGCTTGCTTGCTTGCTTGCTTGCTTGCTTGCTTGCTTGGTAGGTAGGCATAGGTAGGTAGGTATGCTTAGTTTTTTAAAAAGCAGTGGCAACAGGATGACTTCAATTTCTGTGCTAAACCCGTCTATGGAGTGCACCCGTTAGTTTACTTTGTTGATTGATCATCATTTCCTTGGTCGGGGATCGAACCGTCATCCTGCAATTTCGCATAGCATCAGCTACCCAGAACTCTTTCCACTGGACCACCGCACCAAGACAAGAATGTTGGTTTAGCGAACCAGCTTTCACATGTCGGATATACTGATACACTGGCGAATTCATATGAGACTATCTTTTGGATGCACACCGTATGGTGTATGCTATGCCCTCACCAGGTCTCCATCGCGACACTGTCAGTAGTTGATTGATTGATTGATTGAATCGCGGGGATTAAATCGTAGACGTAAAATTCGTACACTTGATGGACTATTCAATGTTCCTGATGAAGCTATTTGCATCATTCATAACGTATTTTGATAGTGACATCATCCTACATATGACGTAAATAATTATGACGTCATGTGCTTGGGTGACAGATCAGATCCATCCATTTATCATAGAGATATCCTATGCCGATTTGCAGACCAAGAGACCGTTGTTTTTGTCACTTTACCATTGGAATGATAGGCTTAGTTATCGAGCCAGTCATTCCAGTTGTAAATTTTCAAAAATGTCTACCTGTTAGATGTAAATGGTAGTTTCTCAAGATTACTACAGAAGCCACTTTGGTCAATTTGATCGGGACGAGTGTTTAAGTGGAGATTAAGAGATGTACGTGCGCAAAGTGGGTCAGATCACAATGCCATTTTATTTCTGATACAATAATACAATATACAGTAAGCAATTAGCCCAGGCCACCAGTGGTAGGTACAACTAGCCCCAATAGTGAGGGTATGCGTATAATGCACAGGAGAGATCTAGACAATATATCCTAAATCTACGATTCCAATCTAAATAGAGGCGAGCTACCACGCTCTCGTTAAAAAAAATATTTCGCTCTCGTTACCGGTAGGAGATCTGACGAGAACGTGAATGACCACAATCCCTTGCGCAAAATGGCAGCGCCTATAGGCAATGAACCTTTCCAGTTTTATCTATGCCCCGCTCACCTCTAGCTAAGCTCCACCCACACTTCGCAGTGTTGGGATCAATCGATCCCCGCGAATGCCCTGACTATCAATTTCCTGAAATCTATGCAGGTAACAAGAAAGATTTGTGTAGATTATGTAAACAATAATGCTGAAAGTTGTCTACATGTGTGCAGCAACCGCTTACGGCAGCAGTTTCCAAAATGAATAGAAGTTATCATATAGTTATCATATGTACATGAATGTTTGGAATTTCAGCGATGTATGTGTTAGGTTTTAACGCATTTCTGTAATTAGCAGTATTACCGTATTTCCCCATTTTATTTTTACTGTAGTTTTGTAGTTCCGTATTTTGCATGCTATTTAAGCAGAATTTATATTCCAATTAACAAAAAAAAGAATTTACTGACTTTTGGAGGTTATATACATAGCTGATCGTCTGCATCAGATGTCAATCAGTCAGTGAAGATCCAGCGGTCGCGACATCTATCCCATTCCCCCATAGTGAGCGTACGCGTATGAGCAATCTAGCCAATATATATCCTATATCTAAGGTTCCAATCTAAACATAGAGGCACGCTCTAACTATCTTTCTAGTTAGCGGTTGGAGACCACAATCCCTTGCGCAAAATGGATGCGCCTGTACGCAATTCTAGACACAACCTGAATATAAGGTTAGCCGTGAGCGGCCACGCAATGACATCAAATACTTGAATGACAGATTAGATCCACCACTACATTGCTGCAGGGTGCATGAAAATATGAAAGACCGAGCGGTTTGTGCGATATCATTACATTTGAATATTAGCCCCCCCCCCCCCCCCCCCCCCCCCCGTAAAACCCCCTACTCAAATCTGATTGGTCGAGACCTGGTCATGTGAACTCATGATTTGGTGGAAAACGAAAGGACATGTTCTAATATTTAAATACGATGACGGCACAAACCTCTCGACCAATCACATTTTCACGCACCGTGCCAAAAAGCTTTTGGGATGTAGATCTATTGATGTGTTCTGATGATTGACGAGGCATGAAGCGGATGGGGGCATGTAGAAATGAGGTTATATAACCAACTCTCGACCAGTCAGAATTGCGCGTATATCGCTGCAGTCGTTTTGTATGTATATCTATCGATGTGCTCTGATGAGTGTCAGGTGCAATGATGCATGAAATGGCTGGTGAGGTGTTTGGGTGTGTGTACATCGATCTATTGTTCCATGGATGACGAGACAACGGGAAGGTGGGGGAAGGGGATTGTTGAAAACGTTCAGTACATAGACATATTGTTCCTGAATGAAGTGACAATGGAAAGGGGTGAGCTCGGTATGTAGGTCTATTGTTCTTGGACGAATATTACACCTAAGCGTTAACAGTGTTACCAATCACTTCATTGTAGTTAATTGATTCTTCAATACATAACTATTGTCACTCGCTGAAGAGACAATGGGAAAGTCGATCCAAACACAGGGGTTGGGGGAGGTCGGGTGGTGTGGACTGCAGCCTACAACGTGGTTGGATAGCCTTACCATTCAATCCATATGGAGGCAATCGATTCTTCAGTATGTAGATCCATTGTTCCTGGCTGAAGAGACAATGTACAGGTCAATCCAAACACGAGCGTTGGGGTCAGGATGACAGCTGTTGCTGGATGCTGATGACTTATAACGCGTTCAGACATGTTTGTTCCTGGCTGAAGAGACAATGGAAAGGTCGATCTAAAGACAGGCGGTTGGGATCTGGAGGATGGGTGTTGTGTAATGCGTACAAGGCAATAAATCAACCAGTGCTATGGACCTTTCCGGGTTTAGCTATTCCCCGCCCATCGCTAGCCAAGCACCATCCACACCTCGCTCGTGTTGGGATTGATCGATCTCTGAGCACCCTGACTATCAATTTAAAAACACCTACACAGGTAAGCTGTTGAATATTTTGAAACTAATTTGACTGGGCGCTGTTGTTGCTTAAGGCAGCAACAGCGCCCAGTCAAATTATTTTCAAAATATTCAACAGCATGTTTATTAAATAGCAAAGAATTACAAAAACATACAATTTATACGTGCCGGACTCTGAGATTTGATGGCTGTCTCTATGGGACCCTTTGTGACGTAATGATTGTGACGTCATCAAACACGCACAGAGCTGATTATGACGTCATACGAGGACAGATGATGGATGGATATTTTGGAAATGTGAATTATTGGCAATTCCAAGACTAAGAGTAAATCTATAATACATGCGGTCGGGTCCTTTATCAAACTGGTAGATAGTACTATTTTTCTCGACCGTGTTCATTTTTCTTTTTCTCTTCTTTCATAGTTACATTTCTATAAGCTTGTAGCAATAAATGACACACTACAGGTTTAGTGAGACAACTTCTCGGGTATAATACAGAGGACAGACTTATCTCGCAGTTGCCTTTAAATGTCAGCGGTGTTTGAAAATGAGTTCTGAACTCTGATATCTTATTATCAGTATAATAGGTCATAGAACTGCTGCTGTTAGCCTAGCATGCAAAAGCTCGTAATATGTAGCCGAAACGCTAAGACGATTCAATAAGGTGGTTTAAACCTCAGATTAGCCTAAGCCTGGTAACAACTCGCCACATAAACCTGGTAATAAGAGATTTATTACCAGGTTTATGCTTAAACCTCATCCGTATTCTGATACGAGGTTTACACCAGGTAACAGCTAGACCAGGTTTAAACCATGTTTATTTTATTAGCATTCGTGTACCAAACTCGGGGATTTAATAAAAGTTTGACATTTACATTCTAAACTAACAATGTATATGGGTAATGGCTTATTTTAGAATATATTACTACACCTATGGACAAATTCATAAAAAGTGGCAATAATTAGAATCAGCGCCATTCGAATAATAAACAATGAGGTCAATTAAATACCTGTCGGACGTCAATCTCATTATGCATATGAATGGGAGAACTGTGCCACAAACTAACTCAGTGGGCCTGACTTGCCACATTTAAAACTGCTAATTTTAGGCTACACATAGCAATAGGAGTTAAACTACCCTACGCCAGGTTAATTTTTTTAATGATATTTGCTGTAAGGTTTAGTACATAAACTACCTTCTTGAAATTGGTTTATATGGTTACCAGGTTTATTACCTGGTTTGTTACCTGGCTTAATTTCTGCTTTTCTCATAACATTATGCTATAGCTTTCACAGAATCAATTTAGGTGTACATACCTTTAGAAACGTGATATTAACATGTGTTAAATTATTTTTATATTGGATCAGTGATTTAAGTCAGTCTAAATGTCGGTTTAAACCTAGCAGGTTTAACTCTTTAAACCAGTTTTAGCTAAACCACCTTATTGAATTCCACCCCAAGAGGCTAAGGCAATACACACACCTTTATCAGCATTCTGCAGATTTATTAAGCATGCGACGACAATAATTTATATTATTATAACCTGAGCCAGATACATAACTTCATGGCATGGAACCTTACTGCCACATATGACCAACGATAGTCGGCATGATTAATTGCATCGCTAGTGGTAGACATTTTGACCATCACCACAGGTAATGCTGGAGGTTAAATTATCTGAAGAGCCACTTCACTAAACCAACAGCTAAACGGTTTGTTAGAAACAGTTAAACCCTGCCACTTGTCTAAAAACTCTTGTTTATTAACGCTCTTACGAGTTTGAACACTCTTTTCTATGCGATGCAAATGGTCTTTATCGCATAAACCAATTTTCTGTAACTCTTCAGAGTTATAAGCCCCGATAGGCTCGTCTTTTCCTCAAGTTTATATACGCCAGACCTGTTCAGGCCCTTACCGCTAACCGTAAATGCATCTTGGCTCCATAAAGGCCTATGTATGATTATTGTAGTCTGCGACTGTAATAATAGAAACATCCTACAGCTGCAATCAGTCCTTCTTCACTTTTGCCCACTGTGTCTTGTCCTCATGAGTGTACCGAATCCTGCTTTCTTGAGGCCACCTCGTCGCACGCTTAGCAGATATATGCAATGACGTCCTCTACTGCCTTTGTATTTGTTGGCTCTGAGTAGGGAAAATTTCATGGCTCTCTCTGCTGGAGTCTCTTCTGGCATCCTTAGCACATGGCCAAACATGGACCATCTTTGCTGGGCGACTTTTACAGATAGCGGCGACGTATTACACATCTTGTATAGTGCATCGCTGGAAATTATGCTGTCTGGCCATCAGTGTCCAGTAATGGTGTGTATGTGTTTGTGGTGGCAGGCTTCGAGTTTGTCTAGAGCTGCCTTTGGAGCTTCTCAACTGTTACAGTTATACAGCATCAAAGATACGCAGGTTGTATTGCTTAAACGCAGCCTTTTTTATCAAGGGCATCTTTTATCCACAAATTCATAGCTTCCAGAAGGACTGGAAAGCTATGTTCCCCGTGACACAGCGTGCAGAAATGTCAGCAGTACTGGAAAGCAGTGAACCCAGGATTTTACTTTTCCTCAATGGTTCGCCGGCACGAAGTGGATCGTCATTTTCTTTAGTTTCATGCTTTGTAAATAGGTATATGTGCGTGAACTCTGCTTTGGATTCATTCATAAAGAGATTCTCAATTTTTTGTTTGCTTGCAGCTATTGGGAGAATTTCGTCAAGGAGTTTCTTTTCCTTGTCTCTGAAGCCCACATCGTCGGCACATTCCATCTCTAGCAGCATAACCAGTATTGACAATAGGGGATTTGGTCTTGTGAAACTTTCCCGCACGGATTTCAATGTAAGAGTAAAGTAACAAGTGAAAAGCACCAGAGATAGACCATATCCCTGTGGGGAGCCGATTGGTATCTCAAACTCTACAAACTTCACTGACTGGACTCACACTCGCAGCTTGGTATCTGCAAGTAGTGGTCTCACTAGTCGTAGCCATCTTTATTGAAACTGGACTGCCATAGTACATCTGGGATCTTTGAGCCTTTGTGCCAAGGGCTCGGGACATGTCAATGCCCATTTTGTGGAATGAAGGAAATTTCAATTTCCCTTTCTCCGAGATCTAACACTACTCACCATTCTATTGCTTCTGATATACAGCTGGCCCTGACAGCTGGCTCTAGGACTATAGACTTAGAAAGCTTTACCGACTCCTGGAACCGGGTACTCGGCTCCCAACTGCCGAGTACCCGTCTGCCATGAAGCTCATATTGTTTGCATAGCCACCAAACAAGAGAAACCCATGGCTTGCCTCCGTGGGGCTGGGAGGCTGGGTCCGTAATAGAATGGTGAGTATTGTTAGATCTCGGAGAAAGGGAAATTGAAATTTCCTTCATTCTCCTTCGATCAATACTCACCATTCTATTACTTCTGATATACACCAGATTTAGTCATTAACCTGGTGGGAAGGGGCAAGCCATAACTGCTACTTTTGCCCCTTGGAGAAAGAGCTAGACTTAAACTTGTTTAATGGAGACCTAAAAGGACCATCAAGTTAACGGAACCGAATCACATTCGCATCACTGCCCCCCCCCCCCCTTTTTTCTCCTAAGAAAAGGGAGAGAACTCACGAACATGCATCTCGCCTGAAAACACAAATATGCCAAGAGGGTTAACTGCTCTTTGCATACATATATATATGAAGGAACATAATATATAGACATAATACAAAAAACTCTCAATCTTGAATTACCTCATGATAAATGGATTCCAGACGTGGCGCCTCCAACCATTCACTTGTCCGGCCATCAGTGACACAATCTGGTTGACATCCTCTCGCTCGACCATGTCTGCTTCTTAAATCTTTCTTACATATGCCAAAAAAGGGAGAAGAGCAGTGTGGTCATATAACTATCGTTTCAAAACAGCTAAATCGAGTGGATTGGCGGAGTCTGACACATCCCTCATATAGTAATCCGTGAAAGAGGACTTGCAGTGCCATTGTGCAACAGCCATGATGTCCTCTAACAGAACACCATTGTAAAGGGCGGCCGAGGCGGCTATTCCTCTAACATCGTGTGCCCTTGCGCATTGCACCTGGTGCCCAGTCGCAATCTCATGGGTAGTCTGAATGCATTCGACTACACAACGAGAGATAGAATCCATGGATGTGGTGCCATATGGCTTCTTATGGCAGATCCACAGATGTCTATCACTCGACCGTAACGAGTCTGTCCGGTTTTTTGTACTTGGTCAAAGCACGGACTGGGCACCAGACACTGGCATCACGATCAAACCTTGTTTGTTTCGGTATAATGATCGGTTTGCTGGGATATCTCAAAGATTGAGTCTTTGACATAAACTCTGCTCTTGGCAGTAGACGGAGACCCTCTCCGGAGACAATAAATCGGTCCCTCTCTGCATGGGTCTCACTGCGCCTTCTAGCTGAGGAAGCTGCCAATAGAAAGACCGCCTTTAGAGTCAAATGCTTTAGACTAGCCGAACACAACAGTTCGAAAGGGTGCTTGGCCAGTACATTAAGCACTAAAGATAGACTCCAGGCTGGAATGACTACCGGTTGTCTCGGTCGGAGATTGCTCATTCCCTTCACCATCACATTCAACTGGGCTAGACAAGGGATAACTGATGCCAAAGCTGACTTGTATCCAGCAATTGTGACAGGAGCTAGGCCTGAAAAGAACAGCTCACAGAGAAAGTCTGCTATTTGCTGAACAGTGGATTGAAATGTATCAATACCCTTTTCTTCACACCAGTCTGCAAATCTGTTAACCTTGTTGTTATATGACTTGAAGGTTGACCTCCCTCTCGCAGCTGCGATGAAATCTGCAGCCTGTCGAGAAAAGCCTTCCGACGTGGAACGTTGTTTGATAACATCCACGCAGTCAATTTGAACATTTCTGGACGCTCGTGTAGGAAGCTTCCCTTGGCCTGGGAGATTATGTTCGGAATCTCGGGTAACTGTACTGGGTTTTCCACCAGCAGATCTAGAAGTTCCGTGAACCACGCCCTGCTGGGCCAAAATGGCGCTATTAGCAGGACCAGGTACGGTTCCTCCCTGATCTTCACCAATATCTTCGGTAGAAGAATGGTGCGTGGGTACGCGTAAGCGTATCTTATCGCCAGAGCGTCTGTATCGACGGCATTTGGATCTGGAATCGGCGAGACATAAGTCATGATTTGAGCATTTTCCCTTGTGGCGAACAAGTCCACGTTGGGTTTGCCCCAATGCTCGAAGATCCTTTGTAGAACCAGAGGGTTGAGAGACCATTCTGTTGGCAGAATTCTCTGTCTGCGAGACAAAGCATCCGCCAGAATGTTCAATCGCCCAGGAATGTGAGCTGCTTTCAAAACAACCGAGTAATTCCTGCCCCATTGAATCAAGTGGCACACTTTGATACACAGTGTGGGTGAATTGGTCCCGCCGTGGCGATTTATGTATGATACTACGGTCGAGTTGTCCAACCGTATCAATATCGCCTTGCCCCTGACCTTTGGAAGAAACTTTTCCAATGCCAGTTCCACTGCCATCATTTCCAACAGATTGATATGCAGCTGGCTCTCCTGCAGAGTCCATGCGCCCGAGACCTGGTGTTCTCCCAGGCAGGGCCCCCATCCCTCCAGCGATACATCCGTGTACACGGACAGCTGGGGTGGGGTAGGTGCATCGAAACTCCTACTAGGAGATTCTGACGCTTTTTCCACCATACAAGATGCAACATTATTGGCTCCAAAACTGGCACCAGCTTTGACAGGGGCTCTGTTCTCTCTTTCCACAGAGACATCAGATACAACTGGATAGGTCTTCGCATCAGAGCAGCGTACAGGATTACCTGCTCCATGGAGACCATCATGCCCAGCATCTGAAGAAACCGCCTCACCTGAATGTGGTTTCCCAATCGAAAACTCTTGAGGATGGCTAACAGAGACACCACTCTGGGCTCTGACGGGTAAACCCTGCCCTCCTCGAGATCGAATCACATCCCTAAATAAACGAAATGTTGAGTGGGTGTCAACTCGGATTTCTCCTTGTTGACTATCCACCCAAGATCTTAAAGCAACTTCAGAGTCAGAGCAGTATCCACCTCTAATCTGGCTGATGTGCCTGCTTTGATCAGCCAATCGTCTATGTAGGTGTGTAGCACCACATTCTCTTTTCTGAGAAACGCTGTCACCGCAAGGACCACTCTTGTGAAAACCCTTGGAGCTGTCGATAGGCCGAACGGGAGGACTATAAACTCCCATACTTGATTCTGAAACGCAAATCTCAGAAACCTGTGACAACTCCTGTTCATTGAAATGTGGAAATATGCATCTTTCAGATCGATCGATACACACCACATTCCTTTCCTCAACACTGCCATTACCGACCTCGGAGTTTCCATCTGGAACCGAGGCGTATGGATAAACCAATTTAATGGCCTGAGATTGAGTATGGGTCTCCATCCCCTGTTGCTCTTTGGGACAAGGAACATGTTTGAATAGAAGCCTGGAGTGTTCCGCTTTGCTGGTTTTATTGCTCCCTTCAGAAGCAAAGTTGACACTTCGTTTTGAATGGCTTCTAACTTGTCTGATTCCGTGGTGGAAAATCCCACCACTCCGGCATGTGCCCCTGGGATAACCATCCCAGGACCAGACTGTCTGACGTCACACCTCACCAAGCCTCGACGGAACGCATGAGCCTTCCACCCACTATAGACGCCTCGACGCCTAATGGGGGTGTCTGGCTCACGATCCGCTCCCCCCCCCCTCTCTTGACGAGAGAGAGAGAACCATTTTGGTCTTGGCGTGGCCGGTCTAACTGGCACTGCTGTTCCTGTGGCACAGGTGCGGTCCAGGCAGATACGAAGGGAGCCCTCGTACCCTCAGGTACGATCTGCTCCCTTCTTTTCGCCCTTTGAGGAATTACCCTTCTCCTTCCCGCCTCTCGGGCGATCAGGAGCAACATTGGGGAGGGTAGGAGCCTTCACAACCTTCTTGGCTTTCTTCGCCGTAGGCGGCTGAGAAAATCCAGAAGAAGCAGAAGCAGCACCAGTCTTGGCTTTCGCTTTGCTTTTGTGCTTTTTCTGCTTCTTAGAAGGTTGCATGGTCAGCGGCTTAGCTATAGCCTCTAGTGCGTGTGCCTGACGCACTAGCTCTAGCTGCATGTTCACCGCCAACCGATTCTGCGCAATGCTAGCCGTGTCTTCTAAGATGGCCCACGCCTGGCCACCAAAGATGCTAGGGACTGTCAGGGGCATCCCAAGAATACGCTCCTTGACGGCCGTAGCTGGACGCATATGGTCAAGAACCATCTGCCTCCTAGACTTGGTTACACGCGCCTGCACCCTTGCCAATGAGTCCATAGACAGCACCAGGCCGTCATTGATGCATGAAAGCGCCACAGGTGGCACAGGGTGGCTTGCCCCCGCTTCAGCCCACACCGACTGAAGAAGGCAATAAGAATGGTTGACAGCACTGCTGCCCTCACACCCTCATCACAAAGGGACTGGACTTCATCGTGGTGTCCCTGAGATTTGTCAACCAGTGCCGGGCGGGGCCACCCACTCCAGCACTCTGGACACCCACAACCCATCGGTCATCCTCGGTGACCGACGGGACAACACTATGCCTGTCGTATTCCCCCCGTGGAATACGACACCTCGCCTGCACCTCCCTGGAGGCCGCAGGAAGCTGGCCCTTGGTCATGAGTTGTTTGGTATAAATAGCATCCAGTAACTCAATAAACCGTGGATCCAGTCGATCCAGTCCAATAGACTGGATCCGGGCTGCGGGCAAGATCACCGTCCTGATCGATGCCACCGATGGACGGGGCGCATCCTCCTCGGCCATGGTCGGAACCACAGACGGGTCTACCCTGGCTAGCCAAGCCAGATCCTCAGACCAGTCCATCTCCGAGGAGGACACTCCCATGAACACGTCACCCGTTGACATGTTCACGGCCCTACCAGCAACGGCCTCCCTGCTAGGAGCCGTTGCTGACATGCCAGGAACTCCGGTACCATACGGTTCCGCCGCCAGCCCATGGAACACACCAGTCCATGGAGTAGGCCCGCACGGAAAACCGTGCAGACCCGTAGCGGTCGCGGTACCATGGCCAAACACGGGTGCCAACAGCACCCCATGTCTGACCGCCAGACCAGGCGAGATAGGTGAGTACCATGCCTAGCCCGGCACACCCGTTACCATGTCGGTTGGTGGCAAAACAACCATCACGGGACCGGTGCCCGGTACCAGATTGGCCTCAACCACGGGCGGAGCCACTGCCCTGGCCAGACAGATGGAGGGCGGTTCCGTCCAAGACGGAATCGACCTCCATATTCTCCACCCATGGCATCACAGGCCACAGCAACCTCTCCTCCTCGGCCTCCTCATCTTCAGACCCCGAAGAGTCGTCACTAGTCGAGGAAACCGTGGAGCCATCCAGGCGGACGGCTCCCATGCCTGACGGACCGACCACCGCTACTGGACCACCCAGAGGTGGCCGCAGAGAGACAGAACCCGTCATGCCGGAGCCCGACGGGACTGCCAGGGGGCCGTACGAGACGGCTCCCTAGGTGGCCAGTCCAGAACCCTGTCCATGGACAGGGTCCGAATCAAACATGGGGAGAGACTGCCCTACAACTTTCGGCAGCAGGGACGATACCAGCGTGGGCAGAACGCTATGCAGGAAGCCCTGCATAGCCGGACCAAACCACGCCAGTGGTGCCATCTCCACCACCTCCAGTTGCAGATGTGGAGTGCCCGCAAGGGCCGAAACGGATGCTCCACGATTTGCTTTCGGACCGCCTGACCCCGCGCCAGACCCTGCCAAGTCCTTCTGGGCAAGGAACTTCAACATCATGTCAACCGACCACACTGCACATACGTTACACCTATTGTCAAGGTTACACTTCGTACATCGAAAACAGACATGGTCCTTAAACAGAATCCGAATGAATTTGGGGCACTCGTCACACGATGGCGGGGCTGGCTTGACCCATAAATAAGCACAAACCTACAATAAGCAAGCGGAATGAAACAGAGATGGAAGGCAATTTTCAAATATTTTGACCATAAATTAACTGTAACCCTCCCGCACCCCACCCCGCAACGTTACAGCAAAGATCGCATTGACTATGACGACAAGAACGAAGCGGGCAATAATACACCCATACACTGATCATCAAGGATGTATCACAGAACCAGGAATCATATCGCATAGCATTCGGGGTATATTTACTAATAAATATAAATTATACTCCTAACGAAGGCCAAAACGATATGTGAAGAAACAACAAAATGTAAACAAACTGCTGTAGCACACGGTAAAACCGCAGACCACACATCTAAATCAAGAATTTTGAAACCACTGATCATTGCAAACAGATCGTGGTAACACGCAAATTTGAAAATCCCAAAGTTTTCTGGTACCAATTTTAGTACACAGCACCTAGAATCAGATGCGCGAATTAATGAAACATTTTCTTCACATAAACATCCGAGACACACGGGTGTGACGTCACCCGCTCGGACCTTACGGAGAACGACGTCAGCCGATATTCGTGTTAAAAAAACACCTATTTTCATATCTGCCGATCGCCTGTTGGGGTTTAAAGAAGGCGATCATCCGGCATATTTCTTTGTTAACACACGTCCCAGATTCTTTGGGGTTAGAAATTGGAACATGCGACACAGACGAAATTTTAGAGACCTAAGTCTTTTAACTATGGAATAACATGGAAATATACGACCTGGTTATCATCGCCGGCATCCATGTTAATCCAAATATCCTTTAGAGAACGCACAAGCTATCACAATTTAATCACAGTAAAAAGACTTAGGTTTAAACAATCTTAAGACTTCCCAACTGCAAAAAGCATGTATCTCTTGTTGCTATGCAAACAAGAATGATCTTCATGGCAGACGGGTACTCGGCAGTTGGGAGCCGAGTACCCGGTTCCAGGGGTCGGTAAAGCTTTCTAAGTCTATAGCCCTAGAGCCAGCTGTATATCAGAAGTAATAGAATGGTGAGTATTGATCGAAGGGGAAATACCAGTGTTTGGTCATTACTACCGACACGAGCATGCGTCGAGCCTATACAATGTCTGCGCTGCTGCGTCCACATTTGATGCCACTTTGACATGATCCGGTGAAATCATCGACTTGTCTCAGATGCGGCATAAAGTAACATTGGATAGGATTTTCCATATGCTGTTGAGGAGCACAATGGGCCGCAGATTGGCTGGTGGGCCAGGTGCCTTCTTGGGCTTGGGTCGCGCGATGAGAATTCCTTGGCCTACAGATTCAATGGGAAGGTAGTGCATAAAAGCTGAATTGATTAGGTGCGTGATCGGTTTTGAGATAATGTCTCAAATGGCTCAAAGAGATAAGGGCTCATCATCGTGGTCAGTGGACTGCTCCTCGAACCATTCTCGAATCGCCTTGGCTTTTCCCTGGTCAGTCCCGAGTGTCCTTCAGAGTTGTGTGCAGTGAGTGGTGGCGTGTAGTCAGTAACTCTCAGGGCTCTGACACTCATCCGTGGCAGTGATTCCATCTGCTAGGGAGTCTGCTTGTTGAATAGCAAGATCTTTTAAGCATTTGCTAATGTGGCGCAAAATGTAATTGCGTTCCTGGCGTAATTTGGTGCTTTCTTCACTTTGGCCACTTTGATAGATGCACAGCCGTAGCACTTTCTGCTTTGCTGACAGTTTTACTACTAAAGGGTCGCCTGTATACCTAGTTTGGTTGTTTTAAAGAAAACCTATGGTGCTGGTAGCTGATGATTCCATAGATTTCAGTATTTTGGTCAGGGATTTGTTTGGATCGAAGCTGACGTCGATGTTAGCTATCTGATCCCCGAGCTATGTATGACATTTGAGTATTAGTGCTGCTGATGAGCTTGGACAGATTGTAGGTGACTCTACCCATTTGCCTGCTATGGCGTTTATATATTAGGTAGAGATCGTTCAGCTGAAGGCGTGTAATGACTGGCTTATGGTCAGAATTGAAGTCTGTGCCTACCTAGGAACGAACATTCTGAAGTAAGGGTTTTGCTTCTGTCTTGCACAGTATGAAGTCTATTTGGTTGAAGACAGCTGTTGCAGCCTTAGAACCTGTTGAGGCTTTGCTTTGAGAATTTTCCCATTCACGCTACACCACTCAACAAGAGAAAAAAGCGTCAATCCAAATCCGCTGCATGTACTGACAATCTTATTAAGATACCAACTACTTCTGCAATAGTTAATTCCACATATCCTGGTCCCAAAGCATCAGACCATCAGGCAATGTGTAAAGGCTGTCTTCTCAATGCAAGATCAGTGCGAAATAAAACCATTAACATCGTGGATTATGTTATTTCAAATGGCATTGAGATTATAGCGATAACAGAATCATGGCTTAAGGCTGATACCGATGACATAGCAATAGGCGACCTCACACCGGCTGGATACTCTTTCAAGCATGTCCCTAGATCATCCAGGGGTGGCGGTGGTATAGCCATTCTACTAAAAGAGACAATTACGATTTCTGTATCAAAAGCTCCTTCTTATCACACATTTGAGAACTTCGAATTTGACATTGTACAGAACTCTAGCTTACTGGGAATCGTTGTGATTTACAGCCCGCCGTCATCAAAAAAGCATAAACGTAATATGACAGAGTACCTTCACGAACTGTCTCTGCTTTTCGACCGATATGCTCTAAGTAGTGGCAATTTGTTAATATTGGGTGACTTTAATGTGCACTTCGAGAATGCATCGGACAGTAGTGTATCTGCTCTAAGAACACTCCTTGATACATTAAACCTAAATCAGTGATTAGAAACGTGAATGTATCTTGGTGCTATTACATCTGATCACGCTGCCATTACCTTTGATATATCGCTTCTCAAACCAGCACTACCGAGAAAGGAATTAACGTATCGAAATCTTCATTCGCTCCCTACACAATCGTTTAAGTCCGACATTCAGTCCCATGAGGTGTGCATGAATCCATCTGATGACGTATCACGGATTGTTGAGCAGTACAATAACGATATGCGATCTATCCTCGATAAACATGTCCCGGTGAAGCGAAAGGTAATCATTGTCCGAGAGAAATTACCATGGTACAACTGTGAAATAAAAGTAGCAAAACAGCTCTGTCGTAAACATGAGCGTGTCGCCCGTAAATCCAAACTTCAGGTCCATCGCCAAGTATATGCAAGTCAAGTTCGTCTTGTAAGTGATATGATACTATCAGCAAAACGATCGTATTACTCCACGTTAGTATCTGAACATGTATCCAACCAGGGAAAGCTGTTCAGCATCTTCAGCGACCTACTTCACAAGGACAAAAGTAAGAGCAATCTCCCACAACACACTGACCCAACTGAGCTAGCAAACAAGTTTGCGAACTTCTTTTCGGAGAAAATTGGTTTAATTCGTGATTGCATTTTAAATCACCAAAACTACTCACCGCTAATTAGTTGTCGTACCGCCCTTAACTTAAAATGTACCATGACAGAATTTAAACCGGCTTGCTCTGAAGAAGTATCGACAATAATTCGCAAATCGTCTCGAGCATCCTGTTCACTAGATCCGATACCAACAAATATTGTTAAGGGTTGTGTTGATGAATTATTGCCTACGATACTCAAAATCATTAATTTGTCCTTAACAAGTGGCAATGTCCCTGACCTGTTCAAACCTGCAAACGTGATTCCGTTACTAAAAAAGACATCACTAGACCAAAATGTGCTTGGAAACTACAGACCTGTTTCAAATTTACCTTTCCTGTCAAAAGTATTAGAACGAGTTGTCGCCAAGCAGCTCAATGATCACTTAGTAAGAAATAATCTTCTGGAACCTTTTCAAAGCGCATACCGCGAACTTCACAACACTGAGACAGCCCTACTATGCGTACAAAATGATGTCTTATGTTCCATGGATGAACACAAGTGTGTTTTACTAGTTCTCCTGGATTTGTCTGCCGCATTTGACACTATAGACCACGATGTCATGTTATCTAGATTAGCAGAACTGGGCATTTTAGACACTTCTCTTGCTTGGTTTTCATCATATCTCAGAAAACGCCATCAAATGATCATTGTGAATAATATCAAATCAGAGGAACATGAATAAACATCAGGTGTACCACAGGGGTCGGTCCTGGGACCGATCCTTTTTACAATCTATACAGCACCCCTTGGAGTGCTATTGCAGTCTCATGGCATAAGTTACCATTTCTACGCTGACGATACACAGCTATATCTCGCATTCTATGCAAATGACCAGGTGAATGCTCGTGAGCGTGTTGAAGACTGTGTTCGTGACATTAAACTATGGATGTTAAGCAACTTATTGCAGTTGAATGATAAGAAAACTGAAATTCTGTTAATAACCTCACCGCACCTAAGACATACGGTTGACATCACCAGTTTGCACATTGTGGAGGCTGACGTATCTTTCAGTGCAAGTGCCTGTAACATAGGCATAACATTTGACAATTCCCTATCGATGGAAGCTCATGTTACCACTGTCTGCCGTTCCATATTCATGAACATTCGGAACATTAGCAAAATTTGCAGCTTCCTGGATGAAAACGCTGTCAAAACTCTCGTACATGCTACCATCACGTCACGCCTGGACTATTGTAACTCTCTGTTAATAGGCATACCATCTAGCCAATTAGATCGTTTACAGGGAGCGCAGAATACAGCAGCTAGACTGATTACACACACCAAAAGATTCGATCATATCACACCTGTCCTATTGGAGCTGCACTGGTTGCCTATAAGACAACGTATATGGTACAAGGTGGCTTTGTTGGTGTTCAAGTGCCTACATGATCTGGCCCCACCGTACTTAAACTCCTTAATCCAGCAAAGAGCAGCACCAAGGTCTCTTAGGTCTAGCACACAATTACTATGTACCATACCAAAATCAAACTTAACTACTGGAGATCGTGCAATTTCTCGAGCCGGTCCGCGATTCTGGAACTCTCTTCCACCTGAAATTAGAAACTGCTCTAAAATTGACTCATTTAAATCACTACTAAAAACATATCTTTTCCAAAGAGCATTCTAAATTTTGTAAAGCGCTTTTGAGCAATTCAGTTTGGAATTGGCGCTATATAAATCCGACATAAATACATACATACATTTGCGATCAGCAATGTGTCCGGTCCATGTTGTCCGATGATGGCATAGGTGCTTGAAAGCCGTATTTGTGACAAATAGGCCATTGGAACTGAGGAATGCCACCAGTGCATTTCCATTGCTGCTGCACGTGCCCTGTCCATACGATCCCATGCATAAGCCAAGTCCTGAACTTTTGTCCACAATTCCGAGTTTACCCAGCTTGGAGTTGAAATCTCCACACACGAACAGTTGCCATTTAGTTGGGATTGTAATGGCGGAGCTCAGTTTTGCAGAGAAGGAATCTAATAATTCTGGATTCTCTTTGGCTTTTTCGGTAGTTGGGCCATATACGTTGACAATGCGACACTTAGTGGTGGTTTGTTTTCGCATAGGTATAGCTAGGTCGAGGAATGGAACGAAATCACTGACGTATCCAAAACTGATGAAATGGTCCAAGCCCATTGGTCAGATTACAAAACCTAAACCCTGGTATGTGGCCTGTTTTTGCTCCATGAGTACTAGCTTATGGCCTGTCTGTAGTTCCTGCTCTAAGTATTTAGCTACTTTAGTCTCTTGAATGCATGTAATATCGATGTTATAATGTTCGCAGTCTGCACCTAAGGTTTGCCCCTTTGATGTTGCACTCAGACCACGCACATTACACATAGCTATGGTAAGCTCATGGGATGATGGCGTCGTCCGAGGATGTCAAGCACAATTTCTTATTTGAAGAAGGTTAGACATAATCAGAGTTGCCTCTGTATGCGGATGTTAGCCAGTAATCCTTTATGACTTAGTTTCCGAACAAAGTTGGTACTTAAGCAGGAGACCGGCGTGGAGATGTCATCTTTTCTCGACGTGGAGGTGTCATCTTTTCTCAACCCCACCCCACCCCCTAAACGTCTATAACCTTTGGTAAATGCTATGCAAACCCTTTCCCCTAACGCGCCATGCTTTACAATGCTGCGACACAGTCTGGCCAAAATATTACGCTAAGCTAACTTTAAACTACAATCTAGATGTTTTGGTCTCATTTCTGTCCCATTGTGTATAGCGTTATTGTAAGAGCTGCTTAAAGATGAATATTCACACTATAAGGCTTGAAAATTAAATGGTTAAAATTGTATAGTTTTAGAGGATAAAATTGCGTGCCTAGATGTAATGAAACGAAATAAATCTTACCATATGATAATTTCAGTCCATACAAATGAATATAATTTTCTAAGTTGTAAAATTGAATTAGAGACACGAATCCCTAATTCAAATTCACCGCTAAAATAATTATATTAATTTTTACGTAATGAAATCATCACAGCTAAGAATTATTTCGTTTCATTACACCTAAACATGAAATTTAAGCCCCTAAAAGTATACAATGTTAACAATTTAGTTTTCAAGCAATCTGGTGTGAATATGCATCTTTAACCGATGCGTTTACAAACCCTTGTCGCTTTGAAAAGCTTCAGATTTTCTGTCTACATTATTCAGAAAGCGTTCTAGAGTATCCGTCTGAAACTGTTTTTGATGTTTTATTCCTTACAGGTAGAATCCATAAAAATAAACAAGAGAGCCAAGAGTCTGTGTCGCTCACATTGGAGCACTATGCATTTTTGTCAAAACGGTTGGTGGGTGGTTTAGGAGTAGTTTTTTAAATGAGTTTGTGGACATTTTTGCAAGTCCAATATGGCCGCCAAACACGCTGCATTTTAATTGGTCCACTGCGGCCATGTTTCTGATGTAGCTCATTCCCTTGAACAAACATTAATGGCACTCAATGCCTAATCATATATCCAAAATTTCATCCCAATCCGCTGTGGTTCTGCAGTTGTTTGGGCAAAAAATAGGTTATCCAAGATGGCCGCCAAACCATTTGGCCAATCAAGTTCACTTGAACAAACTTGGTGCAGCTCTTGCCCTAGGTGATATTTCATGCGCGTTTCTAATTGATCCCCCAAGCCCTTTCGGATAAGAGTTTTAGACAGTTCTCGAGAAGACATTTTAAATTTCCTATTGCTTTAATATGGGAGCTTTTGATAGGAAAAAGATCCAAAATGGTTGCCAAACCATTTATCCGACAGTTTCAAAAATCGCAAATATAAAATCAGAATACCAATTTCGGCCTCAAAATCCATCAAATAAAAAATCCAATATGGCTGCCAAACATGCTACATTTTGATTGGCCCATGGCGGCCATGTTTTTTTATGGACTACTTTCCCTTGACCAAACTTTAATGGCCCTATCATATCTCCCCAATTTCGGCCTGATCACCGCAATGATTCTAAAGAAGTAGTTTTCGGGAAAACTAGGTCATCCAAGATGGCCGCTGAACCATTTGGTCAATCAAGTCCTCTTGAACGAACTTGGCTTAACTCTTGCCCTAGACGATGTTTCATGAGTTTTGAATCGATTACTCAGGCGGTTTCAGAGATTTTTAAAGATATTTCCTAAAATCGTCCTAAATCCAAGATGGCCGCCAGCCAAATTGGCCAATCGGGTTCATTTGAACAACCTTGGCTCCCTATGCCGCAAGGATGCCTCGTGCCAAATATACACCTGTGCAAAAGTTAAGCACCAGCAAAAACAATAGAACGTCGAAACATGATGGTACAACTAGGCTGCCATACTTTTTGTCCTCGCGTTAGCTGACATAATTCCAAGTACGAAATGCACATGCATGCATGACTTCACGCCGCTTGATGTCCGTGCGTGGCGGGAAACAGCACACGTGTTCAGCTATGTAAAAGTCCAGTTTGAGGTGTAGAACAGTACATACAGATTTAGGCGACAAGATTAGGAATTTTGTGTTCATGACCGTGGTTTATTTGTACAGAGAGAATTAGCTCTTGATTGTGAACCGCTATGGCAAGACGAAGGTTAAGTGATCGTGTGAAATGACAAATCATAGGCATGCATACCACTGGTATGTCATGCAGAGAGATTGGCAGACAGCTGAACATTAACCATACTGTAATCAGTCGTTTGATTGCAAAACATGGGCAAACTAACGAGGTGAACGACAGGCCTAGATCTGGAAGACCGAAGAAGACTACTGCCCGTGATGATTGAGCCCTAGTACGCCTTGTTAGGAGATCTCCATTCACCAACAGCAGAGTGCTCAGCCAGCAATGGGAAACGCGCAATAGAGTGTCAATGTCTACCGTCAAAAGGAGACTGTATGCTGCTGGCATGAAAGCTAGGAGACCTGTCAGACGTCCTCTCCTCACTGCACACCACAAAGAGGAGCGTCTGAGGTGGTGCAACGAAAGAAGACACTGGAACATGAGATCCTGGAGATGGGTACACTGGTCCGATGACAGTCGGTTCCTGCTTCATGCCACAGGTGGTCGAACTCGTGTATGGAGGTCCAGACGCACGGCGTACGACCAACGTAACATCATGGAAGAAGTTCCATTTGGTGGAGGTTCCGTTATGATATGGGGGTGCATCTCATTTGATTGTAAGCTGGATCTGTTGACTGTACCTGGAACACTAAATGGACAAAGATATCAAGATTCCATACTGGATAGAGTTGTGGTCCCTCATTTTGTAAATCATGCACCTGGAACCCACCCTATATTCATGGATGACAACGCCCGACCACATCGTGCTAAAGCTGTGCATGAATACCACCGCCAGAATGCCATCGAAACCCTACCATGGCCAGCAAGGAGCCCTGACATGAACCCTATTGAGCATATCTGGGACATTCTGGGAAACATGGTGAGAAGGAGGGATCCTCCTGTGCAGAACCTACAGGAATTAACAGACGCACTCCATCTTGAATGGCAACGAATACCACAATGGCGTATCAGTCGGTTGGTGACCAGCATGAGACGTCGTGTCCAGGCCGTCATCCAGGCACAAGGTGGATATACCCGGTATTAATAATGACAGTCTCAAACTCGTGCACAGATGTTAAACTTCGTTTTCAGACACCATTAATGACAATCTAGCCACGTGTGTCAACTGTAGGGTAATAGTTGTCAGTTGTGTCTACGTAACCATATTCAGGCCTCGTTTTCAAGTTCAAACAAAAACATACAGTGTTTCCCCACCATCATAATCAGCATTCCTCTAGTTGCATTATTACCTCTTGCACTAAGATGGATGGGTACATAAATGTTTATGCTATTGCTTTCTTCATAGCACATGAATATACCCTCGCATGTGCGTAAAAATAGGGTGGTGCTTAACTTTTGCACAGGTGTATATAATTGAAATTGGCTTAGTAGTTCTCGAGAAGACAGTTTAAATTTCCCATTGCTTGAGTATGGGAGGCTTTGGCGGGAAAATAATCCAAAATGGCCGCCAAACCGTTTATCCGACAGTTTCGAAAATTGCAAATTTGAGCTCAGAATACACAAATACATATATAAAATCAATTTCGGCCTCAAAATCCATCAAATAAAAAAATCCAATATGGTCGCCAAACACGCTACATTTTGATTGGCCCACGGCGGCCAGGTTTTTTGATGAATCAACTTCCCTTGAACAAACTTTAATGGCGCTTAATCCCTAATCATATCTCCCAAATTTTGGCCGGATCGGTCATTTTCAGGAAAACTAGGTCATCCAAGATGGTCATCGAACCATTTGGTCAATCAAGTCCTGTTGAACAAACTCGACTTACCTCGTGCCGTAGATGATGTTTCATGAGTTTTGAATTGATTCCACAAGTGGTTTCGGAGAAGATTTTTAGACGTTTCCTAAAATCTGCCGAAATCCAAGATGGCCGCTGGCCATATTGGCCGATCGGCTTCATTTGAACAAACTTGGACCCCTATGCCCTAAGGATGCTTGCTGCCAAATATAATTGAAATTGGCCCAGTGGTTCTTGAGAAGTCGTTTAAAGGAAAAGTTGACGGACGACGGATGGACGGATGACAGACCGTCGCCATGGCATAAGCTCATTTGGCCTTTTAGGCCAGGTGAGCCAAAAACCATCTATATTGTAAATAGATACTGGGTATCATCATTTTCTTTGGATAGCATCGACATGTCGCTAAGATCGACTTGCCATAATCGATCTGCGCTAGTGATTATGATATGGTCTCGAGTAAACTGCGTACCTTTAGGCCTATGTAAGCAATAAGTTAGTTGTTCAGCACGTTTCTGGATAAGCTCCCATTACAGCTACGATACAGCTTGTCAGCGTCTCCAAAAAGCTGCCGGATGCAGAACATTATATCTATTTTGGAGTCTGTCATCTATGGCGGGTGATTTACTTTTTGTTTTTACCATATTCCCACCAACTGTCACCGGTGGTCGATCTAGCCTTTCTCGAAATCCGGGGGCGTAGTCTACGCCGGCTGTTGCTGTTGGAATTGTCCAATACGGACTGCTGTCTGGAGGTAGGTGTGCTAGTGCTAGAAGACCCAGATCTATTGCAGTCTAGTGAGGCGTCCTGTATTTCTGACCACATAGAGAATTATTGCTTACGCCCTGCCTAGAACTAGGACTAGAACCGCACCACCATTTAGACACTAAAGTAGAACAGTAGAGCCTACCAAAACTACGAAGGTACTATGAGCAAAGTACTTGCCATTTATAGTTACTCAGTTAGAATCATCGACTTAAAAACCTGGGGTTGTCCTAAAATCTACACGAAACGAGTGCTCATAGTGTAAAATCTAACCTAATGCCCTAACTCCTCTCTCAGCAGAGTCATAGTCTACGTTTAAGTGGTACTAGCAGGAGTAGCGGTTCCCGTAGTGCCGAGATGCTTACCTAATGATCTAACGACTTTACTCTGTCCAAAATTCAACTGGTCGATATGTAATCTAAACTTGTGCAATGGGTGATAGTATATATTGGCCTTGTCTCTAGCCGATAAATTGCTGAGCTGAACAAATTTCTCCTGGCACTATATTGGAGCGTAGGCACAGACGTTGTCTGTCTTAAATCTACTACTAGATATGAATGCGCTTCGGCTGTAGCGTCACCATATGCTTCTCGGAGAGTGCGCCTATTCTCAGGATACATTTGGCTAGCTAATATACTCACAATATTTCGAGAATCCTTGAATAGTATTAGATAATGAGAGTTAAGAGATGTCGCGACGGCTCTTTAATTCTTTGAAAACAAATTTTGAATGATATGCGTAATAGAGCAGTTCCTGTGATGGCCTCGTTTCATAACTAGAGTGGAAAACCCGTCATCAGATCCAACGCACTCAAATTCAACAGTCCGGAGGAGGCAAAAAGTATGTCATTGGATCCACCAACTCCACACAATGGAACCGATAGACTAGACATTTCACTATTATTCTTATTGACAGTGATATCATGGTTAGATATGCCACCAATATTTTAAAGCCTTATTGACCATGATATATCATGGTCGACCATGGTTACCGGAGAATTTCAATGTTATCACTATTGCCAATGATATCGATCATTGTCAGAGATCTTATTTAATATCAAAAAAGAAATATTACTCAAGAGCAATTCTTGAACTTAAGTTCTTAAAATATTACTAAACTGTTATTGAACATTTTCAGGAACAATTCTAGTCAGTTTAAAGTTCTAAAAACATCGCTTTCTCATGCTTCGAATTAAGCACCTGATGTCACGAAGAGGAATCGCATCCCATTCCTGGAGCAGTGCAGCTTCCAGCTCCCGCACGTTGTGAGGATGTGGATGGTTCTCATGCACCATACGGCCAAGAATGTCCCACGTGTTCGATAGGAGACAGGTCCGGTGATCGCGCTGGCCAGTCCAACACCGGAACGTTGTTAGCCTCAAGGAAATCACTGGTGACCCTAGCTGAATGAGGACGGCCGTTGCCGTGCTGGAACATAAAGTCTGCATGATGCTGCATAAAAGGGATGACAACACGCCGACAACTTCTTCACAGTAACGTTGAGCCGTTAAATTTCTGCGAATCACAATAAGATCTGTTTTGCCATTTTCATGGATTCCAGCCCACACCATGACACTGCCGCCACCGAATCTGTCATGCTGAATGATGTTGGCTGCATCATACCGTTCTCCTAAACGTCGCCAAACCCGTTGCCACCATCCACACAAAACCTCGACTCATCACTGAACAAAACGTTGCTCCATTGCTGAGCACGCCATCGCTGATGATTTCTTTCCCATGCATACCGATTCTCGACGTGACGCTCTGTAAGCGGAACAGCAACAAGTGGACGACGGGCATGCAATCCAGCATCATGGAGTCTGTTTCGCACAGTTTGTGCATGCACTGTAGTGCCGGTAGCGGTGTGCAAATTACGGGACAGTCGCGGCGCAGTCTCAAACCTGTGACGTCGTGATGACGTCACTAAGTAGCGGTCTTCTCGTGGTGTTGTTGCTCTCGGTCTGCCAGATCGTGGTCGGTCATTAACATGTCCAGTTTCCTGCTCACATTGCCGGAGACGGGAAATTGTTGAGGTGTGAACATTAAAATGTCGAGCAACAGCGCGAACGCTCTGCCCAGCAGCGAGTCTTCCCATTGCTTCATGGCGCTGATTTTCGGGTAGCACTGGGTGGCGGCCCATGTTCGGTAGGGTAAACTTTTAAGCGTTTTCTGTTAACGTTCGTTATCTGCTTTTGCAATATGGTGAATTTTTGCCTTCGCTACCCGCCAATGTGGGCGGGCCAGTGCATGAAAAATGCATTTTCACATGCAGTAAGCGTGTGGCCGAGAAATGCAAGAAATGATTTGCTCTTCATGATCAGCGAGACATTACATTGACGAAACATGCCTGCAAATTTGGTTATAAATGGACGCATAGTTTTAATACAACAAACCAAACTTCACTGTTGCTAAACTTTTTTTGGCTCATATATATATATAATTATTATTATTATTATTATCATCATCATTAATTAGGACATTTGAAAACAGTAAATGCCATATACATAGAAACATACTGGTAACAAGAGGACATGTAGCTCTCACCTGGAACATTGGCAGTTCAACTAATCTTTATTTTGAGTTTTACATCAATCAGTGCCACTTTCAATGACTTTCAGTCAATTGGTTTAGTTTTCGAGATATTGACAGCACTCTCTGGACTGCTTTTTGCAATAGTGATTTTGAACAATATTTATGTGAAAATAGATGGCATCTATGCTAACAACAAAAATTGTTGATATACATACAGTCAATCCTGTATTAAGACATCACCCAAGGGAGAATCAGAAGGCAGTTTCAAATGGCAGCTGCTTTCTTAATAAAGGTTCAAACACATTGCTTAATGGACCTTTCCCGTTTTAGCTATGCCCCGCCCATCTCTAACTAAGCTCCACCCACACCACACTCGTGTTGGGATCGATTGATCTCTGAAAACCATGACTATCAATTTCCAAAAAACTACACAGGTAAGCTGTTGAATACTTTGAAACTAATTTGACTGGGTGCTGTTGCTGCCTAAGGTAGCAACAGTGCCCAGTCAAATTAGTTTCAAAATATTCAACAGCATATTTATTAAATAGCAAATAATTACAAAGACATACAATTCATACAACGTGTCAGACTCTGAGATTTGATGACTGTCTATATGAAAGCCTTTGTGACATAATGATTGTGATGTCATCATACACGCCGCTTAGCTGATTATGACGTCATTACTCTGGAAAGGTCCATTGGATTTAGCAAATGTCTCTAAAGGCAGGTTGTCTCTTAACCCTTTCAACGATAAATTCTGGAATAAAGTATATTCTTTATGATATAAAACTTATTTTGATGAATATTTTGATACTAATTTGAGTTGTGCCTTGGGCAGCAATGTCTTCCAGTCAAATTAATTTCAATAATGCAAACGTGTTACCTGCATGGATGCATTGAAAATGCGATATAGGGAATTCATTTGGTGAAACGGTCAATACAGGTGGTCTTTATAGCAAGTTTAACTGCAACAGCACCCAGTCAAATTAGTTTCAAAATATGCATCAGCTTACCTGTATAGTTTTCTGGAAATTGATAGTCCTGAAGCTCAGGGATCCATCAATATCAACACTGGCTAAATGTGGGTGGAGCTTAGCTAAAGATGGGCGGCACATAGCTAAAACTGGATTCCTCCATTTGCATGCATGCGTGGATTGAAGCAAAAACACCACCTCATGCGCATCGGGGAGGGGCTGAGAAGCAAACAAATGGCGAGACAAAACAGACGTGATCAGCTTTGTGTAGCATGGCTCAGATATAGGCATTCAATACATCGTGTCGTAAAATGAACAAACAAAAAATGGGCCAAGAAATCCGTTTTAGATGTTTTATTTTATTTATATATTAGCATACATGTATTTGTAATACATTAAGGCTTTAATAAGCTACAAAGTTATTATTATTATTATTATTATTATTATTATTATTATTATTATTATTACTAGCATGGCTCAGATATAGGCATTCAATACATCGAGTCGTAAAATGAACAAACAAAAAAAGCGGCAAGAAATCTGTTTTATTTTATTTATATATTAGCATACATGTATTTGTAATACATTAAATCATTAATAAGTTACAAAGTTGTTGTTGTTATTATTATTCGTAAGCAAGGGAAAAGGGTATAACATTTGGGCCTGACTGTTTGTGTGCATGTTTGTCTAGTGCTACTTTTTCAAAACTAGTTCAGATTTTCTTCAAGGTTCTAGTAAAACCATAACGCCAATACAAAACAAATTTTCAAAAGAATTTGGATGAAAAATTGTAAGCAAATATAAGCATCTGTTCTAGAGCTTTGTTCCAGAAAGCAGATGTTTGATGAGATATAATGCTCATGAATATTTTGATGTAATTAAAAGCTTCCCTTTAACCTTTTGGTCATAATTTTTCAAAAATAGTCTTCTCTTGGTCTACAAATGGACATTTTCTATGAATTTTTAAAAACAAATGTAAGTGTTAAAGGGTTAATTGCAAAGGACAGCATTGCATCCGAGCTCGGTGAAGCTCTCCAATAGAAAAGCAGATGACACCTAACAGACACACACACAGATGCTATTGGTGTGTGTGTGCGTGCGTGCGTGCGTGCGAGTGCATGCACATAATCACCAAATAGTTTGTATCCATTTATCCCCTAGAATTATTCAAGGTACAGCACATTTTAGAATAAGTTAACATCTTGCCAAAACAACATAAAATGTACTGTTGAATATTTTGGACGTAATGTGATTGGCAGTCATGGTATCAATCAAATGGACCGTTCCAAGTTTATCCATTGATCATCTCATGTCATATGATGTCATAATTAACTAAGTGACGTGTATGCTGAATTGATTGCTAATAGTCCGTCTTTGATTGCTTAATAGTCTGACACATTGTATGAATTGTATGTCTTTGCTAATTAATAAACATGCTGTTGAATATTTTGAAACTAATTTGACTGGGCATCAGAGATCGATCGATCACAACATGGACATGGTGTGGGTGGAGATTATATTGAGATGGGCGGGGCATAGCTAAAAGTAGGAAGGTCCATTAAGTTGAACGTCTTCAATAGAACATTTTGTACATCATATTCAGAATGGTACAAATAACAAACTAACCTGTAAGTATCCACATTCCAAATACAACACACACTTTCCACAGCTTCAGCCCAAAGCCTTCAAAATAACTAGAGGTTATTGGCTCAAGCTTTACAAATTCCAATGCAACACCTCGTTACGTCAACACCTCTGTAACAGATTTCAAGAACTGCCTTGACAAGCTATGGTCATACCTGCTGTACAGCACAGATCTCCAGAAACCTTACTAGCCATTATCTTGCTTCCTCACACTTCTCACTCAATCACTGTTTACTAAAGCCAGACCGGTAGGGATTGTCCAGTCAGTCGGTGCCCACAAAGAAGTCTCAAGTTAATCTTGTGTTGTATCTGTATTGTTAAGTAAATACGCTCCACATCCCAACCAGGCAATGTTTACATTCCACCCAGTCAGTGTTTACATCCCACACAGTCAATGTTTACATCCCACACAGTCAATGTTTACATCCCACACAGTCAATGCTTACATCCCGCACAGTCAATGTTTACATCCCGCACAGTCAATGTTTACATCCCACACAGTCAATGTTTACATCCCACACAGTCAATGCTTACATCTCACACAGTCAATGTTTACATCCCACCCAGTCAATGTTTACATCCCACCCAGTCAATGTTTACATCCTCACACACTCAATGTTTACATTCCACACAGTCAATGTTTACATCCCACACAGTCAATGTTTACATCCCACACAGTCAATGTTTACATCCCACACAGTCAATGCTTACATCTCACACAGTCAATGTTTACATCCCACCCAGTCAATGTTTACATCCCACACAGTCAATGTTTACATCTCACACAGTCAAGTTAATCTTGTTGCTGGGTATAAAAATGAGGCTGTTTATTTATACGGCCAGCATCTATGCACTATCTTCATCCCTATAAATAGTGTATCACTTAATACATCAATCATCCAATCAATGAGCCTGATGGTGATTGTCCTGCCAGCCTGCTCCCTTACTATCTAATGCAGTATGCCAGTTCAACTTAATGCACCATCACTGTTTCACATATCATGGTTATTATTTACTGTACTCTTGTAAATATCTATTTATGACTTGGTGGGTCTTGTCCCATCAGTCATACCGTTTTGCTTTCCAGCAAGTCCATTAGCAGTTCAGCCTTTACTTAGCTACTAAAGCTTTTAGACTGACAAAATTCTACATATGCCTCTACCGTTGTACATTATGATGATGATGTCGACACATTCTGCTTTTGTTTTGGCAACATTATAACTTATTTATGAGCTGTACTGTAGCGTGTTATCTATACAATCACATAAATATGCAGCAGGTACCTTAGCCCTTTACTGGTCAAACTCATCAAGAAATTGCCTCTGCAGTAGCCGTGAAGAATGTCAATTTGCTGGCCAACAGCAGACAATTTCTGAACAGTTACCACTAGAATGACTGCATCGATAATTTGAAAAAAAGTTTTCTCATGGCCTCCAAATATTCATAAGCAAATATTTAGATTTTCTAGACCGAATGTGACCAGTACAGGGTTAATGAACCTTTCCATTTTTAGCTATGCCCCGCCCATCACTAGCTAAGCTCCACCCACACCTCACCGTGTTGGGATTGATCGATCCCCAAATGCCCTAGCTATCAATTTCCTGAAAACTATACAGGGAAGCTGTTGAATATTTTGTAACTAATTTGACTGGGTGCTGTTGCTGCCTATGGCAGCAACAGCGCCCAGTCAAATTAGTTTCAAAATATTCAACAGAATATTTATTAAATAGTAAAAGCAAACAATTTGTACAACAACGCGTAGACCATCTTCAAATATGCGTTCGTGACGTACTTATCGACGTCATTCATTATGATGTCATTGTACACATCATTCTTTATGACGTCATATGATGGGTGGGTACTCTGGAAAGGTCAATTGACTGACTTTATAAGGACAATTTATCTATATTACTGTATTAGAGTGACATAATATCACTATAGGAACGAACCAATGGAATATTACATTCCTCCATATTCACATTTGTTATCAATGATATAATATAATAAGCATTATGAGTATTCTATGTACATTATAATCACGATAATTCGTTAATAATTTACAGGTCAAGCGAGACAAAGATTACATCGCAGGAGTCTTAACCCTTACCACTCTGATGTCAAAATTTAAAATTTTCAAATTAAATTAAAAGATGAACTGGTGTTAATTTTTCAACAAATTTGGTGGAAGATGGTGCTGTCACAGACAGCAACATCATCAGTCCACCAAAATTGTTGAAAAATTTACAGCAGTTGCTTTGCTATTGACACAGTAAAAGATAGAATATTGACATCAGTGGTAAGAGTTAGGAAATATCAATTTGCTGTCTAAGAGAAGGTTTTGGGAAATATGACAAAGGAATGATGGCTTGTGGTTCGTCATTCCTGTGGCATATTTTCTAACATATTCTTCTCCGAGTTCGCAAATAAAAATATCTCAGGAGATTTCCAGTTATGCATCTGATGCTCATTCCAGATTCATGTGCTATAAGCACAGTATAAACACACACAGTCATAGACAAATCAGTCACTCAATAGAGGAATACCCACATAGCTTTGTCCCATTAATCACTAGCTAACCTCCACCCACACCTTTCCCGTGTTGAGATCGAACGATTCCTTGAACTCCCTGAATCTCAATTTCTAGAAAGGTATACGGGTAAGCTGTTTAATATTTCAAATTAGTTTCAGAATATTCAACAGAATGATTATTAAATCTGTTCAACTGGTCTTGGCCTCCTCCTATTTATGACGCTTGATCAGGGTGAATCAAAATCTGAATGCCCGTACTCAGAATGACGATTAAGTAGGAAAGACATACAATTTGTACACATGACAAACTTTAAGATAACCCACTCATGACATATTTTAATTGTAACGTCAGCCTATTCATGATGTATTTGATTATGACTCATAAACTGACTGACAGACTGGATTCCTCCATTGTCATAATCAATTATGTCACATGTAGGCTGATGTCACAATAATAACTAGGTATTATAACTCCAAGCTCGAAAAGTCTGTCAAGTATACAGATTGTGTCTTTGATAAATTTAGAATTAAAAAACAACATTCTGTTGAATATCTACCCGTACCACTCTGGTCTCAATATTCTCTCTTTTACTGTGTCAATATCAAAGAAACTGGTGTACATTTTTCAACAATTTTGGTGGAAGATGTTGCTGTCTATGACAGCACCATCTCCCACCAAATTTGTTGAAAAATGAACATCAGTTCATCTTTTAATTAAATTTAAAGATTTAAAAATTTTGACACCAGAGTGGTAAGGATTAAAAATGCAGCAACAGCAAGTAGTTAAATTAGTTTCAAATATTCAACAACTTACCTGTAGAAGTGCCTTGAATTTGGGATTCCGGGAAATCAGGATTCAAAGTATATAAATCAATTGCAATATGTGTAAAAAGTTGTCAGAGATTAACTAGACTGGCTAGAAATGTCTTCCTCTATTGTACTGTAACAATCAGTAGAAATCGATACAGAAAAAAATAGTTTAGCTCCATTGACTATCAATTTCCAGAAAATTATACAGGTAAGCCGTTGAACATGGCACCAACAGCGCCTAGTTAAATTAGTTTCCAAATACTCAACAGCATGTTTATTAAATAGTAAAGACACAATTTGTACAACAACCCTTAGTCCGTCACCAATTATGCTTTTGTGACGTTATCTATGTTATTCATGACGTCATTGATTATGATGTTATCCTACACATCACATAGTTGATTATGATGTCATATGATGGATAGATAAACTGGATAATAATGCTGTTACAGTTCCTGAGATCAATCATCTCAACAAAGCATGAGAAGACGCTGTACTGTACTGTACTGTACTAATCGATTCAGAACTTGCTCACACACGTTATTCAAATGTGATCAAAATTGGTGCATGGGCACCTAAGTTAACTAAAGTGACATTGTTAACTGTCACCTAACAATAATTTCAATGAGCAAAAACTTCTGGCTTGCTGAATATTTTGAAAACAATTTGACTGAAAGTTTTCAAAATATTGAGCAGGTCCAGAGATATAGCCCTTAGAACATGTCGTCTGCAAAAACTCATCAGTCAGACAGTTAAGAAAATGTAATATTTACATTAACCCGTTACTACTGAAGCTGCCCAAAAATGGCTTCTGCAGTGATCTTGAAAAATGTCCATTTGCATACCAAGAGAAGACCATTTTCGGAAATTTTTCATTGGAATGAATGGCTCAATAACCCAGTCATTCCAGAGAAACTTTCAAACATAGGTTTATCTTGGTACGCAAATAGACATTTTATGTCGGAAAGTTGACATTTTTCGTGAACATATTTGAGGGTTAAAGCGTTATGAAATGCTGTATCCATCAAACAACGTGTCTACATAAATCAATATTGTACAAGATTCTATGTATTTAATTTTTTGTACTGAATTGATAAACTTTAGTGGTTCAGTACATAATAAATGGTGTTCCTGACAGATCAACACTGTGGATGGGCCCTGTTTAACCCTTACCGCTCTGGTGCCAAAAACATAAATTTTCAAATTAAATTAAAAGAAGAACTGGTGTTAATTTTTCAACAAATTTAGTGGTCTACGACAGCAACATCTGCCAGCAAAATTGTTTAAAAATTTAAACCAGTTTCTTTGATATTGAGATAGAATATTGTCACCAGAGTGGGTTATCAGTGACCCAAACCATATGCCATCATACCAAACCAGATCAGCATTGGATAGACACACACACACACGAGAGACAAAGATTATTAAATTAGCATATTCTCTATGAGAATATTTCTAATTTTTAAACTAAATTTTACCTGTAATCCTTAAATAGTCAAGATATATCAAGAACATTTACAATTTTGTTTAGTGAGTATCCATTGAAGGTCAAGAGAAGAATATTTATCACTGGAATGATTGGCTCTGAGCCAAGCATTCCTGTCATAATCTTTCAAAAATTGTCTTCTTTTCACCTGTACATTGGTAATTTGTCAAGACCACTGCTGAGGCTGGTTTTGAGACTTGACCATTAAAGGGTTAATACAAAAAGTGCCATCTTGTCGCTACAAAATGCTAACAATAACAATAATTGCTGATGTTTGACATTATGCAATAACAATAACAATAATTGCTGATGTTTGACATTATGCAATAACAATAACAATAATTGCTGATGTTTGACATTATGCAATAACAATAATTGCTGATGTTTGACATTATGCAATAACAATAACAATAATTGCTGATGTTTGACATTATGCAATAACAATAACAATAATTGCTGATGTTTGACATTATGCAGTAACAATAATTGCTGATGTTTGACATTATGCAATAACAATAACAACAATTATGGCACACGATTAATTATCAATGAAAGCGCTGTTAATAAAGTCTATATATACAGTATTCAGAAGAAAAAACATGCATTAAGTCACCACTTTATTGCGAAAAGAAAATGACAAATTCTTTATGGTGTAAAGAATACTTTGTTGAATATTTCAAAACTAATTTGACTGGGACCTGACAGATTCCAGTCACATTAATTT
This sequence comes from Chaetoderma sp. LZ-2023a, assembly GCA_034401795.1. Lineage (NCBI taxonomy): Eukaryota > Metazoa > Mollusca > Caudofoveata > Chaetodermatida > Chaetodermatidae > Chaetoderma > Chaetoderma sp. LZ-2023a. Next base: position 53,060,760 of record CM067362.1, read on the forward strand.
CAAAATATTCAACACCCTTCCTGTATAGTTGTCTTGAAAATGAGGAATCCAGTTATTAGCCATGTCCTGACCCTCTTTAGCTAAGCTCCACCACAGTTCGCTCTGTTGGGATCGATTGGTCCCTGAACTGCCTGACTATCAATTTCCAAAAAACTATACAGTTAAGCTGTTGAAAATTTTGAAATGAGTTTGAAATTAATTTGACTGGGTACAGCAATAGTAGAGCTGTTCGGTATACCATATTTACCGTACGGTATCGCGACAATATCGAAATACCGTACAGAGTAAATTTCAAATTACCAAAATTTTGGTACCATTACATCGATGCTGCACAAATATCAAAATATTCAACTGTTTTATTCAAAAATGTTACCACAATTACAGTATACTGAGTACAGCTCACAACAACATAATCAATGATAAAACAATAAATGTGGTTATTTTAAAATTAAATCCTGGCACAACTAGGCTCAAATCTGCAAAAAAAGATGTTTGCAAACATCCAAAAATATTCAACTACGAGAAATTTTTGCAACTTTACGGGATCGAGGGTGTTACAAAACAGTCAATCAGAGAGACGCATTCGGTAGTAATTATAATATCCAAGATGAATGCCACAAATTGCGCAAAAGAGAAGAGAATTTCATCAACTTTCCTTGGGCAATTCTCGTTATGTCCCTCAGTAAATTTTCCACGATTATTGAATTAGGTTTCTAAGAAGTCTTACAATGAAGCAGGCCATAATATTTTTTAGAAATTTGAGGGATTTAATAAGGATTAGTATGGATTTAATAGCGGCTGATTTTGTGCATTGATGACGAGAATCAGAGATTTACAACATTCTCTGGCGATATGAAGGAGTTTTTTTAACTATCACGATTTTCGTAATAAAGTCAAAGAAATCTAACATGGTCAAACGATAATAGTCATAAAAATTAATATGAATACATTAGTTCACCAATTACAAACAATGATTTCTTTTTTATGACATTCGGTTGTTTTTGGATTCACTGTAATTGTAAAGTAATGTAGCCGAATATAACCTATTCTTGCGTCACCAGCGGGCTAGCAAGCCATTGTAACACTGTACTGTTTTACAGTGACAGATATTATCAACGTATAGTATAGTATCAACGTAATATGGATACCGTACCGATACCGAGGTAATTGGGTCCAAGAATACTGATACCGGTAACGAACATAAAATATCAATACCGAACAGCTCTAAGCAACAGCAACCAGTCAAATTAGTTTCCAAATTTTCAACAGCATCTTTATTAAATAGTACATACAATTCGTACAACAATACTAAGTCCTTCATCATCTAAGCGTTCATGATGAAAAGTTATCTATGTCATTCATGATGTCATTGATTATGACGTCATCCTATCCATCACATAGCTGATTATGACATCATATGATTGATGGTTAAACTGGAAAGATCCATTGAAACCTTGGCCTTTCAAGGGTTAATACAAATAGTTTGCTATATTTGCAGCAAAATCATGCTGGCTCCGTATGACAGGGTAGTCTTAAAGAACCATAATTCTTTGATGTCAGAATGCATGCAGACCCTCAAACAGGTTTGGCACTATATATTAGCACCTCATTACATAATCCTCAAATGGTCAAGAAAGGTTAAATAAATCAAAATTATGCTTAGTCAATGTCCATTTGCAGGGCAAGAACACTATATTTGAAAATTTACTACCAGAATGACTGGCTCATTTAATGAGTTATTCCATTGAAAATTTACCATCTGAATGATTGGATCATTTTTAATAAATTATCTTATCTTGGCTGCTGCAAATGGATATTCCTCACGACTACAGCACAAGATATTTTTGCTGGGTTTGACCTTTAAATAGTTCAAATCATATTTTATTGATATGACATAACTAGGGTGCAATAGTGTGCTTTCATATTTTAATGTTATGAATACAATACATATTAACAGGAAAATAAAGTCTGAAGAAAAGAATAAATTAGCATATATATATATATATATATATATATATATATATATATATATATATATATATATCGAACAAGATAAGCAACATAATTTTTATTAAAATACATTTTAAGACAACAGACCTTTCCACTTTTAGCTATGCCCCGCCCATCTCAATCTCTAAGCTCCACCCACACGATGTGTGTTGGAATCCATCGATCCCTGACTATTAATTTCCAGAAAATTATACATGTCAGCTGTTGAATATTTTGAACTAATTTGACTGGGTTCTGTTGCTGCCTATGGCATCATGTTTATTAAATAGTAGAGACATACAATTCATACACCATGTCAGACTATTAAGAGTTAAAGACGGGCCAAATAGAATCATTTATGATGTAATGCTTATGACATCATCCTACACGCCGCTTAGCTGATTATGAAGTCATATGATAGATGGATACTCTGCAAAGGTGAATTATAAATAAGTGCAAACTGAGTACAGTACATGTAATGGAAGAAGAATATATGAATATCATGATTATAATTTTATATATATTCTCAGGGAATAATTTATCTGGTATTGCATCTCAATTTGCTACACATATTTAGGCCACTGCCACTATACATTCTGCATCATGCATAGCTGTATTTGCTATGACAATTTTTATGAGACTGCAGTTTAGCATTGATTTTCATAAGTTCTATCATTAACCCTTTCAGCGATTAATGCCTGAAAAAGTAAATTCTTTACAATGTATAGCATATTCTGTTGAATATTTTGAAATTAATATGACTGGGAGCCATTGCTGCCTAAGGCACCAATGGCTTCCAGTTAAATTAATTTCAAATTATTCAACAGCTTTTCCTGTTTGTTTGAGATACAGGGAATTTATCCATGAGAGTTAATTGCTATACATTTTTGCAGACAACTATGCAATTTATAATTTGCATAGCAATTCAGGCTATGCAAATATTAAATTCTAAATTATGCCCAGATTCTAGGTAAAACAATTAGACTAAAGCAATCTATGTCTAGCTATGCCTCGCCCATCTCTAGCTAACCTCCATACACACCTTGTTCATTTTGGGATCGATCGATCTTTGAACTCCCTGACTATCAATTTCCAGAAAACTATACAGGTAAGCTGCTGAATATTTTGAAACTAATTTTATTTGGTGCCGCAACAGCACCCAGTCAAATTAGTTTCAAAATATTCACATATAATGTTTATTAAATAGTAAAGCCATACAATTCGTACAACATTTTGAAACAGTTTCAAAATGTTCAACGACATGAGTGTTACATAATAAAGAATCTAATGCATTGGCACTTGCATGACATCACACGTTATCGCTAGAGGAGGCAAAATGGTGCGATCACTGTTCAACATTTGCGCGATATTACAAAGCAGATAATTCTGATACGGATAAGGAAATGTGACAGGATATGAATGAAATGGAATCTATAAACCATAATTTATCGGTGCTCTTTAACATTTGAGATGGGATTAGCATCGCTTTAAACTAATTTTACAGGGAGTTGTCGCTGAAAGAAGAATGTGTATTAAATTGCACATTAAACTCAGGTTACTGTCAGACATGTACGCTTTACACATTTACATCATTTGATTGTGACGTCAGCTAACAAGTGATGTATTTTGATTACGATGTCAGATACCCGAGTGACAGATCAGATCCCTCCATTACCACATACAAATTACTATTAATTTATCAAGAAAGTTGAAACAAAAGCATCAATATTTTACATGATGAGGTGTAAGCAATTAAATTTAAAACATTTATTCATTATATGAATTTTTGCAGACAACATTTTCCATGGTGTTTATAATTCTGGATATGTTGAATATTTTGAAAACAATTTGACTGAAAGTTGTTGGTGGCTAAGACACCAACAACTTTCAGTCAAATTGTTTCCAACAAATTCATCAGGTCCAGAGTTATTGCCCATTGAAATTATTGGCTGGTGGCTTGCAGCAGTCACAGAGTTAAATTCAGCATTTCTTTCTAGTTTCTTTTACTATGTAAAAGATGAGATTTTATTAAGCTGTAAAAGCATTACACATAATTAAAAAACTTAATGTGATAAAATACAATAGATATGAATATCAAGCTTAATGAAAATGGAAATATATCTTAATAAATTATGCTAAAAATCAACAATCATTATATTGAATTCAAAGAAAGCTATTATTTTCATTACAAAACAATTAAATTCTTAAGAAAAAGCACCTTTCAAAATATGTAAATCATTAAAATGGTATTTATCAAACAAAAACGTGTAATTTCCTGGGTAGATTGGCGCACGTTTTCCTCTCATTCAACAACAGGCTCAATGCCCTAGACACTCAGCTGTCTGACACATAATCATGTGAATACTGACTTTATGCAGACAACATATTCCAAGGTTTATATCCCTAGACATGCTAAATATTTTGAAAAAAATTTGACTAAAAGTTGTTGGTGACTTAGCTACAAACAACTTTCAGTCAAATTGTTTTCAAAATATTCAACAAGTTATGAGTTTTTGCTAATTGAAATTATTGTCTGGTGGCTTGCAGTAGTGAGACAGTTAAAGCTCTTGAGCCTATAGCAATGTAAATGCACATGTTCTTGATTCTAAAGGATTTCAAAATATTTGGTTTTATTGTCGAAAATAATTCAAAATGTACAGGCTATATATTTTATAATAGATACTAATTAGGAAACTACAAACTTAATGATGCAATGCATATTAACTCTGTAACTCAAATTCGTTTAAGAAAATTTAAATTTTCTCATAGAAAATGTCCATTTGCAGACCAAGATTATTTTAGAAAATTTACCACTGGAATGACTGGCTCGATAACCGAGCCAGTTATTCCAGTGGTAAATTTTCACAAATAGTCTTCTCTTGGTCTGCAAATAGACATTTTCTATGAGAAAATCTACATTTTCTTGAACAAATTCGAGGGCTAAGAGTTAAATGCACCATACTATGACAATGGAGTGTTTACATAAATGAAGTTTTAACACTTTAACGTTTTGTGGCGGACATGACAATTAAAGGTACATGTAACCAATAAGAAGCCGTATACGTATAAGCTGTTAACAATTCTGAAATTAATTTACTGAAAATTGTTGATGACGACTTTGGCGTCGACCTCTCCCAGTTAAATTAATCTCAAAATAATCAACAGAATGTTCAGATACTGGTATTTCAGTGGTGAGTGTGCGGGTCAGAACCAGATATTTCATTAGGTATTGTTGGACAAATATTATCCAAGTCTACATCACTTTGAGGAAAAAACGGATCCAAACTGCTCATCATCGACATAATTGTATAGTCAGAATTCGCTACCGGGTCTGTGAAACGTCGTTGTGGGGGAATAAGCTCAATAAAGTGTGGTAGATTATTCCCCTGCTCAGTTACTTCAGGCTGCACACAACTTTCCGGATAATCTGAAGTCATCCCATATGAACCATCCTGAAATTCCTGCAAGACAATTTCATTAGTCGTCTGTGAAAGACTGGTATTCGGCGGTGGACTACCGATATTCGAAACGCTGGCAAAATCGTCAGTTGAAGATGGATGTGCCACTGCGAAGGGACTCATACTACTGTGACTGTAGACAGACTCCACTGATAGAGGATTCTGATCAATTGACATCTGTCCATCATCATCAGCATCCTCGTCATCATTCAGATTTGAACAGCTGTAGAAACAGACAACAATATATAAACTCAAACTTGCAATAAGAATGGAAGCATCCATTTCTAGCTGTGATCCGCTGACTTTTTATGAGTTAGAATCAATTTATATAGTTTGATTCCTGAATTCTCTGAATTCCAATTTTGAGGTAATTTTACAAGTAAGCTGTTGAATATCTTGAAATTAATTTGACTAGCGAGATGTTGCTGCCAAAGGACTGATGGACAGATGGACTGATGGACAGATGGATGATGGACGGTCGCCATGCCATAAGCTCACTTGGCTATGGCCAGAGGAGCTAATAATTGTAATTTATTTCCATTTTTAGGCAATGGACGCAAGTTGGAAACATGACACAAGGTGCACATCGGTCCAACTGGCGACAATGGGAAAAACACCTCTGAGTCATTATCAAATTCCCTGAGTTTTCCCTGATTTTTGGCATTTTTCCCAAATTCCCTCGAGTTTTGCCTGACTGGAAAAATGGAAATATTTTCAATGTTTTCCCTGATTTCCAGAGTGGCTGGGAACCCTGATGATAGTGGCAAAGGTCTGTCATCCAAGTGGTTGAATTATATCTTTGGTGAATTTATAAATTACGCCTCATCAATTTATTTCTTTGTTTTACAAAGCATCCTAACTTAATTTTTACATATATAGAAATAATGCTGAAATTTTAAGACATTATTTTCAACATTCTTTCCATATAGCAACTTTTCGCGGCCAAATCCTTATCACTCGGGAATTCCGCAGAATTTTCTGTAACTCTTTTTGTTCTCTGTAGCTTTGTTAACCCTTTAATGGTCAAGCCGCTCAAAATGGCTTTGCAATGATCATGAGAAAAGTCCCTCTGCTGGCTAAGAGAAGACTATTTTTGAAAATTTACCACTAAAAAGGCTGGCTCATTAACAGGTACATTTTCAAAAATAGTCTTCTCTTGGCCTGCAAATATCCACTCACTGAGAAAACGTTTTGGATTTTCTTGATAAATCGTGACAATTAACCCGATGAAAGGATTAATACTGTAATGGCTTAAAACTTCAGAGCTTGATATTGTGCATTCTTTTTTTTCCCATCTCCAATCTTGTGCTTTTGGTGGGAATTTTCATAAAACAAAACAAACAATTGGCTTGCTGTCGGAGGCAGCAACAGCTCCCTGTTAAAAATGGGCGTGGCATAGCTAGAAACGGGCGTGGCATATAGCTAGAAATTTTGGAGCATTACTTACTTGAGCTTAATGTGCGTACTCTTGCCTATATAAGTGATGTAATTATTTTCATCATCTTCAATGTGCCGCTTCTTTTCAGCTGAAAATGGATACAGGTGAAGATCATATAGTAAGAGAGACTGTTACATCTTATCAATTAACCCTTTCATTATAAAGACAGCCTCTGCAGTGGTCTTGAGAAATGTCCATTTGCAGGCCAAGAGAATAACCGAGCCAGTCATTATAGTGGTAAATTTTCAAAAATAATCTCTTGGTCTGCAAATGGGGAATTCAATAAGTCTATATTTAGATTTTCTTGACAAAATTTAGCCATGAAAGGGTTAATATAGAGAATCTCAAACTCGGTCCCATTTGAAATTACTAATTTCAAATTTTAAATGAGCTGAAAATTATGACTGCATGCGCTTTAACGAGTAAACAGGGCAAATGTACATTTCTATCCCTGATTTCTCAAGATTATTGCAGAAGCCGTTTTTGGCTGATATGAGGGTTAAAGGGATAATCACACCCTGATACCTAACACATTGGACATCTTACAACAAAGTATATAGTAGGCCTACTTGTAGGGCTGGGCATATGGGTATACCGGTTTCACACCGTCTCACGTTTTATTATGGCGACGGTTTAAAAACCATTACGAAAATAAAAAAACCGAAAAGCCGCCCACAAGATCGCTATTGCGCAAAATCTGGTGACTGTCCGAAACTAGTTTTTTCTTGACTTGCAGTTTAATATTATCATCTAGTGTAACCATTTGCTACTAGAGACATAAAATACAGTCATCTAAATCTATTAGCCGTGAGAAAGCAAGGGTGTTGGTGAAATCCCAACAAATCGGCCTCGTCAAATATGATTTTATTTGCCAGCAATGAATTTTACATGACGTAAGCTCTGCGGGTTCAATGTAAGATTGAATAATTTGAATATCAAAAGTTCTTCTTTGCAACAAATAATCCGTTTTTCAATTCGAGTTTGTACTATGTTTAGTTAGGATTCCAAATGTGACATGATACCAAAAAAATAAATAAAGAAACGCGCGGCGAAAACAACGTCGCTATACAATGAACTCCCAATCCAAACAAATCATTATTTCCCTTAGATTTCGACAAACATAAAATGATCCATCACGGACTACGAAATGAAAACGATTAAGCCGCTTCTTACGTTGGCGGAGTAGTTACAAGTAAAATACACCTCTTAGCCTCTCAAATACAAGCAGGCGTAATGTGATTGGTTGTTAACAAATTCTTCCGCCGGGATATTCACTACTATCAATTTTATGAATGAAATGCGTGGTATTTTTTATCACGTGACTTTTCTGCTCGATAGGCGTTAGAATCGCATCATTTTGTTTTACGGCCCGGTCTTTTTCGTCTTCGTATATCTTCAAGTACGGAGTGTTGATTTAAGTAGATTTAAGTTAGATTCATGAATCATTGCGTTTATGTTGTCAAATTATCATAATCTCTTTATTATAAACACATTTTTTGTGAGAATTCTTGAGGCGCGATTTCCGGGAAATGACTACTCTTTAGTTACGTGCTGAATGACATTCACCCGCTTGAACGACAGTTTATTGAGGAGTATTACTAAATACTGAGTACTCGAATACAAACACATGACTTACTAGACTAGATCATACTGTAGGTGGTTATACAAACTTTAACCATATGTGTGGTACTCTACTAGGAGCCTAAACTCGCTCTCATATCCGGGTTCCTACTTAGACGCGTTAGATTTTACTACGCTTTCGGAAATAGTTACCTAATAACAGTGTTGAAAATCAACATTTTAGTAGTTAGTGTTATTTTCACGACATCACATGAACCAGACTTTATTGATTTTATTTATTTTAACTACTATTTTGAGATAGATAGCGTCGAAGTGTGCAGTCGTACGTAGTTACCGTTCTAATTTCGTGGCAATTTACGTCAGTTGTCTTATCGCAAAATACATGTACTGTAGCTAATGAAAAAAGCATATTTTCATATTTCAAATTATTTTCGATCATTCTAACCCCGTAGACCAGTATTTCGTTAATACCGGTTTAATTAGTGATACCATCACCAGTTTTCTTTTAGGCCAAACCGCCCAGCCCTACCTACTTGTAATTTGAACTATGAGAGAAATTTGCACTATTTATTTACAGAACTAACAATATACATTGACAAAACATTTTATTCGCTATGTTATGTCACAAGCCTTATAATTACATCATCACTGCTCATGAGGTGCATCACTAGCGATTGCCTTCAGCATTAAGTGTTCAGTAGTGTGAGAATGACCATATTCTGATTGGTTAATATACAAGAGGCCCAAGGGCTTGCGACGCTCACCTGGACCATTAACGTTTGAAATATTTGCATTTAAATATACATGATTTTTTACATTAAACAAGATGGAAAAGACTTTCACAGGAAAAATCTACCAATCAAAATTCTGAATGGAAATTCTGGCGCCTATGATCATAGGATCATTTTAGCCAAGTTTGGTTGAAATTGCTCAAAGTAGTTTTGCATATGCGTCTATTCGCGTACAGTCTAGTCCTAGAGATGGTGGCATGATAGTCGGACAGATGTATATAAGTGTTTACGGCTTCGGGGGATGCAGCTACTAATCGAGCTGACGATGGAATGATTGACTGACAGATGAATATAATTGTCTATTACCGGTGATAAGTGACAGATTGACTGCAGATTTGAATATTCCAGGATGATCGGTTCACTAATTAACAGACCGGCCGAGGTATTGACAGACTGGCTGACGGGCCGACTGACTAAATTATTGACTTCCACTGACAGCACAATTGTCTTCATTGACTAACATACAGCTTTTCAGATTAGGCTATGCTTTAACCTTTAACATCATAATAAGTTGACAACAGTAAGTTTTTATATCATATATCTTTCTTTTTCATGTAAATTTAACAACAGCATACAGACAGTATTCTCGTGGGAATCACCCACCAACGATCTCCTCAATCAATATAAAACCTTCATTTTTGTACAAGTTTCCACAATGGTCACATGAATAATTAAATATAGATTATGCAATTGACAGGTGACATTTGACAAGTTTATGAATCAAAATTCTGAATGGAAATTCTGGACCCTATGACCATAGGGTCCTTCCAGCAAATTTGGTTGAAATCGGTAAAGTGGTTAATGAGGAGTAGTGTTTCAAAGCAAAAGTTGACAGATGGATGAAAAACAGATGGATGGACGATGGTTGCCACAGCATAAGGTGCAGTTGAGCTAATTACTTTACCACACAAACAACCAATGAAAATACTTCGGCGCATTATTAACCCTTTACTGGTCAAGCCGGTCCAAACAAGCCTTTGCAGTGGTCCTGGGAAATGTACATTTGCTGGCCAAGAGAAGAGCATTTTTCGAAAATTTACCACTGCAATGACTGGCTCGATTAATCGAGCTAGTCAGTCATTCATTCCAGTGGTAAATTTTCGAAAATAGTCTACTATTGGCCTGCAAATGGACATTTTCCAATTGAAATTTTCGTAACCAAATTTGACTATGAAAGGGTGAAACGAATTGCTATGGTTAATATTAAATGGGTTGAATGCTTTTGTTAATACGATAACAAATTGTATACACTTGCTCACCTTTTGGCCTGCTATAATACTTTTCAAACACTGCATCCATAGTTTGTAATGGGTCTCCATACAGATATTTTAGTGGTGACTGTTGCTTTCCATCCGTTGGTTTTTTAAGGCACTGTCCAATGTTTTCCTCTTTTAATTCCGTAGCAGTAATGTTGAATGCCTGCATCTTATTACCATCTAAAACACAATCTTATTTGAATTATATAAATACACTTTAGCCCTTTAACCCACAAATTAGTTTGTGGAGACCAAGAGAAAACTATTTTTGCAAATATATCACTGGAATTACTAGCTCGGTTATTGAACCAGTCATTCTAGAGATCAATTAAAAAAAATACTACACCTTTTTGGACAGTCTTGAGAAATAGCCATTTGCAGACCAAGAGAAAATATTTTTTGAAAATTTACCACTGGAATGACTGGTTCGATAACCGAGTCAGTTATTCCAGTGGTAAATTTTCAAAAAGAGTCTCTTGGTCTGCAAATGGACATTTTTATGAGCAAATTGAAATTTTGTTGAACAAATTTGAGTGTTAAAGGGTTAAACAGGTCTGTGAAAATGAAAAATTTGTGCAACCCACTTTTGGATTACACAAAATTAGTTTGGGCAATAAATTTGGGTTACCGTAACCATTGTAAACATATTTATATGCATGAAACCAAAAAAAGTGGTTGCACTAGTACTATTTGCGTAATCTTTATTATGTTTATACAAAGAATAAAATTAATGGGCCACGCCAATTTGTGGAGGCCTACTCAAACATGTGTTTATCTAAGTAGGCCAAACCGACCACGACACCTCCTACCGACAACGACTGGTAAGTATAGTCATGTAATCACAACAGTTTCTGCAGGGGTCTTGTATATTTGCAGGCCAAGAAGGGTATTTTGAAAATTTTCCACTGGAATGATTGGATAACCAATCCAGTCATTCCAGTGATAAAATTTTTAAAAATAATCTCTTGCAAAAATTGACCATTAAATGGTGAAGCGGTCACCTCAAGTTCCTTTAGAAACTCATTAAAATAGGGGTCATTTAGCGCTTTAACCCTAAAAATTTGTTCAATTTTCTCAAAGAAAATATAAATTTACAGAACAAACATATATTATTTTTTGAAAGTTTATCACTGAAATGACTGGGTTTGGTTATTGAGTAAACAAAATCATGGAATCACCAAATATAGGACTAACCTAATTTGACGAGATTCCCTTTTTCACTGCTGGCAATGAGAGGCACAGTAAGAAGTAGCGCGGAAATCCGCCACTTAAATGCCCTGTGTGTGAGTCATAGGCTGTATGAGCAATATTTACAAATATTTACAGATTAATGTTTACGTAAAATCGATAAGGCAAGCGGATTTGACGTGTCACAGATATAATGGTCGGTAAAACTAAACTCAGTGCCATTGTGCTACTGACATAATGTCATCACCGGCACACCGTTAAACAGAGCTGTGGAAGCTACTATGCCACGGACACCGTGAGCCTTGGCCATGTCAACTTGTTTTCCCGTGGCGGCTTTGTGGCAATGCTGGATGCACTCCACAATCCAACTAGAAATGGTATCCTTTGAAGCTCTCCCGTGGGGTTCAATGTAAGATAGTCATAAATCACTAGGGTCCGTCCGCCATTCCTGTGTACATTGTTTATAACGTGTTAATGTATGGACAGGACACCAAGCCTTTGTATTAGGATCGAACCTAGTCTACAGGCTGACCAGGATATTTTAGACTGTTATTTTTGGCCATAAAGTTAACTCTAGGCAGAAGCCCGCGGCCTACCCCTGTAACCACAAAACGGTCTGGCTCTGCTGACAAAGCATGTATTTCACTTCTTCGTCTGGCTGAAGCTGCAGCAATCAGAAAAACTGTTTTAAGCGTCAACATTTTCATGGATATGGAGCTTAGTGGTTCAAATGGTTTATCTGCTAATACTTGAAGTACTAACGATAAACTTCAAGACGGAATGACTGGAGGATTCCTAGCTCTTAGATTATCCATGCCGTTGATTAAAGTAGATTACATACTTCATCACTTCCCCTATTAGCCAAGCAAGGGATAACTGACATTAAAGCTGACTTGTGGGCAGCAACAGAGTTAGGCTTGAGGCTAGAGGTATAAAAAAGGTGACAGAGGAAATCAGCTACTACCTGAATGGATGCATCCATTGGATTAATACATCTTTTTGAGCACCATTCAGCAAATCTGTTGATTTTATAATTATACATGTATGCTCTGGAGGTTGACTCGATCCTTCTGGCTTTTGCTCAGAAAAGCCCTCCTTAACTGCTGATACCTTGACAACATCCACAAAGTCAATTGGAACATTGACGGGTTGTTGTGCAAGGCCTTTCCCTGGAAGATTATGTCTTCCATCATAGGCAGAGGAACAGGATTGCAGACCAGATGGTCCAGCAGATCCGTAAACCATGATCGACGTGGCCAATTTGGGGCCACTTGCCACTTGGTATTCCTGCTGCTTGATTTTCTGGAGAACTTTTGGAATCAGGATTGCTGGCGGGAATGCGTATGCCTACATTCCCTCCCAGCTTATAGCTAGCGCATCTATTGTGATAGCACTTGGATCTGCAATCGGAGAGACGTATGTCGTCATCTTCGCATTCTTGTTCGTTGTGAATAAATATATGTTGGCCTTGCCCCAGTGGTTGAACAGATGGTTCGCCACACATTGATTTAGTTGCCATTCTGTGGTAAGACTGCTCGTTCTTCGGCACAATGAGTCCGCTAATAGATTTAGCCTTCCCAGAATATGAACTGCTTTCAGGGAAATCCCATGATCTAATCACCAGCAAAGCAGTTTCCATGTCATCATACAGATATTGAGTGACTTTGTTCCACCCTGGCGGTTTATGTAAGTCACTAGTTGTGTTGTCTGACCGAACCAGAACAATCTTGCCCTTGACCTTCTCTAGGAAGTGTTCCATGGCTAAGACTACTGCTCACATTTCTAGCAGCTTGATATGTTCTTGTGACTAATCCAGATTCCAAAGCCCTGATACTTTGTCTTCTTCCAGGCAAGCTCTCCATCCCTCCATTGATGCATCCGTGTATATCGTTAATTGAGGGAAGGGAGGTGACAATGTCACCTCCCCCGCCAGGACATTTTCGCTTTTCATCCACCATTGAAGATGGTGAATAAGAGGTTCCAACACTGACATCCTTGAGTCCAGGAATCCTGTACTCTGGGGCCACTGTGTCATGAGAAATCCCAGGACATAACGACTGTTGCACACTGACTGTATGACTGAGATGAGTACTTCTACTCTAATAATAATAATAATCTTTATTTAATGATGGTAAACAACGTCAGTAAGATCTGATCTTCCCGAGGCCCTCAGAAAGAATGCACACACACATGCATACACACGCACGCACACAGACAAACTGACCGAGAAACACACTGCAACCACACTTACACACAAATCATACTATGTACTCTCCTGAGAAGGGTAAACATGCCCCGTCTCTAGATCGAAGAACATGCCCAGGTAGACAAACGTCTGGGATGGAGTCAGCTCTGATTTTTGAAAGTTGATTATCCAGCCTAGATCTGTAAGAGTTTTCAAAACTATCTCCAGATTTGCTGATAGACTTTCTTGATTGTGTGCTTTTAACAGCCAGTCGTCTATGTACGTGTGGACTGCGGAGGTGTGATGTCATAGCTAGGACCACTCGAGTGAAGACCCTAGGAGCTGTCGAAATTCCAAATGGGAGAACCCTGAATTCCCATTAGCGGCCCTGAAATGCAAATCTCAGGAACTGACGAAAGCTCTTCACAATGGGAATGTGAAAATAAGCATCTTTTAGACCTATTGATGCTATCCACATTTCCTTTCTCATTCCAAATGGGAGAACCCTGAATTCCCATTGGCGGCACTGAAATGCAAATCTTAGGAACTGACGAAAGCTCTTCGCAATGGAAATGTGAAAATAAGCATCTTTTAGATCTATTGATGCTATCCACATTCCCTTCCTCAATCCTGCTAACACCGTTCTTACAGTTTCCATCTTGAAACTTGGTGTGAGGATAAACCTGTTGAGAGGTTTGAGGGTGGGAATTGGGCTCCCCCCTCCAGTGCTTCGTGTCACTAGGAACACGGTTGAATAGTAACACGGACAGTTTTGTGTGGGTTGAATTGCATGTTTTTGTATGAGAGATTGAATTCCTATACACAACCACTGATCTGGATCTTGTGGATTTTGAGTCCAGATCGGAACCAAAGACAGGCGATGACTGGCTTGATATCCAGTCGGGATGGTAACCGACTGAAAGCCATTGCAAGACTGAGCGGTCCTGATTAACCCATTCCCACTCTTGCATGTGGAAGGCCAGGCTGCCTCCCACGGGTCCACCTAAGGATTGAGGTGGACCCGAGAGGTGCAAGAGCTGCCCTGTCTCTGGTGGCTGTCCTAGCAACACTGGTGTGATCCTTGTGGGTGCCAACCCATCAGGCTCAACTCCCACGACCAGAACCCTGTGCTCCTCTGCCAGCACCAGACGCACCTCGGTACGCGGGCTGCCTGGCGGGTTTCGATGGAGCCTGCGCTCCCCTGCCTAGCTGGCTTACACTGGCGTTGCCGTGACCGATGCTGTGTTGGTGGTTGGCCTCTGACAAGGACACCACCACCTCTAGCCTGCTGAGGCTGGAAGGCAGAGGGGTGCTGCATGAACACGCTCCCTGCGGAGCACTTTAAACTGCTCACGCAGTGCCCTCTGGTTATTCACCAGGTTTACAGTTTGCTGGAGGTGCAGGCAGCCTTTAACTCCAAACAACCACAGGCCTGACATTGGCGTCTGAAGAAGCCGAGTGTACAGATCCTGCAAGGGGCACAAATTGTCCAGGGCAAATGTGCTCCTCGCCCGTAAACTTCTGGTTACGGATCTCGTCATGCAATCCAGAGCCAGGTTAATGCCATCCTGGATGGCTCTCTGGACTGCTAGAGATGGCTGGCATGCCACAGATGCCGCTACTACCCCCTGTAGTAGCTGGGAAATGTGCAAGAGCCGAGATGGCTCTTCTCGTACTTTCCTCTGTGTCATGCAACGTGGAATTTGCGTGGCGCAAAGGGCTAGCGCACCAGGGCCCCATGTTAGACCGGGACCCTGGCCACGTATCTTTGGCCAAAGCCGCATGGTCATCCGTGCATGGCTTTGGGCCGCCGCCCTATTTGATATAAATCAGAACTAATACGGCAGCGCCGTGCCACCTCAAGATCGGTCTTCGCAAAGCATCCATTGGGCTGAATGGACGTCTCTGCCACAGCGAACATATCCACGATATGTTCCGCATATGAGAAATGGCATCGTGCTCGTCACCGGCTTTCCTCCCAACCACGGGCGCTGGTCCCGCTGGGAAGCCAGTGGATCCACCTGAGTTCTGACTTGACGCCTACCAGCCATTGGCAGGCATCTAGCCAGTCCTCCTCAGTGGCCACCTGTGAATGTTCGACGAGCCTAGGGCCCTCGTCGTCCTCAACAACCTTCACTTGTGGGGTAACAGCCGGAGCTGGAGATACTCCTGCATAGCCAGGGAAGCCATACGGACCCGCAAGGGGCCGGCATGGCTTGCATCATGGATATTCCAGGAGCCGGATCTACGGCATCATGGGGGTAGGTATCTAAATGCATGATAGTCCAGGCCTTCCTCAACGTAACTCTCAGCAAGCCGAGGGATACGGTATGGTGGTCGGCCATCAGCTCCAAGCCACCCTAGCCGATGGGCCGTGAAACCTACTCCCGAAGAAGCAGTTCCATTGAAAAAGTCACGTCACCCATGCGCCCCCTGAGGGGGGTGGGGAAAATGGTTGGATCCCCATTTCCGTGGCCATTAGGCCACGACGGTGTCCTCTTCTTCCTGCCCAGAAAGATTAGCCGCCAAGCTTGAAAAGGGATCAAAGTTGTCCTGGGCAGGAGGGATATCGTGTGAGGCGCCGATACCCTTAGCCTTTGGCTGCTCTAGGGCGACCGATAAGCAGACGTCAGAGGCCATGGCTTTTGCTCCCGGATCCACGGGTCTGGTATCCTAACAGAACTAGAGTCAGAGATATGACCACTCTGTCCTGGAGCAAATGAAGAAGACAATGACAAACTTGAACCGGGAAGCAAGCTGCGAAGCAACACCGAGACAAGATCCATGATTGTTTTCTTCATTTCTCTCATCATTTCCAGACAGACAGATGTCTGACATGGATGCCTTCCTCATCTTACCACAAAACTCCTTATCTACTTGCCTCTTTTCATCGGTCGCCCGGTCCTTTACCTGCTGATTAAGGATATTAGAAAATAACTCCACCGGCCACCAATCACACATATGACATTTAAGCAAAGGCCTGCATGTGGAAAGAAGTAGGCCGTTACAAACCGGTGACAGGAAGGGCATTTATTTTCAATGTCCCTCTGAAAGACACAAAACGGAAACAATTAGTTTTTAGTTTATAAACCAAACCAAAAACCAATTGCAGAAGGCTAATAATTTCCCTAAGGAAACTTAGACCCTTAGATGAACAAGCAAAGCCAGGCCCATAGATAATACTATGGACCTGACCAAATAAAAACAAACCCTGAGCTTCTGCATGAAGACAAGGGATATAATCAGAATTTGAACTTTAATACTTGAGGCGAATGCTAGACTCAACACTCAAACAAAGATTCATTAGTAATTGAGCTTTATAACACACTAATCCTAAGCATAACCATCAACAGACCTAGACTAAACAACACACAGTCATAAATAGTGAACTATTAAAAAAATTAAATGACTGAAAACTAACTCTCCAGTAACCTGACCTCAGAAGAATAAACTCCTGAAGAAAAGAGTGAGGTCTGCTGGACAACAACAGACATACCTAGTCATGAATCCAACCCCTGTGCTGGGGGAAGAATGTGGAAAAATTACTTCTTATGGTAATAAGTCCCTCTGCAAATTCATAACATAATTATTTGGACCCAAAAACCAAGTATAAACAAGAGGCCTAAGGGGCCTGTATCGCTCACCTGCATCATAGGCATTTCAACCAGAAAGGTCATCAACAATAAGTAGAACCCTACAGAGTTAAGCAGAATTATAACAAGAAAACAGAAGCCATGTTTCTTTATGTATCAACTACTTTTGAACAAAACTTAACGGCCCTTAGTCCCTTATCATGTCCCAAATTTCGGCCCAATCCGTTCAATGATTCTGGATACGAAATTGTTTTCGCGAAAACTAGGTCATCCAAGATGGCCACCAAGCCAATGGACCAATCAGGTTCTCTTGAACAAATTGATTCTTCTGCATTAGATGATGTTTCGTGAGTTTTGAATCAACCCCCAAGCCGTTTCGGAGATTTTTAGACATTTCTAAAAATTGGCTGGTGGCCGGCCATCTTGGATTTTAGCCAATCGCTTCGTTTGAACAAACTTAGACCTCTATGCCCTAAGGCTGCATTCTGCCAAATATAATTGAAATCGGTCCAGCGGTTCTTGAGAAGTCGTTTAAAGAATTCCCCATTGCTTTACTATGGACCCATTGCTTTACTATGGGAGCCTATGGCAGGAAAGCAAACCAAGATGGCAGTCAAACCGTTTATCCAACAGTCTCGAAAGTGGCATATTTGAACTCACCACCCTGAAAAGCATACATATAGCAATTTTCGCTATCAAAAACATCAAATACAAAAAAGCCAATATGACAAAAAGCTAAATTTTTATTGGTTGATGCCGGCCATGTTTTTTAACGTACAAACTTCCTTTGAACAAATTTGAATGGCCCTAGGTCCCTAAGCATATTTACCAAATTTCAGCGCTATCCCTTCAGCGGTTCGGGAGAAGTTGTTTTCGCAAAAACTACGTCATCCAAGATTGCCGCCAAGCAAACAGGCCAATCAGGTTGCCTTGAATAAACTTCGGTCTAATGGTGCCATAGATGATGTGTTATGAGTTTTGAATCAATTCCTCCAGCGGTTTCGGAGATTTTGTAAAGTGGTTCCAAAAATCGGCCATTTTGGCCGGCGGCCATCTTGGATTTTGACCGATCTGCTTCGTTTGAACAAAATTAGATCTTTATGCCCTATGGATGTTTTCTGCCACATATAATTGAAATCGACCCAATGGTTCTTGAGAAGAGGTCGTTTAAAGAATTCCCCATTGCTTTACTATGGGCCCAATGCTTTACTATAGGAGCCTATAGCGGGATAACAAACCAAGATGGTAGCCAAACCATTTATCCAACAGTCTCGAAAGTGGCGTATTTGAACTCGGCACATTGATAAGCATATATAGAGCAATTTTCGACATTAAAATACATCAAATACAAAAAAACCCAATCTGACCAACAAATGCTAAATTTTGATTGGTTGATGCCGGCCATGTTTTTTAACATACGAAATTCCTTTGAACAAATTTGAATGGCCCTTGGTCCCTAAGCATATTAAATAAATTTCAGCTCAATCCCTTCAGCGGTTCGGGAGAAGTCGTTTTTGGGAAAATCACGACATCCAAGATGGCCGTCAAGCAAATAGGCCAATAAGGTTGGCTTGAATAAACTTGGGTCTAACGTTGCCATAGATGATGTGTTATGAGTATTGAATCAATTCCTCTTGCGGTTTCGGAGAAGATTTTTTAAAGTGTCTAAAAATCGGCCATTTTGGCGGGCTGCCATCTTGGATTTTGACCGAACCGCTTCGTTTGAACAAACTTAGATCTCTATGCCCTATGAATGCTTCCTCCCAAATATAATTGAAATCGGCCCAGTGGTTCTTGAGAAGAAGTCGTTTAAAGAATTCCCCATTGCTTTACTATGGACCCATTGAATTACTATGGGAGACTATGGGGGGAAAACAAACCAAGATAGCAGGAAAACCATTTATCCGACAGTCTCGAAAGTGGGATCTTTGAACTGGCCACACTGATAAGCATACATAGAGCAATTTTCGCCATCAAAATACATCAAATACAAAAAAGCCAATATGACCAAGAAACGCTAAATTTTGATTGGTTGATGGCGGCCATATTTTTTAACGAACAAACTTCCCTTGAACAAACTTGAAAGGCCCTTGGTCCCTAAGCATATTTACAAAATTTCAGCTCTATCCCTTCAGCGGTTCGGGAGAAGTCGTTTTCGCGAAAACTAGGTCATCCAAGATGGTCGTCAAGCACATCGGCCAATCAGGTTGCCGTGAACAAACTTGGGTCTACCGTTGCCACAGATGATGTGTTATGAGTTTTGAATCAATTCCTCCAGCGGTTTTGGAGATTTTTTTAAGTCTCTAAAAATCAGCCATTTTGGCCGGCGGCCATCTTGGATTTTGACCGATCCGCTTCTTTTGAACAAAGTTAGAGCTCTATGCCCTATGAATGCTTCCTCCAAAATATAATTGAAATTGACTATGGGAGCCGATGGCGGGAAAACAAACCAAGATGGCAGCCAAACCGTTTATCCGACAGTCTCGAAAGTGGCATATTTGAACTCGCCACACTGATAAACATATATAATGCAATTTTCGCCATCAAAATACATCAAATACAAAAAAGCCAATATTTCCAACAAACGCTAAATTTTGATTGGTTGATGGTGGCCATGTTTTTTAACGTACAAACTTCCCTTGAACAAACTTGAATGGACCTTGGTCCCTAAGCATATTTCCCAAATTTCAGGTCTATCCCTTCAGCAGTTCAGGAGGTCATTTTCACGAAAACTAGGTCACCCAAGATGGCCGACAGGCAAATCGTCCAATCAGGTTGCCTTGAACAAACTTGGGTCTACCTTTGCACTAGATGATGTGTTATGAGTTTTGAATCAATTCCTCCAGCGGTTTTGGAGAAGATTTTTTAAAGTGTTTCTAAAAATTGGCTATTTTGGCCGGTGGCCACCTTGGATTTTGGCCGATCGGCTTCGTTTGAACAAACTTCAATCTCTATTCCCTAGGGATGCTTCCTGCCAAATATAATTGAAATCAGCCCAGTGGTTCTTGAGAAGCAGTCGTTTAAAGAAAAGGTTGACGGACGACGGAAGGACGGTCGCCACGGCATAAGCTCACTTGGCCTTTCAGGCCAGGTGAGCTAATAATTGTCCAGATGAAGGATACATGTGAAACACATCACAAATCAGCTAAAAGTATCTGAAAATACATGCGTTAGCTGATATTTAGGCAACCCCCAGAATGAGCTAGCCTAATATAGACATATCCACTTGTTAGCGCGAATCCCGGATATACCATCCGATTCAACACGCAAATTTTCTATCAATAAATTGACTAAAATACACCTGATGGCTAGGACCGAGAGTATCCTCCAGAGACTTGGCGACGTCAGACATAGTTACAAATCAAAATAAGTAAGTTGAGAACAACTTAGAAGCTTCAAAATATTAATTTAGCAAAAGCAATCCTTGGATAAATCAAAGGCGTCAATAATTTGAGAAGAGAAAGAGACAGCCCCGCTCATGCGCGAGTTTGGGCAGTACATCCGCAGGACTGTCAATTGAGTAACCTGCCCAGTGGGCGAGGTATCCTTTTAATTCTGAGTCTTATTGAAGCTAGGTCAATATTTGGGAAATATCAGAGTATCAGGGTGGTAACTATACTCTTGATGTGAAACTAGCCATCCCTGTGGTAAATTTTTAAAAATAGTCTTCTCTTCGCCTGAAAATGGACATTTGACAATACCACTGTAAAAGAAATGTTTTTGGCTGGCGTGAGGGTTAAAGGATTAGTATTAATAAGTTTCAGGGCGTTATTTTATGTGAACAAATTGTGCTTCTTTTAACCTTCAAATGGTCAAATTGGGGTTAAAAAATTTCAATATTTTCTGATTGAATGTCCATCTACAGGCCAAGAAAATCAAATTTATCGAGTCAGTCATTCCAGTGGTAAATTTGCAATAATTCTATTTTGGCCTGTAAATGGACATTCCACAAGATTAAACGAAATCACAAATTTCTTTTTTCATAAGAGAATAGTTATACTTACCTCCCTAACACTCTATGATATTTCCTAAATATCGACCTTCACTCAATAACCCAGATTAAACAAGGCAAATCAATAAATTGATGCATGCTCCCCGAAGGCATACTCTGCAGAGAAACTGAATGGATAACCCTGAAGGCATATGCTTCAAGGAAAGGTTTGGAACTGTGGCTCAGACACAGAGAAATGAACATATGGAGGCATGGACGAATTGGTGAATGGATAACCTAAGATGCATTCATGACAAAAGAACAGACAGATGCATGGATGGACGGATCTAGTTTGTATAAATGTCCACCTTCTCTCTAGGATGCATTCACATACCAAGTTTGGTGACCATATGTGAAAGTCTTGAAACAAACATTTTCTGTGATATTCAGTCGACCATGAAAAGTAGGTCAGCATGACCTACTTTTGATACTCCGCAACCTTTTCCATAAGATGTATCTACATACCAAGTTTGGTGACCATATGTGAGTCTTGAAACTACAGCCCGGAGAAATATTTTCTGTGATATTCAGCATGACCTATGTTTGACCTACTTTTGATACTCTGCACACATCCCTAAGATGCATCCACATACCAAGTTTGTGAGCACATGTGCAAAAGTCTTGAAACTATGGCACTGAGAAACATTTTCTGTGATATTCAATCGACCATGAAAAGTAGGTCAGTATGACCTACTTTGGACCTGCTTTTCATACTCCGCACACCTTCTCGCTAAGATACAACCACAAACCAAGTTTGGTGACCATATGTGCAAAAGTCTTGAAACTATTCCCCGGACAAACTTAATTATGGTGAATGGACAGACGGACGAATGGACGGATAAAGCGGCAACTATATGCTCCTGCGAAATTTTTTTCGGGGAGCATAAAAAGATAGGTGCCCAACAGGTGACACTCAGCCGGATGCCGGCCCCAACCTCGCACATGCGCAGACTGTCACTGCCTCAGCTTAACTATTGGCCGACACAAGCAACTTAAAAGCCTGAAGACCGAGCCTATGTGGGGCGGAGGCCGGGTCCGTGTTAGGGAGGTAAGTATAACTATTGTCTCGTGAAAAAAGAAATCAGTGATTTAATTTATTTCACTTCAAGAGATATACTTACCTCCCTAACACTCTATGATATTGCCAGAATTCGTAAGAGACCAGCTCATCATCCCTTGCATGTTTTTGCGCATGAAGCACTAACATCTTAAATTGTGTGACACATACAATCAGGCAATGATTTGAACATCGGATAACACAAGCGATGGTGAGAGTAATGACCGTATGTCAAATGCGCTCCCCCCTCCTTTTGGGAAAGGAGAAGCTATGACCTCGTTGTTCCATACACTCTCTAAGTACTGGTGCTAAGTACTATAGGACATGAGACGAAAGACTTCATTTTGTATACTCTCAATAAATGAACCACATAATACACAGGTACCATTACATTCTTATTAAGTAAGGGTAATACATCGTGACAATAAATTATGTAACAACAAAAGGCAGTACTGACCATATGCATGCAAGCTGTATCCATCCAGTCCACATCAGTGAAGGAAAAATGATACACGATTATGCGGTTGTTTCCACAATTAAAATGTGCTGTCTAAGGACAGCAAGTGCAACTTATCTACAATATATGCACCCGATCATATTTTGAATATCGATAAGGCAAGAGTATTAGTGGTGTCATGGAGGTAATGGTCGGTAAAACTTGACTCACAGTGCCACTGAGCTACCAACATATTGTCATCCACCGGCACGCCGTTAAACAGGACGGTGAATGCCACTACGCCACGGACACTGTGAGCGTTGGCTAAGTCAACTTGTTTACCGGAGGCGGATTTGTGGCAAAATCGAATGCTTTCCACAATCCACCTAGATATAGTGTCTTTCGATGCCCTGCCATGGGGTTCAGTATAAGACACCCATAATGAGGATGGGTCTGTCCGCCATTCCTGTGTATGTTGTTTGTATCTGTTTAATGTGCGGACTGGACACCA
This sequence comes from Chaetoderma sp. LZ-2023a, assembly GCA_034401795.1. Lineage (NCBI taxonomy): Eukaryota > Metazoa > Mollusca > Caudofoveata > Chaetodermatida > Chaetodermatidae > Chaetoderma > Chaetoderma sp. LZ-2023a. Next base: position 53,084,234 of record CM067362.1, read on the forward strand.
TGCTTTTGAATTAGGATCAAATCTAGTTAAAGCCGGTAAAATAATTGGTTGACCTGGATATTTCAAAGACTGGTTCTTAGCCATGAAATTTATCCTAGGTAGAAGCCTAAGGCCTTCCCCTGTAACCACATAACGGTCTGCCTCAGCAGATAAAGCATGCATCTCGCTTCTCCGTCTTGCAGAGGCAGCAGCAATTAGAAACAGTCTTAAGTGTCAACATTTTCATAGAAATGGCACTTAGTGGTTCAAAGGGTTTATCTACTAGAACTTGAAGTACTAGAGATAAACTCAAAGACGGGCTTGCTGGTGGATTTCTCGGCCTTAGATAATAAGTGACATCAAAGCTGACTTGTAGCCAGCAATAGAGTTAGGCTTGAGGCTATAGGCATCATACAGGCGACAGAGGAAAGCAGCTACTACCTGAATAGATGCATCCATTGGATTAACATCTCTGTTTGAGCACCATTCTACAAATCTATTGATTTTATAGTTATATGCTCTGGAGGTTGACCCCCTTCTGGCTGTTGACATAAACATGGCTGCTTGCTCAGAAAAGCCCTCTGTAAATTTAGATTCCTTGACAACATTCACACAGTCAATTTGAACATTGATGGGTTGTTGTGAAGGGCCTTGCCATGGAAAATAATATTGTCCATCAGAGGCAGAGGAACCGGATTGCAGACCAGAAAGTCCAGCAGATCCGTATACCATGATCGGCTTGGCTAATTTGGGGCGATCAGAAGCACTTGGCACTCCTCCTGTCTGATTTTCTGAAGAACTTTTGCAATCAGGATTGCTGGTAGGAATGCATATGCATACATTCCCTCCCAACTGATAGCTAACACATCTGTTGCGTAAGAGATCAGATCTGGAATCGGAGAGACGTACGTCGTCATCTTCGCATTCTTATTCGTTGCGAACAAATCTATGTTGGGTTTCCCCCAGTGGTCAAACTGACGATCCACACCACATTGATTTAGTTGTCATCCCGTAGGCAAAACACTCATCCTTCGCCTCAATGAGTCTTCTAACATATTTAGCCTTCCCGGAATGTGAACTGCCTTAAAGGTGATCATATGATCTAGACACCAACAAAGCAGTTTCAGTCATGATACAGAGACTGGGCGACTTTGTTCCACCCTGGCAGTTTATGTAAGTCACTACAGTTGAGCAACGTCTGATCAAACTACAACAACTTTGCCCTGAACTTTCTTTAAGAAATGTTCCAGGCCCAGAACTACTGCTCATAATTCTAGTAGATTTATATGTTCCTGTGACTGACCCAGATTCCTAAGCCCTGATACTGTGGCTTCTTCCAGGCAAGCTCCCCATCCCTCTATTGATGCATCCGTGTACATCGTTAATTGAGGGTGGGGAGGGGTGAGCATCACCCCCGCCAGGAGATTCTCTCTCTTCATCCACCATTGAAGGTGGTGAATAAGAGGTTCCAACATTGACACCTCTGAGTCCAGGGAACCTGTCCTCTGGATCCACTGTGTGATGAGAAATAACTGAATAGGCCGCCTGCGCATGGCTGCCTGTGCAATAACTGGTTCCAGAGAAACCATCAACCCCAGCATTCTCAAGTAAACCCGTGCAGTACATGATGACTGATGCACACTGACTGTATTACTGAGATGAGTATTTCTACTCTCTCCTGAGTAGGATAAACATGTCCTATCTCTAGATCGAAGAACATTCCCAGGTAAACAAACTTCTGGGATGGAGTCAGCTCTGATTTCTGAAAGTTTATTATCCAGCCTAAGTCTGTGAGAGATTTCAAATCTATTTCCAGATTTGCTGCAAGACTTTCCTGATTGTGTGCTTTTAACAGCCAATCGTCTATGTAAGTGTGGACTGCTATGCTTCTCCTACGGAGGTATGCTGTTATTGCAAGAACCACCCTGGTGAAGACCCGAAGACCCGCAGAAATTCTGAATGTTAAAACTTTGAATTCCCAGTCGGCTCTGGAATGCGAATCTCAGGTACCGACGAAAACTCTTCACAACTGGAATGTGGAAATAAGCATCCTTCAGATCTATTGGCGCCGTCCACATTCCCTTCTCCAACCCCGCCAACACTGTTTTGACTGTTTCCATCTTGAAACTCGGTCTGTCTATGAATTTGTTCAATGGTTTGAGGTCGAGAATTTGTCTCCACCCTCCAGTGCTCTTTGTCACTAAAAACATGGTTGAACAGAAGCCCGGGCAATTTTGCGCCGGTTTAATTGCTCCTTTTTGTATGAGGGAATTTATCTCTTCCTCTATACGCAACCATTGATTCGGATCTCTTGGAATTTGAGTCGAGATCAGAACCAGAGACAGGTGCGATGGTGGGCCTATCGGCCAGTCGGGCGGGTAGTAGACCTGGCCGGTTTCCCGATAATACCGTGACTATCGCGGTATTATGGTTATCGTCATCATTTTCCAATATTGCAAATACCGTTAAAACCCTCTCACGATAATGAAATATTAAAACTTGCAAGACGAAGTTTAGATGCATTGTTAAATTTAATTATTGTCTCAATTTCTATACAATAATGACCAAAATCAACCAGTTTAGTGCTGGTCTTACGCTATAAATGGCCGTGTCTTATATCAACCTATATAATGTAGTAATATTCCATTGTCAATGTATGTTTTATGAAAATAAAACCAAACTAATACATAATAATAAATGTATCCATGTGCTATGTTCAAAGTTTTCGCAGAATTACGCATCCATTTCTTTCCCAGAATCAGATAAGCCTCATTTTGATTTCTTTATTCTGATTGGATTATTCCTGGGATATCCCGGTCGCATTCCAACCTAATGACGTCACTATTAACCTATGTAATAATGCGGTCACAATCGACTTGTATAGCGCAGCACTGGTGACCCCTTTAGAATTATAATAATAAACTTACATCGACAAACTTTATTTCATGTATAAGCATGAATTGATTTTGAATAGACCTCTGATGTATGCTCGATAAGGCATTTAACACTACGTTAATCCCGGGCGATTAGTACCGATAGGCCTATACTCAAACAACAGATGTGCCTATAGAAATAGCGTTGATCACTTAACGGTCAATGATTAACCATATTCCTTCTAAATGCGTTAGGCCCTACGGTGATTTATATTAAAGGGAACAAATGAATACATTAGATAATTGCAGCTGATTATTTGGAAAATAAAATTGATTGTAGCTTGTTTGGCGCTTGAAGCAAATTGTTTCACAAATAATCAGCATAAATTTGACAACTATTTATTATGTTGTTATAAGAAATATGTCATATTCATGCCTTTCCTATCATCAGACCACTATGCTACGATTGACGAGGGTATATTCGCTTATAAAACCGATGGATTTCATAAGCTAACCTATCCTTCATTTGATGTTAATCAAGTTATTACGCGATACTTTGATCTTCATTAATATATACACCTGTGCAAAAGTTAAGCACCAGCAAAAACAATAGAACGTAGAAACATGATGGTACAACTAGGCTGCCATACTTTTTGTCCCCGCGTTAGCTGACATAATTCCAAGTACGAAATGCACATGCATGCATGACTTCACGCCGCTTGATGTCCGTGCGTGGCGGGAAACAGCACATGTGTTCAGTTATGTAAAAGTCCAGTTTGAGGTGTAGAACATTACATACAGATTTAGGCGACAAGATTAGGAATTTTGTGTTCATGACCGTGGTTTATTTGTACAGAGAGAATTAGCTCTTGATTGTGAACCGCTATGGCAAGACGAAGGTCAAGTGATCGTGTGAAATGGCAAATCATAGGCATGCATACCACTGGTATGTCATGCAGAGAGATTGGCAGACAGCTGAACATTAACCATACTGTAATCAGTCGTTTGATTGCAAAACATGGGCAAACTAACGAGGTGAAGGACAGGCCTAGATCTGGAAGACCGAAGAAGACTACTGCCCGTGATGATCGAGCCCTAGTACGCCTTGTTAGGAGATCTCCATTCACCAACAGCAGAGTGCTCAGCCAGCAATGGGAAACGCGCAATAGAGTGTCAATGTCTACCGTCAAAAGGAGACTGTATGCTGCTGGCATGAAAGCTAGGAGGCCTGTCAGACGTCCTCTCCTCACTGCACACCACAAAGAGGAGCGTCTGAGGTGGTGCAACGAAAGAAGACACTGGAACATGAGATCCTGGAGACGGGTACACTGGTCCGATGAAAGTCGGTTCCTGCTTCATGCCACAGATGGTCGAACTCGTGTATGGAGGTCCAGACGCATGGCGTACGACCAACGTAACATCATGGAAGAAGTTCCATTTGGTGGAGGTTCCGTTATGATATGGGGGTGCATCTCATTTGATTGTAAGATGGATCTGTTGACTGTACCTGGACCACTAAATGGACAAAGATATCAAGATTCCATACTGGATAGAGTTGTGGTCCCTCATTTTGTAAATCATGCACCTGGAACCCACCCTATATTCATGGATGACAACGCCCGACCACATCGTGCTAGAGCTGTGCATGAATACCTCCGCCAGAATGCCATCGAAACCCTACCATGGCCAGCAAGGAGCCCTGACATGAACCCTATTGAGCATATCTGGGACATTCTGGGAAACATGGTGAGGAGGGATCCTCCTGTGCAGAACCTACAGGAATTAACAGACGCACTCCATCTTGAATGGCAACGAATACCACAATGGCGTATCAGTCGGTTGGTGACCAGCATGAGACGTCGTGTCTAGGCCGTCATCCAGGCACAAGGTGGATATACCCGGTATTAATAATGACAGTCTCAAACTCGTGCACAGATGTTAAACTTCGTTTTCAGACACCATTAATGACAATCTAGCCACGTGTGTCAACTGTAGGGCAATAGTTGTCAGTTGTGTCAACGTAACCATATTCAGGCCTCGTTTTCAAGTTCAAACAAAAACATAGTGTTTCCCCACCAGCATAATCAGCATTCCTCTAGTTGCATTATTACCTCTTGCACTAAGATGGATGGGTACATAAATGTTTATGCTATTGCTTTCTTCATAGCACATGAATATACCCTCGCATGTGCGTAAAAATAGGGTGCTGCTTAACTTTTGCACAGGTGTATAGATATTTTATAAAGTCAGTCAGTTAGTTCTCAATATTAGCCTTATATCAGTATTATAGCCGTTAGTTAATTTAGTGATGGATCTGATTCAGAAGCTGAAATGTACTTCGGCTATCTGGACTCACTTTGGCTTTGAGGCTGCTAGTGATGGTAGCTTCTTAGATGAGACCAAGCCTATCTGTAAACTGTGTCTGAAATCTGTGAATGTTAAGTTAGGTAACACATCAAATCTAATGGCGTATTTGAAGCACCATCATGCGCCTGAATATACTACGTTATCACAGGCATCACCATCGCGTTCAACACCTCAGAAACGTAAGCGAGATTAAGAAGAAGCTTAGTTCGTCATCAAACCAGCCGAAATCTACAGACGCTTTTATTTCCGGAGGATCACACAGGTGAGAATATATCTGAAGTATTGACATCCACTCTTGAGAATTGGGGTTTGTTAGAGACTAAATTAACTGCTATGACAACTGACAATGGGTCAAATGTTGTTAAAGCCTTAGATCTGTTGAAATGGAAACGGTTATGTTGTTTTGGACATAACTTGCATTTGAGCGTCAATGCTAGCTTTAGCAATGATAAATGTGTGTTGCGAGTGATAGGTCTATGCAAAACTCTTACTAGTAGCTTTCATCACAGCTGTAAAAAACAACTCGAGTTACGTAAAGCACAAGTAGACGAGAATTTACGTAACTATAGCCTGCTAATTAACTGTGAAACAAGGTGGGGGTCCAAATATGCTATGGTCGAGCAGATAGTTGAACAGGAACCAGCCATCCGTAAAGTGTTAAGCCAAGATCGTAAATCGACAAACCTACTACCATCGTGGCAGGACTTTCAAGTCATGGAAGCCTTTTGTCATGCTTTAGAGCCAGTTTCCTCATTTTTTGACATGATGAGCGCTGAAAATTACATCAGCATTTCAGCACTCTATCCATTTCTACGTAAACTCGAGACACAAATTTCAGATACATCTAATGACGAGCATAGCTTAACCAGACATTAAAGATGTTATGAGGACTAGATACCCGATCGCTCTGATTAACTTGACAATCATAATACAGATTCTCCTTTACTAGACGAACAAAATGCTTTTTAATTTTTTGTAATCGGCCCAGCGTAAGCTGAGATAAGCATATAGCAACCACCTTGACAACCAAACGTTTTTAGCTATCGCGCAAGAGTTGTGACGTCACAAAGGGATGACATCAATTCCTATTAGTCTAGATTACCATCTCGGGGATAGCTAGGCTCTCTACTGCTGCGCGTATTAGGCAACTATGCACCTATTCTTTGACAATTCATTGTTCACACAGGGGCACTACATTGCTCGAGATGCACAAAGGTTCAATAATATCGAAGTTGATGATATTTTTGTTGATTAAACTTAAAGATCAGACCTCATGGTCACGGTGCCTGACATCACAATTCTAACGTATAGGCCTGTTAGAGATGACAGTAACATCGGATTTCGTGTACGTGAATTAGGCTATATTTAATCAAACCCACACACACACTTCTTGGAATACAATTCTACAAATGCTTATATATCTTATCTTTCTGGATTGACTGCAGAGATTTTGCATAGATGATAGGCATGCATGTACACACCTTTTTAATAATAAATGATAGTTAAGTAGACCTACACCGTTCAGTGCACGTACGATCGCAATTTAGCATTGTGTAGGCTTATGAATAAATTTATGATTGCAATATAGCAGTTACTCCAGCTATGTGTTTAAAGTTAACTAAAATGTCGGGTAAATATAAATCTAATCTAAACTAATTTATTTGCGCATAGTCTACATTGACATATTTATTGACAGTACACGGTTTGTTTACAATTTAGGCAGCGGTCGATTTGCGTAGCGAGGCTTTCACTGCCGTCCGCACGCTTATAGTACAACTTAAATAACATATACTGTTGGATATTTTGAACATAATTGGGTTGGATTTCAACCTAAATTGTGTTCAAAATATTCAACATAACGTTTCTTGTATCAAGTTCATATGGTTCTAACTAACATATTTGTGTTTTTGGTTTGGAAGCATTTAAACTTATTTATGAGCTGCACTGTAAGTAAAGATGATACGCTAGCGATCGGGTGAACATCTACCTACCTATTTAAAATTTGTTCATCCGCTACAGTTTTGCTTTTTCATAACATTGAAATATGAGTGTATGCTACTTCCATACATGGAAGAAGTTGGTTTGAAAACGATATAGTTCATATGGTTGTCACAGGCGTGATGCCTCATTTTTTGACATGATGAGCGCTGAAAATTACATCAGCATTTCAGCACTCTATCCATTTCTACGTAAACTCGAGACACAAATTTCAGATACATCTAATGACGAGCATAGCTTAACCAGACATTAAAGATGTTATGAGGACTAGATACCCGATCGCTCTGATTAACTTGACAATCATAATACAGATTCTCCTTTACTAGACGAACAAAATGCTTTTTAATTTTTTGTAATCGGCCCAGCGTAAGCTGAGATAAGCATATAGCAACCACCTTGACAACCAAACGTTTTTAGCTATCGCGCAAGGGTTGTGACGTCACAAAGGGATGACATCAATTCCTATTAGTCTAGATTACCATCTCGGGGATAGCTAGGCTCTCTACTGCTGCGCGTATTAGGCAACTATGCACCTATTCTTTGACAATTCATTGTTCACACAGGGGCACTACATTGCTCGAGATGCACAAAGGTTCAATAATATCGAAGTTGATGATATTTTTGTTGATTAAACTTAAAGATCAGACCTCATGGTCACGGTGCCTGACATCACAATTCTAACGTATAGGCCTGTTAGAGATGACAGTAACATCGGATTTCGTGTACGTGAATTAGGCTATATTTAATCAAACCCACACACACACTTCTTGGAATACAATTCTACAAATGCTTATATATCTTATCTTTCTGGATTGACTGCAGAGATTTTGCATAGATGATAGGCATGCATGTACACACCTTTTTAATAATAAATGATAGTTAAGTAGACCTACACCGTTCAGTGCACGTATGATCGCAATTTAGCATTGTGTAGGCTTATGAATAAATTTATGATTGCAATATAGCAGTTACTCCAGCTATGTGTTTAAAGTTAACTAAAATGTCGGGTAAATATAAATCTAATCTAAACTAATTTATTTGCGTATAGTCTACATTGACATATTTATTGACAGTACACGGTTTGTTTACAATTTAGGCAGCGGTCGATTTGCGTAGCGAGGCTTTCACTGCCGTCCGCACGCTTATAGTACAACTTAAATAACATATACTGTTGGATATTTTGAACATAATTGGGTTGGATTTCAACCTAAATTGTGTTCAAAATATTCAACATAACGTTTCTTGTATCAAGTTCATATGGTTCTAACTAACATATTTGTGTTTTTGCTTTGGAAGCATTTAAACTTATTTATGAGCTGCACTGTAAGTAAAGATGATACGCTAGCGATCGGGTGAACATCTACCTACCTATTTAAAATTTGTTCATCCGCTACAGTTTTGCTTTTTCATAACATTGAAATATGAGTGTATGCTACTTCCATACATGGAAGAAGTTGGTTTGAAAACGATATAGTTCATATGGTTGTCACAGGCGTGATGCCCCCCCCCCCACACGCACGCACACGTGTCTACATTATTATTATACAAACACATTGCCAAAAGCTTATAGGTAAACAATTACATTCTAATCAGTAATCACGGGAAATTTCACATAGGACACACTGACACACTTATTGTAGATTCGTAATCTTCAGAAAAAGTTGTAACTGCACTCTGTAGCCTATACATTTAGATATGATTAATAGTACAATTATAGCCATCGTCAACCTCTCCCACAAACCTCGATCATCACGCTCAAATCCATCCATCCCAGATATTAAATGGTACACCCAGTCCTTTCAAGAATGCTAATAGATCCGCAATTAGGCCTAATAGACTACAGAGTATTTGTCACATGCATTGAAATATTGCCGATTTTCAGCACTGCCCATGGTTTACCGTAGTTACAGGCCTATTATTATACGAATATAGCTATCCATGAAACCATTAAAAATGAGTAAATATCATAATAGATTAAAAAAAATCATGATTTTTTATTTCTTGAAGACATAGCTTCAACCTGACATAATTTATGTTATGGTAGGTGAAGTCTATCCTGTCAAACGCACGTTTTAAAATGTTACCTTTGTACTACAGACAGAAAAATATATGGACCCTCGATTTAAGAAAGACCATCTCAACGACGAGGATTATAAATTAGTTTGTGAGGAACTTTAGAAGGAATCAGACCGGCTGTCACCCGTGACCACAGATCAGTGTGATAAAGCAGATGCTTCTCAGTCGGTTTAGGTAGCAGATCCACCTGCTAAGAAACGAATAAAATTTACGTCATTCTTTGCCAAGCCAAAGCCCAACCAGAGCTAATCATCGCAAGAGTCCAGTGCATCCATAAAACAAGAACTATTGCGTTATATGGCATCACCATCAATTTATATCACCCTTGACCCAATCAGTCGCAATTTCCATGTATCACCAAGCTGGCTAAGAAATGTGTGTGTGTGTGTGTGTGTGTGTGCGTGCGTGCGTGCGTGCGTGCGTGCGTGCGTGTGCGTGCGTGTGTGTGTGTGTGTGTGCACCAAGCGTCGCCTCAGAAAGACTTTTTAGCAAGTCGGGCGCTATCGTTACTCCACGTCATGCTTGTCTAAAACCAGAACAAGTAAACATGCACATGTTCCTTGATTGTAATGTATAAGTCTAGCTAGTAGTGATCTTGAGAAATACCCATTTGCAGACCAAGAGAATATTATATTTGAAAATCTACTAGTGAAAAGACTGGCTCAATATTCAATAATCGAGCCAGCCATTCCAGTAGTAAATTTTCAGAGTGTTTATCTTGGTCTGCAAATCAATATTTTCGCTGAGAAAATTTACATTTATGTGTTAAAGGGTTAATGTTAACTATTGTCTTGAGGGTTGAGAAAAATCCATTTGCAAACCAAGACAATACTATCTTTGAAAATCTACCAATGAAATGACTGGTTCAATAATTGAGCCAGTCATTCCAGTGGTAAATTTTCAAAAATAGTCTTCTCTGGGTCTGCAAATGAACATTATGTATGCGAATAAGGAAATTTGTGCACTCATTGCTCAATAATGCCATAGTGTTCCTGTCAGTGCTCGTTTCAGTGATTATCTAAGTTATCATTCTATTCTTGTAATAAATAAGATTAAAATAAACTCAGTTGAAAACAATAAAATGGTCAGAGTTTGTTGTTGTTTTGTACAAAGCCGGCATTCTGCAATCAGATACACATTTTGTGCTAGTGCTGTCAAAAATAACAAGACCTCCGTATTACGGCACCTATCTGTCAATTGGAGTCTTCGACCAATCAGATTCGACCGTCGGGATTTCCCTGCGCACAAATCTCAGAATCTAGAACTGCAATGCGCATCTTCCTTTGCAAATGGCTGAATGTGTATTTTGTGGCGAGAATCGATGAGGGGTAAAATTTACTTAAGAAAGAGGTTTAATGGAAAGTTTAAACCTTATTCATATGCATATATGCTATTATATTTATGTACTTTATACATATTTCTTCGAGATAGGTCATCGTCAGGAACAACTATTCATAGCATTGCTCTTGAGGATGACTTACCGCAAAGAAACATGTATAAAGTACATAAATATGTGTATTGTGACTCAGAGTTACGATCTATTACAGCATAAATCTAATGAAACCTCATGCTTCCCTTACTCACAACCCACCACCCACCCTATGATGTCATATGACGATATACCGAGTTACCCCAATATGTTTTACTGTTATTGTTATCGTCACAAGTAAGGTAATACCGCCCAGGTCTAGCTGGTACCCGGCTGAAAGCCATCGCAAGACTAAGCGGTCCTGGGTTAACCGCTCCCACTCCTGCTTGTGGAAGGTCAATCGACCTCCCAGGGGTCCACCTAGGGAAAGGTGGACATAAGCAGCGTAAGAGTGGGACTGTCTCTGGTCCTAGCATTAGTTTGGTTCTTGTGGAAATCAGCCCATCAGGCACGATTACCATGACCAGATCCTCGCGCATCACGGCTCGCGCCGCCTGCGCCACGGCCCGCGCACTTCATTGCGTGGGTGCCTGCCTGGCTGGCTGCGCTTGAGGAGCCTGCGCGTTACCCCCCAATGCAGGCCGGTGCTGGCGTGGCCATGGCGTACGCTGCACCGGTGGCTGGCCTCTGACCTAGAGCAGCGCCAGCTCGGGCTTGCTGTGGACGGTGGACAGGGGGCGATGTGCAAATGTGCTCCATACAAAGCACCTCAAACTGTTCATGTAGCGCCCTCTAATTGTTGACTAGAGTGACTGTCTCCTGGAGGTGTCTACATCCCTCACCCCCAAAGAGACCATGACCTGACATAGGCGTCCGCAGCAGCCAGTTGTACAAATCCTGGGATGGACACAAATTGTCTAGAGCAAATGTGCATCTCGCCCCGACACTTCTATTACCTGCCCTAGTCATGCAGCCCAGAGCCAGGTTAATACCATCCTGGATGGCTCTTTGAACTGTAACAGGGCTTGCTTGACATGATGCAGACGTTGTTACTACACCCTGTAACAGCAGTGAGACATGCGAGAGCGCCACTATGAATGCTCTAGAGCTCTCCTCTGCATCGCGCAACATGGTGTTTGCTGAGCGCAAAGTGCTCGAGCACAGCACTATCCGTGTCAGAACAGGAGCCTGGCCGTGTGTCCTCACTTGATCATCAGCGCTCGGCTTTGGCACTGTACTGTATGACTGGTATTGACCAGCAATGATACGACACTGCCTCGCCACCTCGCAGGGGGGGGGGGGGGCCTTCGCAAGCCGTCCATTACGCTTAATGGACGTCTCTGCCGCCGTGAACATATCAACTATATGTTCTGCTAAAGGCAGAGATGGCATAGCGGTAACTGCCGGCTTCCCAGCCAACCATGGGCGCTGGTCCTGCTGGCTTACCGACTGTTCTACACAGAGCTCTGGCCTAACGCTTACCAGCCATTGGCACATGTCAGACCATTCCTCCTCTGTGGCCACCTGTGAGTGCTCGACAAGACGCGGGCCATCGTCATCCTCTACAACTCACAGGTGTAAACGTGGCTGGAGCCGTGGATACCCCTGGCAGGCCGTGGAAACATGCGGGCCCGAGAGAGCAGGCATGTCTTGCGCCACGCCTGAAAAAACAGGAGCCAGCGCCATGGAACGTGCGGGGTGCAACTCACCACACCATGGCCCGGACCATATCTGTCATATCCTCAGCAAGCGTATATGGAAACGGCGGTCATCCGCTCCAACCTGGGCCATCCTTTGAGCCATGAAGGCTAACCCCTGCGGGAGTAGTTCCATGGAAAAAATCGGCCATGCTGTGCTCCCAGGCTTCAACTGGTGAACTCAGCAGAAAATCCTCTTCCTCCAGGCCGTTATAAACTGCCTCTGGGCCAGCAAAGAGCGTTAACCCAGGGAAGGTACCATAAGAGGAGGCAGTACCTTTCGGGCGCGTACACGCCAGCCGTGAACCTGGCTCCATCAAGCGACGAGGCAAGCCTCCAGCCGGGATCATCTAGGCCTGCTCCAGGATCCATTGGCAAGGCGGCGGGCCATCCAAGATCTACTGAAGCCACCACTGATTCTGAAAGATTTTCGGACCACGGCAGACACCAGAATCAGCTGCTGGGATTTTCTGCGTGGGGGCAGATGAAGAAGACAATAAAGTACTCGGCCCAGGGAGCATGCTATGAAGCAGCTCTGGTACCAAATATTTTATTGTCTCTTTCATCTCCCCCATCATTTCCAACCTGAAAGACTCCATTTCCAAAGAAACAGAGGCCTTTCTCTTACCCTTGCCACTTACACTCTTCTTCGCACACTTCTCCTCCGACGCCTTGTCCTTCGCCTGTAACGACAAGAATTCAGAGAATAAGTCACCTCCCCCACCCCACTGTTTACAGACATCACATTTTAACAAGAGGCCCAAGGGTCTGTGGTGCTCACCTGGACCATTAACATTTGAACCATTTGCATTTAAATACATGTAGATAATTGATGGATAATTTTCGGAAAATCCAAGATGGCTACCCAAAAAATTGCCCAATCAAAATTCTGACTAGATATTCTAGTCTACCGTCACTACACTCTATCCAAATTTGGTTAAAAAATATCAAGCAACTAAGGAAAAGCAGCGTTTTGACAATTTCTGGTTAATTTTTCATAAAATCTAAGATTTTCACACAACAAATTGATCAATCAAAATTCTGAATATAATTTCTAGAGCCTACCATAATAAGATCCATTAGTGAAATTTGGTTGAAATATGTCAAGCAGCTAAGGAGTAGCAATTTGACAATTTCTGGTACATTTTTCATCAAATCTCAGATTTTCATGCAAAAAATTTATGAATCAAAATTATGAATGGATGGTCTAGAGCCTATGGCCATAGGATCCCTTCAGCCTAATTTGCCTAAAACCGATGGTACAATTTCCAGTACATTTAAAATAAAATCTAAGATTTCACCCAAAAAAATTAATGAATCAAAATTCTGTATGGAAATTCTAGAGCCCATCACTACAGGATCCTTTTCGCCAAATTTGGTTGAAATCACTCAGAATGTTAAGGAGAAGAAGCAATTTGACAATTTCCAGTACATTTTTCATAAAATCTAAGATTTTCACCAAAGAAATTGATGAATCAAAATACAGAATGGAATTTCTGGAGCCTACGACCATTGGGTCCTTTCAACCAAATTTGGTTGAAATCGGTGAAAATGGTAAGAAGCATTTTGACAATTTCCGGTACATTTTTCATAAAATCTAAGATTTTCACCCCAAAAAATTGATGAATCAAAATTCTGAATGGATGTTCTGGAGCCTATGACTATTGGGTCCTATCAGCCAAATTTGCTTGAAATCACTCAGAATGGTAAGGAGAAGAAGCATTTCACAATTTCAGGTACATTTTCAAAAAATCTAAGATTTTCACCCAAAAATTTGATAAATCAAAATTTCGAATGGATGTTCTGGAGCCTAGGACCATTGGGTCCTATCAGCCAAATTTGGTTGAAATCGGTTAAAATGGTAAGGAGAAGCCTGTCTACCTGCCCAGTAAGGGTACCTATCTTTTTTAATCTGGTGTTATTGAGTGAACATTAATATTTAGGAAATATCATAGTGTTAGGGAGGTAAGTATATCTCTTGAAGTGAAACATAACAGTGGCCAGTATGGTCATTAAAGGTGAACTTTCATGACTTCGGCAGTTGTCTTGATAAATGTCCACTTGCAGACCAAGAGAAGATTTTTGAAAATTACCAGCCAGTCATTCCAGTGATAAATTTTCCAAAATAATCTTAAATTGAAATTGAAATTTTCTTGAACAAACTGCCATAGCCGGTATGGTAGCAAGAATAGGTAGCTACATGTTCCAATTAAACAAAAACCACAAATTCAGAGACTCTATGCCAAATGTGACCTCTTCCCACAGCACCACCACCATCATCACACAGTGGATCAATATAATTCCAATTTCCATAACTAAGTCACCATAACCGTTTGATACCTAAATTCATAGGGCCCTTCAGAACCTCTAGGGGAAACACACAGGCCAAGTTTGACTAAGATCGCTTCAGTAGATATTCAGTCATCATCCAGAAACGTATATCAATTTAATTAGTTTGGTAACCGTGACCTTGACCTTGGACAAAGTTAATACAGTTCTTCAGACCCCGAAGCGCAACATACAGACCGAGTTTGGTGAAAATGCTGTCAGTAGAACGACCAGACGTATATATACTGGTCTGGCGTTTTGTTAGCTTACTAAAATACTTACCACTCAATTCACTGTTTGCTAAAAGTCACCTGACTTAGATATCTCAGAAAATTTTAACCTATTCATTCCCATGGTGTAGGTTCCCTTGAAACAAGTTTAGCAGAGATACATCCCTCCATTGGGTAGTCTTGATAGTATCTCTTTAACTCTAAAGCAGTCATTGCTCTAGGGAACCGGTTCCTCTATTCCTATAGAGAACATATAAACGAGTCTGTGAGCATGCGCACTTATGCTACTATGCATGCGACAGAGTCCAAGCCGTCATTAATTAATTCCACAAATTTTTAATGATTTGCAATTTAACGATGCGGGGTGGCTGAGGTGGGCCCCAGTGAATTGAGTGGTAAGTATTTTAGTAAGCTAACAAAACGCCAGACCAGTATATATACGTCTGGTCGTTTTGTAACACAACAAAAATACTAAGCCACTCAATTCACTGTTTGCTAAAACACAGAATTGGTCAGAGCCCAAATACTAGGTGGGTTGGTAAATTGCAAATCAGGAATGAAAGGTTAATCACCAAAAATACTAAAACCAACTAAATCGCTGAAGTGCTGAAATAGCACGAACAAACAAATGTTCGAAATAAAATACAATAATATAATGATAATTAGAAAATCTCAGCAAAGAGAATTTAAAAACAGCCGTGAGATGGTGAAGAAGACGGCTGACTAAAGAATCTAGGCAATTGAGCCTAGGTTTGAGTGGCGAAACGAGAAATGTCAGATTGTGAATTGAATCTGATCTTTCAGATAAAAATAATGTAGAATCTGACATTTATACTGCAACTTACATAATGTCGTCCACTGATAGATCTGCATAGAATGCGAAGGAGAAGGCCATACCACGAACATCGTGTGCCTTAACACAAACTGAGTGTCTCCTGGAGATACATTCTAGTGTCAATTAATGGTGTCTGTAATCCAGTTGATGAGATGCGCGCTTACTAAACAAATTCGCATAAGTAATCTGAACGGTAGATCTGCATAGAATGTGAAGGAGAAGGCCATACCACGAACATCGTGTGCCTTAACACTTACTGAGTGTCTCCTGGAGGTACATTCTAGTGTCGATTAATGGTGTCTGTAATCCAGTTGATGAGATGCGCGCTTACTAAACAAATTTGCATAAGTAACCTGAACGGTGTTTCAAAAAGATATTTTAAATTGGGCATAGTTTTCGGAAAGGATTGAAAACAATTAATTAGGTTTTATATATATATAAGATCTCTTCAAGGGCAAAGAATGAGGCCAGCTCTCCTACCACCTAGAAAAGATCATTCCCAAAAAGAATATGAATATCAAAATGCCCTCTAACAAACGCGGCCGCGAATGATTTCAGAGTTATACAATTAAACAGATGGACCCAAGAATGAATTAATAGAGGAATTTATTATAGGTATTTGCCTTTGTGCTATACCCCTAAAAATACCGGTACCATGGATAAATGATGTAAATACTTAATAACTCTCAAACCGGCTTCTAGAAAACAAAGAAGGATAGATGCTAGTGAAAACGATAACACCACCCCAGCATACAGGGATTTAAATCATCAAAAAATATGCCATGCATCTATGACTTGATGATGGGATGCAGAATCGGGCGAGATAATGTGCTGTTCTAACAACCATTTGAAAACCTTAAATATACTCTGGTAAATTCTCCTGTAACAGATAGTTTGAATTGATTAAGAATACTAAAGTTCAGACAAAAAATCAATTTCTGAAAAACAGGTCTCTTGGAAAATACCATATATACATATTGAAGATTTGTGGAATGATGAACTGAAAGCTGCTGTTAAACGAGATAGAAAATCAGCAAAATTGGTAAGACGCTTTGGATTTCCACAAAGAGGACTACGAGATCCACTGAATAACTCTCATTGGGCCAAGCAGGAGTGATTAAAGGGATAATACATTCTGCTGACAAAAGTTCTTAAAGACAATTGTACTAGAAACCGCTGACAAAAGTTCTTAAATACAATTGGCACTAGAAAGTTAAATTGAAGATAAAATGTGAAGTCTATGACTGGGCCAGAGCATCTACCGCCAGAGCCTAGCCTGGAGGAAGAATATGAACATCGAATCTGGACACTATACTGAGTAGAAACTTAATGGGATGTAATAAATGAGCTACAAGGAATGAGCTGCTGAAAGTTTTGCTGACATCTCCACCGCAGGAGGAAGACCAAGACTCCAGACAAAATATGATAACCTCAACTGCCCTGCTTGTTGATGAAGGTCACTACTATAGAAATGACTGCATGAGCAGATAGGTGCTTGTGAAAGAGACAATATCTCTTCATTCTCCAATATTCCTGAGTATTGAAGAGGAATACTAGAGTATTAGTTCCTGTTCTAGTTCCTGAAAAGGAAGAGAGTAGTAAGACTACTTTATCTGATTCCATAGACACAAGAACGAGATCCCCTCCCCCAAACACGTAAGAACAAGACATCAAACTGGACCTGCAGATGGATTAACTGGTGAATTGGTACCGATGACACCCAACGAATGAAAATGCAGTGTATGCAGTCGTGGTGAGGGACAAAATTCTGAATTACCAGACTTGACCTTCGTACACAAAACTGACTCCATTCGGCCCAAATTTTAACACAATTAAGCAACCTTCCAAGCCAGAGGAATCCCAGACTGGCTATGATGTAATTAAAAGAACCCAGATCCAGTTAGGACAAATTCTGTATATATAGAAATATCAGAAAACACTGTCCCTTATCCTTGACTAGACCAGTGATGACTAGGCAAAATGACTCCATGTCCATATTATTCCTTTCATCGATGAACTCCATTTCTGAGACAACATAGTAGGAAAAGAGTTGAATATAAAACGATTGACTAAGTAATTTTTGTCTCAAACAGTATCAAAGCAGCCATGGGTTCCAGACAAAATAATTCCAAAATATACAACAGAATTAGTATTAAATCATGAAGTGTAAATTTTTTGGAAGTTGTCAGAAAAGGATAAATATATGAGTTGAAGATAAGAGCCGAGACCCTATAAAAGATGATCTGCCAGCACCTCATAATCCTTAAAGTCTGGATTCTGCCATTCCTCCACTGTATCCTACTTGAAAAGAGCAGAAAATTATTGATCAGGAACAGAAGCAGGACTAATGTCAAAGGAGACCAACATGGTTTGATAGAAAAAAGGGGGATTCAATGACTACATTGATTGTACCTTATATGTAGGAAATCTGCTACCTAAGACATGCATGAGGCTAGCTATACCCATCCCACCCCTGATAGAGTAGAGATTATATAGAAGCGCTTTAGCATGACAGCTAGGACCAGAATAAACCTGCAGAATCTTATTTTACAAATCTAATTTTAAAACAAAGCTAGTATGATATGAGCCCAATTGTTAATATCTTTATCAGATGATTAAACAGGAAAGAAGTCCATCAAACCTGTGACCAGATCAATGATGGATAAGGACAAAGGACTGAAACTACACAGAAGGGTGAAAGGAAAAAACCATATTCCACAATCCATGCAAAGGCAATAATCCAATCATCTTGGTTAGGCCCCCTTGAGGAATTTATTTAATAATGCCTGGGAAATTTAGAATTTAGAAGAATAAAAAATAGGCTTGAATAGATAAGGCTGAGAAGACCTCTCCATATGACAATAATAGAAATAGATATATCCCTAGACAAATAAAAAGATCAAAATTTCTACTGAACTCGAGAAAGGAGCGGTGTAAATCTTGATAAGACAAAAAAGATTTTGTTATTGTGACAAGCTTACATTCACCCATAGATATGCTTCATCATGGCGAGGGATCCTACTGACAGAAAAGAAAGACTGAAAAACTATGTTAAAAATAAATCAGGCCAGATATGATACTAAAAGATAGCAAACCACTATTCACAATTAAAATAATAGTCTGACGCACTTATTTGCAGATTGATATTAGTCGAAAGATGGAGGCTGATAGTTAGAGTGTAATACATGAGAAGATTCAGGAGCAAAACGAAATCTAGTGAAATCAAAACGACAAAAGCACTGCTAGGATCATAAGAAAAAATTAAATAATTCCTAGAAGATAAATGCGAAGAGTTGGGTGTACACAAGGTTTCGAAGGATGAGGATACTTGGATGGTTCAGCCATTGCACTAAGAGCAACTAATAAAGAATTAAAGAATCCAAAATAAGAGCCCCTGAAATAGGGCATTTAAACTGTCAAGTGATTTAGAAACAAACAATACCAGCAAAAAAAAAAAAAAAAAAAAAACAGAAGTGATTTGATTTGGCATACCTAAACCAGAAGTTTAATTATAATCAGTTGCTATGCCATAAAAATTGAGTTATAATCTAGGTAATAATACTGAGCACAGGACAATTAGGCCTCATGGTCATCTCTTCTTCATTTATCTCCATGCCTGTGCCGTCACTTCTAGTCATGGGTTGCGTGTACGGTGTAGTCATACATTGGCTTGACTATGCCAAAGCCTACTAAACCATTTTCGAATGTTTTAAGAGATGGTGTGGAAACAACATGTTCAGACCAACATTTCAGTTTACACACCCCTTAGAGAGAAAATTTTTCTAACTAGGTTAGTTCTCCCCCTCTTCTAGACTTTCAGATGATTTCCACGAGTAATAGTCCATTTGCAAGCAGAATGTTATATTTGACTATAACAATTAATCGATTGAGAGCCGATAGAATGATCCCTCATAGCCTGGGTACGTGCTCTATATATCCAATTTCACCCAAGTTAAGTACCCGCAGAAAGAATTTACAAAATGATGAGAGATTAGATTATACATTAAGTAGGGAAAAAACCCATCTTAGGGCTAATAAAAGTGGCTGATAGTCAAGAACTTTCCTGATCCAAAGGCTATGCTTGCTACTAAAACACTGAGATCAACACACATCTCTGATATAGTAAAACTTGGTCATCAAAGTTTGTAGCGTTTACTATCAAATATTAACCATTTAACTCTCGAAGTTATTAGTCATAAGTTGCAACTGAAATAAGTTGACTCTGAATGAGTACCAGCAAATATGGGAGTGGCGTATTTACTTAAAAATCCATAAATAGGTCGCACATTTATGCTCAATTTACATGTTCTAAAAAATTTGCGCGCACTATATACACGGATAAAACTTATTTTCCTCTGAATTTTTAAACATCTTAACGTCTGAAGATACCACGAAAAAACCCTTCACAAATCTTGTCACCTCGCGGCTATGCTTAATGTATACCTCAAAACATCATTCGCAGAAGTGAAATTATTAAATTGAGCAGCCTAAATATTGCGTATCCTTTAATAAAGATTGTTTTTTCCATCAAAATTAATCCTAACTTGACATAAATGTCGTCTTTATAATATATAAATCAGAATCACGTGATAATCACATGATATATAAATCACGTGATATTATCTGACCAGATTAGGTTAAAGCAAATTTTAATGAAGTAGGTTAAGCGAGTACTCGGATATAGATATCCTGGAATCGGAAATTCGTCAATGAGATCTACGCTTCTCGTCAGCGCCTCCAAACGGAGATTTACTTTGCCACTGTCCGGCTCGCTAACAATAGACGCTGGCTACCCAGTTTAATTATCGGCCGTTCATGCAATTTTTCTAGAACATCGCATTACGTTTTAGATCATTTTAGGTTCACATTACAATATAACCAGTAATAATAAGTTTTAACGCTAGATTTAGAAATCAAGTGAACGTAAGTTTCTCCCTAGATTTACAAATCAAGTGAACCTGATAATCTGGCACAGGCTTAATAGCCTATCTAACAAAAGCGGGTTATGTGATTACGAGGATTCAATTCAGTATCGTAATTTTGAACATCCGGGCATTCCGAGATCGTCCAACATTTGCAAATTTACGACACACTAAAGAGGATATCCCATAGCCAATGTTTACATTTTTCATGAAACTACGGCCATAAAAAATACTTGCGTCGATTAACCCCGCCAGGTATTAGAAAACATAAAATCTTAATTTTTATAAGATATTAAATAAAAGGTAAAAAGGTTTCATGGCCCATTGCTAGTAATGTTAAATTAGCCTGCAAAAACGCCGCCAATTGAAAGCGAACACCGAATCGCGAATTAATACGATGGTCTCGTCTTTATTGTAATACGACTGACATGACTGACTGATCATCATGAAGTAATTGCGAGTCTCATGTTAGTTGGTTAGTAACGGTCCTTAGAAGGACCACTCGCTTTTCTTCAGGGGATGATCGTGGTGTATCCTTGTGGTGTTCATCCGGTCCACCACGCCTGTTTGCACCACTGTCACATTCTTAATAGATCCAATAACTTCCCAACCGGTATATTACATAGTTATGTAGGATACCTTATGTAGGATTCGATCCAAACCGGTATGTAGTATACCTTATGTAGGAAAGAATGACGCTCGGAAATACGTACCTAGTCAAAACTCTTAATTGATCCACTAACTTCCCAACCGGTATGTTACATATGTTATGTAGGATACCTTTCGTAGGAGATGTTCCAAACCGGTATATAGTATACCTTTCGTAGGAACGGAGCCTCGTGGCTAAAATAGGATCAGAGTTATTGACTTCCCCTGGCTTGTAATGTGAAGCTGGCGCCATTTTCTTTCAACTTGGTCACAACGAACTTTCTGCTCATATTCACGTAAATTATAACCATTTTACATAAGTACTATGACTTATTCAACAAAGACCACTTGTACTGTGGTTCATGAAAAGCAAATGTGGATGTAGCTCCACAAGATTATGGAATGAATAGGATTTGTTGAGATAAAAGTTAGGTGTTTCCCGTAATACAGAAAATTAATTAATGACGGCTTGGACTCTGTCGCATGCATAGTAGCATAAGTGCGCATGCTCACAGACTCGTTTATATGTTCTCTATAGGAATAGAGGAACCGGTTCCCTAGAGCAATGACTGCTTTAGAGTTAAAGAGATACTATCAAGACTACCCAATGGAGGGATGTATCTCTGCTAAACTTGTTTCAAGGGAACCTACACCATGGGAATGAATAGGTTAAAATTTTCTGAGATATCTAAGTCAGGTGACTTTTAGCAAACAGTGAATTGAGTGGCTTAGTATTTTTGTTGTGTTACAAAACTGGAGTTATCATTCAGAAATGTAATACAACAGAGGATTTTTATCCAGTTTTAGCCATGCCCCGCCCATCTCTAGCTAAGCTCCACCCATGCTTTGACTGGGTTGGGATCGATTGATCCTGAATCTCAATTTATAGAAAACTATACACTCAGGTAAGCTGTTGAATGTTTTGAAATTAATTTGACTGGGTGCTGTTGCTGCCATAGTGCTGTTGCTGCCTATGGTAGCAACAGCGTTCGCTGTCAAATTAGTTTCAAAATATTTGACAGCATGTTTATTAAATAGTAGACATACAATTCGTACAATGCATAGTCCGTTATCAATTAAGCATTTGTAACAAACTTATCTGGTTGGGATTGATCGTTCCCTGAATCTCAATTTACAGAAAACTATACACTCCGGTAAGCTGTTGAATGTTTTGAAATTATTTGACTAGGTGCTGTTGCTGCCATAGTGCCTATGGTAGCAACAGCGCTCGCTGTCAAATTAGTTTCAATCTATTTGACAGCATGTTTATTAAATAGTAGACATACAATTCGTACAACGCATAGTCAGTTATCAATTAAGCATTCGTGACAAACTTATCTGGTTGGGATCGATCGTTCCCTGAATCGCAATTTACAGAAAACTATACACTCCGGTAAGCTGTTGAATGTTTTGAAATTATTTGACTGGGTGCTGTTGCTGCCATAGTGCCTATGGTAGCAACAGCGCTCGCTGTCAAATTAGTTTCAATCTATTTGACAGCATGTTTATTAAATAGTAGACATACAATTCGTACAATTCATACATAGTCCGTCATCAATTAAGCATTCGTGACAAACTTATCTATGTCATTCATGACGTTATTGATTTGTAATGTCAGCCTACACGTCTCCTAGTTGATTATAATATCATCTGATTGATGGATAAACTGGAAAGCTCCATTTCCTGAGCTGCTTGCATGTTATGTTGACCTTTTGACCCCAAATTTAATAGGCTTCTTCAGACCCTTAAGCACGCACAGCAAACAGACTTGAGCTTTGATCCAGAAACTCAATTTCCCTAATTGGGTTACTATGACCTTGACATTTGACCTTTCGACACCAAAATGTAATACAGTTAAAGGGAAATTCCAGTGAAAATCGGGAATAAATCAACTAAAAGTATACTATAATCCGAAATAGTTGCCGCAAAAAAATATGAAATACACTGTTCCATTGCCGAGAAATAATAAAATGAATATGCCCAAAACGCTCGAAAACGTGACTCCTGGCCGCATCCATTTTCTCGCAACGAGAGCGAGAAACCGCGAGATTATGACGTCAACGACACACCAGCAAAATATCGCCAGCGCTTTTAGATTTACCTGTTTACTTCGCGTTATGAAGGCCGAATATGAATTAACCTTTTAATGACAAAATTCTGTCAGGAAAATCAGAATATTTCCTTATTGAATGGCCATTTGCAGGCCAAGCGAAGACTATTTTTGAAAACTTACCACTGGAATGGCTGGTTCGGTTACTGAGACAGTCGCTTTAGTTGTAAATTCTCAAAATAGCCTTCTTTTGACCTGCGTCCTCAACTTGACGATTGCTGAGGCCAGTGCTGGCGTGAAATGGTTAAATCGCACCATGTCCGCATGGGCTTGCAGTAATAGAAACGATCATGGAAAGGGTACGGAAATTCACATTTTCAGATACCGGATCCACAGAAGCATCCGCATGAAAAGGGGCTAACTGAAAGATGGCTTAATAACATCGGCACTGGATGGATATCTTCCACATTTAAATTTGGATGACACAAGTTTAGAACATATAGTCTGTATAATTTTAAAATAATGTGTCATGCATTTCAAAACAAAAGGCGCGGTACTTAATTTTAATATAACAGAATCAAACTCGACAATTAACGTCGTATTTGCTTGTATCAATTGTAAAACAGGATTTGCAAACCAAAATGAAACGATGTCGCTGATTGCCCGGTCGGTCAATTATAGGCAACCGCTTAGCGGCTTACTTCGTAGATGATAGTAGGTGACAGCTAGTAAATAATGACAAGTGTACGCTAGACATAATTAGTAGTTTAGTGCTTTCACACTATTGAAATCCAGCGTTATTAATCATTTAGAACGTTTACTCCCAATTTTAAAATAGCTATACTGAGTGTTGAATATTCTGAATTAAATTTTCCTGGAATTATGTTGCAGTAGTTTCCAAACTAATTAGTTTCACACAATAGGCCTATGCAGGGTAAATTTTAAGCTTTCTGCTTTTCGTTCCTTGAAAGAGTTAACTAATTGATCCCAAATTTTTAAATGTTGACCCATATTTACTGCCTGTTGAATATTTTGAAACTGGAATTTGACTGGAAGCAGAAGTTGCAATAGCAACAGCTTTCAGAGAAATTACATTCAACATTTATTCAACTAACATATTTTTCAAGAATTTGTTGTAGCTGGTTGATTGCAAACACGCTCCTGGCATAACCCTTCAATGTTTTAAAAAAATAGAAATTGCCTATAAGAAAACAATTTTTGACAATTTAGCACTACAATGACTGGCACGATCATCGGGACACTAATTGCACTTTAATTTCCTCCAAACACTGTGGCAAAGTGTCAGTTGTTTAGCCAGTACGCTAATTATCTACGAGATGCAAGATTTACCTCCCCTGGTTACGGCTATCCTCGATCTGGCAAAGAGAGTAGGTGTGTCGGTGACGTCAGCTGCTTGTCCAAAATGGCGCCTCTATCTACTGGTTATTTTAGCAATTTAAATTGAGGATATCTATTTTATTTGTTGGCATAAAATTGTGCTTTTGGTCTCAAATTAATGCGGAAAATTAGTACTTTACGTTAGATGCATAAAATCCCCCAGTGGAATATCCCTTTAACTTGAGTTATCATCCGGAAACACAACTTAGTTTCCTTAATTGGGTTACCATGACCTTAACACCATAATCAATTCAGTTATTTTGGGCCACATGGGCACCATACTAATCAAGTTTCTGCGTGATAACCATCCCCCATCCACGCACGCGCACACGCACGCACGCACACACACACACACACACACACACACACACACACACACACACCATATCTATATATATAGTGCATAATTAGCTTCAAATCATCAACAGATTTCGCTTCTTGAAATACTGGAATTTCAGGGGTTTAGAGAGATAAACCTTAACAATTCATTACCAGTTCTTTTTGATGTTAGAAATAATATTGTATCAAAATAGACTGAAACTAACCTGACATAGACACAAACAGTTTCCAGTCAAAATAATTTCAAACATATTCAAAAGTTGCGCTATATGAACGATGTAAATTTGATAAGACACCACACTTACTTATGTTTCTTGGTTTAAAGGTGGCAGACAGTCCACCGCTTGGGTTGGCACTATTGGCCGACTCGTGTACGCGCTCACTAAAGCGCAGGATGAAAGTTCCATAAGGAATTTTGTCAGGTTGGAGCAGCTGATGCGTTTCACTTTTGGAAATAAATCCATGAATAACCCTGCGAAATAAAGCAAAGGAAAAAATAGTCTTATAATCGGTAAGAGGTGCGACAAATAGTTTTAAACGGTCCCTTTTTTAAAGCTGTCTCTAACAAAACTATCCTATACGCAACGATGTTTCAACAGAGCACTTTCCCCCAGCATCCTTTGCACGATATAAACGAAATCAAGGATTTATTTTTTCACGAGAGAGTTGATACTTACCTCCCTAATACTTTTGATATTGCTAAATATCGGCTTTCACTCAATAAACACTCAGATTAAAACAGTTAGGTGCCCCTACTGGGCAGGGAGTCAGAGCGTAGTCTGGCGGATGCCAGCCCCACCACTGGGTGCGCAGACTAGCACTTCCTCTGACTAATTTATTGGCGGATACACATGCAACTATTAAGAGCCTGAAGACCGAGCCTCTGTGGGGTGGAGAGGCTGGGTCCGTATCTAGGGAGGTAAGTATCAACTCTCTCGTGAAAAAAGAAATCCTTGATTTCGTTTATTTCACATCAAGAGTATACTTACCTCCCTAATACTTTTGATATTGCCAGAATTTGACAGTGAATTCGGCGGGAGGGAGGCGAGGTCAAAAGACCAGCTCATCCCTATACGCTTTTCTGCGTTTAAGGCACTTAAACTTCTGAAACTGTATGAAAAAACAGTCAGGATTTGACTAACCATCGGATAACACCACCGATGTATGAGAGATGACCGAATGTCATATGCGCACCCCACCCCCCTCCTTCCTGGGAGGAAGAGTCGAATGACCTCAATGTCCTATACGCTCTCTACGTACAAGTGCCATGTACTACAGGACAGAGACGAAAAAGCTCCATTTTCGTATACTCTCAACAATGAACCACATAAATACACAAAACCATCATCATATTAATAACGGGTAACGTGACAAGACAATCAACAATGGACAACCCATGCACATGACTGACCTTGTTGAAAATGGCTGCTGACATCATCTTCCCATTGGTGAAGAACGATGCAGTCCCAAAAAAGTGGTTGTTTCCATAAATTAATTGTGAAATATATAAGCAATGAGGAAACCTCATCAAAAATATAAGCCTAGTTATTTTTTCAAAATCGACAAGGCGAGAGGATTAGAGGTGTCACGGAGATAATGGTCTGTAAAACTTGACTCACAGTGCCACTGAGCCACCGACATAATATCATCCACAGGGGCCCCATTAAATAGGGCGGTGGATGTCACTACGCCGCGGACACTGTGAGCCTTGGCCACGTCAACCTGCTTCCCGGTGGTGGATTTATGACAAAACTGAATGCATTCTACAATCCACCTGGAAATGGTGTCCTTAGAAGCCCTGCCATGGGGTTCAATATATGACAACCATAATGCCGACTGGTCGGTGCGCCACTCCGATGTACGTTGTTTGTACCGGAGAAGCGCCCGGACGGGACACCATGCTTTAGAATTAGGATCATATCTAGTTAAAGCAGGCAAAACAATAGGTTGACCTGGATATTTCAACGACTGATTCTTAGCCAAGAAATTAATCCTAGGTAGCAGCTTAAGGCCTTCCCCTGAAACCACAAAACGGTCATCCTCGGCTGATAAGGCATGAATTTCACTTCTACGCCTAGCCGAGGCCGCAGCAATTAAAAACACAGTCTTCAGTGTTAATAGTTTCATAGAAATGGAACTAAGTGGTTCAAAAGGCTTATCACCTAGTACTTGAAGCACTAGCGATAAACTCCAAGACGGAATCACAGGGGGATTCCTTGGTCTTAGATTGCCCATGCCTTTAATTAATACATTTAATGTATTTACTTCATCACTTCCCCTCTTAGCCAAGCAAGGAATAACAGACATTAAAGCTGACTTATAACCAGCAATAGAGTTAGGCTTGAGGCTATAGGCATCATACAGGTGACAGAGGAAATCAGCTACTACCTGAATAGATGAATCCATTGGATCAATACATCTTTTTGAGCACCATTCTGCAAATCTGTTGATTTTATAATTATATGCTCTGGAGGTTGACCCCCTCCTGGCTTTGGCCATAAACATGGCTGCTTGCTCAGAAAAGCCCTCCTTAATTCTAGATTCCTTGACAACATCCACGCAGTCAATCTGAACATTGACGGATTGTTGTGAAGGGCCTTGCCCTGGAAGATAATGTCGTCCATCAGAGGCAGAGGAACCGGATTGCACACCAGAAGGTCCAGCAGATCCGTATACCATGATCGGCTTGGCCAATCCGGGGCGATCAGAAACACTTGGCATTCCTCCTGTCTGATTTTCTGAAGAATTTTTGGAATCAGGATTGCTGGAGGGAATGCGTATGCATACATTCTCCCCCAGCTGATAGCTAACGCATCTGTTGCGAAAGCGCTTGGATCCGGAATCGGAGAGACGTACGTCGTCATCTTCGCATTCTTCTTCGTTGCGAACGAATCGATGTTGGGTTTCCCCTAATGGTCGAACAGACGATCCGCCACACATTGATTTAGTTGCCATTCCGTGGGTAAAACACTCATCCTTCGGCTCAATGAGTCTGCTAGCAGATTTAACCTTCACGGAATATGAACTGCTTTCAAGGTAATCTGGTGATCCAGGCACCAACAAAGCAGTCTCCATGTCATCATACAGAGACTGGGCGACTTCGTTCCGCCCTGGCGGTTTATGTAAGTCACAACTGTTGAGTTGTCTGAACGAATAAGAACAATCTTGCCCTGAACTTTCTGTAAGAAATGTTCCAGGCCCAGGACTACTGCTCTTAGCTCCAGTAGATTTATATGTTCCTTTGACTGTTCCAGATTCCAAAGCCCTGATATCGTGGATTCTTCCAGGCAAGCTCCCCAGCCCTCCATCGATGCATCTGTATACACAGTCACCTGAGGGTGGGGAGGGGTTAGCATAACCCCCACCAAGAGATTCTCTGTGTCCAACCACCATTGCAGGTGATGAATCAGAGGCGCCAACACTGACACGTTCGAGTCCAGCGAACCTATACTCTGGGTCCATTGTGTCATGAGAAATAACTGGATCGGCCGCCTGCGTAAGGCGGCCTGAGGAATGACTGGTTCCAATGAAACCATCAACCCCAGCATTCTCAAGTAAACCCGTGCCAGGACATGACGACTGTCGCACACTGACTGAATCAATGAGATGAGTTTCTGAACTCTCTCCTGAGTAGGAAAAACATATCCTGTCTCTAGATCGAAGAACATCCCCAGGTAAACAAACTTCTGGGATGGAGTCAGCTCTGATTTTGGGAAATTGATCATCCAGCCCAAGTCTGTGAGAGTCTTCAAAACAATCTCCAGACTGGCCGATAAACTTTCCTGGGTGTGCGCTTTCAACAGCCAGTCGTCTATGTACGTGTGGACTGCTATGCTTCTCCTGCGGAGGTATGCGGTGATCGCAAGAACCACACGGGTGAAAACCCGAGGAGCCGTGGAAATTCCGAAGGGTAACACCCTGAATTCCCACTGTCTGCCCTGGAATGCAAATCTCAGTAAGCGACGGAAACTCCTGTGTATGGGGATGTGGAAATAAGCGTCCTTCAAATCTATCGACGCTGTCCACATTCCCCTCTCTAACCCCGCCAACACCGAGCGCACAGTCTCCATCTTGAAACTGGGCGTCTCTATGAACTTGTTCAATGGCTTGAGGTTGAGAATTGGTCTCCACCCTCCGGTGTTTTTTGTTACTAAGAACAGGGTTGAATAGAAGCCCGGACACCTTTGTGCCGGCTGAATAGCTCCTTTTTGTATGAGGGAATTTATTTCCTCCTCAATACACAACCTTTGCTCTGGATCTCTCGGATTTGGAGTCCAGATCGGCACTAGAGACAGTCGCGATGGCGGGCCTGTCATCCAATCGGGATGATACCCGACTGAAAGCCATCGCAAGACTAAACGGTCCTGAGTTAACCGTTCCCACTCTTGCATGTGGTCGGCTAGCCGGCCTCCCACCGGTCCACCTAGGGATAGAGGTGGACATAAGGAGTGCAAGAGCGGCACTGTCTCCTTTGCCAGAAACACCGGAGCGGTTCTCACCGCGGTAACCGTCCCATCAGGAACGATTACCAATCAGGAACGATTACCACGCCCAGATCCTCGCGCGCCACGACCAGCACCGCGCGCACCTCGGTGCGCGGGCGGCTGCCTGCGCCCCCCTCGCTGCTGGCCGAATCGCACGCGGCCGAGGCCGACGCTGCGATGGTGGTTGGCCTCTGACCTGGCCAGCACCACCTCGAGCCTGCAGGGGACGATACGCAGGGGGTGCGGCGCGAACGTTAGCACGACGAAGCACCTCAAACTGCTCGCGCAGCGCCCTCTGGTTATTTACCAGAGTAACCGTCTCCTGGAGGTGTCGACATCCCTCACCTCCAAAGAGACCAGGACCTGTCATAGGCGTACGCAGTAGCCTATTGTACAGGTCCTGGGACGGGCACAGATTGTCCAAGGCAAATGTGCGCCTTGCCCGGACACTCCTGGTCACCGCCCGAGTCATACAGTCCAGCGCCAGGTTGATACCATCCTGGATGGCTCGCTGGACTGTGACCGGACTTGGCTGGCGCGATGCGGATGCTGTTACTACCCCTTGTAACAGCTAGGGAGACGTGGGACAGAGCGGCAATCGAAGCCCTCCCACTCTCCTCCGCATCACGCAACGCGGTATTTGCTGAACGCAACGCGTTCGAACACAAGACTCCCGTGTCAGAACGGGAGCCTGGCCGCGCATCCTCACCCAAAGCCGAGCGGTCATCCACGCTCGGCTTAGGTACCACACCGTACCGCTGGTAATCCAGGGGCACGATGCGGCAACGCCTGGCCACCTCGCGCGGGGCCTTCGCGAGACGTCCACTCGACTTAATGGACGTCTCCGCCGCCTCGAACATGTCAACGACATGCGTTGCCAGCGGCAGAGAAGGCATAGCGTTAGCAGTAGGCTTACCAGCTAACCACGGCCTGTGGTCACGCTGGCTAGCCGACTGCTCCACGGGCAGATCTGGCCTAACACTCACCAACCACTGGCAAGCGTCAGACCAATCCTCCTCCGTGGCTAGCTGCGAGCGCTCTACAAGACGGGGGCCTTCGTCTTCCTCCTGAGCGCAAGCAACAGAGCTTGACGGCGGATACGCTGATATCCCTGGCAAGCCAGGGAGAGCATGCGGGCCTGACAACACCGGCATGCTAATCTCACTGGCTTGACCAGGAGCAGGCGCCGTGGTAGAGCGCGGGGCACATACCGCCCCACCACGGCCCCGGCCAGCACCAGCGACACTCTCGGCAAGCCGAGGTATGCGGTAACGCTGGCCCTCAGCGCCCAGGGCCACAGTCTGAACCGTGGATTCTACCCCTGCGTGAGTAGACCCGTGGAATAAGTCGCCTGTATTCCCCGCGAGGGGTGCACAGACGTCATAATCCATGGCCACGTCCTCAGATGGCGACCCCAACAGGTAATCCTCATCCTCCTGGCCAGACAGATTAGACTCCGGGTCAGCAAAGAGAGCTAACCCGGACTGGCCAGGGAAGGTGCCATAGGAGGTACTGGCACCCTCGGCGTGCGGATACCCCTGGACTGATAAGCAGCCCGCGGGTTCCAGCGACAACCGTCCACGGCCCCTCGGCGCGGCACTAAGCCTGCTGCCAGGGTCGTGGAACGCCCCCTCTAATGGGGCCACCTCTGAATCTTCGAACAACGGAAGCGTACTAAGGAAAGGTGATTCAGAGGTGGGGATTACCTGCTCCGAAGCAGATGATGAGGACAGCAAAGGATTTGGTCCAGGAAGCATGCCACGAAGCAACTCTGGAACCAAATCCTTTATTGTCCTCCTCATCTCTCCCAACATCTCGGTCCGGAAGGCCTCCATGTCCACCGCGGACGAGGCCTTCCTCTTACCCTTCTTACTCACACACTCTCTTTTCTGCTTCTTCTTCTCCTCCTCCACCACCTTGTCCTTCGCCTGCAAGCACAAGAATTCGGACATTAGCTCGCCCCGCCCCCCCAGTGCTTACATATCTCGCAATTAAGCAAGGGACCACAGGGGCTACACTGATAACAGAGATGAGGCACAAACTTGTCCTTCAAAAATCGTCCACAGGACGCACAACCAGGTCTCTGAAACAGGGCAAAGGACGAGGAGTATGAGCAATCTAGTTAAGCTCAGAAACTCACCAACTCAAGAGAAGGAAATGATCATAAAGATCAATATTCATCAGAAAACCAGCTTTGGACAAACTTTAATTGTTAATAAAGAGCAAGGCTGATTATGACGTCATTAATCCTATGACAGGAAAAAATCGATCCCCAACAAACATCCAAGTGCAAGGACGAATTGTATCTCTAACCAGAACATGTGCAGAATGGACATTTCGACTACACAACCATCAGATATATACTGATAACAATGGCAAATACTGTTAATTATCTCCCTTTCCTCTCTAAATAATTAACATCACCTCATATCAATAAATAGATACCTGACACTTTGTATAGACAAACCATCCAACGTGATGAACTGGAGCACTCCACCAACTGAACGCCTCTTAACTCTCTCTCCACCGCTAGGGGAAGGAATTGGATCAAGAGGGCAAAGTGAGAAGACCTTTATACTAGGCCTCCGACTCACTGGACATAAAATTTTTGGTTAGATAACCTAACAGTATTAGTAGGAAATGGAACCATGGTGGAGAGAAACAAACCCTCTGCTGATGTGATGTCCATTACATATCGTCACACAGACCTGTGGACATAAACAGAAAGAGAGATTAGTATTATATAGCACCTAGTTGAAATAAACCAACTAAACAAGGCGCTTATCACGGTAAACGCGAGTCCCGGAAACACATTACACCGGGTAAAAAACTCGCTAATTTTACTAGAAGTCACCTGATTTAAAGGTCCTGGGCCCTCCTCTGGCGAAGTCATCCTTCCTGCCATCTATATCAGGGATTATCACTTCCAAAATTCACACAAAAAGACTATGAATTGAGTTAGAAAAGCTCTAGCACAAAAACATGTGTAGACTCTCTGCCAATAAATTAGCAAAGAGGAAGTGCTAGTCTGCGCATGCGGGGTGGTGGGGCTGGCATCCGCCAGACTACGCTCTGACTCCCTGCCCAGTAGGGGCACCTAACTGTTTTAATCTGAGTGTTTATTGAGTGAAAGCCGATATTTAGCAATATCAAAAGTATTAGGGAGGTAAGTATACTCTTGATGTGAAATGCTTATGACGCAATATATACCTATGTGACGCATGATGTTGTTTCCCGTGCAATGGACCTTTCCAGTTTTTGCTAAGCCCAACCTATCGCTAGCTAAGCTCCACCCACACCACACTCGTGTTGGGATCGATCGATCTTTGAACTCCTTAAATATCAATTTCCAGTAAACGATACAGGTAAGCTGGTAAATATTTTGAAACTAATTTGACTGGGCGATGTTGCTGCATATGGCAGCAACACATAGGCAGCAACAGCGCCCAGTCAAATTAGTTTCAAAATATTCACCACCATGTTTCTGTCGGACTATTAAGCATTAAAGACGGGCATAATCAAATTATTCCTGACATCATGATTATGACATCAGCATACACGTTGTGTAGTTGATTTTGATGTCATATGGCTGAGTGAGGAAACGAATTCATGAATTATATCCCACATTAAAAACACATGTTTTATTTTTTGCGAGTCACCTCCAAACATGTTATGCATCCAGCAATAGTAGACCTGCCAGAGCTAGCAAATCACCACCAGCCTCCAGCTAGCCTTGACTTCATGCCTTACTACTTACCCATCATTCCAGGCTTCTGCTAAATAATCACGCGTCAAGTTCAATACAGAATGGAACCATTTCCAAAATGTCAGCTTGACCGTCTGCATATGGTCCTGTATAAATACAAATGAAGACACTGATGGATGTAGTTTTCACAGTCATCTATTAAATATTCCATGTAAAAACTGAGACTGGTAAAAACTAAACAATTATTTTAGATATATCTCACAATGGACAAATCCCCTTTTTGCTTTGCCCGGCTCATCTCTGGCTAAGCTCCACCCATGCTTTGCCCATGCATGTTGGGATTGAGCGATACCGGCACTCACTGAATCTAAATTTCCTGAAAACAATACACACAGGTAAGCTGTTGAATATTTTAAAACAAATTTGATTGGGTACTGTTGCTGCATATGTTTATTAAAATAATAAAGTACAACTATTAACCTGTTAACACTCATATCAGCCAAAAACGGTTTCTGCACTGGTCTTAAGAAATGTCAATTTGCAAACCAAATGACTATTTTTGAAATTTTACCACTGGAATGAGTTATTACAGTGTTAAAATTTCAACAATAGCCTTCTCTTGGTCTGCAAATGGACATCTTCTATGAGAAAATTGAAATTTTCTTGAATATATTCGAGGGTTAAAGGGTTAAGCGATTATGACAGACATCAGCCTACATGTGACAGAGTTGATTATGATGGATGTCACATGATTGATTGAGATACAGGATTCCTCCTTTCAGTCAGTTGGTTAACCAGTCGTTCGTTCAAATTTATTTTACATTTCTGCCAAAGCTATAATGACTTGTTTTTCTTGCAGCTAATCAGCACTGTTTACAACAAGAAGAAAATGAGTTTGCTGAAATGTATGACACCATTTTCCTATATGAGTGACCATAAACCATGACCGTTTGACCCTAAAATCGACATGATCTTCCAAATGCTCATAGGGAACACACAGCTAGGCCAAGTTTGCTAAAAAGCTCCCATCAGTAGCACTGATATAAAAAATAATGGAATTCTCTTAACCATCTAATACCAGTCAAGCTGACCAAAACCTACATCTGTAATGTTCTTGAGACATGTATATTTTTAAAAATTGACAACTGGAGTGACTGGCTCGAAAATCCAGTCAGTCATTCCAGTGTTAAATTGTCAAAAATAGTCTTGTCTTGGCCTATAAATCGACATTCACTGAGTAAAGCATCTCAATTTTATTGATACATCTTCAGGATATGATTGGAAATGAAGGACTCCAGTTTATCTATCATCAATCATATGACGTCATAATCAACTACATGACGTATAGAATGACATAATCAATGATGTCATGAATGACGTAGCGAAGTTCATCATAAACGCTTAATTGATGACGGATTAAGTGTTGTTGTACGAACTGTATGTCTTTATTGTTTAATAAAGATGCTGTTGAATATTTTGAAACTGATTTGACTAGGCAGCAACCGCACCAAGTCAAATTAGTTTCAAAATATTCACAGCTTACCTGTATTGTTTTCTGGAAATAGATAGTCGGACAGTTCACGGATCAATCGATACCAACACGGGTGAAGTGTGG
This sequence comes from Chaetoderma sp. LZ-2023a, assembly GCA_034401795.1. NCBI lineage: Eukaryota > Metazoa > Mollusca > Caudofoveata > Chaetodermatida > Chaetodermatidae > Chaetoderma > Chaetoderma sp. LZ-2023a. Next base: position 53,119,148 of record CM067362.1, read on the forward strand.
GTGGAGCTTAGCTAGAGATGGGCGGGGCAAAGCTAAAACTGGATTCCTCCATTATGGTCAAAATATTCAACAGCGCAGTTTATTTTTTGTTTTGGAAACAATTGTTAACGTATTTCTGAGCTAAAACCCCCAACAGTGGGTTGGTCTGTAGTTTTATTAACCACTATAAAAACACTTACTGTTCAATCACTACTTGCTAAATCAAATTATCTGTATTTAGCTACCAGAATAAGATTTTTATGCTCGCTTACATGCTCCCTTCTGCCTATACCATCACCATGCATACCCATAACCAGGCTACTGGTAAGGGAACCCCCGCCATAAGCCTCAGTATAGACTGGCACCAGTCTGTACTCACTCCTTGATGACGCCTGTCACTAAGCGCGCCCGCGCATGCACAACAGATCCCAAATAGGAAACAGATTCACTTTTCTAAATTTAAGTGTCATATATCCTGACTAGATTCTCAAACCACTACCCTGCGGGGTGGCTGAGGGCAGGTCATAGTGATTGAATGGTAAGTATGTTTTTATAGTGGTTAATAAAACTACAGACCAACCCACTAAATGGGCGTCTGTTGGGGGTTGTTATTACACCACAAAAACATCTTGACCGTTCAATCACTACTTGCTAAACCCGTAGATTTGGTCAGTGCCCAACTGTAAACCCTTGGTGTGTGGAGATTTGAGACTCCATAAGCAAGGATAAAAATCAAACAAAACATAACCAAATGTTAATAACATAACATAATGGTGCATCTTAATCAATCACACAGTGATTATCAGACAAGGAAAATTGTCAACTCAATGAGATAAACAAAACAAGAGAATATTCTCACCATATCTGACAGATATACAGAATAACGAAATTGGTGAGATGACCTTGGTAAATGGTCCTCGTCTTGTTTTGTTAAAAACGTTATATTTCTGAAAAAGGAGGCCACTGGCCTTTGATCCTTTAATACCAAAAATATAAAAGTCGATTCAGGTTTCCAACCTGCGACTTGTATGACATCGACCAATGATGAGCCGGCAAAAAGAGCGAAGGAGGAAGCCATATCACAAAGGTCAAAAGCCTTGACATGGCTTAAAATAAGCTCACCTGGGGAGGCAATCACATAGCATAATTTTATGGTCTCACAAAACCATCTGACAACTGTGGCTTTAGAAACTGGTCTAGCCACCTCCTCCGCGTACCGAACCCATAAGAGCGAAGAATCAGATCTTATTAAAATTGGTACGATGTTTATAGACTTTTAATGCCCTGACATGATACCAGAATCTGTCTGACAGCAAAAAAGATAATAAAACTTGAACAATAATAGATTTGGCTGAGAAATGGTTAGACTGGGTCTTTGACAAAAAATCCCTTCTGTGATATAAAATTAGACCATCCCAGGCCATGAAATTTGGAAAATCTGCGTAACCTATTAATAGGGGGATTCCTTGGTCTTAGATTGCCCATGCCTTTGATTAAAGTATTTAATGTATTTACATCATCACTTCCCCTATTAGCCAAGCAAGGGATAACTGTCATTAAAGCTGACTTATAGCCAGCAATAGTTAGGCTTGAGGCTATTGGCATCATACAGGTGACAGAGGAAATCGGCTACTACCTAAATAGATGAATCCATTGGATTAATACATCTTTTTGAGCACCATTCTGCAAATCTGTTGATTTTATAATTATATGCTCTGGAGGTTGAATTCTAGATTCCTTGACAACATCCACGCAGTCAATTGGAACATTGACGGATTGTTGTGAAGGTTCTTGCCCTGGAAGATAATATTGTCCATCAGAGGCAGAGGAACCGGATTGCAGACCAGAAGGTCCAGCAGATCCGTATACCATGATCGGCGTGGCCAATTTGGGGCGATCAGAAGCACTTGGCACTCCTCCTGTCTGATCTTCTAAGAATTTTTGGAATCAGGATTGCTGGAGGGAATGCGTATGCATACATTCCCACCCAGCTGATAGCTAACGCATCTGTTGCGAAAGCGCATGGATCTTGAATCGGAGAGACGTACGTCGTCATCTTCGCATTCTTCTTCGTTGCGAATAAATCTATGTTGGGTTTCCCTCAGTGGTCGAACAGATGATCCGCCACACATTGATTTAGTTGCCATTCCGTAGGTAAATTCGGCTCAATGAGTCTGCTAACAGATTTAACCTTCCCGGAATATGAACTACCTTCAAGGTAATCCTGTGATCCAGGCACCAACAAAGCAGTTTCCAAGTCATCATACAGAGACTGGGCGACTTCGTTCCGCCCTGGTGGTTTATGTAAGTCACTACTGTTGAGTTGTCTGATCGAATTAGAACACTCTTGCTCTGAACTTTCTGTAAGAAATGTTCCAGGCCCTGGACTACTGCTCGTAATTCCAGTAGATTGATATGTTCCTTTGACTGTTCCAGATTCCAAAGCCCTGATATCGTGGATTCTTCCAGGCAAGCTCCCCACCCCTCCATCGATGCATCTGTATACATCGTTAACTGAGGGTGAGGAGGGGTTAACATTACCCCCGCCAGGAGATTCTCTGCCTTCAACCACCATTGAAGGTGATGAATTAGAGGCTCCAACACTGACGCGCTTGAGTCCAGTGAACCTGTACTCTGGGTCCATTGTGTCATGAGAAATAACTGTATCGGCCACCTGAGGAATGACTGGTTCCAGAGAAACCATCAATCCCAGCATTCTCAGATAAACCCGTGCCAGGACATGACGACTGTTGCACACTGACTGTATTACTGAGATGAGTAAACATATCCTATCTCCAGATCGAAGAACATTCCCAGGTAAACAAACTTCCGGGATGGAGTCAGCTCTGATTTTTGAAAATTTATTATCCAGCCTAAATCTGTGTCTTCAAAACTATCTCCAGATTTGCTGATAAACTTTCCTGGTTGTGTGCTTTTAACAGCCAGTCATCTATGTACGTGTGGACTGCTATGCTTCTCCTGCGGAGGTATGCTGTTATCGCAAGAACCACTCTGGTGAAGACCCGAGGAGCTGTAGAAATTCCGAAGGGTAACACCCTGAATTCCCACTGTCTGCCCTGGAATGCAAATCTCAGGAAGCGACGGAAACTCCTCGCTATTGAAATGTGGAAATAAGCATCCTTCAAATCTATTGAAGCTGTCCACATTCCCTTCTCCAACCCTGCCAACACCGATCTCACAGTTTCCATCTTGAAACTGGGTGTGTCTATGAATTTGTTCAATGGCTTGAGGTTGAGAATTGGTCTCCACCCTCCAGTGCTTTTCGTTACCAAGAACACGGTTGAATAGAAGCCCGGGCAATTTTGCCCTGGTTGAATTGCTTCCTTGTGTATGAGGGAATTTATTTCCTCCTCTATACACAACCGCTGATCTGATTCTCTTGGAATTTGAGTCCAGACCGGCACCAGAGACAGTCGTGATGGTGGGCCTGTTATCCAGTCGGGATGATACCCGACTGAAAGCCATTGCAAGACTAAACGGTCCGGAGTCAACCGTCCCCACTCTTGCATGTGGTTGGCCAATCGGCCTCCCACTGGGCCACCTAGGGAGAGAGCTGGACATAAGAAGCGCAAGAGTGGCACTGTCTCCTGGTGCAGATGCACTGGGGTAGCTCTTACTGTGGTAATCACCCTGTCAGGTACGATTACCCCGACCAGATCCTCGCGCACCACGGCCCGCACCGCACACACCGGAGGAGCCTGCGCCCCCTTGCTGCTGGCCGAAGCGCACATGGCCGTGGCCGACGCTGCGCTGGTGGCTGGCCTCTGACCTGGCCACCTCGAGCCTGCAGGGGATGATATGCAGGGGGAGCTGCGCGAACGCGCTCTCTACGGAGCACTTCAAATTGCTCACGTAATGCCCTCTGGTTATTGACCAGGGTAACCGTCTCCTGGAGATGCTTACATCCCTCACCTCCAAAGAGACCAGGACCTGTCATAGGAGTACGCAGCAGCCTATTATACAAATCCTGGGACGGGCACAAGTTATCAAGAACAAACGTGCGCCTCGCCCGGACACTCCTGGTTACAGACCGTGTTAAACAGTCCAAAGCCAAGTTACTTCCATCTTGGATGGCTCTCTGGACAGTCACCGGACTAGGCTGACGTAATGTGGATGTCGTTACTACCCCTTGTAACAACTGTGAGACATGCGAAAGCGCTGCAATAGACGCCCTCGAACTCTCTTCCGCATCACGTAACGCGGTGTTAGCCGAACGCAAAACGTTCGAACACAGTGCTCCCGTGTCAGACCGGGAACCTGGCCGCGTATCTTCACCCAGCGCAGCACGGTCATCCGTGCTTGGCTTCGGTACTACACCGTATAGCTGATATTGATCAGCTGTAATACGGCACCGCTTTGCCACTTCGCGGGGGGCCTTCGCTAAACGTTCATGTGCACTAATGGACGTCTCCGCCGCAGTGAACATATCAACAATATGATCAGCTAACGGCAAAGATGGCATAGCGGTAACAGTCGGTTTACCTGCCAGCCACGGGCGCTAGTCCCGTTGACTGGCCGACTGAACCACGGCAAGATCTGGTCTGACGTTGATTAGCCACTGACAAGCGTCAGACCAGTCTTCCTCCGTGGCCACCTGCGAATGCTCTACAAGACGAGGGCCTTCGTCATCCTCCTGAGCAATCACAGGTGTGTATGTGGCTGGAGGAACTGATACGCCTGGCAAGCCAGAGAAAGCATGCGGGCCTGAAAGAACAGGCATGCTAAACTGACTGGCTTGACCAGGAGCAGGCGCCGTGGCATTGCGTGGGGAAAATTTTGCCACACCACGGCCCTGGCCAGCACCTGCTACATCATCGGCAAGCCGAGGTATGCGGTAAAACTGGCCATCAGATCCAGCCTGGGCTACCTTCTGCGCCGTGAACACTACTCCTGCGTGCGTAGTACCGTGGACAATGTTGCCCGTGTTCCTCGCGAGGGGTGCACGTACGTCAATGTCCATGGCCACGGCGCCAGAAGGAGAACCCAGCAGATAATCCTCTTCTTCCTGGCCAGAAAGATTAGACTCCAGGTTAGCAAAGAATGCTAACCCGGACTGGCCAGGAGAGGTACCATAGGAGGAACTGGTACCTGCAGGGTGCGGATAATCCTGGCCTGATAGGCAGGCAGGTTCCAGCGACACCTGACCACGAACAACCGGCGCGGCAAGCCTGCTGCCAGTGTTTTTACCATGGATTTCACCCTCTATTAGGGCCACCTCTGAATCATGGTCGAAAACTGATAGGTCCCTAAATAGCACCGATTCAGAGGCGGGGATTATCTGCCCCGGAGCAGATGAAGAGGACAACGAAAGATTTGGACTAGGAAGCATGCCACGAAGCAACTCTGGGACCAAATCTTTAATTGTCCTCTTCATCTCTCCCATCATCTCAATACGGAAGGTCTCCATATCCATAGCTGACGAGGCCTTCCTCTTACCCTTACCAGAAGCCTCTTTCTTACTCTTCCTCTCCTCCTCTGGAGCCTTCTCCCTGGTCCGCAATGAGAGAAATTAAACGAAATCAAGGATTTCTTTTTTCACCAGAGAGTCGATACTTACCTCCCTAATACTTTTGATATTGCTAAATATCGGCTTTCACTCAATAAACACTCAGATTAAAACAGTTAGGTGCCCCTACTGGGCAGGGAGTCAGAGTGTAGTCTGGCGGATGCCAGCCCCACCACCGCGCATGCGCAGACTAGCACTTCCTCTGACTAATTTATTGGCTGATACACATGCAACTATTAAGAGCCTGAAGACCGAGCCTCTGTGGGGTGGAGAGGCCGGGTCCGTATCTAGGGAGGTAAGTATAAACTCTCTCGTGAAAAAAGAAATCCTTGATTTCGTTTATTTCACATCTAGAGTATACTTACCTCCCTAATACTTTTGATATTGCCAGAATTCGACAGTGAATTCGGCGGGAGGGAGGCGAGGTCAAAAGACCAGCTCATCCCTATACGCTTTTCTGCGTTTAAGGCACTTAAACTTCTGAAACTGTATGAAAAAAGTCAGGATTTGACTAACCATCGGATAACACCACCGATGTATGAGAGATGACCGAATGTCATATGCGCTCCCCCCCTCCTTCCTGGGAGGAAGAGTCGAATGACCTCAATGTCCTATACGCTCTCTACGTACAAGTGCCATGTACTACAGGACAGAGACGAAAAAACTTGTATACTCTCAACAATGAACCACATAAATACACAAAACCATCATCATATTAATAACAGGTAACGTGACAAGACAATCAACAATGGACAACCCATGCACAAGACTGACCTTGTTGAAAAGGCTGCTGACATCCTCTTCCCATTGGTGAAGAATGATGCAGTCCCAAAAAAGTGGTTGTTTCCATAAATTAATTGTGAAATATATAAGCAATGAGGAAACCTCATGAAAAATATAAACCTAGTTATTTTTTCAAAATCGACAAGGCGAGAGGATTAGAGGTGTCACGGAGATAATGGTCTGTAAAACTTGACTCACAGTGCCACTGAGCCACCGACATAATATCATCCACAGGGACCCCATTAAATAGGGCAGTGGATGTCACTACGCCGCGGACACTGTGAGCCTTGGCCACGTCAACCTGCTTCCCGGTGGCGGATTTATGACAAAACTGAATGCATTCTACAATCCACCTGGAAATGGTGTCCTTAGAAGCCCTGCCATGGGGTTCAATATATGACAACCATAACGCTGACTGGTCGGTGCGCCACTCCGATGTACGTTGTTTGTACCGGAGAAGCGCCCGGACGGGACACCATGCTTTAGAATTAGGATCATATCTAGTTAAAGCAGGCAAAACAATAGGTTGACCTGGATATTTCAACGACTGATTCTTAGCCAAGAAATTAATCCTAGGTAGCAGCTTAAGGCCTTCCCCTGAAACCACAAAACGGTCATCCTCGGCTGATAAGGCATGAATTTCACTTCTACGCCTAGCCGAGGCCGCAGCAATTAAAAACACAGTCTTCAGTGTTAATAGTTTCGTAGAAATGGAACTAAGTGGTTCAAAAGGCTTATCACCTAGTACTTGAAGCACTAGCGATAAACTCCAAGACGGAATCACAGGGGGATTCCTTGGTCTTAGATTGCCCATGCCTTTAATTAATACATTTAATGTATTTACTTCATCACTTCCCCTCTTAGTCAAGCAAGGAATAACAGACATTAAAGCTGACTTATAACCAGCAATAGAGTTAGGCTTGAGGCTATAGGCATCATACAGGTGACAGAGAAAATCAGCTACTACCTGAATAGATGAATCCATTGGATCAATACATCTTTTTGAGCACCATTCTGCAAATCTGTTGATTTTATAATTATATGCTCTGGATGTTGACCCCCTCCTGGCCTTGGCCATAAACATGGCTGCTTGCTCAGAAAAGCCCTCCTTAATTCTAGATTCCTCGACAACATCCACGCAGTCAATCTGAACATTGACGGATTGTTGTGAAGGGCCTTGCCCTGGAAGATAATGTCGTCCATCAGAGGCAGAGGAACCGGATTGCAGACCAGAAGGTCCAGCAGATCCGTATACCATGATCAGCTTGGCCAATCCGGGGCGATCAGAAGCACTTGGCATTCCTCCTGTCTGATTTTCTGAAGAATTTTTGGAATCAGGATTGCTGGAGGGAATGCGTATGCATACATTCTCCCCCAGCTGATAGCTAACGCATCTGTTGCGAAAGCGCTTGGATCCGGAATCGGAGAGACGTACGTCGTCATCTTCGCATTCTTCTTCGTTGCGAACAAATCGATGTTGGGTTTCCCCCAATGGTCGAACAGACGATCCGCCACACATTGATTTAGTTGCCATTCCGTGGGTAAAACACTCATCCTTCGGCTCAATGAGTCTGCTAGCAGATTTAACCTTCCCGGAATATGAACTGCTTTCAAGGTAATCTGGTGATCCAGGCACCAACAAAGCAGTCTCCATGTCATCATACAGAGACTGGGCGACTTCGTTCCGCCCTGGCGGTTTATGTAAGTCACAACTGTTGAGTTGTCTGAACGAATAAGAACAATCTTGCCCTGAACTTTCTGTAAGAAATGTTCCAGGCCCAGGACTACTGCTCTTAGCTCCAGTAGATTTATATGTTCCTTTGACTGTTCCAGATCCCAAAGCCCTGATATCGTGGATTCTTCCAGGCAAGCTCCCCAGCCCTCCATCGATGCATCTGTATACACAGTCACCTGAGGGTGGGGAGGGGTTAGCATAACCCCCACCAAGAGATTCTCTGTGTCCAACCACCATTGCAGGTGATGAATCAGAGGCGCCAACACTGACACGTTCGAGTCCAGCGAACCTGTACTCTGGGTCCATTGTGTCATGAGAAATAACTGGATCGGCCGCCTGCGTAAGACGGCCTGAGGAATGACTGGTTCCAATGAAACCATCAACCCCAGCATTCTCAAGTAAACCCGTGCCAGGACATGACGACTGTCGCACACTGACTGAATTAATGAGATGAGTTTCTGAACTCTCTCCTGAGTAGGAAAAACATATCCTGTCTCTAGATCGAAGAACATCCCCAGGTAAACAAACTTCTGGGATGGAGTCAGCTCTGATTTTGGGAAATTGATCATCCAGCCCAAGTCTGTGAGAGTCTTCAAAACAATCTCCAGACTGGCCGATAAACTTTCCTGGGTGTGCGCTTTCAACAGCCAGTCGTCTATGTACGTGTGGACTGCTATGCTTCTCCTGCGGAGGTATGCAGTGATCGCAAGAACCACACGGGTGAAAACCCGAGGAGCCGTGGAAATTCCGAAGGGTAACACCCTGAATTCCCACTGTCTGCCCTGGAATGCAAATCTCAGGAAGCGACGGAAACTCCTGTGTATGGGGATGTGGAAATAAGCGTCCTTCAAATCTATCGACGCTGTCCACATTCCCCTCTCTAACCCCGCCAACACCGAGCGCACAGTCTCCATCTTGAAACTGGGCGTCTCTATGAACTTGTTCAATGGCTTGAGGTTGAGAATTGGTCTCCACCCTCCGGTGTTTTTTGTTACTAAGAACAGGGTTGAATAGAAGCCCGGACACCTTTGTGCCGGCTGAATAGCTCCTTTTTGTATGAGGGAATTTATTTCCTCCTCGATACACAACCTTTGCTCTGGATCTCTCGGATTTGGAGTCCAGATCGGCACTAGAGACAGTCGCGATGGCGGGCCTGTCATCCAATCGGGATGATACCCGACTGAAAGCCATCGCAAGACTAAACGGTCCTGAGTTAACCGTTCCCACTCTTGCATGTGGTCGGCTAGCCGGCCTCCCACCGGTCCACCTAGGGATAGAGGTGGACATAAGGAGTGCAAGAGCGGCACTGTCTCCTTTGCCAGAAACACAGGAGCGGTTCTCACCGCGGTAACCGTCCCATCAGGAACGATTACCACGCCCAGATCCTCGCGCGCCACGACCAGCACCGCGCGCACCTCGGTGCGCGGGCGGCTGCCTGGCTGACTGCGCCTGAGGAGCCTGCGCCCCCCTCGCTGCTGGCCGAATCGCACGCGGCCGAGGCCGACGCTGCGATGGTGGTTGGCCTCTGACCTGGCCACCACCACCTCGAGCCTGCAGGGGACGATACGCAGGGGGTGCGGCGCGAACGTTAGCACGACGAAGCACCTCAAACTGCTCGCGCAGCGCCCTCTGGTTATTTACCAGAGTAACCGTCTCCTGGAGGTGTCTACATCCCTCACCTCCAAAGAGACCAGGACCTGTCATATGCGTACGCAGTAGCCTATTGTACAGGTCCTGGGACGGGCACAGATTGTCCAAGGCAAATGTGCGCCTTGCCCGGACACTCCTGGTCACCGCCCGAGTCATACAGTCCAGAGCCAGGTTGATACCATCCTGGATGGCTCGCTGGACTGTGACCGGACTTGGCTGGCGCGATGCGGATGCTGTTACTACCCCTTGTAACAGCTGGGAGACGTGGGACAGAGCGGCAATCGAAGCCCTCCCACTCTCCTCCGCATCACGCAACGCGGTATTTGCTGAACGCAACGCGTTCGAACACAAGACTCCCGTGTCAGAACGGGAGCCTGGCCGCGCATCCTCACCCAAAGCCGCGCGGTCATCCACGCTCGGCTTAGGTACCACACCGTACTGCTGGTAATCCAGGGGCACGATGCGGCAACGCCTGGCCACCTCGCGCGGGGCCTTCGCGAGACGTCCACTCGACTTAATGGACGTCTCCGCCGCCTCGAACATGTCAACGACATGCTCTGCCAGCGGCAGAGAAGGCATAGCGTTAACAGTAGCCTTACCAGCTAACCATGGCCTGTGGTCACGCTGGCTAGCCGACTGCTCCACGGGCAGATCTGGCCTAACACATACCAACCACTGGCAAGCGTCAGACCAATCCTCCTCCGTGGCTAGCTGCGAGCGCTCTACAAGACGGGGGCCTTCATCTTCCTCCTGAGCGCAAGCAACAGAGCTTGACGGCGGATACGCTGATACCCCTGGCAAGCCAGGGAGAACATGCGGGCCTGACAACACCGGCATGCTAATCTCACTGGCTTGACCAGGAGCAGGCGCCGTGGTAGAGCGAGGGCACATACCGCCCCACCACGGCCCCGGCCAGCACCAGCGACACTCTCGGCAAGCCGAGGTATGCGGTAACGCTGGCCCTCAGCAGCGCCCAGGGCCACAGTCTGAACCGTGGATTCTACTCCTGCGTGAGTAGAACCGTGGAATAAGTCGCCTGTATTCCCCGCGAGGGGTGCACAGACGTCATAATCCATGGCCACGTCCTCAGACGGCGACCCCAACAGGTAATCCTCTTCCTCCTGGCCAGACAGATTAGACTCCGGGTCAGCAAAGAAAGCTAACCCGGACTGGCCAGGGAAGGTGCCATAGGAGGTACTGGCACCCGCGGCGTGCGGATACCCCTGGACTGATAAGCAGCCCGCGGGTTCCAGCGACAACCGTCCACGGCCCCTCGGCGCGGCATTAAGCCTGCTGCCAGGGTCGTGGAACGCCCCCTCTAATGGGGGCCACCTCTGAATCTTCGAACAACGGAAGCGTACTAAGGAAAGGTGATTCAGAGGTGGGGATTACCTGCTCCGAAGCAGATGATGAGGACAGCAAAGGATTTGTTTGGTCCAGGAAGCATGCCACAAAGCAACTCTGGAACCAAATCCTTTATTGTCCTCCTCATCTCTCCCAACATCTCGGTCCGGAAGGCCTCCATGTCCACCGCAGACGAGGCCTTCCTCTTACCCTTCTTACTCACACCCTCTCTTTTCTGCTTCTTCTTCTCCTCCTCCACCACCTTGTCCTCCGCCTGTAAGCACAAGAATTCGGACATTAGCTCGCCCCCCCAGTGCTTACATATCTCGCAATTAATCAAGGGACCACAGGGGCTACACTGATAGCAGAGATGAGGCACAAACTTGTCCTTCAAAAACCGTCCACAGGACGCACAACCAGGTCTCTGAAACAGGGCAAATGACGAGGAGTATGAGCAATCTAGTTAAGCTCAGAAACTCAACCAACTCAAGAGAAGGAAATGATCATAAAGATCAATATTCATCAGAAAACCAGCTTTGGACAAACTTTAATTGTTAATAAAGAGCAAGGCTGATTATGACGTCATTAATCCTATGACAGGAAAAAATCGATCCTCAACAAACATCCAAGTGCAAGGACGAATTGTATCTCTAACCAGAACATGTGCAGAATGGACATTTCGACTACACAACCATCAGATATATACTGATAACAATGGCAAATACTGTTAATTATCTCCCTTTCCTCTCTAAATAATTAACATCACCTCATATCAATAATTAGATACCTGACACTTTGTATAGACAAACCATCCAACGTGATGAACTGGAGCACTCCACCAACTGAACGCCTCTTAACTCTCTCCACCTATAGGGGAAGGAATTGGATCAAGAGGGCAAAGTGAGAAGACCTTTATACTAGGCCTCCGACTCACTGGACATAAAATTTTTGGTTAGATAACCTAACAGTATTAGTAGGAAATGGAACCATGGTGGAGAGAAACAAACCCTCTGCTGATGTGATGTCCATTACATATCGTCACACAGACCTGTGGACATAAACACAAAGAGAGATTAGTATTATATAGCACCTAGTTGAAATAAACCAACTAAACAAGGCGCTTATCACGGTAAACGCGAGTCCCGGAAACACATTACACCGGGAGAAAAACTCGCTAATTTTACTAGAAGTCACCTGATTTAAAGGTCCTGGGCCCTCCTCTGGCGAAGTCATCCTTTCTGCCATCTTTATCAGGGATAATCACTTCCAAATTCACACAAAAAGACTATGAATTGAGTAAAGAAAAGCTCTAGCACAAAAACATGTGTAGACTCTCTGCCAATAAATTAGTCAGAGGAAGTGCTAGTCTGCGCATGCGCGGTGGTGGGGCTGGCATCCGCCAGACTACACTCTGACTCCCTGCCCAGTAGGGGCACCTAACTGTTTTAATCTGAGTGTTTATTGAGTGAAAGCCGATATTTAGCAATATCAAAAGTATTAGGGAGGTAAGTATACTCTTGATGTGAAATCAGACATTAGCTCCCACCCAAACCCCACCTTTTACAGATCTCACATTTAAGCAATGGTCCACATGGGCTGCACTGGGAGCATAAATGGGGGAAGAACTTGTCAAGGATAAACCTTCCATATGAAGGACAACCAGGCCTCTGAAACACACCAGAGGACGAAGACAATGAGTATTACAGATATTGAATTAGAACTCAACACGAAATAAACAAGGAGGAAGGGGCCATAAGACCCAAGCTAATAATGATAATAAATCAGCGATGGACAAAACTTATAACTGATAGTAAGGCGCAAGGCTGATTATGACATCATAACTTAAAAAAAAAGAAGTTAAATCGATCCGAAACAAAACCTCCAGGTGTAACGACGAATTGTAATCATATCCAGAACATCCTAACTAGACAGGATAGTTTATACAGACTATACAAACATCAGATAAACAATGATAAATGGCAGTAAGATTTTATAAATATTGTCAAATATAATTGAAATGCCTCATATCATAACTAGAGTACCCGAGTCTTTAGCATAGACAAACCATCTGATCTGATGAACCGGACGCTCCACCAACCTTATGACCTCTTAACTCTCTCCACCTTAGGGGGAAGGAAGTGGATCAAGAGGGCAAAGTGAGAAGACCTTCATCCGAGGCCTCCAACTCACTGGGAAAAGATTTTTGGTTAGATAACCTAACAATGTTAGTAGGAAATGGAACCTTGGTGGAGAGAAAAACAAACTCTCTGAAGATGTGATGTCCTAACAGTCCTAGGTAGATACCTGTGGACATAAACACAAAGAGAGATTAGTATTTCATAGCGCCATTTTGAAATAAACTAGCTATTTTAGGTGCTTATCATGATAAACGCGAGTCCCGGAAACACATTACAACGGGATAAACTCGCTAAAATATACTAGAAGTCACCTGATGGCTAGGTCCTGGGCCCTCCTCCGGCGAATATAGATGATCTGCCATCTCACACAGGATATATAACACTTCTAGAGTATGAAATTAAGTCTTAAACAGCTAAGAAAAGCTTAAAGCAACAAAGCATGTGTAGACCCTCTGCCAATAAATTAGCAAAGAGGAAGTACTAGTCGGCGCATGCGCGGTGGTGGGGCTAGCATCCGCCTGACTGTCATCTGACTCCCTGCCCAGTAGGGGCACCTAACTTTTTTAATCCGAGTGTTTTATTGAGTGAAAGCCGATATTTAGCAATATCAAAGAGTATTAGGGAGGTAAGTATACTCTTGAAGTGAAATTGTTTTTGTGTGGGCTTTTTAAACATAGTTGTTTATGTAGGCCATATACCTACTCTGGAATGTTCAACACAGATATGTTTTAATCAAATAAGAATTTCATGCCTCTAAAATGTATGTCCAATTTGTTTTTGAATGTGTCAAGAGTTGATGCCTCAGCAACTTGGGCTGGCAATGAGTTTCAAGATGATATCAATTTCATTGGAGGACAAGCCAGCTTTCAAGACTTGGCATTAGGTATACTGATTAATTAGATATACCAAACAATTTGATATTTATGCCGAGAGGCAGAAAACTTAAAACATATGCAGACGACATATTACAACTGTAATATCTCTGGACCTGCAAAATATTTTGAAAACAATTTGACCAAAATTGTTGGTGGCTGCTTAGATCCAAATATTCTCGGCCGCTCTCCACCCTCCAGCGCAACCCCACACCCCACTCCAACCGGCCCGCCGCCAGCCCCCAAACAACAACCTCGACTAGCAGAAACCCAAAACCCGCCGAACAGTCCGGGAACAATCCGACTGAAGTTGTCGGTGGCTTCACCAACAACCCTCAGTCAAACTGTCCCCCAAATACCCAGCAAATCCCGAGTCCCCGCCCACCGAAACCACCGTCCGGAGGCCCACAGCAACCCAGTCAAAATAGAGCAAAAAATTATGCTAGAAAAGGGAAAACAACCAAACATCCTTCAAAAATGAAAGCAAAGCGAAAAAACCTCAAAAACTCACCGAAACTATGACAACGCAGAAGAAGAATTCAGCTTATATTCCTTCTTCCTGCCTACTTTTTTGGCTTGAATATCTTTTCTTAGCGACTATTGTTCTTATATAGACATTAATTTTGTAGCCATACTCATCCCTATGAAACCTCAACTGAATCTAATTCCATTCAGCGACTAAGAAAATTAGACTACGATTTACGCTAGAATCATGGTTTTTCATCCACAAATTAACTCCCTTTGGTTAAAATAAATATGTCAACCTGCTGACATGAGGAAAAAGGAGCGCGAAAAAAGGCTGAATGGCCCGAAGACAACTGGCCATCTAAAGTTGGATGAAAGTAAAAATTATCTATCTCGAGATAATGCGTAGAATACAGACTGACTTATCGGCTGAAGATATATGCATATAAAATAAGCTCCAACAAAAAATCCATATGGCAACCAGTCGGAAGAGTCTTTAATTACGTTGAAAATTGTCACTGATAAAAGAATAAATGTCTGAATAGACTACAATTCCAAGAGAGACTACAAGACTGGCAATGACTCGGTATGAATTTTTTCAGCCATTAAACATTCCCAATATTAAACAAATATGGAAATAAGACCAATTCTAAGGCAAGAAGATGACTAGATTCTAGGAAAGCACAGATGTAAGCCGGACCTGAAGAACAAACCTGCAACCCCAGGAAGTTCTCTATCACCGGAAATCCCAAACAGGAAGACCAGGAAGATAATCCTAGAACACCAGAAAGATCCGTGAAAACCGGAAATGACCCTATCCCCGCCTGTACCAGAAATAGATAATGGATGCTTGACTGGATCTAACAGATCCTGAAAAACACCTCTCATACAGGAAGCAGAAACACTACTAATGGAACCGGAACAAACCGGAACCGGAAATTGATAACTGATGCTTGGCCAGATCTAACAGACCCAGAAAAGCACTATACATACTGGAAGCATATACGCTACTACCGGAAATGGGAGCGGAACAAACCGGAACCAGAAGTTGATAACAGATGCTTGGCCAGATCTAACAGACCTGGAAAATCATCTCTCCTACCAGAAGCAGATAGACTACTACCGGAAACGGAAGAGGAAAAAACTGGAACCGGAAATTGATAACTGATGCTTGGCTGGATCTAACAGACCCGGAAAAGCACCTCTCATACCGGAAGTAGATACACTACTACCAAAAACGGAAATGGAAAAATCGGAACCGGAGATATAAGATGAAACAGCCAGATGAAATGAGACTCTGAATGTCCAGCCAAGCCAGAACAATCACAGAGCTCATATCCGGATGCCCGGTCAAACCAGAAGACAATCTGGATTTAGAACCCGCTTGCCCGGACAAGCCAGGAGCAATAACGGGAGCGGACATAGAGATCGATGATCTCTTAACATACTGGCTTTACCTTCCATGGGATGAATTATCGGAAACTTCCGTCACTGATGCCACTGCATGAGGGTAATTCACCCCTCAAGACTTATGTGGTCTTTAGACTGAGACTTACCAGAAGTCATATTACAGGGTTTTTCTGATACCCTTAGCCCTAGTCTATGGAGGACGTAATTCCTGCCCAGTCGTGAAAGATGTGGGATTCCACCATTAGCGAAAATGACTGCAAGAATTACAACTATCGTCTTAATCATACTAATCCTCTATAGAATCACAGAAAAAGAGGATATCCGCTCAGATAATGATTAAGTAAAAACAAACTTAATAAGAGATCTCTAGATATGAAAATCCTGTTTGCAGTATATTTGAAAAGTGAATCTGTTTCCTATTTGGGATCCGTTGCGCATGCGCGGGCGCACTTAGTGACAGGCGTCACCAAGGAGTGAGTACAGACTGGTGCCAGTCTATACTGAGGCTTATGCTGGGGGTTCCCTTACCAGTAGCCTGGTTATGGGTATGCATGGTGATGGTATAGGCATAAGGGAGCATGTAAGCGAGCATAAAAATCTTATTCTTGTAGCTAAATGCAGATAATTTGATTTAGCAAGTAGTGATTGAATGGCCAACATGTTTTTGTGGTGTAATAACAACTGAAATCCTCCCTTGGAGCCCCCAAAATCAATAGGGTTCATCAAATCTTCAAAGTTAACCTCCTACCCGAGTTTGAAAATATCTTCAGTAGAACTTGAATTATCATACAGAAACTTAATTCATGAATCCATTTCCTCACTCAATCATATGACATCATAATCAACTACGCGACATGTATGCTGATGTCATAATCATGAATGATTCGATTAAGCCCGTCTTTAACACTTAATAGTCCGACACGTACGAATTGTATGTTTTTGCTGTTTAAGAAACATGCTGTTGAATATCTACAAACTAATTTGACTGGGCGCTGATGCTGCCATAGGCAGCACCAGCGCATAGTCAAATTAGTTTCAGAATATTCAACAGCTTACTTGTAGTTTTCTGGAAATTGATAGTCAGGAGGTTCAGAGATCAATCGATCTCAACAGGAGCAAGGTGTGTGTGGGACTTAGATAGAGATGGGTGGGGCATAGGCAAAACTGGGAAGGTCCATTGGCTCGCAGTGACATGGAATTTAATACACCAAAATCAATACAGCTTGTCACACAATCAATGGCAACCTCCCTCACACACAAAGTTAAAAATAATTTTTAATTTTATCTATAGTCTAACCCAATAGTTGATTGGCCTATAAATCTGTTCATCTATTACCAGCCAATGACAGGATAGTGTGCTGATGATGTTCATGATATCCAATCTACGCTTTTAACCCTTTATCCCTCGAATTTGTTCAAGAAAACTTTAATTTTCACATAGAAAATGTCCATGTGCAGACTAAGAGAAGACTATTTTTGAAAAATTACTACTGGAATGACTGGCTTGCTTAATGAGCCAGTCATTCCAGTGGTATATTTTCAAAAATAGTCTTCTCTTGGTCTGCAAATGACCATTTTTCAAGAACAGTGTTGAAGCCATTTTATGGCCGATATGAGTGTTAAAGGGATGCTAATCGCATCTCAAATATTGCATTGTACTCATAGATTATGGTTTATAGATTCCATATTATTCATATCCTGTTGTATTCCCTTATCTGTATCACAATTATCGGCTTTGTAATATTGCATAAATGTTGAAGTGATCGCCACCATTTTGTCTCCTCAAGCGATATTCAACAGTAGATTTTATTTTGGCTTGGAGAAACATGTTCAGTTATTTCTGCATAGTACTGTACAGGATACAGCTTGAAGGATCTACATAGATAGTGTATATGCACGCTAGATCACTCATGACCCTTTCAAAAACACCATTTCAGAGTTCAGTATTTTCTCCCTGGATGATTAGTCTCCAAAATAATGTTTTTATTACTAAACCTATTACGTAGTCGAATAAAGAGTCAGATTAATATAACCAATACAATTTAATTTCTGATAGAAATATTTAACCCTTTAATGGTCATATCGGCCAAGACCGGCCTCTGCTATGGTTTTGCGGAATAAACAAAATCACGGATTTCCTTTTTCACGAGAGAGTTGATACTTACCTCCCTAATACTCTTTTATATTTCCAAATATGAACTTTCACTCAATATACACTCAGATTAAAAAAGTTAGGTGCCCCCAATGGGCAGGTAGTCAGGTGACAGTCTGGCGGATGCCAGCCCCAACCTCCGCGCATGCGCAGACTAGTACTTCCTCTGACTAATTTATTGGTTAACACTATGCAATTTTCCGAGCCTCTGTGGGGTGGAGAGGCCGGGTCCGCATTAGGGAGGTAAGTATCAACTCTCGTGAAAAAAGAAATCTGTGATTTCGTTTATTTCACTTCAAGAGTATACTTACCTCCTAATACTCTTTGATATTGTCAGAATTCGTCAGAGAATTCGGCGGGAGGGAGGCGAGGTCAAAAGACCAGCTCTTCCCTATGCGCTTTTCTGCGTTTAAGGCACTCAAATTTCTGAAATTGTGTGAAAACACTCCTAATACTCTTTGATATTGTCAGAATTCGTCAGAGAATTCGGCGGGAGGGAGGCGAGGTCAAAAGACCAGCTCTTCCCTATGCGCTTTTCTGCGTTTAAGGCACTCAAATTTCTGAAATTGTGTGAAAACACAACCAGGGGATAGATTTGAACATCAGATAACACAACCGATGGCTGAGAGAAGACCATGTCATCTGCGTACCATGTACTATAGGACGTTAAACGAAAACGCTTCATTTTCGTATACTCTCAATAATGAACCACATAAAACACGTACCATCACCATATTAATAACGAAGGGTCACGTGACAACACAATCAACAATGAACAACACATAAACAAGACTGACCTTGTGGAAGTTGGCTGCTGTCATCATCTTCCCATTGGTGAAGGCTGATGCAGTCCAAATAAGTTGTGGTTACCATTGATTAATTGTGAAATATGTAAAAAAATGAGAAAACCTCATCAAAATATGTACACCTAGATTATCTTTTCAAAATCGATAAGGCGAGAGGATTTGAGGTGACACAGAGGTAATGGTCAGTAAAACTTGACTCACAGTGCCACTGAGCTACTGACATAATGTCATCCACAGGAACCCATTAAACAAGGCAGTAGAAGCCACTACGCCGCGAACACTGTGAGCCTTAGCTAAGTCAATTTGTTTACCTGTGGCAGATTTATGACAAAATTGAATGCACTCTACAATCTACCTGGAAATGGTGTCCTTAGACGCCCTGAATGGGGTTCAATATATGACAACCATAACGCCGTTGGGTCCGTCCGTCATTCCTGATTACGTCGTTTGTACCGGTTTAATGCTCAGACTGGACACCATGCTTTTGAATTAGGATCATATCTAGTCAAGGCAGGTAAAAATATGGGTTGACCTGGATATTTCAGACTGATTTTTAGCCATGAAATTTATCCTAGGTAGAAGCTTAAGGCCTTCCCCTGTAACCACGAAACGGTCTGCCTCGGCTGATAAGGCATGAATTTCACTTCTCTGCCTTGCCGAGGCCACAGAAATTATAAATACAGTTTTAAGTGTCAACATTTTCATAGAAATGGAACTTAGTGGTTCAAATGGCTTATCAGCTAGTACTTGGAGCACTAGAGATAAACTCCAAGATGGAATCACTGGGGGATTCCTTGGTCTTAGATTGTTCATGCCTTTAAATAAAGTATTTAATGTACTTACTACATCACTTCCCCTATTAGCTAAGCGAGGGATAACTGTCATTAAAGCGGACTTATAGACAGCAATGGAGTTAGGCTTGAGGCTATAGGCATCATACAGGTGATAGAGGAAATCGGCTACTACCTGAATAGATGAATCCATTGGATTTATACATCTTTTTGAGCACCATTCTGCAAATCTGTTGATTTTATAATTATTATATGCTCTGGCGGTTGACCCCTTCTGGCTTTTGCCATGAACATGGCTGCTTGCTCAGAAAAGCCCTCCTTAATTCTAGATTCCATGACAACATCCATGCAGTTAACCTGAACATTGACGGATTGTTGTGAAGGGCCTTGCCCTGGAAGATAATAATGTCCATCAGAGGTAGAGGAACCGGATTACACTCAGCAGATCCGTATACCATGATCAACTTGGCCAATTTGGGGCAATCAGAAGCACTTGGCACTCCTCCTGTCTGATTTTCTGAAGAATTTTTGGAATCAGGATTGCTGGAGGGAATGCGTATGCATACATTCCCGCATACATTCCCGCCCAGCTGATAGCCAACGCAGCTGTTGCGATATTGCTCGGATCTGGAATCGGAGACGTATGTCGTCATCTTCGTATTCTTCTTTGTTGCGAATAAATCTAAGTTGGGTTTCCCCCAGCGGTTGAACAGACGATCCGGCACACATTGATTTAGTTGCCATTCCGTAGGTAAAACACTCATCCTTCGGCTCGATGAGTCTGCTAGCAGATTTAACCTTCCCGGAATATGAACTGCTTTCAGGGTAATCCTGTGATCCCGGCACCAGCAAAGCAGTTTCCATGCCATCCATCATACAGCGACTGGACAACTACTGTTGAGTTATCTGATCGAACTAGAACAATCTTGCCCTGAACTTTCTCTATGAAATGTTCCAGGCCCAGGACTACTGCTCGCAATTGCAGTAGATTGATATGTTCTTGTCACTGATCCAGATTCCAAAGCCCTGATACTGTGGATTCTTCCAGGCAAGCTCCGCCAGGAGATTCTCTGTCTTCATCCACCACTGAAGGTGGTGAATAAGAGGCTCCAACACTGACACATTCGAGTCCAGTGATCCTGAACTCTGGGACCATTGTGTCATGAGAAATAACTGGATAGACCGCCTGCGTAAGGCCGCCTGAGAAATGACTGGTTCCAGAGAAACCATCAACCCCAGCATTCTCATGTAAACCCGTGCCAGGACATGATGACTGTTGCACATTAACTGTATTAATGAGATGTGTACTTGTACCCTCTCTTGAGTAGGATAAACGTATCCTATCTCTAGATCGAAGAACATTCCCAGGTAAACAAACTTCTGGGATGGAGTCAGCTCTGATTTTTGAAAGTTGATTATCCGGCCTAAGTCTGTGAGTTTTCAAAACTATCTCCAGATTTGCTGATAGACTTTCCTGATTGTGTGCTTTTAACAGCCAGTCGTCTATGTATGTGTGGACTGCTATGCTTCTCCTGCGGAGGCATGCTGTTATAGCAAGAAGCACCCTGGTGAAGACCCGAGGAGCCGTTGAAATTCCAAAGGGTGAAACCCTGAATTCCCACTGTCTGCCATGGAATGCGAACCTCAGGAACCAACAAAAAACCCTCGCTATTGGAATGTGTAAATACGCATCCTTCAGGTCTATTGATGCTGTCCACATTCCCTTCTCCAACCCTGCCAACACCATTTTCACTGTCTCCATTTTGAAACTGGGTGTGTCTATGAACTTGTTCAATGGCTTGAGGTTGAGAATCGGTCTCCACCCTCCAGTGCTCTTTGTCACTAGGAACACAGTTGAATAGAAGCCCGGGCACTTTTGTGTAGGTTGAATTGCTCCTTTTAGTATGAGGGAATTTATTTCCTCCTCTATATACAACCGTTGATCTGGATCTCTTGGAATTTGACTCCAGACTGGCACCAGAGGCAGCCACGATGGTGGGCCTGTTATCCAATCGGGATGATACCCGACTGAAAGCCAAGACTAAATGGTCCTGAGTCAATCATTCCCACTCTTGCTTGTGGTGGGGCAATCGGCCTCCCACTGGACTACCTAGGGAGAGAGGTGGCCATAAGAAGTGCAAGAGTGGCACCGTCTCTTGGTCCAGAAGCACTGGAGTGGTTCTTACTGTGGTCACCGACCCTTCAGGTACGATTACCATGATCAGATCCTCGTGCGCCACGGCCCGCGCACATCGGTGCACGGGCGGCTGCCTGCGCTGGAGGCGCCTGCGTCCCCCTCGCTGCTGGCCAAAGCGAACGCGCTCTGCGGACCAATTCAAATTGCTCGTGCAACGCCCTCTGGTTATTGACCAGGGTGACCGTCTCCTGGCGGTGTTTACATCCCTCACCTCCAAACAGACCATGACCTGTCATAGGCGTATGCAGCAGCCTATTATACAGGTCCTGGGATGGGTACAAGATGTCTAAGGCAAAAGTGCGCCACACCCAGACACTCCTGGTCACAGACCGGGTTAAACATCCAGAGCCAGGTTAATTCCATCCTGGATGGCTCTCTGGACTGTTACTGGACTAGGCTGGTGTGATGCGGATGCTGTTACTACCCCCTGTAACAGCTGGGAGACGTGCGAAAGCACTGCATTTGACGCTCTCAAACTCCCCGCATCGCGCAATGCGGTATTAGCCAAACGCAAAGCGTTCGAGCACAGCGCTCCCGTGTCAGACAGGGAGCCTGGCCGTATATCTTCGCCTAGCGCAGCGCTGTATTCCGCTCTTGGCTTAGGCACTACACCGTACCTCTGATACTTATCAGGTATGATGCGACATCGTTTTGCCACCTCACGAGGGGCCTTCGCGAGACATCCATGCACTTTGATGGACGTCTCTGCCGCTGCAAACATATCTACAATATGTTCCGCCAGCGGCAAAGATGGCATAACAGTAGTAGTCAGCATACCTGCCAGCCACGGGCGCTGGTCCCGCTGGTTGGCCGACTGTTCCACAGCAAGACCTGGCCTGACGTTTATTAGCCAATGACAAGCGTCAGACCAGTCTTCCTCTGTGGCTACCTGCGAATGCTCGACAAGGCGAGGGCCTTCGTCCTCCTCCTGAGCAATCGCAGGCATGTACGTGGCTGGAGGAACTGATACTCCTGGCAAGCCAGAGAAAGCATGCGGGCCTCAAAGAACAGGCATGCTAAACTGACTGAATTTCGCCATACCACGGCGCTGGCCAGCACCTGCTACACCATAGGCAAGCCGATGTATGTGGTAATACTGGCCATCGGATCCAGCCTGGGGTACCGTCTGCACCGTGAACGCTACTCCTGCGTGAGTAGTTCCATGGACAATGTCGCCCGTTTTCCCTGTGAGGGGTGCATGTATGTCAATGTCCATGGCCACGCCGCTAGAAGAACCCAGCAGATAATCCTCTTCTACCTGGCCATAAAGATTAGACTCCAGGCCAGCGAAGAATGCTAACCCAGACTGGCCAGGAAAGGTACCATAGGAGGAAGTAGTACCTGTAGGGTGCGGATAATCCTGGCCTGATAAGCAGGCACCAGGCTCCAGCGACCTGTCCACGAACAACCGGCGCGGCAAGCCTGCTACCAGTGTCCTGATAGTGGACTGGCCCCTCTAATGGGGCCACCTCTGAATCTTGGACGAAAACTGGTAAGTCCCTACAGAGCACCGATTTAGAGGTGTGGATAATATGCTCCGGAGCAGCAGAAGATGACAATAAAGGATTTGGTCGAGGAAGCATGCCACGAAGCAACTCTGGAACCAAATCCTTAATTGTCCTCTTCATCTCTCCCATCATTTCAACTCGGAAGGCCTCCATATCCATGGTGGACGAGGCCTTCCTCTTACCCTTCTTACCAGGAACCTCTCTCCTCAATCGCCTTCTCCGTTGTCTGTAATGATAAAAACTCAGACATTAGCTCACACCATCCCATTCCACGCCCCCCCTCTCTGTTTACAGATCTCACAATTAAGCAACGGTCCACAATGACTGCATAGAAAGCATAAATGAGGGCCGAAACGTTCCTTGATAAACCTTCCACAAGGACAACCAGGCTCCTGAAAAAGGCCAGAAGACGAAAACAACGAGAATTTTAGTTACTGAATTAGAAACTCAGAACCAAAATAAAAGAGAGAGGTGGCCATAAAGACCACTAACAAATAAGAAACCAGCGTTGGACAAAACTTTATAAGTGTTAATAAAGTGCAAGGCTGATTATGACATCATAACTTCAAAAATAAGAAGTTAATCCGATCCAAAAACAAGTTCCAGGTGTAGGGACGAATTGTATTCATATCCAGAACATCTAACTGGAAAGGATAGTATAGACACATTATGAAAACATCAGATATACAATGATAAAATGGCAGCAGATTTCAGAAATATTTAAAAAAAATAATTGATGTGCCTAATATCATAACTAGAATACATGCGTCTTTAGCATAGACAAACCATCCGATCTGATGCACTGGAAGCTCCACCAAACTCTATGACCTCTTAACTCTCTCCACCATTAAGGGAAGGAAGTGGACGAAGAGGACAAAGTGAGAAGATCTTACGAGGCCTCCAACTCACTGGGCATAGATCTAGTATTCGTTCATTCTAACATTGTTAGTAGGAAATGGAACCTTGGTGGAGAGAAAAACAAACCCTCTGATGATGTGTTGTCCTTTTCAATCATAGGTAGATACCTGCGGACACAAACACAGAGCTGCGGACACAAACACAGAGAGAGATTAGTATTTCATAGCACCATATAGAAATAAACTTTTATGCACACTTATCACGTCTAATCGCGAGTCCCGGAAACACAATACATCGGAACTAAAATGCTAAATTAGACAAACATTTAATAGAATTCACCTAATGACTTGGTCCTGGGCCCTGCGCTGGCGACTTCCCATGCTCAGACATAATATTCAGATGATAAGTCTGTTTAAAAAGGGATTTAACACAGCAGAGAACTCTTAGTAGGAAAAATGCATGCGTCTCTTTTGCCAATAAATTGGAAAAGAGGAAATACTAGTCTGCGCATGTGCGGAGGTTGGGGCTGGCATCCGCCAGACTGTCATCCGACTCCCTGCCCATTGGGGGCACCCACCATTTTTAATCTAAATGTTTATTGAGTGAGTCGATATTTGGGAATATCAAAGAGTATTAGGGAGGTAAGTATACTCTTGAAGTGAAATGTCCATTTACAGGCCAAGAGAATAGAATTTTTGAAAATTTACCACTGGAATGAATGGCTCGATAACCGAGCCAGTAATTCCAGTGATAAATTTTCAAAAATTCTATTCTCTTGTCCTGTAAATGGACATTCAATAAGAAAATAGTAAAATTTTTGGGACAAAATTTGACCACTAAGGGTTAAATTTATGTCTTCAATTTCTCTTCAAATTACCAAAAGATAATTTAGTCATTTTTGAAGGCTATATATGCAGCTGATCGTCTATATCAGAAAGACAGTGAATACCCAGTCATGCTCAATTGCAATTTACTGAAATCAGGCTACCGGCAGTCGCTACAACTATCCCCATAGTGAGGGCATGCGCATGAACCATCTAGCCAGTATATACGATATCTAAGGGGATCTATTATCCACCATTTACTGTGATGTCAGGAGGCCCGTAACAATTTTTACCTTAGCAAACCTGTTCCACGTAATCATGACATGATCGCTGGCATCTTGATCCGATCCTGTAAATAAACAAGGAGTTTTATCACATCTGACTGACAAAAGCTGTTTATAAGAACCATCCTAGGGAACCACAAAACATGGTCACTAAAGACAGGTATATATTAACTTTAGAATCTTGATTAATCTATGTCACCCGACGCTGACCAAGTTTTGATCGAGTCTAAAATGCTAGTGCTGATGGAGCTGCTTGCTTTTATAATCTTCCTGGGTGAGTTTGTTTGTGTACAAATTATCCTGGTTGCCTAGAAACATTCTAAAAGTGTTGTCCCGATGACCTGTTTAGTTCTTTTGTTGGCCCAGTGTTGGCCCTCGAGGTGGTGTCATAATTGTTGGCCTGGTAATGTCATATTTGGAAGTTAGAGGCGGTTGGGATGTTGTCCCGATGGTGACCCGTTTAGTTTTGTTGGCCCGGTGTTGGCCCTCGAGGTGGTGACGTAATTGTTGGCCTGGTAATGTCATATTTGGCAGTTAGAGGCGGTTGGGATGTTATCCCGATGTTGACCGTTTAGTTCTTTTGTTGGCCCGGTGTTGGCTCTCGAGGTGGTGACGTAATTGTTGGCCTGGTAATGTCATATTTGGTAGTTAGAGGTGGTTGGGATGTTATCACGATGTTGACCCGTTTAGTTCTTTTGTTGGCCTGGTGTTAGCCCTCGCGGTAGTGACGTAATTGTTGGCCTGGCGATGTCATATTTGGCAGTTAGAGGCAGATGGGATGTTGACCCATTTGGATTTGGTGGTGGCCCGGTGTTGGCCCTTGATGTAGTGACGTAATTGTTGGCGCAGTGATATTATATTCGGTAGTAGTGCGGTTGGGATGTTGACACACTGTTGACCCAATTGGTTTTGGTGTTGGCCCTGTGTTGGTTCTTAAGGCTGTGGCGTATCAGTTACCATGGTCATGTCGTATCGGGTAGGTAGGGTGTTGACCCGTTTGTTTCGGATGTTGGCCCAGTGTTGGCCCTCGGGAACATGTAGTAAGCCGCCGGCTAGGTGGTTTTTGTAAGAGTAGGCGTGTTGACCCTTGTTGGCCCGGTATGTACGGTACATGATGTCATAATAAGGGTATCCACATGATGATATTTTGGCCCGTTATTATGAATATTCTGTGTGCCTGTGTTCGCCCTGTGATGGCTGGGCTGTTGTTGCTTGCGGCTCGGGATGTTGACCAGAGTTGGCCAGTTTTGTGTGGTTAATGACGTCATCGTACTGTGGTGTGCACATTTGTGTTGGCCCAGTGTGGGCCCTGTGCCGAGGTCCGCGTGGTGGTGATGTCCATGTGGTTCTTATGGGTGGGTGAGTCATGTTGGCCCGATATGTCAGTCCTTTTCGATTTTTATGTGTTGGCCCGACGGTGGCCCGTTGTTTCAGATTTATACGTGCCTTTATTTGCCTTGTAATATCTGTGTGGTGTAGAGGTTTATTCGTTGGCACGATGTTATGAATTCACCACATGCCTAGGTTGGCTGGGTGGTGTCCGTTACGTCGTTTTTTTGTGTCACTTATAGTTACCACTGGTTGGTTGGTCTGTTGGCCCAGTGGCGGCATAGTCGAGTATGACGTCAAACCTGTAGAAGGTTGTCCCGATGTAGTTGTTGCTGAGTGGCGGTCCTGTGGGGTGTGTTGTCCCCATGTTGGCCCGTCCCTGCCTCTGCTTCTAGAGAGGTCTTGTAGGGATAACGATAACCCAGTTGGGGTTTGGTTTTTAGAACTGTTTTATACTAGTTTTTTTTTTAGAGATATCCAGTGTGGATATGAGGGATAATTAGACTACGTTAACGTGTGTGTTATTAAAAGATTTACCTCTGTGCTTAGTCCTCTGCTACGAGGACTAAGCACAGAGGTAAGTCTTTTAATAACACACACGTTTCTTATTCAAGACCAACAAAACTGGGCCACACCGGCCTCACCTCTGCCAAACTCCCTTACATCCCTATACGGCATCTTGCACACACAACCCACACTCACCTCTGATGAGTACAACTCAACTAGCATGAAACGCCATGAGTCAGGATCCAAAGAAAGCAAAGTAAAAACTTTACCGCCTGCTAGACCCATGCAAAAATGTAGTCTAATCTGTACACAAACAAATCCACCCAGGAAGACTATAAAAGCAAGCAGCTCCATCAGCACTAGCATCCTAGACTCGATCAAATCTAAAGTTAATATAGCTTTATCTTCATTTGAAGACAAGAGGTAGCGCAACCAATAGTTTTCAAGTAAGAAGACGTTAGAAGCTCTACTATGGAATACGCCAGTGCTAGCACTTCAGCAATGTCGGCTGTCTTAACCGAGACACTGATAGAAATGGTGAACAACTCTATGATAGACACTCATACCAGACAACCAGCACGGAAACAATCCCGTGCTAACAGTAAAACGGAACTTACTGATTCCGAACTGCAAGCTCCAACAGACCACGCGAACCCACAAAAGAAACCACAAATTCCGAACAAACATATAGCAGCCTACAAACTTTGGAGAAATAGTGCGTGTAAACAAACCAGAACGACACTACAAATGGATCGCTTGGAGGAATTTCTTTCCCGAAATGAGATACCAGCTTTACTTAAATATAACATTAGATATACGCCCCCCTACAGATGATACAGACTTCCGAAACCAATGGGAGTCCAAAGTTCATGACAGTAACCTACTACTCACGTCCGCACTTTTGGAACTTTTACGTGAATGTGCCTCCAAACTAACTGATCGCACACGTCGACTAAAATCGGGTTATGTGGCACAAGTAGACGACCAACGTGTGTGTCGAGAAGCAGAACAAGCGGTTCGCTCAACAGTTCTCCGAACTCGAGAACGCTCGTCGAGTCCGCGCAAACAGAAACGCAGTCCAGACAGACAACAGAAGCGCAATCGCAACAACAAACGGGATGTACAAACATACAAACAGTCATGAAACCACCAGCAAAAAAAGGCCTGGCATGAGATTCATAGGAACACCACGGATGAAACAACTTCATCCCGCAACAACAAACCAGTGAGAGCACAACCACGGGGTCAAACAACCCAGATGGAGCAAACGCTCAGAGGTGT
Organism: Chaetoderma sp. LZ-2023a; assembly: GCA_034401795.1. Taxonomy (NCBI): domain Eukaryota; kingdom Metazoa; phylum Mollusca; class Caudofoveata; order Chaetodermatida; family Chaetodermatidae; genus Chaetoderma; species Chaetoderma sp. LZ-2023a. Next base: position 53,147,588 of record CM067362.1, read on the forward strand.
ACAAACTTCTAAATGAACTTGCTTAGACTATGAGAACTCTGATAACACTATAATTACTTCTGATATTCCTACCATCACATATGTGACCAATGTACTGGACATGAATATTTTTAAAACTTATAAAAATAAACATCCTCTTATCAGGAAACAGTTTGTTGTTAATCTTTCTAAAGTTACAATTTCAGATACTCTGAAACAGACCTTGGACCTAGGTCTAGGTTTTAGCCCCACAGTCCTACAATCGGACATGGGCAAACTACATACAGACTTAAATAAGTTCTTCAGAAGACTTCGATTAAAACTACATTTCGAACATCCCCCGAAACTCTGGGGTGATGACACATCAACAACACCGCTGAACACTACACCAGCTCCAATTGATGGCTTCACGGGTATTATCAAAAAAATTCAAACCACACAGTAAATGGACACCCTGTCCAGGTAATGATGCCACACTCGATGCATGCATCAGAATAGTCAAACATGACATTGTAAAATCCATCCACAGGAGACAACATAAAGGGAACCTGTCAAAGCCACAAAAGACAGCCATACAAGAACTGTCCACAGACAAAACTATTGTCATTAAACACGCAGACAAGGGCCAGGCCACCGTCATTCAAGATGCCTACTCTTATAACGATGAGTCAGTCAGACAACTTTCTAACTCCAAATTCTACACAAAACAAGAAATCAACCTCACACAAGAACACGCTGAACTGGTGGAAACTGTCATCATATCCATGATCCATAAAAGTGAAATCACAACAGATATAGAGAATGGCCTTAGAATTGACAATCCAAGCACGTCCATATTTTATCTTCTCCCGAAGATACACAAATGCCCAGCGGGCCAAAAGGACGTCCCTGGCAGACCCATCATCAGCGGGAATGGGAATCCTACTGAACACATCAGCAGCTTTGTAGATGAACACATCTACACAGAATCCCATTGTGTGTCCAGGACACCACTGATTTCATCAACAAATTGGAACTTTTCGGTAAACTACCTGTTGACACCATCCTGGTGACAATGGACATCACATCCCTCTACACAAACATCCCAAACACAAAAGGGATCCGAGCTACTGCCAAGTTCATCAGAAAATATGGGACACTTGGCAACACTAGCCCCAGATCACGCCTACATCTACTAAAAATTGTACTAAAATGCAATAACTTTGTATTCAACAACCAACACTATTTACAAGTAGGAGGCACAGCCATGGGTACAAAAGTAGCACCCAGCTACGCCATCATCTTCATGGCGGATCTAGAGGAAAAAATCCTTGGAAGAGCTACACACAAGCCAGCACTCTACCTCCGCAACATTGATGATATCTTTACCATCTGGACAGAGGGTCGCACAAACTTTAGATGAATTCATCACACACTGCAACAGCGTACACAGCGACATCAATTTCACTGCTGAAATTTCCACGAAGAAACTTAGTTTTTTGGACACACTTGTCTACATAAAAAATTACCATTACCTGGGTTTTGACTTAAACACAAAACCGACAGGTACACATGGATACCTACACTACAGTTTCGCACACCCGGAAAGCACCAAAAAAGGTAGTCCATATGGCCAGTTCCTCAGACTGTATCTGTAGCGAGGACACCAACTACAAAAGACATGCAAAGGAGACCATCCTCTACTACACACTTGAAAACCTCATAGAATCCTACAATAAGGCCGTTAAACAAAAGCGCAAGAATCTCCTTAATCCCACACATAGGGACTAAAAAGAGATGACATGTATACCCTTCATCTGTGACTACCACGGCCAGGGCCATTTTGCCAAGAAAAGTATCCTAAAACACTGGAGCATGTTCTCCACCAGCCCCAAATGCCGGGACACTTTCAATAAGAAACCCATATTTGGCTACAGGAGAAATCCCACTTTCAGAGACAAACTCGTCAGAGCAGATTTCACTTACCCCAACATCAGGGGCCAACAGAGACACACGATCGCTAAAAAAGTTAATCTATGCACAAAAAACCAACTGCTCGCTCTGCAAGAACTAGGACAAATGTCCCATCTTTATCAGCGCGCACACGCATCTTAAATATCAATGCAAAATGCAGACTTATTGCAACACTCGCAATGTAGTCTATCTACTTACCTGTTCTAGATGCAAAAAACAATATGTCGGAGAACCCCCACACCATATTTCCCCCCCCACCCCGAGAATTCTGATACGCATCAAGGAACATCTCAGGGACATAAAAAACAACAAAGACACACCAGTCGCAAAACATTTTAACCTCCCGGGACACAACCACTCTTATGTCCAGTATCGCATAATAGAGGTTCTACCACAAGATCCTGAAAGCAAGAGAAACACACCCTTCCACAAGGACCGAGAATCTTACTGGATCCATCAGTTACACACTATGGACCCTATTGGCATCCATCACACTGATTGGTAACCCCCTTTTTTTGGAAATTTATCACTGGAAGGTCTGGCTAGATGATAAAGCCAGTCATTCCAGTGATATATTTTCAACAAATGGTCTTCTTTCGTCCTGCAAATGGACATTCACACTGTAAAAATGTCAAGTTTCATGACCAATCTTGATCATTAGCCGTTTCAGTGACAAATCGCTACGGCAGCATTGCATTCCAGTCAAATTAATTTTAAAATATTCAACAGTTTTCCGGTATGATCGTTTTGAAAATGAGATATGGAGAATTCATCGGTGAAAAGCTTACTGCAGCGCACACTACAGCTCAGCAATAACTTACCGTGTTTCCAAAACAAGGTAAAATGGACTGTGGATATTTTGAAAATCCTTGGTTTGGAAGACCCGGCTGCCGGCAATGTTTTCCAATCCAATTATATTCAACAGAATCTTTCTTACATCGTGTTCAAAATTGCACTAAGTAACATGTTTCTATTTTTGTTTCGGAAACATGATAAGTTCCTTATGAGCTGTACTGTAATTCAAATACTTAACCCTTTAATGGCCATGATTGGTCAAGAAAATTGCAATCTTTGCATAGTGAATGTCCATTTACAGGCCAAGAGAGGACTATTTTAGAAATTTTACCACTGGAACGTGGAATGACTGACTTGGTTATCGAGCTAGTCATTGCAGTGGTAAATTTTCAAAAAAGTCTCTTCTTGGCCTGTAAATTGACATTCCTAAAGACCACTTCAGAGGCCGGTTTTGGCCGGTATGACCATTAAAGGGTTAAGTTAGTTGACGACACAAGATAGTGGTCCTTTAAGCTAGGTGGTCTACTAAGCAGCTGTCTTGAAGAACCAGTACAAAAAACTAGTTGTTCTATGAAGTGTAGAGCTTGAGTGTAGAGCTATAATCAGACTTAACTTATCAACTCTTTAACCGTAACTTATCAACTCTTTAACCTTAACTTATTACCTCTTTAACCATAACTTTAACCGTAACTTATCAACTCTTTATCCATAACTTATTAACTCTTTAACCATAACTTATCAACTCTTTATCCATAACTTATCAACTCTTTAACCTTAACTTATTAACTCCTTAACCATAACTTATCAACTCTTTAACCATACCTTATTAACTCTTTAACAGTAACTTATTAACTCTTTAACCAACTCTTTAACAGTAACTTATTAACTCTTTAACCGTAACTTATCAACTCTTTAACCGTAACTTATTAACTCTTTAACAGTAACTTATTAACTCTTTAACAGTAACTTATTAACTCTTTAACAGTAACTTATTAACTCTTTAACAGTAACTTATTAACTCTTTAACAGTAACTTTTTAACTCTTTAACCTTAACTTATCAACTCTTTAACAGTAACTTATTAACTCTTTAACAGTAACTTATTAACTCTTTAACCATAGCTTATTAGCTCTTTAACAGTAACTTATTAACTCTTTAACAGTAACTTATCAACTCTTTAACCGTAACTTATTAACTCTTTAACCATACCTTATTAACTCTTTAACAGTAACTTATTAACTCTTTCACCATAGCTTATTAGCTCTTTAACCGTAACTTATTAACTCTTTAACCGTAACTTTTTAACTCTTTAACAGTAACTTATTAACTCTTTAACCATAGCTTATTAGCTCTTTAACCGTAACTTAACTCTTTCGCCATAGCTTATTAGCTCTTTAACCGTACCTTATTAACTCTTTAACCATAGCTTATTAACTCTTTAAACATACCGTATTAACTCTTTAACAGTAACTTATTAACTCTTTAACCAACTCTTTAACAGTAACTTATTAACTCTTTAACCGTAACTTATCAACTCTTTAACCGTAACTTATTAACTCTTTAACCGTAACTTATTAACTCTTTAACAGTAACTTATTAACTCTTTAACAGTAACTTATTAACTCTTTAACAGTAACTTATTAACTCTTTAACAGTAACTTATTAACTCTTTAACAGTAACTTATTAACTCTTTAACAGTAACTTATTAACTCTTTAACCATACCTTATTAACTCTTTAACAATAACTTATTAACTCTTTAACCTTCACTTATCAACTCTTTAACAGTAACTTATTAACTCTTTAACCATAGCTTATTAGCTTTATAACCGTAACTTATTAACTCTTTCACCATAGCTTATTAGCTCTTTAACCGTACCTTATTAACTCTTTAACAGTAACTTATTAACTCTTTCACCATAGCTTATTAGCTCTTTAACCGTAACTTATTAACTCTTTCACAATAACTTATTAACTCTTTAACCGTACCTTATTAACTCTTTAACAGTAACTTACTAACTCTTTAACCATAACTTATTAACTCTTTAACCGTAACTTATTAACTCTTTAACCGTAACTTATTAACTCTTTAACCATACCTTATTAACTCTTTAACAGTAACTTATTAACTCTTTAACCATACCTTATTAACTCTTTAACAGTAACTTATTAACTCTTTAACCGTACCTTATTAACTCTTTAACAGTAACTTACTAACTCTTTAACCATAACTTATTAACTCTTTAACCGTAACTTATTAACTCTTTAACCGTAACTTATTAACTCTTTAACCATACCTTATTAACTCTTTAACAGTAACTTATTAACTCTTTCACCATAGCTTATTAACTCTTTAACCGTAACTTATTAACTCTTTAACCGTAACTTATTAACCCCAACTTATCAACTCTTTAACCTTAATTATTAACTCTTTTAACCGCAACTTATCAACTCTGTTACGAAAGGGATAAAGTGCAGACCGGACACCATGCCTTTGAATCAGATTGATCATGTCAGATTTGCCAGGAAAATGGTTCTACCAGCATACTTTAATGACCACTTATTCACATGATTGAGAATATTATTCACCTGTAAGTTTGAAGAAAATGAATTTTAAGTCCCTTTCACTCAAATCACGGTTCCCGGTACAGGCGAGAAACTTGTAATTCAGCATGCACTTCACTTGGTGCCATGGTAACTCAGCTGGAAAGGCATATGGTTTTGCATACTGAAAAATAATCATTATTACAAACCTGTATATATTAGCCAATGAAATGGCTGCATTACCACCACGTGACCATCCAATAAAAAGAGTTATTGGACTTTAAAGTGTTATTGGACTCTCGACGATATTTGTTACACCATAATAATTTCACGTCACCGTGGTTTATGACATCATTTGTATCGGAATTGCTACATCACGCAAACATTACATCATAATAGTATTACTCAATGCAGTATTACATAAATGAATCGCTAACTCGCATCATTCGTGCTGTATATTAGGTAAATAGTAAATTCAACGAGCATGTTGCTTTGAATCGTTTATTTTCAAATTATTTCACTATAGGTGTATAATACCTAATGCCGAAGGTATAATTGTATAAGTGTACAAGAGGCCCCACCTGGACCATAGGCATCTCAACTAGAATGGTCATTAACAATAAGTACAACTCCAATGAGTTGAGCAGACTTGTAACAAGAAAACAGAGGCCATGTTTCTTTATGTATCAACCTCTCTTGAACAAACTTTAATGGCCCTTAGTCATCACTAGCATATCTCCAAAATTTCGGCCCAATCCATTCAGTGGCTCTGGAGACGAAGTTGCTTTCATGAAAACCAGGCCATCCAAGATGTCCGCCCCACCATTTGGCAAATCAAGTTCCCTTGAACAAACTTGGTTCAGCTTGTGCTCTAAATGATATTTTATGACTTTTGAATCAATCGCTCATTTTTGGCGAAGATTTTTAAAGACATTTCTAAAAATCTGCCAAATCCTAGATGGCCACCAGACAAATTGGCTGATTTGCTTCGTTTGAACAAACCTGAATCTCTACACCCTAAGGATGCTTCCTGCCAAATATAATTGAAATTGCCCCAGCAGTTCTCGAGACGCAGACATTTAAAATTTCCCATTGCTTTAGTATGGGAGCTTTTGGCGGGAAAATGATCGAAGATGGCCACCAAAACCGTTTATCCGACAGTTTTGAAAATTGCAAATTTGTGATCAGAATACCCAAAAACATATATAAAATCAATTTCAGCCTCAAAATCCATCACAAAAATTCAATATGGCTGCCAAACATGCTGTACTTTGATTGTCTCACTGTGGCCATGTTTTTTGATGGATCACCTTCCCTTGAACAAACTTTAATGGCCCTAATCATATGTGCCAAAATTAGCCCCAATCCCTTCAGCTGTTCTGGAGAAGTCGTTTTCGCTAAAACTAGGTCAACCAAAATGGCCGCCAAACCATTTGACCAATTAAGTTCCCTAGAACAAACTTGATTCAGCTTTTGCCCTAGATCATATTTCATGGGGTTTGTTTCAATCCACCAAGCGATTTCGGAGATTTTTAGACATTTCCTAAAATTGGCCAAAATCCAAGATCGCCACTAGCCAAATTGGCCGATCGGCTTCGTTTGAACAAACTTGGATCACTATGCCCTAAGAATACTTCCTGCCAAATATAATTGAAATCATCCCAGAAGTCGTTTAAAGAAAAAAGTTGACGGACGGATGGCTGGACAGACGACGGAAGGTCACTATGACATAAGCATTCTGGCCAGGTGAGCTAATAATACCTATGTCCAATACTGATTTTTAAACATAAAAATTAATGAATCTATATTTTGAATTGAAGTTCTGGAACATACAACCTTTCCGTCAAAATCGCTCAGAATGGTAAGAAGAAGCATTTTGACAATGCATGGTACATTTTTCATAAAATCTAAGATTTTCACCCAAAAAATTGAGGAATCAAAATTCTGAATTTCTATCGCCTACGACTATAGGGTCCTTTCAGCCAAATTTGGTTGAAATCGCTTGAATGGTAAGGAGAAGCAATTTGACAATTTTCAGTACATTTTCCATATTAATCTAAGATTTCCCCCCAAAAAGTCATGAATCAAAATTCTGAATGGATGTACTGGGTCTGGAGACCATAGGGGCCTTCCAGCCGAATTTGGTTGAAATCAGCCATGTGGTTAATGAGTAGTGGTTTATAGCAAAAGCTGATGGATGGACGGGCCAGTTGACCTAAAAAAGGCTCTGTTGAATATTTTTAACATTAGTTGGATTGGACAACACTGCTACCTTAGACAACAAGGCCATCCTACGTGTTCATTCCAATTATGTTCAAAATATTTAATAGTATGTTTTATTTTGTTTTGGAAACAGATTAACACTATAACCATGAAGTCAGCCAAAAATGCCCTTACGAAAATGTGTTTCTGGTAATAGACTGACAACAGACTGGCAAGATATGACAACAGACAGACAATAAAAAATTAACACTGCCAATAGACTGACTATAAGCTGGCATTAATTAAAGAAGAACTGACAATACACTGGCAATAATGCCAGTTTATTGTCAGACCTGGTAATAGTCTGACAATAATCTGACGGACAACAATCTGATAATAGACTGCCAATTTTGTTGGAGATCTGGCAATATGACAACAAAGATCTTGTTTTAACTATAGCTGACAATAAGCTGGCATGAAAAATCTTAACTGGCAATAGACTGGCAAGAAAGGACTTGGGAAACTTTATCAACAATATGACTGACAACAGAGTACTAGCAATAAAGAACATAGCAAAATACATCTGCCCATAGACTGCCAACAAAGGACGTAACAATTTTCCGATCAGAGAGCATGTCTCACAATAGGCTGGGAAGATGTGAAATAAAAATAATATTTGAGTTAGATATTTTTACCTATGACTAGAAATATAACTTACAACTTTATAACAATGATTTTAAAGCTTGATCTGTCTCATTCTTTTGGCAATACCATATTAGATTTGTGCTCCTGTATTTGCTTTCACACACATACCATAATTGTGTAATTAGCTTTTTGGCAGTATTTGTATTATTCGATACTCTGATATAGACGTGCTCCTCTAAGCTAAAATAAGAAATTATCTCCCTTCTTCCTTTTATGAAGATTCAACTGGAGCTCTCCTAGCTCTGCATAAAATGTAGAAAATACATTTATAATCATGTCATGTAACTCAAGAACAGCACACTCATTATCAGTATGGTATGTAGACGTATAAATTGTAATGATAATACTGATAATTTATGGTGTTGGTGTTGTGATACCTGTTTTCGTTATGTGTTAAACTGTGTAATTGAAGTGACCCAGCTATTTGAATATTTAGTTAAATGTTTGTTTATACTGTAGCGCCCAATACATTATGTACTGAATAATAAAATGATGCTTTTTCTTAATAGTTTTAAAGCATTTCAGGTGCCATCTCCATGTCATGATACCTTCTTTGTCCTACAGTAATATTCATGAGCATTCCCACCATTTTGCTATCAGTATCTTGTTAGTGTATTACCATGTGATTAAAGATAAAAGAAACAGATTAACACACAACAGGAACTGGATTGTTTAAGGAAAAAATATTTGAAGCGCAGTAAGTGATTGTTTTGTTACAATGTTCGTTCACAAACCCCTCGATCTCACTGTGACTTATTACAAATGAAAGACTTTTTTAAAGCCAATTTGTGTAAAATTTAGGTATGTGGCCTATACATGCTAGCAGACCATCCTCAGGGAATGGATGAATCCAGTTTTAGCATATTGCCCTGCCAATTCCTAGCTAAGTTCCACCCACGCTTTGACCGTGTTGGGATCGATCGATGCCTGAACTCTGTGCCTATCAATTTCCAGAAAACTTATATACAGGTAAGCTGTTGAACATTTTGAAACTAATTTGACTGGGTGCTGCTGCTGCCTATGGCAGCGACAGTGCCTGCCCAGTACAAATTAGTTCCCACGGCATATTTATTAAATAGTAAAGACATACAATTTGTACAACAATGCTTAGTCTGTCATCAATTAAGCATTCTTGACGGACTTATCTACATTATTCATGATATCATTGATTGTGACATTATCCTACACGCCACATAGTTGATGATGATGTCATAGAATTGTTACATAAACTAGAAAGATTCATTAAGTTACGTTCCTTGCTTCAACTTACCACATCGTTGTTGTAACACTGCCAGATGAGCGAGGCCCAGCCATCACTTTCCTGGCACACATTAGTTGTGATCACTATCGGCAATGATACAGTCTGTCAAAATACACAAAAAAGACAGCAATATAATAAACCGGTGTTCAGATTAAAAATTTTCAAGCTGTTAGACAATACCAATTAATTTTTTTTGTTTTACAAATCCTACTAACTTAATTTTTACATATCTAGAACAAAAATAATGCTGAAATTTTTAAGGCATTATTTTCAACATTCCTTTTATCTAACAATTTTTGGCAGCCAAATCCTTATCTTTTTGTTCTCTGTAGCTTTGTTAATGGTTAAGACGGTCGAAATGGCGTTGCAATAGTCATGAGAAAACATCATTTGCAGGCGAAGAGAGTATTTTTGACAATTTGCCACTGGAACGCTTAACGAGCTAGCCATCCATGGTAAATTAAAAACAAGAGGCTCACCTGCACCATTAGCATTTGAAACAATTGCATTTAAATATACACGATTCTTTACATTAAACAAGATGGCCACTGGAAAAATTGACCAACCAAAATTCTGAATGGAAGTTATGGAGCCTATCACCATAGAATACATCTAACCAAATTTGGTTGAAATATGTCAAGCAGCTATGGAGGAGTAGCATTTTGAGCATTTCCAGTAAATTTTTCACAAAATCTAAGATTTTCACCCAAAAGGTTGATGAATCAAATTTCGAATGAAACTTCTGGAGCCCATCATCACAGGATCCTTTCAGTCAAATTTGGTTGAAATTGCTCAGAATGGTAAGAAGAAACAATTTGACAATTTCCGGTAGATTTTTCATAAAATCTCAGATTTTCACCAAAAAAATTGATCAATCAAAATTCTGAATAGAAGTTCTAGAACTTACCACCATAGAACCTATCTAGCCAAATATGGCTGAAATATGTCAAGCAGCTAAGGAGTAGCATTTTGACCATTTCCAGTAGATTTTTAATAAAATCTAAGATTTTCACCCAAACAATTGATCAATAAAAATTCTGAATAGAAGTTCTAGAGCTTACCACCATTGAATCCATCTAGCCAAATTTGGTAGAAATATGTCAAGCAGCTAAGGAGTAGCATTTTGACCATTTCCGGTAGATTTTTCATAAAATCTAAGATTTTCACCCAAAACATTGATCAATCAAAATTCTGAAAAAATTATCTGGAGGGTACCACCATTGGATCCTTTCAGCCAAATTTGGTTGGACGACGGACGGATGACGGACGACTGCCATGGCATAAGTTCACCTGGCCTTTCAGGTCAGGTGAGATAAAAATAGCCTTCCCTTGGCCTGCAAATGGATCGCACTCACTAAGAAAATGTCGTAGATTTTCTTGATCAATCTCGACAATTAACACAATGAAAGGATTAATACTTAAAACTTAATAGCTTAATACTGCTTGAAATTGAGCATGATTTAAATTTTTCCCCATTTCCAATCGTGTGTTTTGGGTGGTTAGTTTCCTACTACAAAACATTAAACTGGTTTGGCCTTATGCTACAATTAATTAGACATACCAGAAGGATTGCGGTCTATGTGTCGAGCACATCTGTTTTTCCCGCATTTTCAATTCAATTCAATTTATTGCTCCCTGACTTTAGACAAAGTATGTGGGAAACAAATTTACATTCATATAGATATACACCTGTGCAAAAGTTAAGCACCAGCAAAAACAATAGAACGTAGAAACATGATGGTACAACTAGGCTGCCATACTTTTTGTCCCCGCGTTAGCTGACATAATTCCAAGTACGAAATGCACATGCATGCATGACTTCACGCCGCTTGATGTCCGTGCGTGGCGGGAAACAGCACACGTGTTCAGTTATGTAAAAGTCCAGTTTGAGGTGTAGAACATTACATACAGATTTAGGCGACAAGATTAGGAATTTTTTGTTCGTGACCGTGGTTTATTTGTACAGAGAGAATTAGCTCTTGATTGTGAACCGCTATGGCAAGACGAAGGTTAAGTGATCGTGTGAAATGGCAAATCATAGGCATGCATACCACTGGTATGTCATGCAGAGAGATTGGCAGACAGCTGAACATTAACCATACTGTAATCAGTCGTTTGATTGCAAAACATGGGCAAACTAACGAGGTGAAGGACAGGCCTAGATCTGGAAGACCGAAGAAGACTACTGCCCGTGATGATCGAGCCCTAGTACACCTTGTTAGGAGATCTCCATTCACCAACAGCAGAGTGCTCAGCCAGCAATGGGAAACCCGCAATAGAGTGTCAATGTCTACCGTCAAAAGGAGACTGTATGCTGCTGGCATGAAAGCTAGGAGACCTGTCAGACGTCCTCTCCTCACTGCACACCACAAAGAGGAGCGTCTGAGGTGGTGCAACGAAAGAAGACACTGGAACATGAGATCCTGGAGACGGGTACACTGGTCCGATGAAAGTCGGTACCTGCTTCATGCCACAGATGGTCGAACTCGTGTATGGTGGTCCAGACGCACGGCGTACGACCAACGTAACATCATGGAAGAAGTTCCATTTGGTGGAGGTTCCGTTATGATATGGGGGGTGCATCTCATTTGATTGTAAGCTGGATCTGTTGACTGTACCTGGAACACTAAATGGACAAAGATATCAAGATTCCATACTGGATAGAGTTGTGGTCCCTCATTTTGTAAATCATGCACCTGGAACCCACCCTATATTCATGGATGACAACGCCCGACCACATCGTGCTAGAGCTGTGCATGAATACCTCCGCCAGAATGCCATCGAAACCCTACCATGGCCAGCAAGGAGCCCTGCCATGAACCCTATTGAGCATATCTGGGACATTCTGGGAAACATGGTGAGAAGGAGGGATCCTCCTGTGCAGAACCTACAGGAATTAACAGACGCACTCCATCTTGAATGGCAACGAATACCACAATGGCGTATCAGTCGGTTGGTGACCAGCATGAGACGTCGTGTCCAGGCCGTCATCCAGGCACAAGGTGGATATACCCGGTATTAATAATGACAGTCTCAAACTCGTGCACAGATGTTAAACTTCGTTTTCAGACACCATTAATGACAATCTAGCCATGTGTGTCAACTGTAGGGCAATAGTTGTCAGTTGTGTCAACGTAACCATATTCAGACCTCGTTTTCAAGTTCAAACAAAAACATACAGTGTTTCCCCACCATCATAATCAGCATTCCTCTAGTTGCATTATTACCTCTTGCACTAAGATGGATGGGTACATAAATGTTTATGCCATTGCTTTCTTCATAGCACATGAATATACCCTCGCATGTGCGTAAAAATAGGGTGGTGCTTAACTTTTGCACAGGTGTATATATACTCACACATATATCACAAATGATATGTGACGTTGTCATGAAATAAGGATTGTTATGGCATGGTCATGTATGGTAGAGTATGGTATACTATCAAATAGGTCATGGTATGCTATATGATATAGGGACGGATATTTTACTGAGTCCTGGATGAACTAAGGCAGCAACGGTTTCCAGTCAAATTAATTTCAAAATATTCAACAGAATAAGTTTTATATTGTAAAGAATATTTTTTCAAGGATTTGTTGGTGAACGGGTTAAGACCAAATGGCATATGTTTTTGCACATAAATCTGATTCATAGGGTCTGGTGATATCATCGGACAATCGATTTTTGAGGGTGTCAGTAAATCTTCATCAATTTCATATAGAGTAGGACATTTATCAACAAAAGTAATTAGAAAATATTTATTGAAATCATAAGATTGGCATCAGGTGTGGGTCGGTCATTCAGTTCTGCCAGAGGAGTGAAGAACTGATTGAAATCACCATTGCATTACAAAAAAAAAAATCTTCAGATACTTTACCGCTGGTAAATAGCCAATACCGCTGGTAAATATCTAATACCGGGTTTACAGAGATTCTGAGTACGCTGTCATGTGTTCTCGATGATGATGGAATGTCATAACTTCTACAGTAACTGTAGTTAAACCCTTTAACACTCGGATTTGTTCAAGAAAGTTTATATTTTTTAATAGAAAATGTCCATTTACAGACCAAGAGAAGACTATTCCGGTGTTAAATTGTCAAAACTAGGGCCATTCATATGAATTCAACACAGCCAAAAACGTGACCCTCCCTGATTTTGGATACTTGTTTATATAACTGAGAGAATGACCTACACAAAATTTCCGGTCTCTCATGACCGGTGTACGAGATATAGATTAACAAAGTTTGGCCAAAATCACGCTTGAGCACCAAAATTTTGATGATAATAAATAGTAAATTGACCATAACTTCCTTATTTATTATCATACAGAGCTGATCAAAATGTTGTTTTAAAGGTATTTGGAAACCCTATCCAACAGTATCATTCCTTTCTTTCTATCAGATAATACAAAAATATTGATTTTTATCTGACCTTGGGTGACCTTTGACCTTACCTACACCCGGAGTACCTCGTTGGACCAAGGAAATCTTGATGTCATTTGATAGTCATCTATCCTTTAGGTATGTTAAAAAAATTAGAGTGGGAAATGCAGGGGTTTTGTTTAGTCAATGACATATACGGTCAGTAGAATTATTTCTCCCACCCATAAACATTGACCAAAAAATTGAAAATGGATGCCTGCACTTCAATGGATGATGAATTAGTAGACCAGCCCAATAACACATTTTGAAGAGATGATTCATAAGCTCAAGAACAAATTTCAGACAACAGAACAGAAAAGTGTGCAAGTCCAAATATTAACTATATTGCCGCAGAGCTGGATGGAGCACTCGGCAAATTGAGCAAGAATTTGGTGACACAAATTAAATTATATGGCCAGAGCTGTCAAGAAATTAGTGACTGAGAAGGGAATTCTTTCAACTCCAAACCCAAAGCCAGGGAAGACACTTCCCAATCAAACTATCAATGTGGTTAAAGAATTATGTGAAAGTGATGATATAAGTCGTCAAATGCCCGGGAAAAAAGACTGTGTATCAATTAGAACTGATGGTCAGAAAGTGAGTGTGCAAAAGAAACTTATTCTGTGCACCTCAGGGAACCCTACATAATTACGTTTTAAAGATGAACAACCAAACCTAAAGATTGGATTTTCTAAATTCGCTTCATGGAGACCAAAGAGTATTGTATTGCCTGGTGCAATACATCAAAATGTAAAACTTATGCTTGAATGAGCAAAGATTTCCAGTGTTCCTGAATTTAGAGTTCTTGTTACAGATGACTATAATGGGACTGTAACATATAAACACCTATTGGCCCGTCTAGCATGTAACCCAGCACAGCCCAACTGTTACATCGGAGAATGTGCTTTGTGTGGTAATGAAATTTCTGATTGCCTCAAAGATATATACACCTGTGCAAAAGTTAAGCACCACCCTATTTTTACGCACATGCGAGGGTATATTCATGTGCTATGAAGAAAGCAATAGCATAAACATTTATGTACCCATCCAGCTTAGTGCAAGAGGTAATAATGCAACTAGAGGAATGCTGATTATGATGGTGGGGAAACACTGTATGTTTTTGTTTGAACTTGAAAACGAGGCCTGAATATGGTTACGTTGACACAACTGACAACTATTGCCCTACAGTTGACACACGTGGCTAGATTGTCATTAATGGTGTCTGAAAACGAAGTTTAACATCTGTGCACGAGTTTGAGACTGTCATTATTAATACCGGGTATATCCACCTTGTGCCTGGATGACGGCCTGGACACGACGTCTCATGCTGGTCACCAACCGACTAATACGCCATTGTGGTATTCGTTGCCATTCAAGATGGAGTGCGTCTGTTAATTCCTGTAGGTTCTGCACAGGAGGATCCCTCCTTCTCACCATGTTTCCCAGAATGTCCCAGATATGCTCAATAGGGTTCATGTCAGGGCTCCTTGCTGGCCATGGTAGGGTTTCGATGGCATTCTGGCGGAGGTATTCATGCACAGCTCTAGCACGATGTGGTCGGGCGTTGTCATCCATGAATATAGGGTGGGTTCCAGGTGCATGATTTACAAAATGAGGGACCACAACTCTATCCAGTATGGAATCTTGATATCTTTGTCCATTTAGTGTTCCAGGTACAGTCAACAGATCCAGCTTACAATCAAATGAGATGCACCCCCATATCATAACGGAACCTCCACCAAATGGAACTTTTTCCATGATGTTACGTTGGTCGTACGCCGTGCGTCTGGACCTCCATACACGAGTTCTACCATCTGTGGCATGAAGCAGGAACCGACTTTCATCGGACCAGTGTACCCGTCTCCAGGATCTCATGTTCCAGTGTCTTCTTTCGTTGCACCACCTGAGACGCTCCTCTTTGTGTTGTGCAATGAGGAGAGGACGTCTGACAGGTCTCCTAGCTTTCATGCCAGCAGCATACAGTCTCCTTTTGAGGGTAGACATTGACACTCTATTGCGCGTTTCCCATTGCTGGCTGAGCACTCTGCTGTTGGTGAATGGAGATCTCCTAACAAGGCGTACTAGGGCTCGATCATCACGGGCAGTAGTCTTCTTCGGTCTTCCAGATCTAGGCCTGTCCTTCACCTCGTTAGTTTGCCCACGTTTTGCAATCAAACGACTGATTACAGTATGGTTAATGTTCAGCTGTCTGCCAATCTCTCTGCATGACATACCAGTGGTATGCATGCCTATGATTTGCCATTTCACACGATCACTTAACCTTCGTCTTGCCATAGCGGTTCACAATCAAGAGCTAATTCTCTCTGTACAAATAAACCACGGTCATGAACACAAAATTCCTAATCTTGTCGCCTAAATCTGTATGTAATGTTCTACATCTCAAACTGGACTTTTACATAACTGAACACGTGTGCTGTTTCCCGCCACGCACGGACATCAAGCGGCGTGAAGTCATGCATGCATGTGCATTTCGTACTTGGAATTATGTCAGCTAACGCGGGGACAAAAAGTATGGCAGCCTAGTTGTACCATCATGTTTCTACGTTCTATTGTTTTTGCTGCTGCTTAACTTTTGCACAGGTGTATATTTGCGAAGTTATCAATTGATGAAGTGACATATAACTCATGGGTTACCGTGGGGAAAACAAAATTGTAAACACTTGTGAAAACAGCTGATGACTTTATTGTTGTTCTCGTGAAAAAGCTATGTATTCTTCTACGACATGATTTCATTTCAAAAGAACACTCCGCATATATAAAGGGGATAAAGGAAGGAAACATGGATGGTGAAGTCCTGATTATTGGAGATTTTGCAGAAAATTATACATTCGTCCTTCAAGATGCTGAACAAGGGTTTAACTGGACAAACACTCGAGCTACCATTCATCCATTTGTTGTTTATCATTGTTTTCCAATCGTAGACAATTTATCAACAGATCTAAAACACATCAGTTATGTGATAATATCTGACTGTTTCAAACACGATACAGTTGCTGTTCATTGCTTTCAAAGGCAACTTTTGAATTTTTGGAAATCTAAGAACTTACCAGTTAAGAACGTGTTGGTGCAGCACCTCAATATAACAACAGGAAAAATTCCTTCAACCTTGCTTACCACGACGATGACATTGGTATGCTAGCAGTGGGATTTTTTTGGAAATTCACATGGAAAAGGACCTTGTGATGGAGTCGGTGGTACAGTCGAGCGACTTGCAGCCAGGACTAGTTTACAGAGACTATATGAGGATCAAATCCAGACACCAAAACAGCTTTATGAATGGGCAAAAGATAATATTCCTGCAGTTGAATTTGTATACATCAGCAATGAAGAAGTCAAAGAAGAGCGTGTAACTCTACAGGATCGGTTTGATTGTGCAGTAGTGATTTCAGGTATCTAAAAACTGGATGCATTCGCTGCAATTCCCGCGAATGCATGCCCGGATCACGATTTAGTCTCATAGTTAAAGACTTTTCAAGCTCATCTGTATCAGGAACAAAGGTGCAGGTCAGTGACACAGCTAGTAAAGAGCCTCTTCTATGGGAGGAGCTCACTGGTTATGTAACATGTGAATATGATGGAAAATGGTGGCTAGTCTATGTTCTTAATAAGTCCATAAACACACATGAGGTGAGATTTAGATTTTAGCATCCTTCTGGACCTTCTGTTTCATTTTCCTATCCAAGAAAGGATGATGAACTTCTAGTGCCTCACAATGCTGTTCTGACTAAGGCAAATCCTACAACAGCTCCCCAACTCAACGATAATGAAAGTAATGCTGCATCCAAGTTATTAAATGATAAGAATCGGTGAAGATTAAGGTATACATTGTACTCTGAGTAATAGATATATTCATGTGTGAATGATTGACTGCTTACTTTTGTAGAAATCATGATACCATATATCATTTCCATCAGTCATTAAAAATATCATTATCTTATGACCCACCTGCTCATAATTCTGACTTGTACCCAACTAAAACTGATACATATGTCTCCATTAGACATTGTTAGAAGACTAGTTTCCAAATCTATCAGATACATGTATATATATATATATATTAATGTCTTAGATGAGACAAGGATAAGAAATGTACATCTATAGCGATGAAGTTGCATACGTCATTGACTAAACATACTATCTCCAAGACCCTGCATTGCCCACTCCAATTTTTTAAACATACCTAAAAGATAGATGACTCTATCAAGTGACATCAAGATTTCCTTTGTCCGACGAGGTACTGCAGGTTTAGCTAAGGTCAAAGGTCACCCAAGGCCAGATAAAATCAATATTTTTGTATTATCTGTTAGAAAGAAAGGAACGCTACCATTGGATAGGGGTTCCAAATACCTTTAAACCAAACCATTGATCAGCTCTGTATGATAATAAGTAAGAAAGTTATGGACGATTTAGTATTTAGTATCATCAAAATCTTGGCGGTCAATCATGATTTTGGTCAAACTTTGCCGACTTATATCTCGACTAAAATAGACCCATTTTGTACAGAAAAAATGTGCACAGCTCCGTTTCTCCTAAGTACTCACAAGTGTGTGAAATTTGAGCAAAATCAGAGATGGTCAAGGAAAAAAGTACATTTTAGTGTGTTGATTTGACATGGAATGGGGCCAATAGTGTTCTCACTGACTAATGCAGAAACCATTTTTGGCTGAACTCATTTAAGCCAAAAACAGCTTTTGCAGTGGTCTTGGAAAATGTCCATTTGCAGAACAACTTTAAAAAAAATTTACCACTAGAATGATTCACTCGATAACCTAGCCAGTCATTCCAGTGGTAAATTAAAAAAAATAAATGTTGGTCTGTTGGACATTTTCAATGAGAAAATTGAAATTTTTCTTGAACAATTCAAGGGTTAAAATGACATAAATGTTACTGATCACCAATAATGTCATAAACAGGTCTGATACAAGCGTAGGACCTAATTTATAGTTGTAAATTAAATTCAGTTCGAAGTTCATCTTTCGTGATAAACGGGCAGCAGTGAAATTTAGCAAATTAAAAACAAGAGGTCCATTAGGGCCTTGATGCTCCGCAGCATGACACCTAAAGCTTTTGCACCTAGCTACATGCATATGTATTTAAGTCTAAAGTGATTTCACCATATTTGTTCTAAATAATACAAATGTACTGGGTGTTTTATCTGGTTTTAACCCTTCAATGGTTAAATTTGGTCAAGAAAAACTTTAATATCCGCCTATTAAATGTCCATTTACAGGCCAAGAGAATACCATTTTGGAAAATTTATCACTGGAATGACTGGCTCGGTTATCGAGCCAGTCATTTAAGTGGTAAATCTTCAAAAATTGTATTCTCTTGGCCTGTAAATGGACATTCCAGTAGACCATAACAGAGGCTGGTATGACCATTAAATGGTTTGTACGGAAAATAGAACTTATTGATACACTGCCAGTGTTCATTCTAGGATCTTGAATAGTTGGGCCCAAGGACCCTACCCAGCCAAAAGGTTTGGACATTAGAATAATGAGGGGCAGAGGCTCTGAATGAACCCACAACTTAGCAGAAATAGAGGACTGTTAGAGAAAGATATATATTCACATTTGATGCTTTTATTACAAGTCAGACCAATCTGATTAACACTCATCATTTACAACTTAGTATCTCAATTTCAAATCATCCATTACGGCAGCAACAGCTCCCATTCAAGTCAGTTTCAAAATATTCAACAAAATTTTCCTACAATGCCAAAAGTTTGTCATAGCTGATATAAGTTTGAAAGAGTTGCATTATTTTACAGTTGAATATCCATAAAAATATAGGGACATTTGACCCCTAATGGAAAAAAATGTGGGTCATTTCAAAATACCAGGGAACTATGACTCCATGGCCCCTTCTAGAATGAACACTGTACTGCATTACAGAGGATACCACTGTGGTATAAATAATTTTTCTGTAATATAATGTGAACTATGAAAGACGGCATACATCATGCATTCAGCCCAAGATGCACCTACATCACAAGTTTGGTGACAATCTAGGTGATGATTTATGTGATGTTCACTGGACTGTGACAAATAGATCAGTGACATACCTTTGTTACATGACACACGTTTAGCCCAATATACATCCATCCATAAACCAAGGGCCTGTTTTCGCGACTGACGGAGTCAGTGAACCACTGACGCAGTCCGTGGTTCATCCATTCTGGAAATTGAAGTTTTACTGACTTGGTTCGTCGAATCAGTGAGAGTTTTGATCTTGGTTCGTTGTTACCAATGGTTACTGGTTTGTAAATTTTAAAATGGCGGCGCCAAGATAAATTTTACAACTTATTTGAATGATGAAATCTCCAAATATGTGTAGTGATTTTCATAGACTAAAACTAGTCTAAATCGAAATACGATCAAATTAATTGCTAAGGTTAATGCAATGTAGAATGCTTTTGGGCTCAGAACATTACTTCAAAATTACAATCGGAAAACATTGTCAATTTGCATAAATGCCGTTTTGGCGCTTCTGGTTCGTGATCAGTGGTTCCTGGTTCGTGGTTTAAACCAAATCATCAAATTCACGAAAGCAGGCCCCTGGTTTGGTCACGGTATAGGAAAACCTCATGAAACTACAGCAGAGACAACAATCTTCTTTGATGTTGAGTGGACCATGAAAACTACTTCAAACTGACCAACTTTTGCGACGTGATACTTTTACGCCTACCATGCATTCAGACACCAACAGTGTTTGTCATGGCATCTAAATTTTGGATGTCTCACGGACCTCCTATACTGTAATCTGTGGGTTGCAAGCTGAAATCTGGGGGTCCCATGCTAGATTTTGTGACTATTTTTTTTGGAAAACTTACAAAGCTAATTAATATTTAACAATCATACACCATTTTCAGGGGTCACATGGGACCCTCTGTCACTACTTTTGGAAGTTCCAAGTTACATTTTGAGGGTATATGAACCCTTATGAGAATCCCTGGACACCATGTTTGATCACTATATGAAAGACCTTTGAAAGAACAGAATATTCTATGATGCTCAGTGAATTGTGAAAAGTTGGTCAGGTTGACATAGTTTTGATACGCACACCTTTAGGCTATGATGCAGCCATACAACAGGTTTGGTTGGTGACTATATGTGACAAAGTCTTGAAAGTATGGTCCAGTCAAGTATTTTCCATGATGTTCAGTGAACCGTGAAAAGTAGGTTACGATGATCAACTTTTGATATATGCCACACCTCCAGCATACCATAAATCCACACACACCACTTGGTTGCCAAATATAAACAAAATAAATCTACATCATTATATAGAATGAATCAAGGCAGATAACTCTGAAATAATGAATACATCAATGACTTATCTCCCTTGAGTTAATATATTATATATAAGTTTGAAACGGTAATAACTTTGGAGTTTGCGCTTCAAAATCAGCTACATTTTCCGAAGACAGATATTAAACGCTAATATCAACATATTGGCCAGGTTTAGTGTTAGTCTGTTGAGAAATAACAAAATGTGCCATCATTGTTTGGTGATGGATCGACGACGGGTCATATCTTGAAGCATCGCTTTGTAATTTGGTAAAATCTACCATTGAAAATGAATATAAGTGTTTGTGTGCCCAAAAACAAAACACAGACAACAGGCCTAATGGACTCTTGTGTATCTGAAAACAAAATAAAGACAAGAGACCTAAGGGACCTGTGTCGCTCACCTGGAGCACTATGCAGTTTTGTCAAAATTGTTGGTGGGTGGTTTAGTAGTCTTTTAAATGAGTTTGTGGACATTTTTGTAAGTCCAATATGGGCGCCAAACACTACATTTTGATTGGTCCTCTATGGCCATGTTTCTGACGTAGCTCCTTTCCTTGAACAAACTTTAATGGTACTCGGTGCCTAATCATATCTTTCAAATTGCGGCCCAATACGTTCAGTGGTTCTGGAGTTGTTTTGGCAAAAAATAGGTTATCCAAGATGGCCACCAAATCATTTGGCCAATCAAGTTCCCTTGAACACTTGATGCAGATCTTGCCCTAGACGATATTTCAAGCATTTTGAATTCATCCCCCCAGCGGTTTCGGAGATTTTGACATTTCTAAAAATCGCCCAAAATCCAAGATGGCCACCAACCAAATTGGCTGATCGGCTTTGTTTGAACAAACATGGACCTCTATGCCCTAAGAATGCTTTCTACCAAATATACTTGAAATCGGTCAAGTGGTTCTCGAGAAGACATTTAAAATGTCCCATTGCTTTAGTATGGTTTTTTCTTGTTTTTTTGGGCAAGAAAAAGATCCAAAATGGCTGCCAAACCATTCATCCGACAGGTTAAAAAATGGCAAATATGAAATTAGAATACCCACAAACATATATAAACCCACTTTCTGCCTCAAAATTCATCAAATAAAAAATCCAATATGGCAGCCAAGTATGCTACATTTTGATTGGTCTACACCGGCCACGTTTGACGGATTACCTTCCCTTGAATAAACTTTAATGGCCCTTAGTCTCTAATCATATCTCCCCAATTTTGGCCTGATCATTCAGTGATTCTAGAGAAGTTGTTTTTGGGAAAACTAGGCCATCCAAGATGGCCGCCAAACCATTTGGTCAACCAAGTCCTCATGAACAAGCTAGCTTGGCTTACCTCTTGCCCTAGATGATGTTTCATCAGTTTTGAATTGATTCCCTCAGCTGTTTCGGGAAAAAAGATTTTAAAGACGTTTCCTAAAATCGGCTGAAATCCAAGACGCCCGCTGGCCAAATTAGACGATGGGTTCATTTGAACAAACATGGATCCCTATTCCCTAAGGACGCTTCCTGCCAAATATAATTGAAATCGGCCTAGCAGTTCCCGAGAAGACATTTTAAATTTGCCATTGCTTTAGTATGGGAGCATTTGGCAGGAAAATAATCCAAGATGGCCACCAAACTGTTTATCCGACTGGTTCGAAAATGGCAAATTTGAGCTCAAAATAGCCAAAAACATATATAAAACCAATTTCGTCCTCAAAATCCATCAAATAAAAAAATCCAATATGGCCACCAAACACATTACATTTTGATTGGCCAATGGCAGCCATGCTTTTTGATGGATCAACTTCCCTTGAACAACCTTTAATGGCGCTTAGTCCCCAATCATATCTCCAAAATTTGGGCCCCGATCCCTTTAGCGGTTCTGGAGAAGTCGTTTTCGGGAAAACTAGGTCATCCAAGATGGCCGCCGAACATTTGGTCAATCAAGTCCTCTTGAACAAACTAAGCTTACCTCCTGCCCTAGATGATATTTCATGAGTTTTGAATTAATTCCCCAAGCTGTATCGGAGAAGATTTTTAAAGACATTTCCTAAAATCGGCCAAATTCCAAGATGGCCGCTTGCCAAATTGGCTGATCGGGTTCATTTTAACACACTTGGATCCCTATGCCGTAAGGGTGTTTCCTGCTAAATATAATTGAAATCGGCATAGTAGTTCCCGAGAAGACATTTTAAATTTCCCATTGCTTTAGTATGGGAGCATTTGGCAGGAAAATAATCCAAGATGGCCACCAAACTGTTTATCCGACTGGTTCAAAAATGGCAAATTTAAGCTCAGAATAGCCAAAAACATATATAAAATCAATTTCGGCCTCAAAATCCATCAAATGAAAAAATCCAATATGGCCACCAAACATGCTACATTTTGATTGGCCCACGGTGGAAAAGGTTTTTCGACAGATAAACTTCCCTTGAACATACCTTAATGGCCCTAGTCCCAATCATATCTGCTAAATTTCAACCCGAACGCTTTAGCGGTTCTGAAGAAGTAATTTTTGCTTAAAATAGGTCAACCAAGATGGCCGCCTAACCATTTGACCAATCAAGTTTCCTTAAACAATTTTGATTCGGCTCTTACCCTAGATCATATTTCATGATGTTTGCATCAATCCCCTAAGCAGTTTCGGAGATTTTTAAAAAATTTGGCCAAAATCTAAGATGGCTATCGGCCAAATTGGCTTCCTTCAAACAAATTAGGATATGTAGGCCCTAAGAATACTTCCTGCCATATATAACTGACATCAGCCCAGTGTTTCTTGAGAAGTCGTTTAAAGAAAAAGTTGATGGACGGATGGACGGATGAATGGAGGCCGGACAGACGACGGACGGTTGCCATGGCATAAGCTCACTTGGCCATTCTGGCCAGGTGAGCTAACAAGAGGCCTAAGAGCCTTTTGCGTACCCGAAAACAAAAAATAAAGACAAGAGGCCTAAGTGCCTTGACTCTCAGTTGCCTAAACCTGAAGTTGCTAAGTTTAACCTTTTGCTGGCTAGATTTGGTCACGAAAATCAAAATATTTGCTTCTTGAATGCTTATTTTTAGGCCCAGACAGAACGATTTTTGAAAATTTACCACCGAAATATCTGGCTCGGTTATCGAGCCAGTCCTTCCAGTGGTAAAAAAAAAAAAAAAAATAGTATTATCTTGGCCTGCAAAATGGACATTCCATAAGTCCATTACAGAGGCCGGTTGTGGCGGGCTTCACTTTGAAAGGGTTAAATGAGCTTAATTTCCAAATGATTTCAATATATCTCAACTGTAAATAGCTCACAATTATATAAAATGTACTGATTCAATGTTTTATTATAGTTGTTTTCAATGCAAAAATTAATCTTTAGACCTATATTCTCCGGAAACTAGGTCAAACTGACATAGTTCTTAGACAGGTGCCAGATTCTGCCTAAACCCAGAAAGTTAGAAGGCAATATTTCAAAATATGATGAAACGTGACATGGAATCATTATCTATTGGCTCTAATACATATAAAATATTACAAGAGCCATAACTCTGATGTTGACAATTCATTAGACATACAATTAATCAGACATACAAGACATCCGACATACAAGACATCCAACATACAAGTCATCAGACATACAAGTCATCTGACATACAGGTCATCATACAGGTCATCATACATACAAGTCATCAGACATACAAGTCATCTGACATACAAGTCATCAGACATACAAGTCATCTGACATACAAGTCATCATACATACAAGTCATCTGACATACACGTCATCATAGATACAAGTCATCAGACATACAACTCATCTGACATACAAATCATCATACATACAAGTCATCTGGCATACAAGACATAGATACAAGTCATCATACATACAAGTCATCCGACATACAAGATATCCGACATACAAGTCATCAGACATACAAGTCATCATACATACCAGTCATCCGACATACAAGACATCCGACATACAAGTCATCACACAAGTCATCTGACTGTAAATAGCTCACAATTATATAAAATCTACTGATTCAATGTTTTATTATAATTGTTTTCAATGCAAAAATGAATCTTTAGACCAATATTCTCCGGAAACTAGGTCAAACTGATATAGTTCTTAGACAGGTGCTAGATTCTGCCTAAACCCAGAAAGTTAGAAGGCAATATTTCAAAATATGATGAAACGTGACATGGAATCATTATCTATTGGCTCTAACACATATAAAATATTACAAGAGCTACAACTCTGATGTTTGACAATTCAGTAGACATACAATTAATCAGACATCCGACATACAAGACATCCGACATACAAGTCATCAGATATACAAGTCATCTGACATACAAGTCATCAGACAACCAAGTCATCTGACATACAGGTCATCATAGATACAAGTCATCAACGATACAAGTCATCATACATACAAGTCATCAGACATACAAGTCATCTGACATACAAGTCATCATATATACAAGTCATCATACATACAAGTCATCAGACATACAAGCCATCAGACATACAAGTCATCTGACATACAAGTCATCAGACATACAAGTCATCATAGATACAAGTCATCAGACATACAACTCATCATACAAGTCATCATACATACAAGTCATCTGACATACAAGTCATCAGATATACAAGTCATCTGACATACAAGTCATCAGACAACCAAGTCATCTGACATACAGGTCATCATAGATACAAGTCATCATACATACAAGTCATCATAGATACAAGTCATCAGACATACAAGTTATCTGACATACAAGTCATCTGACATACAAGTCATCATACATACAAGTCATCTGGCATACAAGACATAGATACAAGTCATCATACATACAAGTCATCCGACATACAAGACATCTGACATACAAGTCATCAGACTTACAAGACATCCAACATACAAGTCATCATAGATACAAGTCATCATAGATACAAGTCATCATAGATACAAGTCATCACACATACAAGTCATCTGTCATACAAGACATCATAGATACAAGTCATCATACATACAAGTCATCAGACTTACAAGATATCCAACATACAAGTCATCATACATACAAGTCATCCGACATACAAGTCATCATACATACACCCCATCATACAAGTCATCAGACATACAACTCATCATACAAGTCATCATACATACAAGTCATCTGATATACAAGTCATCATACATACAAGTCATCATACAAACAAGTCATCTGATATACAAGTCATCAGACATACAAGTCATACATACAAGTCATCATACATACAAGTCATTAGACATACAAGTCATCATACATACAAGTCATCTGATATACAAGTCATCATACATACAAGTCATCATACAAACAAGTCATCTGACATACAAGTCATCTGACATACAAGTCATCAGACATACAAGATATCTGACATACAAGTCATCAGACATACAAGTCATCTGACATACAAGTCATCTGACATACAAGTCATCATATATACAAGTCATCTGACATACAAGTCATCGTACATACAAGTCATCATACAAGTGATCTGACATACAACTCATCATACATACAAGTCATCAGACATACAACTCATCATACATACAACTCAACATACATACAAGTCATCATACATACAAGTCATCTGGCATACAAGACATCATAGAAACAAGTCATCATACATACAAGTCATCTGATATACAAGTCATCATACATACAAGTCATCATACAAACAAGTCATCTGACATACAAGTCATCAGACATACAAGTCATCAGACATACAAGTCATCAGACATAGAAGTCATCTGACATACAAGTCATCATACATACAAGTCATCTGGCATACAAGACATCATAGAAACAAGTCATCATACATACAAGTCATCCGACATACAAGACATCCGACATACAAGACATCCGACATACAAGACATCCGACATACATGTCATCAGACTTACAAGACATCCAACATAAAAGTCATCATACATACAAGTCATCCGACATACAAGACATCCGAAATACAAGTCATCAGACATACAACTCATCTGACATACAAGTTATCATACATACAAGTCATCTGACATACAAGTCATCAGACTTACAAGACATCCAACATACAAGTCATCATACATACAAGTCATCCGACATACAAGACATCCGACATACAAGTCATCAGACATACAAGTCATCATACATACAAGTCATCTGACATGCAACTCATCATACAAGTCATCATAGATACAAGTCATCAGACATACAAGTCATCATACATACAAGTCATCTGGCATACAAGACATAGATACAAGTCATCATACATACAAGTCATCCGACATACAACATACAAGTCATCATAGATACAAGTCATCATAGATACAAGTCATCATACATACAAGTCATCTGACATGCACTCATCATACAAGTCATCATAGATACAAGTCATCATAGATACAACTCATCATACAAGTCATCATAGATACAACTCATCATACAAGTCATCATAGATACAACTCATCATACAAGTCATCATACATACAACTCATCATACAAGTCATCATAGATACAAGTCATCATAGATACAACTCATCATACAAGTCATCCGACATACAAGTCACTATACATACAAGTCATCCGACATACAAGACATCCGACATACATGTCATCAGACTTACAAGACATCCAACATACAAGTCATCATATATACAAGTCATCCGACATACACAAGTCATCATACATACAAGTCATCTGACATGCAACTCATCATACAAGTCACTATACATACAAGTCATCTGACATACAAGTCACTATACATACAAGTCATCTGACATACAACTCATCATACAACTCATCTGACATACAAGTCACTATACATACAAGTCATCATAGATACAAGTAGGGCTGCGCGGTTTGGCTTACAGCCATATCGGTTTCGATATGACTTTTCATATCGGTTTTATGGACAAGAAACAAAAAATTTAAATGATAAAAAATAGCACGAAAACAGAACGTATTTTCACGCCCTGATACTTTCGTAACGTTTTACGCCTTTAAACCTTAATATACCTTATAATATCCATCATCACGGGAGTGAAATTATTAATTAGACCGCCTAATTATTACGCACAGTTAAATAAACATCGTTTATTTTGTCAAAATTAATCATAAATCAGCGAAGACGTAAATCACGTGCTTGTAATTAATTATGATGTAATTATCTCCCTTTCTTCTTTCATTTCCAATTCTGCCCGAGGACGAAATCATGCCTTGAAGAAAATATTAACTGTAATATTGCGAACGCGAATTTGATAAGTTAATATGATATTGTGTATAGATGATAACGTTTTAAAAACGGTTTGAGTAATAATTTTATTTAAAATAATATTCTAATCAGCAAAATGTATTCAGCATTATATTTATTGGCGAGATTTTTATGTATTCGGGCGATTTAGTTTTGGGACGACTGCATTATGTTAATTAGCCGGTGACGTAAATAAAATGGATGCCGTTGTTTAGAAATCTTTCCCTGATACAAATTTCAATGACAAATTCCCGCCTTAGTATTGTGTTTTATATTGCAAATTTATCTGAGACTACCAGAGAAAAGACGAGTGGATATTTATTTAATTAATTCGCTGCTTGATTTCTCTCAGCGTACAGCGAGTTACATGGAGTTACACAATATGCACAATTGGGGCCACATTCAATTATTAGTTGCCCCGAATGTAGCTTAATGGAAAGTATGGCCATTATTATTCATTACGCTTTTCATGCTCGTTAGTATCTTTTATTTTTAACAATGGGGCCCATGTTCAAGAAGATCTTGTTATGTTAGCGATATCGTTACAGCATACTAAAGCAATGAGTGTAACAATATCGCTAGCTAACGATTGCTTCGGGAACATGGGCCCTGATACGAAAAACCGAAAATATGTTCATATTCGGTTTTTCGATATTTGTTTTTTATAATCGGTTATGAAACCGTAGCGCAGGATATCGGTTTTAAATAAGGTATCGGTATATCGCGCAGCCCTAGATACAAGTCATCAGACATACAATTCATCATAGATACAATTCAACAGACATACAAGTCAAGTTAGCAGAATCCATGGTCCATTCAGTCAAACCAATTTAGTAATCTATATAATGACTATTTCAACTCTGAAATACCCAGAATATCATTTTCAAGAAAAGGAAACTGTTGAATATTTTGAAAATTAAGTTGACTGGATCCTGTTACCACTACCGGTGGCAACAACACCTCCCATGCAGTCAAATGGCCGTTTCCAGTTTTAGCTATGCCTCGGCTATCTCTAGAGATCTACGCTCCATCCATGCTTTGCCCATGTTGGGATCGATCGATCCCTGCCTGACTATCAATTTCCAGAAAACTGTACAGGTAAGCTGTTAAATATTTTGAAGCTAATTTGACTGGGTACTGTTGCTGCCCATGGCAACCAAAACCCAGTCAAATTACTTTCAAAAATTCAACAGAATGTTTATTAACCCTTTCATGCCTGAATGTATTTACAAAATGTTCTGTGTGGACTTAAGATTAATCTTAGACTAAATAAATTCGACAAATCCTTGGTGAAATAAATGAAATCACATCTATGGTCACTCCAGACTGTAACGGCCCCCATGCCCCCCCACCCTCAGCTGTGCTGTACTTTACCAATGGTGTATCCGACAACGCCATGTTATTATAGATTAAATCTCAATATGCCCTGTGATGAGTTTTTAGCGATTTTACTGCATCTGGTGGGTGGGCAAGCTGCCAATCTGCTTAAAATAACTTGAGCGCCTATACTAGTACCGTATTTCACCATACAAACATGCATGCATAACACAGACGGCTAGCAGCTAAAGGTAAAGCATTCTTACAGGAAAGATTTTGGTATCTGTCATTGGTAAAGTATGGGCCAGCCTAGTTCGACACAGTCTGGAGTGAGCAGGGCAGCCTGGGCCATCACAAGCAGCAAAGGGTTAAATAATAGTAAAGACATACAATTCGTACAATGCTTAGTCCGTCTTCAATTAAGCTAAGCGCTTGTGATGTACTTATCTACATCATTCATGATGTCATTGATTATGACATCATGCCACACATCACGTAGTTGATTATGATGTCATATGATGTCAAAGCATTCAACAAAATACATACATATATATATATATATATATATATATATATATATATATATGAAAATCCAAAGAAATTGTTTAATTTATGTCAAGATCAAATGAATAGTATTGTTACCGTGAGCACAATTTTAAATGGCATGATTCTGTCCAGCGTTACGGTGAACACGAGACGATACTTTCGCTCACATACTGCGTTATCCGGTGAGGTCTTCTTAGCCGTCTTACGACGAATAAAATTACGCACCTGTGAAATAGAGCAAGCGATATTAACAGTGTAAAGAGCAAAACAGACAGGACGCAGGCGTCAGTGCATCAGATTTCAAACATATGAAATTAATAGTGACAAAACACACTAACATGGGCGGACCGCATGCAGACGTCTTGAATCGCGATTTCAAAAAATTTCCTGGAATTTGTACATATGTATGCACGTACAGCAGCAACAGCAGCGCCAGTTAAATAAAACAGCCTGTATCGCTCACCTGGACCATAGGCATTTAAACTAGAATGGTCATTAACAACAAGAGGCCCAAGGGGCCTATGTCGCTCACCTAGAGCACTATGCATTTTTGTCAAAATTGTTGGTGGGTGGTTTAGTTATCTTTTAAATGACTTTGTGGACATTTTTGCAAGTCCAATATGGCTGCCAAACACGCTACATTTTGATTGGTCCACTGCGGCCATGTTTCTGACGTAGCTCCTTATCTTGAACAAATTTTAATGGCACTCACCAAACCATTAGGCCAATCAAGTTCCCTTAAACAAACTTGGTGCAGCTCTTGCCATAGATGATATTTCATGCGGTTTGAATTAATCCCCCCAGCGGTTTCAGAGATTTTTAAAGACATTTCTAAAAATTTACCAAAATCCAAGATGACCGACAACCAAATTGGCCGATCGGCTTTGTTTGAACAAACATGGACCTCTATGCCCTAAGAATGCTTTCTGCCAAATATACTTGAAATCAACCCCGTAGTTCTCAAGAAATTTTAAATTTCCTATTGCTTTAGTATGGGGGCTTTTGGCGGGAAAACCATCCAAGATGGCTGCCAAACCGCTTATCCGACAGTTTCGAAAATTGCAAATTTGGCCGCCAAACACGCTATACTTTGATTAGCACACGGCGGCCATGTTTTTTGACAGATCAACTTCCCGTAAACAAACTTTAATGGTCCTTAGCCCCTAATCATATCTGCCAAAGTTCGGCCTGATCCCTTCGCCGGTTCTGGAGCAGTCGTTTTCGATAAAATTAGGTCAACCAAGATGGCCACCGAACCATTTGAGCAATCAAGTTCCATTGAACAAACTTGGTTCAGCTCCTGCCCTAGATCATATTTCATGAGTTTGCATCAATCCCCCAAGCGGTTACGGAGATTATTAAAAACGTTTCTAAAAATCGGCCAAAATCCAAGATGGACGCTTAACTTCGTTTAAACAAACTTGAATCCCTATGCCCTAAGGATGCTTTCTGCCAAATATAATTGAAATCGGCCCAGCAGTTCTTGAGAAGTCGTTTAAAAAAAATGCTGACAGACACCGGATGACGGATGGACACAAGACGAACGGTTGCCATGACGTAGTAGTAGTAGTAGTAGTAGTAGTAGCAGTAGTAACGGTTGATTCCTGTTTCTACATGTTTCCTCTTCTGTGTGTTTCAGATAGAGATTGAGGGCGTTTCCTATTATCATATAGCATAAACTAACAGTGGTAGCAGTTTGGACACAGTGTGGGACTATAGTTCTGTTCAAAAACAGAGGCACGTGACCTGTTGTATCCAAACGGAGATGGCAGCCCAGGCGCTAAGGATGCCCCCAGTCTTGGAAGTTGAGGGCAGCTATGTTGAATGGTGCAATGATCTGAAAGTATGGCAAATGTACACAGACCTGGATGAGACGAAACAGGGCCCAGCAGTATATTTGACATTGACGGGACGAGCCCGTGAGTGTGTTCGTGAACTTACACCTGAAGAGATTGGTGCAGTAGATGGAGTGAAGAAAATCACAAATAAATTTGATTTACTATTTATGAAGGATCAGAATACTCGGGCATATTTAGCTTTCAAAGAGTTTTATGACTATCGTCGACCCTCTGGGGTGAGTATCACGATTTCATTGTGAGATTTGAGTATTTATACCACAAAGTGTGGCAGGTTGATATGAGACTTCCAGGTGTTCAGGCATTCTTTCTTCTGAATGCAGTGAATGTTTCGGAGGACAATGAAAAACTTGCACATTCAACTGTGGGAGACCTTACATATGATATAAAGGAAAAAATATGGAAAACATTTGGTGATCCTACAGCATCAGAGAATAGTGGAGGCACTCCATCTGTGAAACATGAACCAGTGTTTGCAGCAGAACACGAACTTGCCTTTCAGGCTAATAGTTATCAAGGGAACTGGCGTGGTCGTGGGTATGATAGAGGTGTACGAGGGACATTTACTACGAATAGGTACAGATCTACTATGAACAGGGACTACAACAATTCCAATTCTTTTGGCAAGGATGGTAAAGTTTTAAAGTGTTTCAATTGTGATTCAACAACGCATTTGTTAAAAAATTGTCCTCATCCTCGGAAGCGGAGTTCTACCAACGAAGTTCACATCACCTTGTTTAATTCGAAGCCAGGTCGAGCTATGTCTGCTCTCATTAAGGAGACTTTAGGCATGGCAGTTTTAGATAGTGCTTGTAATAAAACTGTGACTGGTGAAACATGGCTAGAAATCTTTATGGAAACGTTAAATGAAGGTGATAGAAATTCAGTGGAGACATTGCCATCAGACACTAACTTTCGGTTTGGTGATGGGATTGAAGTGAACTCTACCAGGTTAGTTAAATTTCCAATATGTGTTGGGAAGACTAAAGTTATGATGGAAGCGAATGTTGTCAAGAATGAGATTCCATTGCTTTTGAGTCGATCGTCCATGAAAAGGGCACAGATGGTTCTTGATTTCGATCCGGACACAGCAGAGGTGTTTGGTGATCGGGTAAAACTGCAGTGTACATCTTTGGGACATTATTGTTTACTGCTTACTAATTTGTTGCTTCACTCTAACACCACAAACTCTATTGTGCTACACACTGTTCATATTCAAGCTCTCTCATGTTGTGATAAGATGAAAAAGGCAGTGAAGCTGCATAGGCAGTTCTCGCATGCATCCAAAGAAAAACTATGTAAGCTAGTGAAAGCGAGTAAGAACTTTGATGATGAAGAATTTTTGGACATTGGAATGCTGTGACTCTTGTGAAATTTGTGAAAAATTCAAACATCAGCCATTGCGGCCAGTTGTTGGTCTACCTCTGGCTGATAACTTTAACCAAGTTGTATGTATGGACCTAAAGGAATACATTCACAATGAATCATGGATTCTTCATTTGATTGACTCGGCTACAAGATACTCGGCAGCATGTCTCATAACAACAAAGCATCACGATGAGATTTTATGCAAGGTGTATCGTATTTGGATAGCATATTTTGGATCTCCCAGAAAGTTTCTCACGGATAATGGTGGCGAGTTCACAAATGAAAACTTTTGTGAGATGAATAAAAAATTGAATGTTGAGACCAATACAACAGCAGCTGAATCTCCATTTAGTAATGGGATTGTTGAACGACATAATCTAATTCTTGCAGAGACAATGAACAAAACGTTACTAGATGTAAAGTGTGAGCCTGATGTTGCATTGGTCTGGGCAGTTAGTGCAAAAAACTTTCT
Source organism: Chaetoderma sp. LZ-2023a (assembly GCA_034401795.1). Taxonomy (NCBI): domain Eukaryota; kingdom Metazoa; phylum Mollusca; class Caudofoveata; order Chaetodermatida; family Chaetodermatidae; genus Chaetoderma; species Chaetoderma sp. LZ-2023a. The sequence continues at coordinate 53,181,565 of CM067362.1, forward strand.
TCAGAATCATGGTGGATACAGCCCCAATCAGTTGATTTTTGGACATAACATCAACGCACCATCAGTTTTAATAGACCGTATTCCAGCATTGGAGCCCACAACTTCCAATGATATAATACGTAAGAATATGGAGGCATTACATAAGGCAAGAGAGAAGTTTATACAGGCAGAGTCAAGTGAAAGAATACAGAGGGCGTTACAGCACAATGTGAGAACATATGCTGATGAACATTATTCGAATGGCTATAGAGTTTATTATCGGAGGAAGAAATTCAAAGGATGGAAAGGGCCAGGTGTTGTGCTTGGACAAGATGGACAATTTGTTCTGGTAAGACATGGAGGGGCCTACTACAGAATTCATCCATGTCAGTTGATGATAATGAAGAGTTTAGAGTTAGAAAAAGGTGTCCAGCAGCCATCACCTGAACTTGAGGGGATAGAAAAGAAAAGATGAAAGGAGACAGTTAAGAGACAGGTTAGAACCGATAGGGATGAAGAAGATGAAGAGGATTATCTAGATACAGGGAATAATAGTGATGAAGATAATTGTGTAGTCAGTTAATGAACCAGGTGTAGAAGAACATGTAGTGAATGAAGAGATTTCAGAGAGGGAGAATATTGACAATTCTCGTTCATCTGTATGTGATAGCGCTTCAGAATCACAAAGTGGTGATGTCATTAAGGACCATTCAGTTAAACCTAGGCGAAACTCATGTGTTAAATTTTAAATGGTTATGAATGAGGAGTGGCAGCATGGAAGAATTCTCAGTACACAGCCAAAGCAATCGGGAAAGTATCAGAATTGGATAAACATTCATGTTGCAGGTGAGGTAGAGCCTGTGTTTCAACTGGGATCATGTGGAATCGTGGAGTGATCTACCAGATGATACAAATGCTGTATTCATGACTGTGGATCAAGAGTTGTCACAAGAGGTTGTTGATGCCAAAGAGAAAGAGTTGAACAACATGATTCAGAATGAGGTTTTTGAGGCAGTTCCAAATCCAAACCAACCAGCAATTTCTTCTCGATGGATCATAACTGAGAGGTTTACCTCTGATGGGAAGAAGAAGGTTAAAGCACAATTAGTGGCTTGCAGATTTGAGGAGGGTACAAGCAATTTGAGGAAGGATTCCCCCCCCCCCCCCCCCCCCAACTGGCAGTAGAGAATGTCTGCGACTGTTTTTTCTGATTTCTGCAATGATGTCATGGGATTTGGAGTCCATCGATATTACAGCTGCTTTTCTCCAGGGTAGGCCAATAGAGAGAAGCGTATTTGAGACCACCGAAAGATGTTTGTCCAGAGGAAACTGTTTGGCGTCTCAAGCGATGTATCTATGGCCTCAACGATGCACCACGTTCATGGTATGATAGAGTCAAGAGTGTTATGATGGATCTTCTAGTTAGCCATGTGGATGACTTTGCATTCTGTGGAAATAAAAAATTCCATTCTGAGGAGTTGAGGAGATTTTCGAAGTCAGTGTGCATGCAAATGGATCTTTCAAATATTTAGGACTTAATGTTTTGCAAACTCCTCAAGGTGTGATAGTAAATCAAGATCTGTACATACAAACAATCAAAGAAATTATGTTAAACAAGAATCGTTTGACTAGGACAGATGAGTTTAATAAAGATGAAAGAAAAGAACTGAAAAGACTGAGTGGCCAAATGATGTGGGTTGTGACTCAGACACGTCCTGACCTGAGTTTTGAAACATGTGTGATGAGTAACATAGGTAAACACCCAACAATAAAGATGATCCATGAGGCAAACAAAGCAGTTTACAAGCTCAAATCACAGAAAGTGGACATGAGATTTCTAAATCTTGGAGATCCCAGTCAGCTTAGTATTGTCACTTATTCAGATGCTACATATGCGAGTCTCGGGGATGGGTCATCTCAAGGTGCCTTCAATGTCTTTCTGAAAGGAGGAAATGATCATGTTGTTCCAATAAGCTGGCAGTCAAAGAAACTTAACAGGGTAATTAAGAGTCCACTGGCATCAGAAACTCTGGCATTGAGTGAGGCGGCTGATGCAGGATTTCTTGTATTGGCGCTTGTCCAAGAAGTATTCAGATTATCTACTCTTCCAACAGTTGACTGCTATACAGACAATGCTTCGCTGAAAGATACATTGCAAACATCGAAAATCATCACTGATCGACATCTCAGAGTTGATGTCGCAAGGATCAGAGAAATGGTTCAAGAGCAAGAGATAACGGTGTTTTGGGTAGAAGCAAAGGAACAGATTGCAGATGCCGTAACCAAACATGGTGCATCTGCAAGAAGACTTTTGGAAGTGCTACAAAATTGTAGACTATAAACAAGAATACAGGACTGTGTAATTAGATGTATATAGTTTCACACCAATCACATTCTCAATCACAACAATCAGGTTTTGTGACAATTAGAATAGTTTCATATCGTTTCACATTGTTTTAGTGACAATCATCCATCCACAGAAATCACATTTTCAATCACAACAATCGTATTTTGTGACAATGACAACGGTGCTGTAGTTCGTCAGCCTAACCAATTAATAGTGTATAACCTAACCAATCAATAGTGTATATAGGCATAACAATTAAAAATAAACAGGAACTTCAAACTGGTTTTGAATCAGTCTAGTGTAGGCTAGAGCTGGGCGGTATTGATATTTACATGACGGTATCGGTACTATGAAAAAATACCGCAGTACCACGGTATACCGTTATCTGAGCTTGAGGCATGCCACGAAATTAGAACAATTTTTTCCATTTCCTTTTCACTTCCATCTCCAATCAACGGTAAATATAGGTAAGATAAATAAATCGGCTTCCTGATTTAGAGAAGAAAAACATGGCTATTGCGACTGTTTAGTTTCACGATTTTATTAGGTCACTATTTTTATTGACGTAATATCATTCACGGGAATATCGGTCAAAGGGTGTGGTCGACTCGCTAACTTTAACCCGCTGTTTGAGGCATTGGGGTGCACTATTTTCAATCTGGTGTGTTCTTGCTATTAATGCGTGCGACCAGCAAACGGTAAATTTTATTTTGGCAGTCGAGCGCTTTGATAAACAGAGTCCAGACAAAATCCGCGAGTATTTAAACGGGGCGAGTGTTGTACTCTTTTATTTCTGTTGGAGTCGTATATTCTGTTACTCGCGAAAACAGGCCTATACACATACATATAACACGACATTGAATATAGCCGATTCCAAAGCTTCTGATAATTACCGAGTACCCGATGTGCAGACTCGTTACTCGCCATGCTTCACGTGAACAATGCGTGTAAAAAGCTATTTCCGCGAACTTCCGACGTGTAGCCAGTCGAAAAATGAATTACAAAAACTAAAACACTATAATATTATAGTGTAATTACTACCGGCTGGCGGCCAGAGAATGTTAGATGTTTTAAATAAAGCAATTTTACCGTGAGACTTTCAAGACGTACGTTTGACATACAATTCTACCTGTCATTATTTTGTAATTGACGTCTTGATGTTTGTTTTTACAACGACCCTTTCACCTCAACTCGGCTAATAGTTAGCGATGCCTGTATTTTTGGCACTATTAGCACTTATTTACCCTTGGTCAAGTCAGATTTTATGAATATATTTCTCAAATATTGCTCAAACATTATGGACGGTATTAGGAAATGGCAACGGTCACGGTATCGGTTCACAGTATACCGCGGTCCTCACGGTACTACCGTCAGACCGCCCAGCTCTAGTGTAGGTGCGTGTGGACTGTAACTGATCAACCTATCGGCAAGATGTCAGCAGAAGGCAGCAATGTTGATTCCTGTTTCTACGTTTCCTCCTCAGTGTGTTTCAGATAGAGACTGAGGGAGTTTCCTATTATCATATAGCATAAACTAACAGTAACAGCAGGCGCGCTACCATAGCACCGCAGCCGCCAGAGACGCCGCTGCTGCTGCTACCAGCGCCTCTTCTGATAACGCTGTTGCAGCTGGTACTGCTGCTGCTGCTGCTGCTGCTACTACTACTACTACTACTGCTGCTACGTAAAAATGGCATGCGCATATGGGGTTTAAACGAAATCACAGATTTCTCTTTTCATGAGAGTTGATACTTACCTCCCTAACACTCTGCTATTCCCAAATACTGACTTTCACTCAATAAACACTCAGATTAAAAAAGTTAGGTGCCACTACTGGGCAGGAAGTCAGATGACAGTAGCTCTTCCCTGTGCTTTTTGCATTTGAAGCACCAACCTCTGATAATTGTGTAAAAACACAACCAGGGAATGACTGGAACATCGGATAACACAACCGATGGCTATGAGAAGACCATATGTCATATGCGCTCACACCCCCTCCACCCCACCCTGCCTTTTCTTGGGAGGGAGACAGAATGAGCTCAATGTCCCATATACTCTCTATGTACAAATGCCATGTACTATAGGACATAAGACGAAAAGGCTCCATTTTCGTATACTCTCAAGAATGAACCACATAAAACATGTACCATCACCCTATTAGAACGAAGGGTTACGTGACAAATACAATCAACAATGAACAACACATATACAAGACTGACCTTGTGAATTGCTTGTTGCTGTCATCATCTCCCCATTAGTGAAGACTGATGCAGTTCTGACAAGTGGTTGTTTCCATTGATAAATTCTGATGTATATAAAAAATGAGAAAACCTCATAAAAAATTGTACACCAAAATTATTTTTTCAAAATCGATAAGGCGAGAGGATTCGAGGTGTCATGGAGGTAATGGTCGGTGAAACTCGACTCACAGTGCCACTGGGCTACCGACATAATGTCATCCACAGAGACCCCATTAAACAGGGTGGTGGAAGCCACTACGCCGCGAACATGTACTGTGAGCCTTGGCTAAGTCAACTGTGGCGGATTTATGGCAAAATTGGATACATTCCACAATCCACCTGGAAATGGTGTCCTTGGACGCCCTACCATGGGGTTCAATATATGACAACCACAACGCTGTTGGGTCTGTCCGCCATTCCTGGGTACGTTATTTGTACCTGTTTATTGCGCAAACTGGACACCATGCTGTTGAAGTAGGATCATATCTAGTCAAAGCTGGTAAAAATATGGGTTGACCTGGCTATTTCAGACTGGTTTTTAGCCATGAAATTAATCCTAGGTAGAAGCCTAAGTCCTTCCCCTGTAACCACATAATGGTCTGCCTCGGCTGATAAGGCATGAATTTCCCTTCTCCGCCTTGCCGAGGGTGCAGCAATTAAAAATAGTTTTAAGTGTCAACATTTTCATAGAAATGGAACTTAGTGGTTCAAATGGCTTATCAGCTAGTTCTTGAAGCACTAGAGATAAACTTCAAGACGGAATTGCTGCGGGATTCCTTGGGCTTAGATTGCCCATGCCTTTAATTAAAGTATTTAATGAACTTACTTCATCACTTCCCCTATTAGCCAAGCAAGGGATAACTGATTAAAGCTGACTTGTAGCCAGCAAGAGAGAGGCTTGAGGCTTTAGGCATCATACAGGTGACAGAGGAAATCGGCTACTACCTGAATAGATGAATCCATTGGATTAATACATCTTTCTGAGCACCATTGATTTTATAGTTATATCCTCTGGAGGTTTACCCCCCTTCTGGCTTTTGCCATAAACATGGCTGCTTGCTCAGAAAAGTCCTCCTTAATTCTTGATTCCTTGACAACATCCATCCAGTCAATCTGGACATTGACGGATTGTTGTGAAGGGTCTTGCCCTGGAAGATAATATTGCCCATCAGAGGCAGAGGAACCAGATTGCAGACCAGAAGGTCCAGCAGATCCGTATATTATGACTGGCTTGGCCAATTTGGGGCGATCAGAAGCACTTGGCACTCCTTCTGTATGATTTTCTGAAGAATTTTTGGAATCAGGATTGCTGGAGGGAATGCGTATGCGCATACATTCCCACCCAGCTGATAGCTAACGCATCTGTTGCGATAGCGCTCAGATCTGGAATCGGAGATGTACGTCGTCATCTTCACAATCTTCTTCGTTGCGAATAAATCTATGTTGGGTTTCCCCCAGTGGTTGAACAGACGATCTGCCACACATTGATTTAGTTGCCATTCCATAGGTAAAACACTCATCCTTCGGCTCAATGAGTAAGCTAGCTTCCCGGAATATGAACTGCTTTCAAGGTGATCCTGTGATCCAGGCACCAGCAAAGCAATTTCCATGTCATCATACAGAGACTGGGCGACTTCGTTCCGTCCTGGCGATTTATGTAAGTCACTACTGTTGAATTGTCTGATCGAACCAGAACAATCTTGCCCTGAACTTTCTCTATGAAATGTTCCAGGTCCAGGACTACTGCTCGCAATTCCAGTAGATTGATATGTCCTTGTGATTGATCCAGATTCCAAAGCCCTGATACTGTGGCTTCTTCCAGGCAAGCTCCCAACCCCTACATCGATGCATCTGTATACATCGTTAACTGAGGGTGGGGAGGGGTTAGCATCACCACTGACAGGAGATTCTCTTTCCATCCACCATTGTAGGTGGTGAATAAGAGGCTCCAACACTGACACGTTCGAGTCCAGTGATCCTGTACTCTGGGTCCACTGAGTCATGAGAAATAACTGGATATGGCGCCTGCGTAGGGCCGCCTGAGGAATGACTGGTTCCAGAGAAACCATCAACCCCAGCATTCTCAAGTAAACCCGTGCCAGGACATGACGACTGTTGCACCCTGACTATTAATGAGATGCGTACCTGTACCCTCTCTTGAGTAGGATAAACATATCCTATCTCTAGATCGAAGAATATTCCCAGGTAAACAAACTTCTGGGATGGAGTCCGCTCTGATTTTTCAAAGTTGATTATCCAGCCTAAGTCTGTGAGAGTTTTCAAAACTATCTCCAGATTTGCTGATAGACTTACCTGATTGTGTGCTTTTAACAGCCAGTCATCTATATACGTGTGGATTGCTATGCTTCTCCTGCGGAGGTATGCTGTTATAGCAAGAACCACCCTGGTGAAGACCCGAGGAGCCGTCGAAATTCCAAATGGTGAAACCCTGAATTCCCACTGTCTGCCATGGAATGTGAACCTAAGGAACTGACGAAAACTCACTATTGGAATGTAGAAATAAGCATCCTTCAGGTCTATCGATGCTGTCCACATTCCTTTCTCCAACCCTGCCAACACCGTTTTCACTGTCTCCATTTTGAAACTGGGTGTGTCTATGAACTTGTTCAATGGCTTGAGGTTGAGAATTGGTCTCCACCCTCTAGTGCTCTTTGTCACTAGGAACATGGTTGAATAGAAGCCTGCACACTTCTGTGCCGGTTGAATTGCTCCTTTTAGTATGAGGGAATTTATTTCCTCCTCTATACACAACCGTTGATCTGGATCTCTTGGATTTTGAGTCCAGACTGGCACCAGACAGCCGCGATGGCAGTCCTGCTATCCAATCGGGATGATACCCGACTGAAAGCCATCGCAAGACTAAACGGTCCTGAGTTAACCACTCCCACTCTTGCCAGTGGTGGGCCAGACGGTTCCCCTCACTGGTCCACCTAGAGAGAGAGGTGGACATAAGGAACGTAAGAGTGGCACTGTCTCCTGGTCCAGAAGCACTGGAGTGGTTCTTACCGTGGTAAATGACCCTTCAGGTATGATTACCATGCCCAGATCTGTGTGTGCTATGGCCCGCGCCGCTCGCACCTCGGTGCGCGGGTGGCTACCTGCACTGGAGGAGTCTGCACCCCTCTCGATGCTAACTGAAGCACGTGCGGCCGTGGCCACAGCCATGCCACCGTGATCCTGTAGGGGATGATACGCAGGGGGAGCTGCGCGAACACGCTCTCTGCGGAGCACTTCAAATTGCTCACGCAACACCCTCTGGTTATTGACCAGGGTAACCGTCTCCTGGAGGTGCTTACATCCCTCACCTCCAAAAAGACCAGAACCTGCCATAGGCGTATGCAGCAGCCTATTATACAGGTCCTGGGATGGGCACAAAAAAAATCTGCACTTCAAATTGCTCACGCAACACCCTCTGGTTATTGACCAGGGTGACCGTCTCCTGGAGGTGCTTACATCCATCACCTCCAAAAAGACCAGAACCTGCCATAGACGTACGCAGCAGCCTATTACACAGGTTCTGGGATGGGCACAAGTTCTCTAAGGCAAACATGCGCTGCATCTGGACACTCCTGGTCACAGACCGTGTTTAACAATCCAGAGCCAGATTAATTCCATCCTGGATGGCTCTCTGGACTGTTGCCGGACTAGGTTAGCATGATGCGGATGCTGTTCCTGGCTCCTGTAACAGCTGGGAGACGTGCAAAAGCGCTGCAATAGACGCTCTAGAACTCTCCTCCGCATCGCGCAATGCAGTATTTGCCGAACGCAAAACCTTCCAGCACAGCGCTCCCGTGTCAGACCGGGAGCCTGGCCGCGTATCCTCGCCTAGTGCAGCGTGGTCATCCACGCTTGGCTTAGGCACCACACCGTACCCGATACCCTTCAGGTAGGATGCGGCATCGTTTCGCCATCTCGCGATGGCCTTCGCGAGACGTCCATGCACCTTGATGGACGTCTCTGCCGCTGTAAACATATCTACAATATGTTCCGCTAGCGGCAGCGATGGCATAATGGCAGTAGTCAGCTTACCTGCCAGCCACAGGCGCTGGTCCCGTTGGCTGGCTGACTGTTCCATATCAAGACCTGGCCTAATGTTTATTAGCCAATGACACGCGTCAGACCAGTCTTCCTCTGTGGCTATCTGCGAATGCACGACAAGGCGCAGGTCTTTGTCATCCTCCTGAGCAATCGCAGGAGTGTACGTGGCTGGAGGAACTGATACTCCTGGCAGACCAGAGAAATCATGTGGGCTGAAAGCCCAGGCATGCTAAACTGACTGGCTTGACAAGGCGCAGGCGCCGTGGTATTGCGTGGGGAAAATTTCACCACAACACGGCCAGAACCTGCTACATCATCGGCAAGCCGAGGTACAAAATGTATGCGGTAATGCTGGCCATCAGATCCAGCCCAGGCTACCTTCTGCACCGTGAACGCTACTCCTGCTTGAGTAGTTCCATGGAAAATGTCGCCCGTGCTCCCCGCGAGGGGTGCACGTACGTCAATGGCCACGGCGCCAGAAGGAGAACCCAGCAGATAATCCTCTTCTTCCTGGCCAGAAAGATTAGACTCCCAGTCAGCGAAAAATGCTAACCCGGACTGGCCAGGAAAAGTATCATAGGAGGAAGTGGTACCTATAGGGTGCGGATAATCCTGGCCTGATAAGCAGGCACCCGGTTCCAGCGACACCTGTCCACGAACAACTGGCGCGGCAAGCCTGCTGCCAGTGTCCTCATAGTGGATTGCCCCTCTAATGGGGCCACCTCTGAATTGTGAACGAAAACTGATAAGTCCCTACAGAGCACCGATTCAGAGGTGGGGATTATCTGCTCCAGAGCAGAAGACGACGACAATAGAGGATTTGGTCCAGGAAGCATGCCATGAAGCAACTCTGGAACCAAATCCTTAATTGTCCTCCCATCATTTCAACATGGAAGGCCTCCATATCCATGGTGGATGAGGCCTTCCTCTTACCCTTCTTACCAAGAACCTCTTTCCTCGTTCTTCTCTCCTCCTCAATCGCCCTCTCCTTGGCCTGTAATGATAAAAACTCTGACATTAGCCCACCCCGCACCCCTCCCCACCCACCGTTTACAGATGTCACAGTTAAGCAATGGTTCACAAGGAAAGCATTGGAAGCATAAAGGTGGGGCGTATCATTCTTTCAAAAACCTTCCACAAGAAGGGCAACCAGGCTTCTGAAAAAGGAGAGAAGATGAAGTCAATGAGCATTTTAGTTAATGAATTAGTAACTAAAAACCAAAATAAGAGAGGGAAGGTGGCCATAAAGACCACTAACTAATAAGTAAACCAGCGTTGGGCAAAACTTTATAATTGTTAGTAAAGTGCAAGGCTGATTATGACGTCATAACTTCAAAAACAAGAAGTTAATCCGACCCGAAAACAATATCCAGATGTAAGGACGAATTGTATTCATATCCAGAACATCTAACTGGAAAGGATAGTAGAGACAGACTATGCAAACATCAGATATACAATGATAAAATGGCAGCAGATTTTAGAAATATTTTTCACAAATAATTGAAGTGCCTAATATCATAACTAGAATACATGCGTCTTTAGCATAGACAAACCATCCGATCTGATGCACTGGAAGCTCCACCAACCTCTATGACCTCTTAACTCTCTCCACCATTAAGGGAAGGAAGTGGACCAAGAGGGCAAAGTGAGAAGACCTTCTTACAAGGCCTCCAACTCACTGGGCATAGATTTTGGAATAGGTCATTCTAACATTGTTAGTAGGAAATGAAACCTTGGTGGTAAGAAAAACAAACCCTCTGATGATGTGTTGTCCTTTTCAATCATAGATAGATACCTGTGGACACAAACACAAAGAGAGATCAGCATTTCATAGCGCCATATAGAAATAAACCAGTTTTATGGGCGCTTATCACGTCTAATCCTGAATCCCTGAAACACATTACCTCAGGACTAAAACGCTAAATTAGACAAATATGTAATAGAAATGACGACATGGCCCTAGGCCCTCCTCTGGCGACTTCACATGCTTGGACATGGTCTCAGATGATTAATAAATTCAGTAAGTGATGAGAAACAGCAGAAAACTCTGAGAAAAAAGTAATGCATGTGTCTCTTTGCGAGTAAATTGGAAAAGAGGAAGTACCATAAAAATTTGACTAAAGAACGCAGTTTTTTGGTCAAATTACATCTTCTAGAAGGGGTGTGCATCCTATAATTGAGAACATTCCGTGAGCACATTTTTGGGTCGAAATTTTTCTTAAAAAATCAAAGATTATAGCACGGAAATTGAACTAAATGCTACCCAAGACAATTTGCGCCGCCTGATGACTATGTTTAATGTATACTCCAAAAACACCAAGCGGAAGTGAAATTATTAAATTGGGGCGTCTAAATATTGCTTATTCTTTAATAAATATCACTTATTACATCAAAATTAATCCAGAATTTGACATAAAATGGCGTCGAGAAAAGATACGTGTATAAATCACGTGATTCACCTTCAACCGCAAAAGATCTTTATTCTAATTAGAGCAAGTACTCGGATCTAAATATTCTGGACTCGGAAATTGCTATATATCATCAGTGCACGATAGGAACTGAATGTTCCCGTACACGTTTGATAACCAACTCCTGTTAGCGCATAAGATTACACAGTGCCTCCAATTGCAAGAGACAGATAACCAACTGCCGTTAGCGCATAAGATCACACAGCGCCTCAAAACGCAAAAGAGCCATTACATTCTGTTTCTGTCATGTGATTTCTATATTTTCAAGGAGACATTTTATGACAAAAATAGATTGATTTTGATGTAATAAACAACCTTTATTTAAGATACACAATATTTGGGCGGTCCTATTTAATAATTTCTCTTCCACCATGATAATTTTTAGTCATACATTAAACATACCGTTGGAGTGATGATAATTTTTGATACCAATTTTTAAAGGTACGTTTTTCTAAATTTAACAGCGCCTTATACTAGAATACTAGTTTTTTGGCCAGATTTTGGTAACATTTGGGACAGCGTTCTATATTCGAGGGCGGCCTTTAGTCGAGAAATTAAGGTACTAGTCTGTGCATGCATGGAGGTTGGGGCTGGCATCCGCCGGACCGTCATCTGACTACCTGCCCATTAGGGGCGCCTAACTTTTTAAATCTGGGTGTTTATTGAGTGAGTCGATATTTGGGAATATCAAAGAGTGTTAGGGAGGTAAGTATATTCTTGAAGTGAAAGATATTGCATGAGTTTTGAATCGATCCCACAAGCAGTTTGGGAGATTTTAAGAGATTTCTAAAAATCGGCCAAAGTCCAAGATGGCCATCGACCAAATTAGTTGATCGGCTTCATTTAAACAAATTGGAATCTCTATGCCCTAAGGATGCTTGCTGCCAAATATAATTGAAATCGGCCCAGTGGTTCTTGAGAAGTGATGTTTAAAGAAAAGGTTGACAGGCAACGGATGGTCACCATGGTATAAGCTCACTTGGTCTTTCAGGCCAGGTGAGCTAATAATGAAAATCCAGTTTTCCTTAGTCAGTTTCTCTTTGCAGGCCAAGTGAGCATGCATTTTATAAAATTTATTGTTGGAATGACTGGCTCGTCATTCCAGAGGTTAATTAAAAAGTTTTCCCTTGCCCTACAAATGAACATTCCTCAAGATCACTGTAAGGCTATTTTACCAGGCGTGACAAAGGACAGATCTGTTCTGTCACTGAAGTATATGACATCATAATCAATTATGTCACATGTAGGCTGGTATTACAATCAAACTGCATAATGAATGATATATCTAACCCGTCATGAACATTGAGTAGTCCGCTAATTGTACAAATTATAGATTTTTACTATTTAATAGTCTGTTGTACAGATCATAGTTGGCTTTATTGTTTGACGAAGCAAAAACGAAACAAAAATGTGTCTTTTTAGCGTCAAAAGCTCGCAGCGTTTACAGGTGTGGCCAAATACCAAGCGCATTTAATTTATTTTATAGGCGCGTCTAACGGAAAGTCAAACCCGTCCTACAATATGTTAAAAGCATTATGGAATATTTTAAACCCATTGCAAAAAAAGTCAAACGCGCAATCAAATGTATTCAGTAACGTGACAAAGATTCTTACTACGCGTCATTAAACATAAAGTGGAATCGGTCTACGGTCTGTCGAGGACCCGTGCATGTAGATCTAAATTGCAGTTGGAGCTGTGTACGTGTTAAGTACATGCATCACATTTAGTTATTTTTTTCGTGGCCATAAATGATAATTGCCGACATGCCATATCATCGCAATCATACTTTTGTATAAAATGGACATGTGTGAACTCCGCACCTGGGTATTCTTTACTGTGTATGAAGCCAGTGTGATGAGTGCGTATATTTTAATAAATTTTCAAACCACAATTTCTCTTGAAATCTGGATGAATACACCAAAATAGTCTCTGAAATGGGACTATTACAATATAGTCTAATTTGAGCCGACGTAAAAGGCATAACTTTTTAGAACAATATATGCATCAGTTGCGGCTAGTGTTGTAACGTCTTAAAACGGAAAGGGAAGCAATTTACAAAATCTGCAAACCTGACATTCGGTTGTTTTCAAATTCGCTATTTCATACATAATCTGAAACTGAAAATTTCCGCTTTTACATATACATGCGCACATAATTGTTTTACCGGTGCCTGATATCAGAGTACGTAAGCTCATTACCCGTTTTCGGCAACGGGTATCACTGTATCACATGAGTCTGATTGGTCGAGAATACACGCATATTTAATGAGATTTAGCAAAGATGGCGTCAACTGTTTAGAAAATGACATATTTTTGCGTGTGCAATACATCAATCTAGGAACATTTCGTGTACGCCACAGACTAAAGAGTGGACAGATAACGCAGAATAATGAAACCGTCAATCAGAAAGTGTGATGCCTATATATTTGACCGCTTCGGCATCTTAACTCGGCCTTATTACTGACAGTTCTTAAAGTTAGTTAAGTTAGAAAATTGTAAACAAAGACACGCATCGATGATCGAGTTTATTGGATTGTTTATCTTCAACATTTATTGTTTTTTCGCAACAAGAGGTAAACGAAATGGATATATATATATATATATATATATATATATATATATATATATATATATATATATATATATATATATATAATTATGTCTGTGGCGCTCTTACGACAATCTATAACTTTCTCCTCAGCAGTGACATCACATTTACTAAAACAAGAATGATAATGCAGGGTACTGGGCCAATATTGGCCTAGTAACCTGCATTATCAGTGAAGTGGCCTCCCAAATCAAAACAATGAATTATCACATTTTACCCATTTGATCTGAAATCCCAGAATTCCACTTTTACAGTCATAATATAAGTATGATGTTGAATATTTTGAAAGCAATTTGACTGGAAGCTGGCTTTCAGTCAAATTAGTTTCAAAATAGTCAACAAAATTTTGACACATTCGCAACAAATTTATTATTTTCTCTTGTCAGTTGAAAGGGTTAATTCAATAGTAGAAGTACTCCATTGTGGGAGGAGATATTCCCACCCTGTATTTTGTAATGTGTTTGATTTCTGCACTAAAGTCTGAGGGCGGTGTATGACCATAACAACCGCTGTTGGGTCATAGGGCCTAACAGTACATGTATAAAGTATATTTATTGACTATATATTTATATATATGTGCCGTATAGTTTTAACCAAATACCACTCATGGTGGCGTTGTAAATGTGGAATCAAACACTGATCGTAATGGTGAGGCAGCTAATGTGTTGGACAGTGAATCTTGTGATGATGACATGTTTGACGATGAGGAAGCCACCACTACTGGAAAGACTTGAAGATGAACTTGAAGCTAGTACAGTACAGAGTCAGTGAACTACTCCAGCCAGTGACAAAGAGTTTGCCTTTAAGTTGCAACTATTTTGGTGCATTCACCACGATCATTTGTGCCATTTGCATTTAATTAACTGTTAAAGTTTGTTCTATTGAATAACCAGCTCTAACTATCATGATTAGATATAACAATAACACACCCAGAGTTAGCAGATAGTCGTTGTTATAAGAATTGTACATTTTAGCAATTGACCCTTTAACACTGCAGCCGGTTAAAACATGTTCTGTAGTGACCGTGAGAAATGTCCATATGCAGAACAAGAATCATTTTTTTGAAAGATGAGCACTGGAATGGACCGAATGTCTCAGTCCATAACCGAGCCACTGGTAAATTTTCACAAATGTATTTCTCTTGCTCTGCAAATGGATATTTTCTACAGCAAAATTTAAATTTTCTTAAACCAATTTTAGGATTAAAGGTTCAAGACATGAAAACGGTACCATGGCTCAGTGAGTGGTCAAAACCCGCCTCTGAAATCAAATTGTCTTGAGAAATGACCATTTGCAGGCCAAGAGACTATTCTTTTAATAATTTTACCACTGGAATAACTGGCTTGATAACCAAGTTAGTCATTACAGCTCTAAATGTTAAAAAATTGCCTTGGCTTGCAAATGGGCATTTATTAACCCTTTAATGGTCAAATCAGCCATAACCAGCCTCTGCAGTGTTCCTGAGAAATGCCCTTTTGCTGACTAAGAGAAAACTATTTTTGAAAATTTATCACTGGAATGACTGGATCCCAGAATACTCTTGATCAGCAAATTTACATTTTATGAGACAATTGGAATTTTCTTGACCAAATTTACCCATTAAATGGTTCAGCAGAAATTTACATTTTCTTGACCAATATCAGACAGTAAAGGGTTGTAAAGCTGGAGCTTTACTTACCTTTATCTACCTTGTTCCACTGTTCACAGTGGGGAAAAATTCTCAATCCCTGTTCCACTGAAGATCAAAGAAATGATGAAAACACCATACAACCTTTACCTACATACAGTAAATAAGTCAAACCTGGTCATTTTGGATTTGATTAAATTGTTTATTCATTCACTTAAAAAAGTTTAATGTCATTGTTATTGAATGCTGCCATATTGATATAATGCAGTTTTCTCAAACAACCACCAACACAGACAGTAGCGCAAACCACCACTGATTACCAGCATCAGCAATATTATATAGGACAAAGATTAAGTTTACTTTACTGTTGATTTTGAGATTTGTATTGTTATCCATGATCAATAACAATACAAGTCCAGTCTCTAGAACAACAGTAAACTATCTTGGTCCTATATAATATTGCCCATGCTGGTGATCAGCGGTGTTTTATGGTTATGCTAAGTACTGTCTGTGTTGATGAATGATGTTGCTGGTCACAGGTCATATATTACTGATAGTGGTCTTTCAAATTTTTGTCCTACTGTTCCAGATTTTGTACGTTTATTTTTGCAACATTTGTTTGTGGTCTGGCTATGTTTCAACAGTAGCTGAAATAGAAAGTGAAACAAATATGATTACACAGGGAGTTATAAGCATTACATAATGGACCATTCCATTTTATCCATCAGTCATGATGTCATAATCAACTACATGATGCATAAGGATGACAACATATTCAATGACATAATGAATGACATAGATAAGTTCGTCAATCTTCACAGACACTTAATTGATGACAGACTATATGTATTCTATTTAACCCTTTAATGGACAAATTTGGTTAAGAAAATTAATATCCACTTATTGAATGTCCAATTAGAGGCCAAGAGAATGCAATTTTTGGAAATTTATGACAAATTACTGGCTCGGTCACTGAGCCAGTCATTTGTGGTGAATTTTCAAATTCTATTCTCTTTGCCTGTAAATGGACATTCCACAAGGCCATAACAGAGGCCAGTTTTGGTCGGCATGACCATTAAAGGGCTAATAAAAATGATGTCGAATATTTTAAAACTAATTTGACTGGGAGTTGTTGCTGTCATATCAACAGCTTACATGTATAGTTTTCAGGAATTTGAGATTCAGAGAGTACAGAGATCGATCCCAATGCAGGTAAAGTTTGGGTGGAGCTTAGCTAGAGATGGGCGGGGCATAGCTAAAACTGGATTCCTCCATTGGGCAAAACTATAAGTAAGACTGAGCGGTGGTAGTGACCACCTGACCTAGCACTGTAATAATAGCATGACAAAATAGCATTCTATCTGTGTGGGTACAAGTACATTATGTAATAAATTATTAAAAAGTGTACCAACACAAATACTGATAGAATGCTACATGTATTTTGACATCATGATACTGGTGCACTGCCCGGTCAAGTGTTTACTACCACCACTCAGTCTCACGCCACAATAATAAATTAGCTACTATAATCTCACTCTGTCTGAGTACAGCGTACATTGCTGATCGTGATATTCACTATACCACCACGTACCTCACCTCACCGATAATATTTGTTAGAATAAACCAGCACGATTATAATCATGCCAGTTTATTCATTCATTTTGTTGGGTGACATGCATGGTGGTACAGTGGTACCTGATAAACATGCTGGGTTATTCATTAATTTTTCTGGTTGGCATGCATGGTGGTTACAACTCCGGTGATGTGAAGTTTGAAAGAAAAAATTCTATGGAAACTAGTAAAAAAATATTTTAATTTCATAAACAAGAAAACAGCCCGTAAGCCTATTTATACCTGGAAACACCTCAGCTGCTCTCGGAGAGCATCTAGACTTCAAAGTTTTCCGGTGGAGAGTTGGTGTTTCCAGGTGAGTGACCACCGAGGACAGTGAATCGTGCATGTCAGGAGAGTGAAAGATTGATTCAAGTCAGACCACCAATGACCGATAGGAAAATATCTATTTGCAGAACAAGAGGACTATTTTTGAAAATTTATGACTGGAATGACTGACTTGGTTATCGAGACAGTCATTCCAGTGATAAATTTTCAAAAATAGCCTTTTCTTGGTCTGCAAATAAATATTTCTCAACACCACTGCAGAAACCAGTTTTGGATGATATGAGCCAGGTTCTGCCGATCCGGTTGCTTAGTGGGGTGAACTGTCCCACTTCCTCAAGAAATCATGGGTCATTTTGACAAATGTTGTATCAAGTACATACATATTAGATATCTATGTCCTAAAATCCATTAGGCCAATGAACCATGCGTGAAGGTAATGATTGGATGGTGTGAATTTTAGAGCACTAAATGGTGCAAGGGCCCTGCCTCCGCAAAACCCTGCATGAGTGTTAAAGTGCTAAGTATATGATGTCATAATGAATTACATCATATGTAGGCTGACGTAGCTAAATCTGTTGAACTTTTAAGAGTCAGTTGTACGAATTGTATGTCTACTATTTAGTAAACATTCTGTTGAATATTTAACAACAGACCCCAGTCAAATTACTTGAAATTAGTTTCAAAATATTCAACAGGTTAGCTGTATCTATAGTTACCATCAAATTTGGAATTCAGGACTCAAAGTACATACTGATCCCACGGTCGCACAGGGCATAGCTAAAAGTGTACCCATCCATTAGAAAATCTAAATTTCTGTTTTATCCTCATGCCAATTCCAACGTTTGCTATATTTAACCCTTTCACCGACAGGTCCTGAAAACAATGTGGCATGTTAAATGATGGTGGTAGCCTAATTTCTCAATCCGAAAGAAAATTGAATTTTAGTATGATGACGTTGAATTAATTACCTACCTACCTTGAAAATCTCCTCAAGTCTTTTCTTTATCTCCATGTTTTGAAAAAATTAGGATACATTTGTCTCCATCCATTCAACATGCTATCTCCTCCCAGTTGGGTGGAATTCAACCAAATTTGGTATGTGGGTTATCCATATGATTGTGGATTGGCTGACAACATTTATTTTATGTAGTCAGAGATTGGGGTCTTCCAGATTTATCTAGATTTCCCATAGTCCTGCCCACACTCTCGCACATCATTTGACACCCTCTCAATAGTTTTAAATTAAGCCAGACGAGCCACTACATTTAGATAGGACTAGTGATTACTAGATTCTACTATAGCCCTTGACAAATCTTTGCAGACCAAGGGAAGACTATTTTTTTAATTTTACCACTGAAATGACTGGCTCAATTATCAAGCCAGTCATTCTACTGGTAAATTTCCAAAAATAGTCGTCTTGCTCTGCTCACAATAGAGGAATTTTTTTACCACCTTGACCATTAAAGGGTTGACATGTCAAATTGTTACCATTGGGTTTGTCAGTTACAAGTTGTACTAGCCCTGGTCAATTTCTGCTAACCTCGCGCTCATGTTAATTTTAACCCCTGCTCTCACAGATCATTTCCCTTTATGACCTCCAGATTTTTCACAGCGATCCATGCCAGTCTCTGTGTAATGCAACTCCTCCGAAAGCGGTGGATGGAATTCAAACAAATGTTGTAGGTTACTATAGAGTGCAAGAGGCTATTTTTATCTCAACTACAGAGTAAAATGAGCTATTGTGATACCATGCACATCGCTCGCAGGCGTCTAATTTGCATAATCAACTTTTCTGTTTATATCTCATGTTTGGTTGATCATACTGGTCCTAAACTTGGACACATGCCTCCTTATAATGACACGGCATCACACAATGATGTTCTGGCCAAAAGGTCAAAATCACTGATATGCATGGCAACCATTTGCTGTCCGCCATCCATCCGTCAACTTATGTTTAAAAACATAAGTTGACGGATGGACGGCGGACAGCAGATGGTTGCCATGCGTACCAGTGATTTTGACCTTTTGGCCAGAACATCATTGTGTGATGCCGTGTCTCATACATTTTTGTACATACATTAACAGCTTGGCGGATTTCAAACTAATTTGGCTGGAAGGACCCTAATGCTTTCGGCATCCGAACATGCATACAGAATTTTGATTGGTCAATTTTTGTGTGAAAATCTTTGACTTTGTGAAAAATTTAGCAGAAATTGTCAAAACGCTACTCCTCCTTAACCGCTTGACAGATTGCAACCCTAGTTGGCTGACATACATTGCCAAAATGCATATTCTCCATGACCGCTTGGGGTGGATTATATCCAAATTTGGCTGGAAGGATTCTGTAGTAGTTGGCTCTAGAACTTCTATTCAGAATTTTTTTATATAATTCTGTGCTTAGCAACAACCGTCATCAGATGAGATATTTTGACAGTTCGCCTCTATGTCCGCCTCATCACAAAAGAAAAATAGGAAGTGGAAATTAGATAAGGGTATACAGGCAACCTGCTGAATATTTTGAAAACTTTTGATAGATAGATAGATAGGTATGTACATACTCAGTATATTTTATAGGCAGCCTTATTGCCATACACCGTCCAGGATACCGTTATAGGCCCTTGGCCCCCTTGTTGATAAGCCTTCTAAATTTATTTTATGTTTGAAGTCAATCATCAGAGTTCATTGCTGTCATGAAGTCGAGATTCATGGTTGCATTGCAGCCACATTTCTGGTATTACATTTGGCTCCTCCCCTGGGGTAGTGAACGTGGTTGATTGCTATGACACGCCATCGACCAAACAATCTAGTTATCACTTACTTTCCATCGTCAGATAGATCCAAGTTATCAGAGATTGTAACCCACAGCCTATAATTTTTCTCTTGATCACTTCCAGGGTTGTTAAATCTTAATGTATGATCACACAACCTCCTTTATTAAAATTTGAGCAAAATCTGACCAGTTTATTTCCGATATATCCATAGATTAAAATTTGTACCCAATCTGGATCCAACTTGGTTTTTGTCCAGATCACAGCCAAAGTCTGGAAATCGTTGTTTAGGTTATGTTTGTTTTTTACTGTCGTCTAATAGTACACAACTGTCAAAGCATCATGAGATTAGTTCAACCAATCAGATTTGCCATTGATGGCTTTTCCAACAATATCTCTGCCAATCAAAGATAACGAGATTAAATATATACGCGATGAGGTCATCAGAATGGAATGGCGTTCCAGTTCAAGATGATTGTCCATTCGGCATTAGATATATCGAGATATTCACTATAAAAATGCAGAAATTAGACAAATCCCGTGAAGAAACACTGAATTAAATACATCTTCTGATAAATCCAGCCACAAATTGACGTAAATAAGTTAAAATCTGTTGTACGAATCGCTCAAAGTTTGCTAAGCACGCGAGATACATGTACGGAGAAAACATGTACTGATAAGCGGGTCTGCCTAGACTAGGAACCGAGTACCCGGTTGCTTCTAGCCATAGGACTCATCGAAAGAACTGGAGACCGCGGCTGGAATTGATGGCGCGTTTAATTTATCGTAAAATTTTCAAACGCTACCAAACGCGTAGGGCAAAAAGTTAAACCCGTCATTCAAAATGTCAAGCCCATAGTGTCAAAATTCTCACCCGTCAAGATAAAATTCAAGATGCGTATTGAGATTTTACCAAACGCGCTGTGTCTAAGCAAATCACTACGAGAAAATGACGTCATACACACGCGTTTTAAACAAGCTTTAGGATGCGTTTAAGTAAAGCTAACTAAGGTCTGTACTGTATATCCAAGTTATCAGAGATTGTAACAAACAGCCTAAAATTTTCTTTTGATCGCATTCAAGGTTGTTAAATCTTAATATATGATCACACAACCTCCGTTGTTAAAATTTGAGCAAAATCTGACCAGTTTGTTTCCGATATATCCATAGATTAAAATTTGTACCCAATCTGGATCCAACTTAGTTTTTGTCCAGATCACAGCCAAAGTCTGGAAATCCTTGTTTAGGGTATGTTGCTTTTTTACTGTCGTCTAATAGTACTGTCAAGGAACCGAGTACCCGTTTGCTTCTAGCCATAGGACTCGGCGAAAGAACTGGAGATCAGCGGTTAGAATTGATGGCGCATTTAATTTATCATAAAATTTTCAAATGCTACCAAACGTGTAGGGCAAAAAGATAAACACGTCATTCAAAATGTCAAACCTGTAGTGTCAAAACTTAAACCATCAAGATAAAATTCAAGATGCGTCTTGAGATTTTACCAAACACGCTATGTCTACGTAGATCACTATGAGAAGATGACGCCATTTAGACACATTTTAAACGAGCTTTAGGACGCGTTTAAGGAAAGCTAACTATGATCTGTACTGTACTTTGAACCAAATTCGACTAGGTGCTGTTCTGCGATAGGCAGCAACAGCACCCAGTCAAATTAGTATCAAAATATTCAACAGATAATATAACTGTATAGTTAGCTTGATGTCGTGATTCTTGGAGTTCATGATTCGATTAATCCTAACGCTGGAAAATTATGGGCGGAGTTTAGCTAGAAATGGATGGGACATTGATAGAAATGGATGGGACATTGATAGAAATGGACGAGACATAGCCAGAAATGGACGGGACATAGATAGAAATGGACGGGACATTGCTAGAAATGGACGGGATATAGCTAGAAATGGATGGGACATAGACAGAAATGGACGGGACATAGCTAGAAATGGACAGGACATAGAAATAGATGGGACATAGCTAGAAATGGACGGGACATAGCTCCAAATGAAGGGCACATAACTAGCTATTAATAACCATTTAACACTCATACTTGCCAAAAATTAAACGAAATCTAGGATTTCTTTTTTCACGAGAGAGTTGATACTTACCTCCCTAATACTTTTGATATTGCTAAATATCGGCTTTCACTCAATAAAACACTCAGATTAAAAACAGTTAGGTGCCCCTACTGGGCAGGGAGTCAGAGGTAGTCCGGCGGATGCTCGCCCCACCACCGCGCATGCGCCGACTACTACTTCCTCTGGCTCATTTATTGGCTAACACATGCAACTACCAAGAGCCTGAAGACCGAGCCTCTGTGGGGCGGAGAGGCCGGGTCCGTATCTAGGGAGGTAAGTATCAACTCTCTCGTGAAAAAAGAAATCCTAGATTTCGTTTATTTCACATCAAGAGTATACTTACCTCCCTAATACTTTTGATATTGCCAGAATTCGAAAGTGAATCTGGCGGGAGGGAGGCGAGGTCAAAAGACCAGCTCTTCCCTATACGCTTTCAAGCGTTTAAGGCACTTATGACGTCTGAAACTGTGTGAAAACACAGTCAGGATTTGATAAACCATCGGATAACACAACCGATGTCTGAGAGATGACCGATTTGTCATATGCGCTCCCCCCCCCCCCCTTGGGAGGAAGATTAAATGACCTCAATGTCCTACACGCTCTCTTCGTACTAGTGCCAAGTACTATAGGACAGAGACGAAAAGGCTCCATTTTCGTATACTCTCTCTAAAGAACCACAACCCACATAAACCATCACCATATTAATAACACTGGGTAACGTGACAATACAAAACAATGAACAACACATGAACAAGACTGACCTTGTTGTACTAGGAAGCTGTCATCACGATTCCAGTAGAGAAGGATGATACAGTCCCGACAAGTGGTTGTCACCGTCGCTGAATGGCGAAGTATATAAGCAATGCGGAAGCACTCTTCACAACATAAAGCGGTTATTGTTTCAAAATCGACAAGGCGAGAGGGTTAGAGGTGTCACGGAGGTAATGGTCTGTAAAACTTGACTCACAGTGCCACTGAGCCACTGACATAATATCATCCACAGGGACCCCATTAAACAGGGCAGTGGATGTCACGACACCGCGGACACTGTGAGCCTTGGCCACGTCAACCTGTCGCCCGGTGGCGGATTTGTGACAAAATTGAATACATTCCACAATCCACCTAGAAATGGTGTCCTTAGACGCCCTACCATGGGGTTCAATATATGACAACCATAACGCTGACTGGTCGGTACGCCACTCCGAAGTACGCTGTTTGTACCGGAGCAGCGCCCGTACGGGGCACCATACTTTAGAATTAGGATCATATCTAGTTAAAGATGGCAAAAAAATAGGCTGACCTGGATATTTCAATGACTGATTTTTAGACAAGAAATTAATCCTAGGTAGAAGCTTAAGGCCTTCCCCTGTAACCACAAAACGGTCAACCTCGGCTGATAAGGCGTGAATTTCACTCCTACGCCTCGCCGAGGCCGCAGCAATTAAAAATACAGTTTTAAGAGTTAACATTTTCATAGAAATGGAACTAAGTGGTTCAAAAGGCTTATCACCTAGCACCTGGAGCACCAGTGATAAACTCCAAGACGGAATCAGTGGAGGATTCCTTGGTCTTAGATTGCCCATGCCTTTAATTAATACATTTAATGTACTTACTTCATCACTCCCCCTATCAGCCAAGCAAGGAATAACAGTCATTAAAGCTGATTTATAACCAGCAATAGAGTTAGGCTTGAGGCTATAGGCATCATATAGGTGACAGAGGAAATCAGCCACTACCTGAATAGATGATTCCATTGGATCAATACATCTTTTTGAGCACCACTCTGCAAATCTGTTGATTTTATAATTATATGCTCTGGAGGTTGACCCCCTCCTGGCTTTGGCCATAAACATGGCCGCTTGCTCAGAAAAGCCCTCCTTAATTCTAGATTCCTTGACAACATCCACGCAGTCAATCGGAACATTGACGGATTGTCGTGAAGGGCCTTGCCCTGGAAGATAAGGTCGTCCATCAGAGGCAGCGGAACCGGATTGCAGACCAGAAGGTCCAGCAGATCCGTATACCACGATCGGCTTGGCCAATCCGGGGCGATCAGAAGCACTTGGCACTCCTGCTGCCTGATTTTCTGAAGCACCTTTGGAATCAGGATTGCTGGGGGGAATGCGTATGCATACATTCCCTCCCAGCTGATAGCTAACGCATCTGTTGCGAAAGCGCTTGGGTCTGGAATCGGAGAGACGTACGTCGTCATCTTCGCATTCTTCTTCGTTGCGAACAAATCTATGTTGGGTTTCCCCCAATGGTCGAACAGACGATCCGCCACACATTGATTTAGTTGCCATTCCGTGGGTAAAACACTCATCCTTCGGCTCAATGAGTCTGCTAGCAGATTTAACCTCCCCGGAATATGAACTGCCTTCAAGGTGATCCCATGATCCAGGCACCAACAAAGCAGTTTCCATGTCATCATACAGAGACTGGGCGACTTCGTTCCGCCCTGGCGGTTTATGTAAGTCACTACTGTTGAGTTGTCTGAACGAATTAGAACAATCTTGCCCTGAACTTTCTGTAAGAAATGTTCCAGGCCCAGGACTACTGCTCTTAGCTCTAGTAGATTGATATGTTCCTTGGACTGATCCAGATCCCAAAGCCCTGATACTGTGGACTCTTCCAGACAAGCTCCCCACCCCTCCATCGATGCATCTGTATACACAGTCACCTGAGGGTGGGGAGGGGTTAGCAAAACCCCCGGCAAGAGATTCTCTGTATTCAACCACCATTGCAGGTGGTGAATCAGAGGCGCCAACACTGACACGTTCGAGTCCAGCGAACCTGAACTCTGGGTCCACTGTGTCATGAGAAACAACTGGATCGGGCGCCTGCGCAAGGCGGCCTGCGGAATGACTGGTTCCAAAGAAACCATCAAGCCCAGCATTCTCAAGTAAACCCGCGCCAGGACATGACGACTGTCGCACACCGACTGTATTACCGAGATGAGTATTTGAACCCTCTCCTGAGTGGGGTAGACATACCCCGTCTCCAGATCGAAGAACATGCCCAGGTAAACAAACTTCTGGGATGGAGTTAGCTCTGATTTCGGGAAATTGATCATCCAGCCCAAGTCCGAGAGAGTTTTCAAAACAATCTCCAGATTGGCTGACAACGATTCCCGGGTGTGTGCTTTCAACAGCCAGTCGTCTATGTACGTGTGGACTGCTATGCTTCTCCTGCGGAGGTATGCAGTGATCGCGAGAACCACACGGGTGAAGACCCGAGGAGCCGTGGAAATCCCGAAGGGTAACACCCTGAATTCCCACCGCCGGCCCTGAAATGCGAATCTCAGGAAGCGACGGAAACTCCTCTCTATGGGAATGTGGAAATACGCATCCTTCAAATCTATGGAAGCGGTCCACATTCCTCGCTCCAACCCCGCCAATACCGAGCGCACAGTCTCCATCTTGAAACTGAGCGTCTCTAAGAACTTGTTCAAAGGCTTGAGGTTGAGAATCGGCCTCCACCCTCCGGTGTTTTTCTTCACTAAGAAGAGGGTTGAATAGAAGCCCGGGCACCTCTGTGCCGGCTGAATGGCTTCTTTTAGTATGAGGGAATTTATTTCCTCCTCTATACACAACCTCTGATCCGGATCCCGTGGAATAGGAGTCCAGATCGGCGCGAGAGACAGTCGCGATGGCGGGCCTGTCACCCAGTCGGGACGATACCCGACGGAAAGCCATCGCAAGACTAAACGGTCCTGAGTCAACCGCTTCCACTCTGGCAAGTGGCCGGCCAAACGGCCGCCCACCGGTCCACTTAGGGATAGAGGTGGACATAAGGAGTGCCAGAGTGGCACTGTCCTCTCGGCGTGAAACACCGGAGTGGTTCCCACCGCGGTAACCAGGCCATCAGGCCCGATTGCCGCGACCAGATCCCCGCGCACCACGGTGCGCGGGCGGCTGTCTGGCTGGGTGCGGCTGGGGAGCCTGCGTCCCCCTCGCTGCTGGCCGAATCGCACGTGGCCTAGGCCTACGTTGCGACGGTGGCTGGCCTCTGACCTGGCCAGCACCACCTCGAGCCTGCAGAGGACGATACGCAGGGGGTCCCGCCGGAGCACCTCAAATTGTTCACGCAGCGCCCTCTGGTTGTTAACCAGAGTGACCGTCTCCTGGAGGTGCCTGCATCCCTCACCTCCAAAGAGACCAGGACCTGTCATAGGCGTCCGCAGCAGCCTATTATACAGGTCCTGGGACGGGCACAGATTGTCAAGCGCAAACGTGCGCCTCGCCCGGACACTTCTGGTCACCGCCCGCGTCAAACAGTCCAAAGCCAGGTTGATACCATCCTGGATGGCTCTCTGGACTGTTACCGGGCTTGGCTGGCGTGATGCGGAGGCCGCTACCACCCCCTGTAGCAGCTGGGAGACGTGGGACAGAGCGGCAATGGACGCCCTCCCACTCTCCTCCGCATCACGTAGCGCGGCATTCGCCGAACGCGACGCGTTCGAGCACAAGACTCCCGTGTCAGAACGGGAGCCCGGCCGCGCATCTTCGCCTAAAGCCGCGCGATCATCCACGCTTGGCTTTGGCACCACACCGTACCGCTGGTATTCCAGGGGCACGATGCGGCAACGCTTCGCCACCTCGCGAGGGGCCTTCGCGAGACGTCCATTAACCTTAATGGACGCCTCCGCCGCTTCGAACATGTCCACGACATGCTCAGCCAGCGGCAGAGATGGCATAGCGGTAGCCGCCGGCCTACCAGCTAACCACGGCCTATGGTCACGCTGGCTAGCCGGCAGCTCCACGGGTAGATCGGGCCGAACACTTACCAGCCACTGGCAAGCGTCCGACCAATCCTCCTCCGTGGCTAACTGCGAGCGCTCTACTAGACGAGGGCCTTCGTCTTCCTCCAGAGCACTCGCAGTTGACGTCGACGGCGGATAAGCCGTTACCCCTGGCAAGCCCGGAAAAGCATGCGGGCCCGAGAGAGCAGGCATGCTAAACTCCGCGGCTTGACCAGGAGCAGGCGCCGTGGCAGAGCGTGGGGTAAACACCGCCCTACCGCGGCCCTGACCAGCACCAGCGACACCATCGGCAAGCCGAGGTATGCGGTATCCGTGGTCAACAGCACCGCCCGGGGACACCTTCTGGACCGTGAAATCTACTCCTGCGAGAGTAGAACCACGGAACACGTCGTCTGTATTCCCCGCGAGGGGTGCACAGACGTCGTATTCCATGGTCACGTCCTCAGAAGGCGACCCTAGCAGGAGATCCTCTTCCTCCTGGCCAGAAAGATTAGACTCCGGGTCAGCAAAGAGAGCTAACCCGGACTGGCCAGGAAAGGTGCCATAGGAGGCTTTGACACCCGCGGCGCGCGGATACCCAGGGTCTGATGAGCAGACCGCGGGTCCCAGCAACAACCGTTGTCCACGGCCCCTCGGCGCGGCGCCATGCCTGCTGCCAGGGTCTTGGACTGCCCCCAACAAAGGGGCCACCTCTGAATCCACAAACGGACCGGACCTAAAGAGACCGGATTCAGAGGCGGGGATCACCTGCTCGTAAGCAGATGCCGAGGACAACAAAGGAGCTGGCCCAGGGAGCATGCCGCGAAGCAACTCTGGGACCAAATCCTTTATTGTCCTCTGCGTCTCTTGCAACATTTCGGACCTGAAGGCCTCCATATCCACCGCGGATGAGGCCTTCTTCTTACCCTTCTTACTACCCTCCTTCTTCTTCTTCCTCTCTTCCTCCATCACCTTCTCCCTTGCCTGCAATGAGAGAAAATCAGACATTAGATCTCCCCCCCACTGCTTACATACATCGCACTTCAGCAACGGTCCACAGGGACTGCAGCTGAAGCACAAGTGCGGCACGAATCTATTCTTCAGAAACCTCCCGCAGGACGGGCAACCAGGTCTCTGAAACAGGACAAGGACAAGGACAATGAGCAAGATAGTTAAGGTTAGCGAACTCAAAACCAACTAAAAAGAGAGGGACAGGATCCTCAAGATCGCAAGTCAAGAAGAACCAGCCGTGGACAAAACGTTAAATGTTAATAAAGGCCAAGGCCGATTATGACGTCATCAAACCCGTGACCAAAATAATCAATCCGCAACAAGCACCAAGTGCAAGAACGAATTGTATAAGTAACCGGAACATTACCGATGAATTGGCATTTCTAGTACACAACAATCAGATATACAGAGATAACTCCTTCCAATTCTAGCATTGGCAAAAAAGGAAATTATCTCCCCTTTTGTTTATCAATAATTAGATACCTGACACTTGTACAGACAAACCATCCAACGTGATGAACCGGAGAACTCCACCATAGTACGCCTCTACATTCTCTCCACCGAAGGGGAAGGAATTGGATCAAGAGGGCAAAGTGAGAAGACCTTTATAACAGGCCTCCAACTCACTGAACATAGATTTTTTGGTTAGATAACCTAACAGTATTAGTAGGAAATGGAACCGTGGTGGAGAGAAACATATCCTCTTGTGCCGAGAAGTCCATCAAAGCTTCTACGTGATACCTGTGGACAAAAACACAAAGAGAAATGAGACTTATGAAGCACCATGTTGTAAAAAACAAACATAAACAGGCGCTAATCACGGTAAGCGCGAGTCCCGGAAACACATTAAACCGGGACAAAACACGCTAGCATATCAAAGAAGTCACCTGCTAAAGAGATCCAGCTCCTTCCAAAGGTGAGTCCTCTCTTTCCGACATGCCACGAACGTACAACAATCGTCAAATCAGTGAAAAACAAGGTAAACGCGCAGAAAATGTATAGTAGCACAAAACCGCATGTAACCCTTAGCCAATAAATGAGCAAAGAGGAAGTAGTAGTCGGCGCATGCGCGGTGGTGGGGCGAGCATCCGCCGGACTACCTCTGACTCCCTGCCCAGTAGGGGCACCTAACTGTTTTTAATCTGAGTGTTTTATTGAGTGAAAGCCGATATTTAGCAATATCAAAAGTATTAGGGAGGTAAGTATACTCTTGATGTGAAAACCTTCTTCAATCATCTTAAGAAATGTCCATTTGCAGACCACGAGAAGACAATTTTTGAAAATTTATCACTGGAATGACTGGCTCAATAATCAAGCCAGTCATTCCAGTGGTAAATTTTCAAAAATTGTCTTCTCGTGGTCTGCAAATGGACCCTTTCTATGACAAAATTGAGATTTTCTTGAACAAGTTTTAGGGTTAAATGTTTAAATGATTAGATTGACACAAGTAAGATGGGATACACAAGCCTTAGTATCTATAATTATACATAACCTGTAATGAGTCAAATCTGGCAATGACATCACTGGCTTTATCATCGAGATGATGCTTGGCTAATTGTGCTGTTGAGTTGATCAACGCCAATTTTCTATCCTGTTTCTCGGCGGGTAAGTCACGTTCTGGTTGGAACTCGGCGCGAACATCAAATCGGTTCTTCTCTATTATTTTGTCAGCCGCCAGTAATCTTTAAAAGGAAGAAGATTTATTAACTCTGAAACTTATAGACAAGAAACGCCAAATTATTTTTGTTATACCTGTAGAGAATAATCTGTTGAATATTTGTTCCCATCTCTAGCTAAGTTCCACTCACACTTCGCCTATGTTGGGATCGATCGATCCCTAAACTACCTGACTATCAATTTTCAGAAAATTATGCACTGTCAGGTAAGCTGTTGAATATTTTAATGGCAGCAAACAGTGCCAAGTTAAATTAGTTAAAAAATATTCAACAGTATGTTTCTTAAATAGTAAAGATATACAATTCTTACAACAATGCTTTTAAGGCTGTCTGTCACCCATTATGCATTCGGGACGAACTTAATTATGCCATTCACGACATCATTGATTATTGTTACAGTTGGGTGAACTTGGGTTCTTTGCATTTTAGTTTTATAAACAACCAAAGCAGCAAGATGTGCTGAATAGCAAAATTACAAGAATTTACAATCCATGAAGCCCTTTAACATGTTTAATCCTCAAATTTGTTCAAGAAAATTAAAATTTTCTAAGAGAAAATATCCATTTGCAGACCAAGAGAAGACTACTTAATGAAATTTACCACTGGAATGACTGGCTCGGCTATCGAGGCTCGGTTATCGAGCCAGTCATTCCAGTGGTAAATTTCTTTAAATATTCTTCTCTTGGTCTGCAAATGGACATTACCACTACAGAAGCCGCTTTTGACTAATATGAGTGTTAAAATGTTAGGTAGCAATATCTTCCAATCCCATTATGTTTAACATATTCAACAATATATTTTTATATTGTTTTGGAAATAATATAAATTATTTCTGCGCTGTACTGTACACATACCTAACAGAACATGAGAATATCTGGCTTGTACCACTCTTTGTCAAGATATTCTCTTCCTTGCTCGTATCTTCAGGCGATGAACCTTTTTTCTTTTTGTCTTGTTTTTCTTTCACGCCCGCAACACGCAGGAATCGCTCTGGCTGTCGAACGACCATGAATGATCTGTAAATGAATACACACTATTCTGGGAACGTATTCATGAAGGGTACTTATGTCCGATAAAATGTGCAAATGTGGCATAAGTAAAAAATGTCTATGTCTTTTTTCACCTACATTAGATGAATATTTAGCCACCTCTCCATGAATACGATAGTCGGGTCTTCTAAATAGGCGCAAGCAGTTAAGCTGGTGCGTACATGTAACTTAGGCACTCTTTGTGAATACATCCCCTGATTATTGACCCTTTAACCCTCATATCAGAGAAAAATGGCTTGCGGAGTGGTCTTGAGAAATGTCCATTTGCAGACAAAAGAGAAGATTTTTTTTTTAAATTTACCACTGTAATAACTGGTTCGATGACCAAATCAGTCATTCTAGTGGTAAATGTTCAAAAACAGTCTTCTCTTGGTCTTCAAATGGACATTTCCTATGAGAAAATTGAAATTTTCTTGAACAAATTAGAGGGTTAAAGGGTTAAATGAATTCGTCCCTTTAATCCTTAAATCTTTTCAAGGAAATTTCAATTTTTTTCCCATTAAAAATACCCATTTGCAGACCAAGAGATTATTTTTGAAAATTTATCGATGGAATGATTGACTTGGTCATCGAGCCAGTCATTCCAGCGAACACTGCAGAAGGCACTGTTTTCGTCGGCTTGTGTTAAAGGATTAGCCGTTACAAAACATAAATAACACATTCTTATTGATGAAAGAAGTATCATTTCTGAAACTAATTTGATTAAGAGCTGTTGCTGCCAGGTGCCAGTCAAATTAATTAAAAAATATTCAACAGATTTCCTGAATAGCTACCTTGAAATTTAACCACTGAAATTTCAAGTGATAAAGGGAATGAAAATGTCAAATTCCTAGATTAATGGACATTTCCAGTTTATCTATGTTCTGCCGATTTCTAGCTAAGTTCCACCCATACATCGCTCGTATTGGGATCGATCAATCCCTGAACTCCCTGACTATCAATTTCCAGAGAACTAAAGGTAAGCTGTTGAATATTTTGAAACTAATTTGACTGGGTGCCAACAGCACCCAGTCAAATTAGTTTCAAAATATTCAACAGAATGTTTATTAAATAGTAAACTTACAATTCGTACGCGTCAGATTATTTAAGTGTTTAAAACAGACTAATTCGAGTCATTCATGGCATAATTGATTATGACATCATCCTACACATCACATAGTTGATTATGACGTCATATGATGGATGGATAAACAGGAAAGGGACATTAATTGATTTTCCTACGATAATTGGTGTTCATTTTGAGAAACAAATGTTGTTGTAAGTTGTTGCTATGTTGTTTCCTAACTGTACACCACTTATTCTTCAGCTGATATTATAACCTTTTGTGATGTCAGCGTACTACAGCAGCGTTAATGTTTAAATTTTGTCATAAAGACTTTTGTCATAAAGAATGTTGCATCAATCCAGTAATCATCTTTTAAAATTCTTCTTCTCTTCTCGGTTATCGAGCCAATCATTCCAGTGGTAACTCTCCAAAAACAGTCTTCTCTTCGTCTGTAAATGGACATTTCTCATGACCACTGCAGAAGCCGTTTTCGGTTGATATGAGTGTTAAAAGGTCACAAGCCGGCCAAAAAACACCTTCTGCAGTGACTTAGAGAAATATCCATTTGCAGACTAAGCTTGCGCGATTTTTTGCTTTGGAACATTGCGATTGAATTTGTAAAAGAAAATCGTGATTTTCCATTAAATCATAGGTCTAAATTCCCAAAAGTACAAAGCGGGGTAATGTGACAAGTCACAAAAACTGGGACTTTGAACTTCTAGGAAAAATTGAAATAAATGATAAAAATATAGTATGAAAATAGAACGCAATTTCATGCGACAAATTCTTACCATCTTATGTCTATGCTTAATATATACATTATACCCATCATCGCGAGTGAAATTATTAATTGGGACCGCCTAAATATTGCGCTTAGTTTAACAAACATCGTTTATTTATCAAAATACGACAAAATACACATTTTTGCCGATAATTCTAGAATTCAAGAAGGTAGAATCACCAAATCCGCAACACACATTCATATTGCGGCTGGCTAGTTGTAACATTTGGTGGCAGGTCAAAAGTTCAAATATTTAGGTCATGGGGTCACTAAGTGCATAACGAAATACACATTTTTATCCATAAATCGGGAATGCAAGCAGGCAGAATGACCAAATTTGACACACACACGCACCCACCCACCCACCCACACACACACACACACACACACACACACACATTCGTATTGTAAGTGGCTTGATAAAAATTTTGTCTCAGGTCGAAACATCAAATATCTAGGTCAGGGGGTCACTAAGTGCATTCCAAAATACACATTTTTAGCCATAAATTGGGAATGCTAGTAGGTAGAATCACCAAATTTGGCACATCCACTCATATAATATATAGGTACTTAGAAGTCTGATGAGTTTCAAATAACTGGACCACAGCGTCACCAAATGCATACTAGAATACACATTTTTGTCCATAACTCTAGAATGCAATACGGTAGAAGCACCAGATTGCTTGCGCGTCTTCATATTAGGAGTTTATGTTTGAGGTCAACCTCTCAACTACATGATGTATATAGGTCACGGTGTCACTAAGCATTCTAACTGCATTGTTAAGACAAGAGCGGATAACGGCTTAAGTGAGCATCTCCGTTGAGTGCGTTCTAGTTGTAAATACAATTTGGACTTTTCCAGTTTTAGCCATGCCCCGCCCATCTCTATCTAAGCTCCACCCATACCTAGTGTTTGGATGGATTCATGACTAATCAATTTCGATTTTACACCGATTTTACATGTAAACTGTTGAATATTTTGAAACTAATTTGGCCACAGTCAAATTAGTTTCAAAATATTAGACAAAATGTTTATTAGATAGTAAAGACATACAATTCGTACAACGTGTCGGACTTAATTAAGCATTAAAGATGGACATACCGAATCACTCATGACGTAATGATTATGACGTCATAATACACTTCACTTAGTTAATTATGACGTCATATGATATCAGATGATCGATGGATAAACTGGAAAGGTGAATTGTCTCTCATGTCTGATCAGTGCAGATATATACTCATTGGCTACAAATACACCAACCCTGGATTTCGTACACGCTTGCAAACATGCAAAAATTCATGCACGCACGCACACTCCCACAATAACAAGAGGCCCAATATGCCTGTGTCACTCACAATGAGCACCATCAATTTTTGTCAAATATAAAATATATTCTGGTTTTTTAGAAGTCTTTTAAATGAGTTTGTGGACATTTTTGCAAGTGCAATATGGCTGCCAATCACGCTACATTTTTATTGGTCCACAGCGCCAATGTTTTTTGATGGATCAACTTCCCTTGTACAAATTTTAATGGCCCTTAGTGCCTAATCATATCTCCCAAATTTCGGCCCGATCCCTTCAGTGGTTCTGGAGAAGTCATTTTCGGGAAAACTAGGTCATCCAAGATGGCCACTGAACCATTTGGCCAATCAAGTCTTCTTGAACAAACTTGGCTTACCTCTGTCACTAGATGATGAGTTTTTAATCGATTCCCCAAGCGGTTTTGGAGAAGAATATTTTAAAAGATGTTTCCTAAAATCGGCCAAAATCCAAGACGGCCGCTGGCCAAATTAGCCGATCAGCTCCGTTTGAACAAACTTTGATCCCAATGCCTTAAGGATGCTTCTGGTTAAATATAATTGAAATTGGCCCAGTGGTTCTTGAGACAAAGTCGTTTAAAGGAAAAGTTGATGGACGGCCGATGGACGGATGGATGACGGACGGTCGCCACGGCATAAGCTCAATTGGCCTTTCAGGCCAGGTGAGCTAAAAATGAAATTTTTTTCCTAAGACACCCTGACACTTACTCTTGGAGCAGATTCTGAAACATCTCTCTGATGCGCAAGTGAACTTGCTGCATACGGTCTGCATATGTTTGTATCTCCTTGGATGCATTACTTCTAAGCAATGATTCGGTTGGTGAAACAATGGATAGGAACTTCCAAAAACACATTCCCACATCGGCACACCTGCATGACAAATATTCATAGTCATTGACCAATCATTGCTAGTCGTCCAGTAAAATCATTGAATTGATTCATTTGTATACAAATTATAACTTAATGTAGTTCCATAGGAAATAGTGGTCACAATAAGACTGCTACAGTGAAGCTCGGATATAAATTTGAATATTTCCCCAACAAAATTAAACCTATTTTTTAACATCTTGGACTTGATTCTAAGGCTTCCAATTAAATTAAAACCCTTTAACACGCAAACTGGCTGAAAACGGCTTGCGTAGTGGTCTTGAAAAATGTCCGTTGGCAGACCAAGAGAAAACTATTTTTGAAAATTTACAACTGGAATGACTGGCTCGATAAACGAGCCAGTCATTCCATTGGTAAAATTTCAAGCATAATCTTCTCTTGGTCTGAAAATTGACATTTTCTATGAAAAAATTAAAAATTTCTTGAACAAATTACAGGTTAGAGGTTTAAATCCAAAATATTCAACAGAACATTTCTTAATTCATATTCAAAATTCTACTAACTAACATGTTTGTGTTTACATTTTGGAAACATGGTACCTTATCTATGAGCTTTATTGTATGTATGTCTTATTGGAATAAAGTTAAAATATATTCTGGTTTATCATCCCTCAGAGCGAGATCAGATATAAAATATATTCTGGTTTATCATCCCTCAGAGCGAAATCAGATATAAAATATATTCTGGTTTATTATCCCTCAGAGCGAGATCAGATATAAAATATATTCTGGTTTATCATCCCTCAGAGCGAGATCAGATATAAAATATATTCTGGTTTATTATCCCTCAGAGCGAGATCAGATATAAAATATATTCTGGTTTATCATCCCTCAGAGCGAGATCAGATATAAAATATATTCTGGTTTATTATCCCTCAGAGCGAGATCAGATATAAAATATATTCTGGTTTATCATCCCTCAGAGCGAGATCAGATATAAAATATATTCTGGTTTATTATCCCTCAGAGCGAGATCAGATATAAAATATATTCTGGTTTATCATCCCTCAGAGCGAGATCAGATATAAAATATATTCTGGTTTATCATCCCTCAGAGCGAGATCAGATATAAAATATATTCTGGTTTATTATCCCTCAGAGCGAGATCAGATATAAAATATATTCTGGTTTATTATCCCTCAGAGCGAGATCAGATATAAAATATATTCTGGTTTATCATCCCTCAGAGCGAGATCAGATATAAAATATATTCTGGTTTATTATCCCTCAGAGCGAGATCAGATATAAAATATTATTTTACTGACAAGAGTCATTGTTGTAAGCCTTTAACTCTTTAATGGCCATGCCAGCCAAAACCGGCCTCTGTTATGGTCAGGGGTAGAAATAAGAATTTTGTTCTACATGTACAAAGTGCATCTAACATTTGGATTTTGCCTGTACATAAATTATTCCTTTCATCTGATGCCTATGAATTCCCTATATCTGTTTCAACACAACCATACAAGAAAACTGTTGAATATTTTGAAATTAATTTGAATGGAAGCAGTTGCTGCCTTAGGCAACAATGTCTTCCAGTCAAATTAATTTCAAGATATTCAACAGAATATGTTTTAAATCGTAAAGAATTCCCTTTTCAGGCATTTGTCAGATATGGTTAATATTATAGCTGATCAGACAGAATAAACGAAATCACGGATTTCTTTTTTCACGAGAGAGTTGATACTTACCTCCCTAATACTCTTTGATATTGCTAAATATCGGCTTTCATTCAATAAATACTCAGATTAAAAAAGATAGGTGCCCCTACTGGGCAGGTAGTCAGATGGCAGTCTGGCAGATGCTAGCCGCAACCACCGCGCATGCGCAGACTAGTACTTCGTCTGACTAATTTATTGGCTGACACTATGCAACAGGGCGGAGAGGCCGGGTCCGTATTAGGGAGGTAAGTATCAACTCTCTCATGAAAAAAGAAATCTGTGATTTCGTTTATTTCACTTCAAGTGTATACTTACCTCCCTAATACGCTTTGATATTGCCAGAATTCGACAGAATTCGGCGGGAGGGAGGCGAGGTCAAAAGACCAGCTCTTCCCTATGCGCTTTTCTGCGTTTAAGGCACTTAAACTTCTGAAATTGTGTGAAAACACAACAACCAGGGATAGATTTGAACATCGGCTAACACCACCGATGGCTGAGAGATGACCATATGTCATATGCGCTCTATTCCCTCCCCCCCCCACCCCCTCCAAGGCGGCATCACTGGGGGATTCCTTGGTCTTAGATTGTCCATGCCCTTAATTAAAGTATTTAATGTACTTACTTCATCACTTCCCCTATTAGCCAAGCAAGGGATAACTGACATTAAAGCTGATTTATAACCAGCAATAGAGTTAGGCTTGAGGCTATAGGCATCATACAGGTGACAGAGGAAATCGGTTACTACCTGAATAGATGAATCCATTGGATTAATACATCTTTTTGAGCACCATTCTGCAAATCTGTTGATTTTATAATTATATGCTCTGGAGGTTGACCCCCTTCTGGCTTTTGCCATGAACATGGCTGCTTGCTCAGAAAAGCCCTCCTTAATTCTAGATTCTGTGACAATATCCACGCAGTCAATCGGAACATTGAAGGATTGTTGTGAAGGGCCTTGCCCTGGAAGATAATATTGTCCATCAGAGGCAGAGGAACTGGATTGCAGACCAGAAGGTCCAGCAGATCCGTATATACCATGATCCGCCTGGACAATTTGGGCCGATCAGAAGCACTTGGCACTCCTCCTGTCTGATTTTCTGAAAGATTTTTGGAATCAGGATTGCTGGAGGGAATGCGTATGCATACATTCCCACCCAGCTGATAGCTAACGCATTTGTTGCGATAGCGCTTGGATCTGGAATCGGAGAGACGTACGTTGTCATCTTCGCATTCTTCTTCATTGCGAATAAATCTATGTTGGGTTTCTCCCAGTGGATGAACAGACGATCCGCCACACATTGATTTAGTTGCCATTCTGTAGGTAAAACACTCATTCTTCGGCTCAATGAGTCTGCTAACAGATTTAACCTTCCCGGAATATGAACTGCTTTCAAGGTAATCCTGTGATTCAGGCACCAGCAAAGCAATTTCCATGTCATCTTACAGACTGGGCGACTTCGTTCCGCCCTGGCGGTTTATGTACGTCACTACTGTTGAGTTGTCTGATCGAATTAGAACACTCTTGCCCTGAACTTTCTGTAAGAAATGTTCCAGGCCCAGGACTACTGCTCGTAATTCCAGTAGATTTATGTTCTTTTGACTTCCAGATTACAAAGCCCTGATATCGTGGATTCTTCCAGGCAAGCTCCCCATCCCTCCATCAATGCATCTGTATACATCGTTAACTGAGGATGAGGAGGGGTTAGCATCACACCCGCCAGGAGATTCTCTGTCTTCAACCACCATTGTAGGTGGTGAATTAGAGGCTCCCGCACTGACACGTTTGAGTCCAGTGAACCTGTACTCTGGGTCCATTGCGTCATGAGAAATAACTGGATTGGCTGCCTGCATAAGGCCACCTGAGGAATGACTGGTTCCAGAGAAACCATCAACCCCAGCATTCTCAGGTAAACCCATGCCAGGACATGACGACATGTCGCACACTGACTGTATTACTGAGATGAGTATTTGTACCCTCTCCTGATTGAAGAACATTCCCAGGTAGACAAACTTCTGGGATGGAGTCAGCTCCGATTTCTGAAAATTGATTATTCAGCCTAAGTTTTTGTGACAGTTTTCAAAACTATCTCCAGATTTTCTGATAAACTTTTCTGGTTGTGTGCTTTTAACATCCAGTCGTCTATGTATGTGTGGCCTGCTATGCTTCTCCTGCGGAGGTATGCTGTTATCGCAAGAACCACCCTGGTGAAGACCAGAAGAGCCGTAGAAATTCCGACGGCTAATACCCTGAATTCCCATTGTATGCCCTGGAATGCGAATCTCAGGAAGCGACGGAAACTCCTCGCTATTGGAATGTAAAAATAAGCATCCTTCAAATCTATTGAAGCTGTCCACATTCCCTTCGTCAACCCTGCCAACACTGATTTCACTGTCTCCATTTTGAAACTGGGTGTGTCTATGAACTTGTTCAATGGCTTGAGGTTGAGAATTGGTCTTCACCCTCCAGTGCTTTTCGTTACTAGGAACACGGTTGAATAGAAGCCCGGGCACTTCTGTGCCGGTTGAATTGCTCCTTTTTGTATGAAGGAATTTATTTCTTCCTCTATACACAACCTTTGATCTGGATCTCTTGGAATTTGAGTCCAGACTGGCACTAGAGACAGTCGTGATGGAGGGCCTGTTATCCAATTGGGATGATACCCGACTGAAAGCCATCGCAAGACTAAACGGTCCTGAGTCAACCGTTCCCACTCTTGCTTGTGGTGGGCCAATCGGCCTCCCACTGGACCACCTAGGGAGAGAGGTGGAAATAAGAGTGGAACTGTCTCCTTGGCCAGAAGCACCGGAGTGGTTCTTACCGCGATAACCGACCCATTAGGCACGATTACCACAACCAGATCCTTGCACGCCACGACCAGCGCGGTATGCTGGCGGCTGCCCCGCTGGCTGCGCCGGAGTCTGCGCTCCCCGCCCAGCCGAACCGCACGTGGCCGAGACTGATGCTGCGCTGGTGGCTGGCCTCTGACCTGGCCACCGCCAGCTTGAGCCTGCAGGGGATGATACGCAGGGGGAGCTGCGTGAACGTGCTTTCTGCGGAGCACTTCAAATTGCTCGTGCAGTGCCCTCTGGTTATTGACCCGGGTGACGCAGCAGCCTATTATACAGGTCCTGAGACAGGCACAGATTGTCTAAAGCAAACATGCGCAACGCCCGGACACTCCTAGTCACAGACCGGGTTAAACAATCCACAGCCAGGTTGATACCATCCTGGATGGCTCTCTGGACCGTTACCGGACTCGGCTGGCGCGATGCGGATGCCGTTACTGCCCCTTGTAACAGCTGGGAGACATGAGAAAGCACCGCAATAGACGCTCTCCCACTCTCCTCCGCATCGTGCAACGTGGCGTTTGCTTAACGCAAAGCGTTCGAGCACAGCGCTCCCATGTCAGACCGGGAGCCTGGCCTTGTGTCCTCACCTAACGCCGCGCGGTCATCCACACTCAGCTTAGGTACCACACCGTATTTCTGATATTCATCAGACACGATGCGGCAACGCCTTGTCACCTCGCGAGGGGCCTTCGCGAGCCATCCATGCACCTTGATGGATGTCTCTGCCGCCGTGCACATATCTACAATATGTTCCGCCAGCGGCAGAGATGGCATAGTGTTAACAGTCGGCTTA
The DNA here is from genome assembly GCA_034401795.1 of Chaetoderma sp. LZ-2023a. NCBI lineage: Eukaryota > Metazoa > Mollusca > Caudofoveata > Chaetodermatida > Chaetodermatidae > Chaetoderma > Chaetoderma sp. LZ-2023a. The sequence continues at coordinate 53,221,465 of CM067362.1, forward strand.
CCTGCCAACCACAGGCGGTGATCCCGCTGGCTAGCCGACTGTTCCACAGGCAGGTCTGGTCTGGCCTGACGCTTATCAGCCAATGACAAGCGTCCGACCAATCCTCCTCTGTGGCTACCTGCGAAAGCTCTACAAGACACAGACCTTCGTCTTCCTCCTGAGCGTTCGCAGGCGTGTATGAGGCTGGCTGACCTGACACTCCTGGAAAGCCAGAGAAAGCATGCGGGCCCGAAAGAGCAAGCATACTAAACTGACTGGCTTGACCAGGAGCAGGCACCGTGGTATTACGTGGGGAGAATTTCGCCACACCACAGCCCTGACAAGCACCTGCTACCCTCTCGGCAAGCCAAGGTATGCGGTAGACCTGGCCATCAGAGCCAACCCGGGCCACCTTCTGTGCCGTGAACCCTACTCCTGCATGAGTAGAACCATGGACAATGTCGTCTGTATTCCCCGCGAGGGGTGCACAGACGTCAATGTCCATGGTCACGGCATCAGAAGGAGAACCCAGCAGATAATCCTCTTCATCCTGGCCAGAAAGATTAGACTCCGGGTCAGCGAAGAATGCTAACCCGGACTGGCCAGGAAAGGTACCATTGGAGGAACTGGTACCTGCGGTGTGCGGATATTCCTGGGCTGATAAGCAGGCACCAGGCTCCAGCGACAACCGTCCACGGACGTGTCAAGCCTGCTGCCAGTGTCCTGGACCGGGCCCCCCCCCTAATGGGCCACCTCTGAATCTTGCTCAAAACCCGGTATTGTCCTAAGGAAACCTGATTCAGAGGCGGGGATTATCTGATCCGAAGCAGATGAAGAGGACAACAAAAGATTTGGTCCAGGAAGCATGCCACAGAGCAACTCTGGAACCAAACCCTTGATTGTCCTCTTCATCTCACCCAACATCTCAACTCGGAAGGCCTCCATATCCACAGTGGACGAGGCCTTCCTCTTACCCTTCTTAACCGACACCTCTCTCTTCGCTCTCCTCCTCACACACCTTCTCCCGAGCCTGTAACGACAAGAATTCTGTCTTTAGTTCGCCTCCCCCTCCCACTTTTTTTTACATATTTCACACTTAAGCAGTGGCCCACAGGGACTGCACCGAAAGCAGGGGAGGGCCGAAACGTTCTTTAAGGTAACGTCCACAAGAAGGACAACCAGGTTTCTGAGAGGCCAGAGGACGAAGCAATGAGTATTTTAGTTAAAGAATTAGTAACTCGAAGCCAAAATAAAGAGGAGAGGGAAGGTGGTCATACAGACCACCTACAAAGATAATAAACCAGCGTTGGGCAAAACTTTAAATGTTAATAAAGTGCAAGGCTGATTATGATGTCATAACTACAAAAAATAAGAAGTTAAATCGATCCGAAACAAACATCCAGGTGTAAGGACGAATTGTATTCATATCCAGAGCATCTTAACTGGAGAAGGATAGAATATACAGACTATACAAACATCAGATATACAATGATAAAATGGCAGCAGATTTTATAAATATTTTCAAATAAAATTGAAGTGCCTCGTATCATAACTAGAATACCTGCGTCTTTAGCATAGACAAACCATCCGATCTGATGAACTGAAAGCTCCACCAACTCTATGACCTCTTAACTCTCTCCACCTATAAGGAGAAGGAAGTGGACCAAGAGGTCAAAGTGAGAAGATTTTCCGAGGCCTCTAACTCACTGGGCATAGATTTTTGGTTAGATAACCTAACAATGTTAGTAGGAAACGGAACCTTGGTGGAGAGATAAACAAACCCTCTGACGATGTGCTGTCCTGTGCAATCATAGATAGATACCTGTGGACATAAACACAGAGAGATTAGTATTTCATAGCGCCATAATAGAAATAAACCAGTTATTTAGGCGCTTAACACGTTAAACGCGAGTCCCGGAAACACATTACAACGGAACAAAACTCGCTAAAGTGTAGTTGAAATCACCTGATAACTCAGTCCTGGGCCCTCCTCTGGAGATGCAGCACGCTCAGACATGATTTCATGTAATTAGCCACTTGAATTTTCTATGTTAGATTGAAGTCAGCAGAAAACTTTTAAAGCCAAGTCGCATGTAGACTCTCCGCCAATAAATTAGCAAAGAGGAAGTACTAGTCTGCGCATGGGTGGTGGTTGGGGCTAGCATCCGCCAGACTGCCATCTGACTACCTGCCCAGTAGGGAACCTATCTTTCTTACTCTGAGTTTTTATTGAATGAAAGCCAATATTTAGCAATATCAAAGAGTATTAGGGAGGTAAGTATACTCTTGAAGTGAAAATGTACATGCACCCTGTGCACCCAGTATTACAAATTTATCTGCACCAGCCATCGTTTACTTGTATTGTACATGTAAAAGGGCCTTATTTCAACTCATGGTTATCGTCTTGTGGAATGTCCATTTCCAGGCCATGAGAATAGAATTTTTGAAAATTTACCACAGTCATTCTTGTGATAAATTAAAAAAAAATTTATTCTCTTAACCTGTAAATGGACATTCCATAGGTAGATAATTAAATTTTCTTGACCAGATTTGACCATTAAACATGGTAAAGTGTTAATGGATAAGGCAGCCAAAACTGGCATTTGCAGCTGTCTTGAACAAAGTCCATTTGCAGGCTAAAACACTATTTTTGAAATTTTACTAATGAGATGCCTAGCTAGCTGAGTAACAGGACCAGTCATTCTAGCGGTAAGATTTCAAAAACTATCTTCTCTTGGCTTGCAAATAGACATTCACTATTTAACCCTTTCACAGGTGAAATCCTCATATCTCAATTCCAACGCTACCATACATACAGGAAGACTGTTGAATATGTTGAAATTAATTTTACTGGAAGCCATTAAGGCAGCAATGACTTCCAGTAAAATTAATTTCAAAATATTTAACAGAATAGGTTTTATATCGTAAACAACAGTTTTTCAGGTATTTGTCTGTGAAGGGGCTAACAACACTAGAAAACATTGTTTGACTCAGAGGTCCCCGCAATCACTGAAAATACTTTTCTCTATATGTAGTAGGTAGCAATTTTATTCAAAGCCTTCATATTAGACATACAGTTTTTATGTACCACTGATGGACTATGTTCATGGCAGACCTAGTTATAGCATTCATTATGCATATTATTAACAATATAAAAGAAAAAAGAAAAAATAAAAAAATGTAAAAAAATTATTAAAAAAAATAAAATAAGGAAATTGACAAAAATTATGTGTTTGTATTAAAAGGACCATTTTAACCCAAAATCTTGGACCTATTAAGGTGAATCCTCCCAAAGGCACCTCATAAAGAAGCTCCCTGCTATTAGTTTCATTAAATTATTTTAAGCGATTCTGTATGTTATGCTGTTTGAGAGAACAAGAACGGGCCTGTATCGCTCACCTGGAACATAGGCATTTCAACTAGAAAGGCCCTTGACTCTTAGTAGAACCCCCAAGGTGTTGATCAGAATTGTACCATGAAGACAGCGGCCAAGTTTATTTATGTATCAACATCCACTGATGGCGCGCTTATTCCCTAACCAAAACCCCTAAATTTAGGCCATATCCGTTCAGCGGTTCTGGAGTTGTTTTCATGAAAACTATGTCATCCAAGATACCCGCCCAATCAAGTTTTCTTGAACAAACTTGGTTCAGCTGGTGCCCTAGGTGATGTTGTATGAGTTTTGAATCGATACCCCCAAGCGGTTTCGGAGAAGATTTTTAAAGACATTTCTAAACATCGGATAAAAATCAAATATACTATAAGGATGCTTTAAGCCAAATATATTCCAAAATCCAAAATGGCCGTGGGCCAATCAGATTCGTCTGACCAAACTTGAATCTTTATGCCCTAAGGATGCTTTCCGTCGAATATAATCAAAATCTGCCCCGTGAGTCTCCAGAAGACATTTTAAACTTCCCATTGCTTTAGTATGGGAGTCTTTGGCAGGAAAATGATCCAAGTTTTACATCCATCAGCGTCACTTCCAATGACTTTCAGTCAAATGGTTTAGTTTTCGAGATATTGACAACAATCTCTGGACTGTTTTTTTTGCAATAGTGATTTTGAACAATGTTTAAGTGAAAATAGATGATATCAGTGCTAACTACAGATGGTTTCTTAACTGTCTCACTGCTGCAAGCCAGTGCAGCCAATAATTTCAATTTTCAAAAGCTCTTGACTTCTTGAATATTTTGAAAACAATTCGATTGAAAGTTGTTGGCGGCTTAGCCACCAACAACTTTCAGTCCAATTGTTTTCAAAATATTTATCAGGTTCAGAGATATAACCTTTGGAATATGTCGTCTGCAAAAACTCAGTCAGACGGTTACCAGAGGTTTAAATACAATTGAAGAAAATGGTCTCTAAAGGCAGGTAGGTGGTCTTTATAGCAGGTTATTCCCCACTACCACACAATCCATTTAACACATGCGCATCTGGCTAAATCACCAAGTTAGCAGCAGGGGTAGGGTGAGCGGGAGTTGATTAAAAAAATAATTTGACTGAAAGTCATTGCTGCCTTAGGCAGCAACAACTTTCATTGCTGCCTAAGGCAGCAACAACTTTCAATCAAATACATTTCAAAATATTTTTAAGAGCATAGATGTCAGAGCACATAATACATATCTTAAATATTTCGGCTATATTGGAAAGGTTAATCTGTTAATTGGAATTTAATATCTAGTTTGGCAATAAAATCTGACATGGTGATAAATCAATGGAAGGTGGGAACAAACCTGTATTTGCCCTATGAAAGTGAGACTGTAAATATTTAAGGAGTGATAACTCTGGCATTTGACATCCTATCAGTTTCATTTTCACAACACAGATATTAGATGTCGACATTAACATTGTGACCAAGTATAGTGTCAATCCATCAAGAAATAACAAAATGAGCCGCCATTGTTGGTGACGGACAGACAGATGGATGGACAGACATACAGAAGGCGGATGGGGTCATCGCCATACGAAAGCTGACTGACAAGTAAGCAGAGTTAAGAAAACCAATTTCGGCTTCAAAATCCATCGAATAAAAAAATTGAATATGGCAGCCAAACACGCTAAAATTTGATTGGTCCACGGAGGCCATGTTTTTTACCTATCAACTTCCCATGAACAAACTTTAATGGCCCTTAGTCCATAATCATATCCCCAAAATTTCAGCCCGATCCATTCAGTTTCAGCCCGATCCATTCAGAGGTTCTGCAGAATAAGTCGTTTTCACAAAAACTAGGTCATCCAAGATGGCTGCCTAACCATTTGGCCAATCAAGTTCCTTTGAACACATTTGGTCCAGCTCTTGCCCTATATGATATTTCGTGAGTTTTGAATCGATCCACTAAGAGTTTTAAAGCCATTTCCTAAAATCGGCCAAAATCCAAGATGGCCACCGACCCAATTGGCCGATCAACTTTGTTTGAACAAACTTGGATCCCTATGCCCTAAGGACACTTCCTGCCAAATATAATTGAAATCGGCCCAGTGGTTCTTGAGAAGTCGTTTAAAGAAAAGTTGATGGACGGACGCCGGGGAGACGGACGCCATGGCATAAGCCAGGTGAGCTAATTATGAATTCAAGCACTTTAACTCGTTAACCTTTAAGCTGGCCAGAAACCGCTTCTGCAATATTCTTGAGAAATGTCCATTCGCAGACCAAGAGAAGACGATTTTTTAACATTTACCACTGGAATGATTCACATGATAATGGAGCCAGTCAATCTAATGGTACTTTATTTAAAGAAAATAGTGTTCTCTTTGTCTGCAAATGGAGATTTTCTAGGAGAACATTTAAATCTTCTTCCAGACAGAATTCAGGGATAAAAGGCTTAGAATGGACTCCATAAACTTTGAGTAACAGCTAAATAGTGCACTCACCACTCGTCTACTCTGTGGTAACCACACACTTCTTTCAACCCAATGTACTCCATCTTCTGATCCTCTTTCCAAGCCTGGATCTTGCTTAGAGTGACTTCGTACATCTCTTGACAAAAGTGTAGAATCCCGTTCGCCACAGTAATATACTCCTAAAATGTTAAAAAATATGGGGTGTGTTCAGCAGCATGAATATTTTCAGTTCACGTGGTAGGTTCATCCATAGAGTAAACGAAGTCACGGATTTCATTTTTCATGAGAATTGATACTTACCACCCCAATACTCATTGATATTTCCTAAACATCGACCTAGTTCCAATGTAACACAGACTTTAAAGTAAACTAGCCCCACTGGGCAGACAATACATCTGACAGCTCGGCAGATGTATGGTCCAATGGCGCGCACGTGCAGCCTGTCATATGCTCATACTTGATAATTGGCTGACCATTGCAACATAAATAGCCTAAAGACCGAACCTCTGTGGACCGGAGAGGCCGGGATCGTATCAGGGTGTATCAACTCTCTCGTGAGATAAGAAATCCGCGATTTCGTTTATGTCACTTCAAGAGTATGAAGGCTCATCCCTGGAAGCGCAAGCTCTTTTGCGTTTGAGGCTCAAAGCCATCTGAAGTTGCGTATAAGACACAAGCAGGAAATCATTTGAACATCGGATAACACAGCCTCTGCAGAGAAATGACCGATACATAACATGCGCTTCCCACTCCTTTTGATGAAACTCAATGTCTTACACGCTCTCTATGTACTAGTGCCAATGTACTATAAGGCATCAGACAAAATGCTTCAATTTCATATACTCTCAATAGAATGAACCACATAAAACATGAACCATCACCATATTTGTACGGCTAACGTGACAAAATAACGAGACACCACAAATAACAGACTGACCTTGTTTGTTGGTGACATCCTCTTCATATGGACGAAGAGCGATGTTGCACTGCATAGCGAGCCTCCAAAAAATATACATCTTTTTGAGCACCATTCTGCAAATCTGTTGATTTTATAATTATAATGCTCTTGAGGTTGACATCCCCCCACCCCCACACACACCCCTTCTGGCATTGACGATGAACATGTTTGCTTGCTTAGAAAAGTCCTCCTTAATTGCGGATTCCTTGACAACATCCATGCAGTCAATTATATTAGAACATTGACGGATTGTTGTGACAGTCTTTCCCTGGAAGATTATATTGTCCATCAGAGGCAGAGGAACTGGATTGCAGACAAGAAGGTCCAGCAGATCCATATACCATGATCGGCTTGGCCAATCTGGGGTGATCAGAAGCACTTAGCACTCAACCTGCCGGATTTTTTGAATCAGGATTGCTAGTGGCCATCTGAGAGACATATGTCGTCATCTTCGTATTCTTGTTCGTTGCGAAGAAATCTATGATGGGTTTGTCCCAGTGGTTATTCAGATGTGAATGAACTAGAACTATTATTCTCCCCTGAATCTTCCTTAGGAAATGTTCCAAGGCTAAGACTACTGCTCACATTTCTAGCAGTTTGCTGTGTTCCTGTCACTGTTCCAGATTTCAGATTATTCCAGGCAAGCTTCCCAGCACCCGATGCATCCATGTAAATCGCATCATGATTTGAGGGTGGGGAGAGGACAACGTCCCCTCGATCAACAATCCCTAAACACCCCCCACCCCAAGATCCTCTCTCTTCATCCAACATTGGAGGTGGTGAATAAGAGGTTCCAACACTGACACATTTGAGTACAGAGATCCGTTCTCTGGGTACCCTGTGTCATGAGAAATAACTGGATAGGCTGACTGCATAAGGCCACTTGTGGAATGACTGGTTCCAAAGATACCATCAACCCCAGCATTCCCAAGTAAACCCATGTCAGGACATGCCGACTGTTGCACACTGACCGTATTACTGAAATGAGTGATTCCACTCTTTCCTGAGATGGACAAACATCATATCTCTACATCAAAGTGCATGCCCAGGTAAACAAACTTCTGGGATGGTATCAACTCTAATCCAGCCTAGCTCTGTCAGCAGTATGACAACTATATCCAGATTTGCTGCGACTTTCTTGATTGTGTGCTTTTAAGAGCCAGCCGTTTATGTACGTGTGGACTGTTGTTTCCCTTGCGGAGGTATGATGGCAAGGACCACCCTGGGGAAGACCTTAGGACTCCCCATTGGTGGCTCAGAAAGGCAAATCTCAGGTACAGACAAAAGATCTTCGCGATTGGAATGTGGAACTATGCATCCTTGAGATCTATTGATGCGGTCCACATTCCTTTTCTCCGCTAGTACCGTTCTTACTGTTTCCATCTTGAAACTAGGTGTACGGATAAAGGTGTTTAGAGGTTTAAGGTTGGGAATTGGTATTTACCCTCCAGTGCTCTTTGCCACTACAAAAATAGTTGCAGCCCTCAAAATTTGGCGCGAACGATCGTTTCGTTCGCGTGAAGTAAAATTACCGTGAACGAAAAAATGGTCGCGTAAGTGACAAAGTCCAGAACGGTAGTTATCTCTGATCGTGGAAAACACAAAAGTTTCAACAACTTTTTGATATGAAGCATGCTATTTACAACAGAATTTAGCATTTTCAAACATCTAAAAGATCGATAACATTTGTCTGTCAAATTCTATAAATAAGCTACAGCGCTCATGTGTCAGAGACAAACTTCCGTTGTATTTCCGCTAGCATTACTACATAGGCCGGGAACTAGTCTCGCTACACGTTATGCATCAACACTGTCCAATTATAAACCGTTGCATGCAAGTACATGCAACCGTCGGCTGGCATGTTCCCGATGTATTATTTTATATACGTGATTGGATCCCGATATAACATAGGAAGACATGCATTGTTGAGTGAGTCTCACAGTATATTCTCCTTGAGTTTCAGTTGGCTTGTAGAGACAGCTGTTTAAGAATTTATCTGTTAAATTAAACTGTTACATTCATAGATCCTAGCTACTGTGTCACTGTGTATTTGTCCATGACACACAATAATTCAGGCCTCGCAATTCGACGGGATTCTCGTAATATTCCTGAAATTGAAAAATATGGGAATCCAACTGGATTCTCGTAAATAAACGCTTCCAAAAATGTAAACATTCCATTCTTACAGAACGCCACGATCCCGGTTACTAATTTCAACAATAAAAATTATGTCACGAATCAGCTTAGAGGGGGGTCTGCTAATACATCGGTAATGAGAAATGTCTCGCGTGACTGCGCAGTCGTAGTTAATAACAATCGATAATGCGCACTCGTAGTTTCTGATTGGTTCGCGGGATATCCGATTTCAATAGGCATGAATGAAAATTACTATCGTAGTAAAATTTTGATCATGTGCCTCGTTGTCATTCATAACGAATTAATCACATGATTTATTTCAACCAATCTCTGTGTGACTCTCGCGATTAATATTGATGGCTAATGGCGAATGAAAAATCTAGTCACTGTGACGCTTTTAAACGCAGTAAAGGAATATGTTAGCACCCACTTTGACGGGTTATGACCCAATATATTATTGGAAGGTTCTGACAGTAATACCACCCGATATTTAAGTGGTTCATTGCTTTGGAGCGACTGAGAAAACAGGACTATATGTCGGGAAAACCGGTGCGTAGTAACTCTTATTTTCAAGTAAATCGCATTTGCACTAAATTGTCAGTTTAAAGCGTACAAGTTAAGAAGGGTCAAGCTATCTACTAAATGCCTTAGAGCTGGTTACGCTTTTTATTGTGGCAGACTTGTGGGTTATTGTTTTATATTAGAAATGTACGCTACTTGTACAAGTACAAATATTTGGTAACAGTTACAAAAAAATCTACCCATCACAGGTACAATTTTATAAACATTTCAACCCCTGTTGTTTTTTGGTCAATGAAGACAGTAGCTCTTTGATACAGGTGGAATTCGTTTACAAATTAAAGCATATTCTTTAAAATATTTTGAAAATAATATAACTGGAAGCCATTGCTTTCAAGGTGGTGGTGGGTGGGCTGGAGAGGGTTGCTCAACTAGGTAAGCCACAACAATGCAAGATATTAAATTCTTTGTTTTTGTAGTGGGGTTCGTGGGTGGGGTGGGAGGAGGGTGTTAAGATATTTATAAATAGTGGGTCATTAGTCACTAATTATTATAGTGGGTCTGGAATTATGAAATATATGTTTGGAAAAAGTATGGAATTTTATTGTGCCCTAGGTGTATGAACCCTGAAATTGTTGCAAGCTGGAAAGATGTTACCAATGAGTGTTGTCATACAAATACTGATATTTTGGCAGGGAAAGTGTACATTTGCAGACCAAAGGAGTATTGTTTTTGGAGACGTAACACTGAATGACTGGCTCGGTTATCGAACTTGTAATTTCAGGGGTAAATTTTCCAAAATATTCTTCTTGGTCATGAAATGGAACGAATGAATGGACATAAAACAAAAACTCAATCTGCTTTTTGACAAATTTACTTGAGAAATATTACAGTACTTATATCACAATGGATGAATCCACTTTTAGTTATTCCCCACCCATCTCTAGCTAAGCTATGCTCCAAGCTTTGTCCCAGAATCTCAATTTCATGGTAACTATACAGCTAACTTGGTGAATACGTTGAAACAAACTTCCCCTCAAAACATCAACAGAATGTTTATTAAATTGCAAAGACATACAATTAATACTTACTGACAGACTACTATAAGAGTTAGTATTGTCTGTCAATTATAATAGTGACTGGTGACATCAACCTATATGTGATGTAAGTGATTATGAGGTCAATAGTTGAGTAACTAAACATATTTTATCTGTAAATTACCGGTAGGTAATTGGTGGATAAGTCCATGCTGTAATCAATATGCTAGTGATAATTCAGCAACATGCACTTTAAATTCATTATTAACTTAATATACAGATGAAATTTGTTCAGATAAAGCAGGTTTGGATTAAAAAAAATGGCGTAACTGAGGACCATGCAGGGTGCAATGCATGATTCAATGGTCTGTGTGGGATTCTGTATGACTAGCCATCAGCACCAACTCGGGCGTTCTATTGAGCCGAGAAATTTACTCCCGCGGGAGTAACTCCATGGAAATAATTGCCTGGCTGCCCCAAGTGGGGCATATGGGTGTCCATATCCACGGTCATTGGATGGCCCTGCCAATAAAATATCCTGTTCATCCTGCCCAGAAAGATAAGACGCTTCGTCAGTATAGAATACTTAACCAGCCTGGACAGGATAGGCATCAGCAGCCGATTCCATACCTGGTGTTGTTGGCTGATCAAGAATGCCTGATAAGCGGGCGTCCGAGGCCATAACACGTATTCCCGGGTCTACGGACGAGGCACCCCTAAAGCCCGGACCTACGGCAACCATCTCTGGATCATACTCGAAAACCGGCAGAGAACTAACAGGAAAACCTGATCCAGAAGCGGGGATATTCTGCTCCGGTGCAGATGAAGAAGACGCTAAAGTACATGACAGATGAAGGATGCTGCAAAGCATCTCTGGCATCATGTCTTCCTCATCTCACCCCTCATCTCTAGACTTGGCATATCTCTGGCATAGCAGATGTGGAAGACTTCCTCTTCTTACTCAACTGCTCCTTTCACGAACGCAGGTACTACATTTAATATATTCATGGAACTGGAACCAGACTTTTGTGACTCTATGACAGAGGGTAGTCCGACAGAACTTTCTGAAACGACACAAAATGAGGACAATTAGTTTTAAGAGAAACTAAAAACAAGAGGCCCAACGGGTCTGTATCATTCACCTGGAATTATTGGTCATTAGCACAAATGAACAAAATGAGATGACCACTGGAAAAATTTACCAATCAACTTTCTGTGAAGAAAGTTTAGCCACGTTTTATTAAAATTGGTCCAGTGGTTAATAAGTAAGTCTTTTCATGTTTTTCTCAGAAATTTGCAGAAAATACCGGATGCCAGATGTCCATCAAAAAAGCAAAATTTGAAATTGTCTCAATGGTTCTCGAGAAGACATTAAATTTCCCATTGCTTCAGTACATGGAAGTTTTTGGCAGGAAAAAGATCGAAGATGGCTGACAAACAGCTTATTTCACAGTTTCGAAAATTGCAAATTTGAAATCGGAATACCTAAAAACCTATATAAAACAAAATTTTGGTTTCAAATAAAAAGATCTAATATGGCCCGCCAGACATTCTTCATTTTGATTGGTCTATGGCAGCAATGTTTTTACTCACCAACTTCCCTTGAACAAACGTTAATGGTCTTTAGTCCATTATCATATCTGCTAAATTTTTGCTCGATCCACTCACAAGTTTTGGAAGTCATTTTCACGAAAACTAGGTCATCCAAGATGGCCACAAAACTATTTGGCCAATCAAGTTCCCATGAACAAATGCTGTAAGGATGATTCCTGTTAAATATACTTGAAATTGGCCCAGTGGTTCTCGAGAAAACATTAAAATTTTTCCATTGCTTTAGTATGAGATTTTTGGCGGGAAAACGATTCAAGATGGCCACCAAACCATTTATCCGAGTTTCGAAAGAGGCAAATTTGAAATCATCTTACTAAAATACATATATAAAACTAATTTCGTCTTCCAAATCCATAAAATAAAAGAAATCCAAAATGGCCACCACACACTTTACTTTTTGATTGGTTCAGCGCGGCCATGTTTTTCGACATATCAACTTCTCTTGAACAAAACTTTAATGGACCTTGGGTCTTAATTATAACTCCAAATTTCAGCCCCATACCTTCAGCGGTTCTGGAGAATTTGTTTTCGGGAAAAGTAGGTCATCCTAGATGGCCGCCAAATTATTTGGCCAATCAAGTATCTTTGAACAAACTTGGTTCAGCTCTTACCCTAGATGATATTTAATGATTTTTTAATCGATCCCTAAAGTAGTTTCAGAGATTTTTAAAGACATTTCTAAAAATCATCCAAAATCAAAGATGGTCGCTGGCCAAATTGGCCAATCGGCTTCGTTTGAACAAACTTGGATCCCTATGCCCTAAGGATGCTTCCAGTCCAATATAATTAAAATCGGCCTAGTGGTTCTTGAGAAGAGGTCGGACAACGGACGGTCGCCATGGCATAAGCTCAGTTTAGGCCAGGTGAGCCAATAAATGAAAGCCGCAACTTTGTTTTAAAACATAACTTTTTGATGCATGGACGGATGAAAGGATACATGAACTGAACCAAAAAATAACCTGTATCTCCATAGCCGTGTAGCCAACCTTCCCATCAAGTTTTGTTACGATACTATAAGCAAAAGTAAAGTTCTTCTTCTTCTTTTCGATCGCTGTTATCACACTTGGAGAGCCGTTCTCAAGATGAAATCTGTGGTTTTCTGCAGTTCTTCCACAGGCCCATACACCTTTTCAAGAAGAGGTTGACAAAGGCCATATCTCTTCTCTCAGCAGCTGATACGTACTGCAACATTGAAGTATGTGCTCTGTGGTCTGTTCGGCTTCTCCACAAGGACAAGCGGGCGATGTCGTAAGGTGGAACCGCCTGTACATGTGTTGGTTTAGTCTGTTGTGTCCAGTTCTGAGACGAAAAATGGTCACTTGCTCTGGCCTCGAGAGATGATGGTAGGCATCTTCTGATTGAGGTGTTCTATAGAGTGACTTGATGATAGTCTTCATCTCTGTATGAGTAACCATATTTTCTGTCTGATTCTGTCCACCAAAACCAAGGTTGGCAATCTGACACTGGGCAGTACTCCACTCGAGTACGAGGACCAGCAGACATACCTGCGAGTCACCTACGACAGAAGATTAACATGGAAGGAGCCCATACAGAATGCAGAGGCAAAGGCCAGAAGAATACTAAACATCATGAGGAAGCTGGCAGGAACAAAGTGGGGTGCCAATGAAAGGATCCTCAAGACCATCTACCTAGGTGCCGTACGACCACACCGTGAGTATGGATCCAGCTCATGGATGACAGCAGCTAAATCTCATCAACAGAGTACAAAACCAGGCACTGCGCATCATCACTGGTGGAATGAGATCAACACCAATAGTAAAAATGGAGCAGACAGCAGGCATCCCCCCACTTAGCAAAGGAAGGGAATGCAAAGAACTGATCCAAGCTGCAAAGTTCAAATCGTTCAACAACCACCCGATGAAGATCAGGCAAGCACAGCTGACATCAGGAAGACTTAAAAGATCAAGTTTTGTGAGAGACAAAAGCACTTCAAAGGAAACACCAAGAAATGTTGCCAGCACAAATAGAAAGTAAAGTTATCAAACAAAAAAAACTAAATTTATATTCATACTTGGATTGATAGACTGAGCCAAACAATAACCTGCATATATCGCAGAGTCAATCTTCCACTTAAGTTGTGTCAAAATATTCCAAGCAAAAGTAAAGTTAGGGGGAGGAGGCATGGCCTGTATCGCTCACCTGGAATTATTGGCCACTGGCACAACTGAACAAAATGAGGTGCCCACTGGAAAAACTTACCAAAAAAATTTCTGTAAGAAGGTTGAGCCAAGTTTGACTAAAATTGGCCCAGTAGTTAATAAGCTGTCTTTTTATGATTTTCTCAGAAATTTGTAGAAAATTCCAGATGCCAGATGTCCACCAAAAAAAGCTAGATTTTGATTGATTCATAGCGGACATGTTGTTTTGGCATATCTCCATGGAACAAACTCTAATGGTCTTTAGTCCATTATCATATCTCCCAAATTTTGTCCCGACCTGTCCAGCAGTTCAGCAGACGTCATTTTCGCGAAAATTAGGTAATTCAAGATGGCCGACAAAACATTTGAATCCAAGATGCACGCTGGGCAAATTGGCTGATCGGCTTTGTTTGAACAAACATGGATCTCTATGCCCTGAGAATGTTTCCTGCCAAATATACTTGAAATCTGTCCAATGGCTCTCGAGAAGCCATTTAAAATTTCCCATTGCTTTAGTATGGGAGATTTTGGCAGGAAAACGATCCAAGGTGGCCGACAAACCCTTTTTCCGACAGTATCGAAAATGGCAAATTTGAAATCAGAATACTCCAAAACTTATAAAGCCAATTTCTGCCTCAAACTCCATCAAATAAAAAAAACCCAATATGGCCGCCAAACACGCTACATTTTGATTGGCCAATGGCACCCATTTTTTTGACAGATCAACTTCCCTTGAACAAACTTTAACGTCTCTTAGTCCCTAATCGTATCTCCCAAATTTTGGCTTGATCTCTTCTGCGGTACTGGAGTAGTTTTCGCGAAAATTTGGTCATTCCAGATGGCCGTCAAACTATTTGGCCAATCAAGTTCTCTTGAACAAGCTAAGAAAATTTACCAAATTTCTTTTTCACGAGTGAGATGACATACTTACCTCGCTAACACTCTTGATATACTAGTATATCGGCTCCAAGTTCAATAATATTCAGAATTATAAAAAGTTAGGTGCCCCTAATGGGCAGGTGGATGTACAACTACTGCGCATGCGCATACTGGTACTTCCGTTACTAAATATTGGCTGACATAGAAGCAACTATTCAAATAACCAAAGGACCAGGCCTCCGTGGGGTGGAGAGGTCTGGATCCTGTTAGGGAGTTAAGTATGTCATCTCACTCGTGAAAAAGAAATTTGCTAAATTTTCTTATTTCACATCATGAGAACATACTTACCTCCCTAACACTCTTGATAAAAGCCAGAATTTGAATGTAAATTTGGCGGGAGGGAGGCAAGGTCCTGAAAACCAGCACCCCCTCAGAGACTAGCTCTTCGAATTTTCAAGAGATTTAAAACATTTGAAATTGTGTCTGAAACACAACCAGGAATAGAATTTTGCATCGGATAATCGACCACATATACCTCTGATGTCTTGGGTGCGGAACTCATCTCTTCCCCCCACCGGATGAAGAGAATGGTACCAGATAATAGTACGGATACCCTACAACAAATGTGATATTTGTAAATAGCAGAGGAGGAAAACTAATTACAAATATATGCCTCTACATTTAATTATTTCCTGAGGAGGACTAAGACGGCGAGCGGGTTATAAGTGTCACGGAGGTAATGGTCAGTAAAACTTGATTCAGTGCCATTGGGCTACTGACATAATGTCTTCAACAGAAACACCATTAAATAATGCTGTGGAAGTTACCACACCATGGACTCTATGAGCCTTGGCTCTATCTACTTGAATTCCAGTGGCTGTCTTATGACAGAATTGAATGCATTCTACTGTCCATCTGGAAATAGTGTCTCTTGATGTCCTACCATGGGGTTCAATATATGACAACCATAGGGAACATGGGTCCGTCCGCCAAACCGGAGTTCTTCTCTTGTACTTATTTAAAGCACGGGCAGGACACCATGCTTTAGCACCGGGATCATATCTGGTTAAGGCAGGTAAAATAATAGGTTGACACAGATATTTTAAAGATTGATTCTTAGCCAAGAAATTCAATCTCGGTAGAAGCTTAAGGCCTTCACCTGTAACTATATAACGGTCAGGCTCAGCAGACAAGGCATGAATATCACTCTGCATCTGGCTAATGCTACCGCAACTAAAAATACAGCTCTAAGTGTCAATAATTTAATAGAAATAGCACTAAGTGGTTCAAAAGGTTTATCACTCAAAACTTGAAGAACCAGAGAGACTTCATGAGGGTGTCAGTGGAGGATTTCTCGGTCTGAGATTGCCCATACCTTTAATAAGAGTATCTAAAACACATACTTCATCACTTCTCCTCTTTGCCAAGCAAGGGATAACAGTCATTAATGCTGATTTATATTCAGCAATAGAATTAGGCTGAAGACTATAGGCATCATACAGGTGACAGAGGAATCAGCTACTACCTGAATAGATGCATCCATTGGATTGATACATCTCTTTGAGCACCATTCTGCAAATCTTTTGATTTTATAAATATATGCTCTGGAGGTTGAACCCCTTCTGGCTCTGGCCATGAAATTGGCTGCTTGCTCAGAAAAGCCCTCCTTAATCGCGGAATTTTGACAACATCCATGCAGTCAATTGAAACCTTGACAGATTGTTGTGAAGGTAATATTGTCCATCAGAGGCAGAGGAACCGGATTGCAGACCAGAAGGTCTAACAGATCCATAAACCATGATTGGCTTGGCCAATTTGGGGTGATCAGTACTTGGCATTCCTCCTGCTTGATCTTCTGAAGGATCCTTGGAATCAGGATTGTTGGAGGGTATGCGTATGTATACATTCCCATCCAACTGATAGCTAGAGCATTTATTGCGATAGCGCTTGGATCTGGAATCGGAGAAACGTACGTCGTCATCTTTGCATTCTTCTTCATTGCGAATAAATCTATTTTGTGTTTTCACCAATCATTGAACAGATGATCCGCCACACATCGATTTAGTTGCCATTCCGTAGGCAGAATGCTCATCCTTCGGCTCAATGAGTCTGCTAATAGATTCAGCCTTCCCGGAATATGAACTGCTTTCAAGGTGATCATATGATCCATGCACCAGCAAAGCAGTTTCCATGTCATCATACAGACTGGGTGACTTCGTTCCGCCCTGGCTTTTTATGTAACTCACTACTGTTGAGTTGTCTGAACGTATCCTCACAAATTTTCCCTCGACCTCGTTTAAGAAGTGTTCCAGGCCTAGAATTACAGCCCGTAATTCTAGCATGTTGATATGTTCCTTTGACTGATCCAAATTCCAAAGCCCTGATATTGTGGCTTCTTCCAGGCAAGCTCCCCATCCTGCCATCGATGCATCCATAAACATTGTTACTTGAGGGTGGGGAGGGGTCCGTATAAACCCTGCCAGGAGATTCCCTCTCCATCCACCAATGAAGGTGATGAATGAGAGGGTCCAACACTTGAATGCGCGAGTCCAGTGATCCTGAACTCTGCGTCCACTGAGTTCCATTGAAACCATCAGACCTAGCATTCTCAGATAGACTCGTGCTAGAATATAATGACTGCTGCAAACCAATTGAATGCACGAGAGGAGATTCTCCACTCTCTCCTGGGATGGATAAACATATCCTATCTCCAGATCTAAAAACATACCCAGGTAAACAAACTTCTGGGATGGAGTCAGGTCTGATTATCCAGCGTAAATCTGTGAGAGTTTTCAAAACTATCTCCAGATTTGCTGTCAAACTTTCTGGGTTGTGTGCTTTTAGCAACCAGCCATCTATGTAAGTGTGGATGGCTATATTTCTCCTGTGGAGGCATGCTGTGATAGCAAGCACCACTCGAGTGAAGACCCTTGGAGCCATCGAGATGCCAAATGGGAGAACTTTGAATTCCCATTGGCGTCCCTGAAAAGCAAATCTCAGGAACCGTCGAAAGCTCCTTGCAATGGGAATGTGGAAATAAGCATCTTTGAGATCTATTGATGCTGTCCACATCCCCTTCTCTAATCCCAACAACACTGATTTTATTGTTTCCATTTTGAAACTCGGTGTATCTATAAACTTGTTTAGAGGCTGAGAATTGGTCTCCACCCACCGGTGTTCTTTGTCACAAGAAATACGGTTGAATAGAAGCCCTGGCAATCCTGCGCTGGTTGAATTGCTTCTTTTAAAATTAGAGATTCTATCTCCTCTTCTATGCACAACCTCTTGTCGGGATCTCTTGGAATTTGAGTCCAGACCGGTACCAGAGACAGATGCAATGGCGGCCCTATTATCCACTCTGGACTGTATCCACGCGAAAGCCACTGCAAGACTAAGTGGTCCTGAATTAACCGCTCCCACTCATGAATGTGGAATGTCAAACAACCTCCCACTGGTGCACCTAGGGTTAATGGGGTGCCCATGAATTTTAGAAGTGGGTGTGTCTCTGGTACGTGTGACAACACCAGAGTGGTACTTGTGGTAACCGAAAATTCTTTTAGCCTAACAGGCCTGGTTACCACTCGCCGCACCTCGCCCAGCGCCACATGCACCTCGGTGCACGGGCTGCTGTCTGGCTGGCTCCGCTTGAGGCGCTGGCTGACGTACAGCAGCACGCTGCTGCTGGTGCGGTCAACATGGTCTCTGAACCTGGCCGGCCTGCTGGCCCCTGACAATGCCAGCACGGCCACAAGCGTACTGCTGTCGAGCAGCCGAGGGCTGAACACACACGTGTTCTCTGCGCAGCACTTCAAAATATGCGTGCAGTGTCCTCTGGTTATTCACCAAGTTAACTGTCTCTTGGAGGTGCCGACAACCTTCACCTCCAAAAAGACAAGGGCCCGCCATTGGCGCTTGCAACATGCACAACTTGAGCTCCTGGGACGGGCACAAATTGTCTAAAGCAAAAGTGTGCCTCGTCCTCAGCGACTTGGTGACGGACCTAATCAGACAATCCAATGCCAGGTTGATCCCATCCTGGATGGCTCGCTGGACTGTCACCGGACTAGGCAGTTGGTGCACCGAGACTACTATTAACCCCTATAACAGCTGAGACACGTGAGACAGCACACTAATCGCTGCTCGCGAGCTCTCCTCGGTGTCACGCAAGGCGGCATAAGCTAAGCGCATAGAGCCCAAGCACAGCGCTCCCGTGTCAGCACGAGAGCCTGGCCGCATATCTTCTCCCAGAGTGGCGTGGATGACCACGCTCGGTCTGGGTGCTAGACCATATCGATTGTACTGACTAGCAGTAACTCAACATTGCCTAACCTCGCGGGGGGCCTTCACGAGGCAAACTTTCGGTCTGATCGACTCCTTTAATGAACATATCTAAGATATGTTCAGCATACGGCAGAGCCCGAGTCGCGGTGGCCAACGGCTTTGCCTGTAACCATGCCCCTGGGTTATTGGCATCCGTTTCGTCCACGGAGAGCTCTGGTGTAGCTGTGAAGAGCCACGCGCACGTGTCAGACCAGTATTCGTCCGTAGCTACCTGTGAATTGCCGACGAGCAGCGGGCCCTTGTCATCTTCAATGGCATTCACAGGTAGGGCCATGGAGGAGGCTATAGATGTACCTGGCTGCCCAGGGAATGCATACGGGCCCGTGAGGGCTGGCATGACATTCTCCACGGGCAGGCCATGCACCGAGGTCGTGTTCGTGTGTGGGCCATAAAGCACACTAGCGCGGCCCGGATCATCCGTATGAGATTTCACATCTAAGCGTGGTATCTTATATGGGTGGCCATCTGCTCCAAATTGGCCCACAGGTTGAATCATGAAACCTGCTCCCGAGGGAACAGAACCATAGGTGTGAGCGGCTGCGCTCCCCATGAGAGGAGTGTAGACGCTCGCATCCATGTCTTCATGACTATCCTGTGCACCGAGCAGGAATTCTTCATCATCTTCCTGGTCAGGAAAGTTAGACTCTGGGTTAGTAAGAAACACTAACCCAGGCTGATCAGGAGAATGCCCGAAGGCAGATGATGAGGGTACTTCACGAGTGATTGTGGTCAGGCCCGCTGCTCGGGTCCCGCCTGATGCTGCTCGCGCCGCTGGATCACCAGGCGATGCGCACATCAAGCCTGGGTCCAAAATGACCACCCCTGGATCACTGAAAGCTTTGTCCCAACTAGTAGGGCATGATCCAGGGACGGGGGCTACCTGCACTGAGGTCGATGCGAGGCATCAGATCTTTCAACGTCCTGCGCATCTCACTCACTAATTCTACCTTGAAGGCCTCAAGCTCACCCTTCTTCTTACCCTCCTTCTTCGCCTTCTTGCCATCCTCGACCATCAATCTTGCATCCAAAGCAAAGAATTCAGAGGTTAGATTCCTCTCCCCCCCAACCTCTTTACAAATGGCACATTTGTTGGACAGCCTACAAACTGTACAAGATGGGCAAGGGTGGGGGAAGAATCTAGCCTTCAGGTACTTGAGACAAGTTGAACATGATGACTTCTGAAAGGTAGGCATATGAAGACAATGAGTAATATAGTTTGTAAACTGTATTATTTCTTTTTAGTAAATACAAGAACAAACTCAAGAGAGAAGAACACCCACTTTTATTACTGACAACCCTGAAGGGACAGATAACTTCTCTTGTTAAACAATAACAAAAACAACCAGGGAAACCGAATTAAGAATGTTAGAAGGACGAGAGAGAAAGATTATGACTATCTAGATATCTCTCCACATTCATAATAAAGGATGATAATAACATCAATTAGATTTCTCTAAACTAACATTATGACATCAAGAGAAAGAAAAAAATCTCTGGTTGATTATGACATCAAAAACCTCAATGCAACAGCTCCTTCAAGGAGAGGGGACATCAGAATATGAATGCAAGAAATACCTAGTGATTAACTACATTCATTACTCAAGAATAATATAATATTAAATTATATATCCGAGAAACCATGCACATACAAGAGAGAATACAGTACAATAAAGATGGCAGCAGAAATTTTAAATATTTTCGAATAATTAGGTGCCATTAACTAATAAACTCCCTTATCCTGAGCACAGCCAAACCATCCTCTTGTGCAGAAGAACACGTCCATCCATCCGCCGAGTCTCTTCTTTCTGTAGAGTCTGATGAAGGGGATAGGACAAAAGGAGGGAGATATTTATTCGTCCTATATCTCTGACCCGTAGACATATCATAATGATAAGTCAGAAAAAGAAACGTGAACAACCTCCAAGAGAAGAACAGGAACCCTTACCATCCATAAGTTGAACCTGTGGACACAAAGCAAAAGTGATTAATAGCCCTAGGCGCTGGGAGAATTTAACAAGGATTCCCAGCGCCTGAAATCGCGTTAACGCCAAATCGGCCACAAATGAAAACCGGTAACATATAAAAGTTACAAGTCTTAATTAATATATGGAACAATATCATCTTAATGGAAGATGAAGATGACTCCTCTGGCGATTTTGACTCAGCCATAAATGAAGACGGATGATAAAATTGATTGAAAATCTCAAACAGAGCATAGAAAAGTTTTCACAATGTTGCTTGAACAGCCAATATATTAGAAAACGGAAGTACCCGTATGCGCATGCGCAGTAGGTGAGGGTCTGTCATGTGCATGACTGTGTACATCCACCTGCCCATTAGGGGCACCTAACTTTTTATAATTCTGAATATTATTGAACTTAGAGCCGATATAATAGTATATCAAGTGTTAGGGAGGTATGTTCCCATGATGTGAAATTAGCTTATCTCTTGCCTTGGATGATGTTTCATGAGTTTTGAATCGATTTTTAGTGGGTTCCAGATTTTAAAGTATATTTCTAGAAATTGGCCAAAATCCAAGATGGTCGGCAGAGAATTTGGCCGAACGCTTTCATTAATTTTGAAAAAAACTTGAACCTCTATGGCCTAACGATTGTTCCTGCCCAATAAAATTAAAATCGGCCAAGAGGTTTTCGAGAAGACATTTTAAATTTCCCATTACTTTTTTAGTATGGGAGCTTTTGAAGGGAAAATGATCAAAGATGGTCACCAAACTGTTTATCCGACAGTTTCGAAAATGGCAAATTTGAGATCAGAATCCCCAAAAACATATATAAAACAAATTTCTGCCTCAAAATCCATCAACTAAAAAAATCCAATATGGCCACCAAACTTCCCTTGAACAAACTTTAATGGCCCTAACATCTCCCAAATTTAGGCCTGATCCCTTCAGCGGTTCTGGAGAAGTCATTTTCGCGAAAGCTAGGTCATACAAGATGGCTACCGAACTAAATATATTTGGCAAATCAAGTTCCCTTCAACAAACTTGGTTCAGCTCTTGGCCTAGATGATATTTCATAAGTTCTGAATCGACCCTTCAAGCCGTTTCGGTGATTTTTAAGTTTCTAAAAATCGGACAAAATCCAAGATGGATCCCAATGGCCTAAGTATGCTCCCTACCAAATAGAATTCAAATCAGCTCAGTGGATCTTGAGAAGTCGTTTAAAGGAAAAGTTGACAGATGATGGAAGGTCGCCATGGCATAAGCTCACTTGGCCTTTCAACCCAGATGAGCTAAAAAACAGCCACTGCCTAGAGAATTAAAGTAATAAACATGGGCCGATTATGATGTCATATCTCTTTGTCAAAGGCAGATAATCAGTTAATGAATGACAATCCAAATTATTTTCTTATGGAAAATATATATAGATTGTATCCAGCACCATTGCGCATACATTTATTCTCTCTGAATGATTTAATAGACCAATACTTGACCAACAGAGAAAGCAGGAAGAAGGCAGTTAAAACTAACTGAAATTTTCAAATAAATTGAGAGCTCTCCTGCAAACTCCCTACCTAACTTGAACATCTCCAGCATTTGCTTACACTAAGCTTATGCGAAGAGAGGGATAGCCACCAGACAAGCTCTGCCAGACTTCCAGGAATCCACATTGGGGACACCAAGGGCAGAGAACAAAAGTTTTTTCCGTTTATCTTTATAGCATTTGACTATAAATGGGAAAGAGACCGGCGGCAAGACTCCAAGCAATAAAGAGTACCTGTGAACATAAATCACAACATGGGGTTAGCTAACATAGGCATCACATAAGTATAAATTCATTACAATGCAGCCTAAAGCACGTCTTTATCGAGTTCCAGAATTAGGTGACATTCCAACATTATCGTTCAATTTAATTAAAAACACCTGGCGACTCAGTCCAGGAAGACCCTCTGACTGGCATCTTAGGATGATCAGACATGGTGCTAAGGAAGATTTGAGCAAGAATTAGCTAACAAATTTGACTTTAATCGATGTACATGGAGAATTTCTAAAAGCATGTTACAATGGCAGCCATTATCAAGGAAAGAGGCTGTGACACTGCGCATGCACGCCGCACATCCTGTCAGCTGTCAAATGCATTACCTACCTAGTTGGCCAGTTTCTTTTAAAGTGTGGGTTATATTGAAGCTAGGCTGATATTTAGGAAATATCAATGAGGATCAGGAAAGTAAGTATACTCTTGAAGTGAAGAACTTGGATCCCTATGCCCTAAGAATGCTTCCTGCCAAATATAATTGAAATCGGCAAAAGAAGTTTTTGAGACGAAGCCGGCCAACACCGGCCTCTGAGGAATGTCCATTTGCAGGTCAAGAAGACTATTTTTGAAAATTTACCACTGGAAGGACTGGCTCGATAACCGAGCCAGTCATTCCAGTAGTATATTTTCAGAAGTAGTCTTCTCTTGGCCTGTAAATTGACATTCAATAAGTAAATATTTTAATTTTTTGAACAAATTTAGTCATTAAAGGGTTAAAGGATAAGTGGACGGACGACGGCTGGAGGGACGACGGCTGGATGGACGACGGCTGGAGGGACGACGGCTGGACGGACGACGGCTGGACGGACGACGGCTGGACGGAAGACGGCTGGACGGACGACGGCTGGACGGACGACGGCTGGACGGACGACGGCTGGACGGACGACGGCTGGACGGACGTCGGCTGGACGGACGACGGCTGGACGGACGACGGCTGGATGGACGACTGACGGTCACCATGGCATTAGCTCACTTGGCCTTTCAGGTCAGGGTCAGGTGAGCTACCACACACACTTCGTCCATCGACTCAAATTAGATTCAAAATATTCAAAGGCATGTTTATTAAATAGTAGACATACAATTCGTACAACAATCCTTAGTCTGTCATCAATTAAGCGCCCGTGATGAACTTAGTTGTCATTCATGACATAATTGATTATGACATCATCCAACACTTCATGTATATGTAGTTGATTATGATGTCAAATGATTGATGGATAAACTGGACGCTTCCATTAAATAACACAAACTTCTGCTCAGAGGCTGCATAACTAGGCTCCTAGATTTTGATAATGCATGAACTGATGACTGATGGCTAATATTACCTCATATTTCTCAAACAAGTCCTGTTTCAGACTCATTAATTTTTCTGTGAAATATTTCGCGTGATTGGCAGCGCCATTCTGGATGTTTTTATAACTTCTGATGGTATCTGCAGAAAGAAACACAGATGGCTTATATATAATTATTTGAGTTTTGCAGGATTTAAAAGAATTAATTTTACCACTGCAATGATTGAATCTATAACTAAGACAGTTAGTCCAGTGCTAGATTTTCAATAAATGCTACTCTCTTGCTCTGTAAATGGAGAGAGTATGAGAAAATTAAATTCTTTAGCCAGAACTTTACCACAATAAAAAAGTTAATAGGCTTCTACCCAACATGATTGTATAAAATGGCTATCATTAATATTGGCTTAATTAGTATAAATTTCCATTTGCAGACCAAGAGAAGAGTATTTTTGAAAATGTACTACTGAAATGACTGGCTCAATAACTGAGCCAGTCATTCCAGTGATAAATTAAATAAAATAGTCTTCTCTTAGCCTGTAAATGGACATTTTCAATGAGAAAATTTGATTTTTTAAAACAAATTCTAGGGTTAAATGGTTAAAGTGCCTGGAAACTGGGGTGTCATAGCTCTACTTTTTCTAGAGGTTGCTGATGGATTGGAGCAAACTGGGGTGTCATAGCTCTCCTTTTTCTAGAGGTTGGTGATGGATTGGAGCAAACTGGGGTGTCATAGCTCTACTTTTTCTAGAGGTTGGTGATGGATTGGAGCAAACTGGGGTGTCATAGCTCTCCTTTTTCTAGAGGTTGGTGATGGATTGGAGCAAACTGGGGTGTCATAGCTCTACTTTTTCTAGAGGTTGGTGATGGATTGGAGCAAACTGGGGTGTCATAGCTCTACTTTTTCTAGAGGTTGGTGATGGATTGGAGCAAACTGGGGTGTCATAGCTCTCCTTTTTCTAGAGGTTGGTGATGGATTGGAGCAAACTGGGGTGTCATAGCTCTACTTTTTCTAGAGGTTGGTGATGGATTGGAGCAAACTGGGGTGTCATAGCTCTCCTTTTTCTAGAGGTTGGTAATGGATTGGAGCAAACTGGGGTGTCATAGCTCTACTTTTTCTAGAGGTTGGTGATGGATTGGAGCAAACTGGGGTGTCATAGCTCTACTTTTTCTAGAGGTTGGTGATGGATTGGAGCAAACTGGGGTGTCATAGCTCTCCTTTTTCTAGAGGTTGGTGATGGATTGGAGCAAACTGGGGTGTCATAGCTCTACTTTTTCTAGAGGTTGGTGATGGATTGGAGCAAACTGGGGTGTCATAGCTCTCCTTTTTCTAGAGGTTGGTGATGGATTGGAGCAAACTGGGGTGTCATAGCTCTACTTTTTCTAGAGGTTGGTGATGGATTGGAGCAAACTGGGGTGTCATAGCTCTACTTTTTCTAGAGGTTGGTGATGGATTGGAGCAAACTGGGTGTCATAGCTCTACTTTTTCTAGAGGTTGGTGATGGATTGGAGCAAACTGGGGTGTCATAGCTCTACTTTTTCTAGAGGTTGGTGATGGATTGGAGCAAACTGGGGTGTCATAGCTCTACTTTTTCTAGAGGTTGGTGATGGATTGGAGCAAACTGGGGTGTCATAGCTCTACTTTTTCTAGAGGTTGGTGATGGATTGGAGCAAACTGGGGTGTCATAGCTCTCCTTTTTCTAGAGGTTGGTGATGGATTGGAGCAAACTGGGGTGTCATAGCTCTCCTTTTTCTAGAGGTTGGTGATGGATCAGAGGTGCTCCTGGATTCTGATTTTAAAAGTGCATAGCATTTCTCCTACACATTGTTTCTTGCATTTTTTGCATGTAAAGACATAGATAATGTTTCTGGCTTGATAGTTGCCTATGATTTTTTCCTTGTATGTTAGGCGTGTTGTGTGTGTGCTACAAGTCCTTTTATGTTTTTCTAACAAAAATGCTATATTTTGACTGATTCATGGCCGACATGGTTTTTTTTACATATCAACTATCCAATGGCGTTTTGACCATAATCATATCTGCCAAATTTTGGCCCGATCTGTTCAGCCGTTCTAGAGAAGTCGTTTTCGTGAAAACTATGTCATCAAGATGGCCGCAGAACCATTTGGTCAATCAAGTTCTCTTGAACAAACGTGGCGTAGCTCTTGCCCTAGATGATGTTTTTAATCGATTCCCCAAGTGGTTTCGGAAGATTTTTAGAGAGATTTGTAAAAAATCAGCCAAAATCCAAGAAGGCCACTGGCCAAATTGGCCGATCGGCTTTGTATGAACAAACTTGAATCTCTATGGCCTAAGGATGCTTCCTGTCGAATATAATTGAAATTGGCCCTGTTCCATGCATGTTCTTGAGAAGTCGTTTAAAGAAAAAGTTGACGGACACATACACATGCAGATGGACGGTTGCCACGGCATAAGCTCACTTGGCCATTCTTGCCAGGTGAGCTAATAAATTATAGTAAGTACCCTCAAGTGGTAGCGCATCTGCGTCATACGTCTCATGCGCTTTTTTCACAGCACCTAACGAATCCTCGAGTTTCTGTGAAAATAAAATTAAAAATAATCTGCCAGTCATAAAAACCTTAATATATGTTAATATTCCGTTAAATATTTTGAATCTAACTTTTTTAACCCATGAACACCCAAGGCGACCAAAAATGACTTCTGCAGTGGCCTTGAAAACTGTCGATTTGCAGACCAAGAGTATTTTTTTAAATTTACTACTGGAAAGACTGTCTCGATAACCGAGCCAGTCCTACCAGTGCTAAATTTTCAAAAATACTCTTCTCTTGATCTGCAAATGAACATTTTCTTCAAGAAAGTTGAAATTTTCTTGAACAAATCTAAGGGTTTACGGTTTATCGCTGCCTAAGCTAAAAATCAGTTCTGGGAAAGATGTGTCTAACAGATTACCTACATGGCCGAGACTTAAAGACTTCAACAATGATCATTAACACTTAATCCGAAACACTCTGATGGTAATATTTTAATTTTTCAAATTAAATTAAAAGATGAACTGGTGTTCATTTTTCAACAGATTTGGTGGGAGCTGGTGCTGTCATAGACAGCAACATCATCCACCAAAATTGTTGAAAAATGTACACCAGTTTCTTTGCACTTGACACGGTAAAAGACAGAATATTGACATCAAAGTGGCAAGGGTTAAATAGTAGCCTCTAGAGGCTTCTATTAGGACAAGGGCTTCAATTTCCAAGTCAACATCTCTGACAATGTCTGAAACAGGGTGCAGGCTTATGTTACAAAGTTTAGCTGGAAAAATTTGATTATCTCTCGATGTCCAAAGCCATCATACTAACATACGGCCACTCACATAGCTACACTGTTCGTGGCCATACTTGCAGTCCTTTCATCTCTATGCCACAACTGTGGGCTGCTGTCCATCAATTCGGTTTCTGCTAACTTCGCTCAATAGGCGACCTTTCATCCGGTCACCTAATTTACAATCACAATAACAACAACAACAACGATGGCGATGCTGTTGAAATGGAGATATTTACATAAGTTTGCAATCGTTTTGCTCCAAACAAGTTATCTGAGGAACAGAAAACGTGTAGACTGGTTTTCGGCAACAGGAACCCTAGCTTGGCTTATGTGCATGTGTAAATTTGTGTATTTCCTTATTTGTTATTGAGCAATTTCCTTGACAGAAGTTGACTGACCCCCAAGCTCATTAATATTTATGAAGCTTCCTGAAATTAGCGCAGATATTAAAAGCATGCAAGCGTGGTACTCGATACAGGAGCGAAGTGAGAGAGCAAGAACCGTGCAATAGGACGATGGTCAAAAGCAGGCTTCTAATGGGATCATGTAATCAAATACCAGCAATAACTTCAGAAAGATATCAGGTGTTTGGGAAATGCCAGAATATCACAAAATAAGGCCTCATATATTCTTAGCATAATCATGGTATGCCGTGAAGAATTGCATCCCGTATACATATATTAAGTAGTTTCACACCAGTCATCGAATATTTGCTGTAGAATAATTAAAATTCCAATAACAATGTCATTGTATGCGTTAAAATGGTTAACATATTGTCGCGATTTACAATAGCTCGAAATGCCCATGTGTTATTGCTTTCTACGCTCGTTTCAGAGCAAATGATAATCAAACGTCATAGTGGCCCCAATGGACCTTTCCAGTTTTTGTCTATCTAAGCTCCAACCATACCTCGATCGCGTTGGGATACATATGGATTGATCACTGAATGCTCTGACGATCAGTTTCCAGAAAACTATATATGTTAGCTGTTAAAAATTTTGAGAGTATTCTGACTGGGTGCTCTTATTGCCTATGGAAGCAACAGCGCCCAGTTAACTTAGTTTCAAAATATTCAACAGAATGTTTATTAAATGGTAGATGTAAAATTCATACAACATGTCGGACTATTAAGTGTTAAAGACGGACTGCATCGAATCACTCATGACATCATTATTATGACGTCATCCTACATGTCACGTAGTTGATTATGACATCATATGATGGATGGATAAACTTGGAAAGGGCCATTGTTCATGTCATGGTGAGAGAAATTAAATATTTGATAACCTCTTTTGACAAGGCATCTGATTGAGAGAAATATGTACATGTCGGATACTCTCAAATAAATTCGGGATACAAAACACAATATCGTGAGACTCTGGCATTTATTGTTATAAAATTTGTATCAGGAAAAAAGCATTTTAGAAACGCGCATTCATTGAATTTATTAAAACAGATTCTGATTGCTTAAACAACAAATCTAACCAATCATGAATCCAAACAAGAAATTATTCTTGAAAATTCATCACTAGAATGACAGCGGGCAAAAAATGGCTTACAGTCTTGAGAAACCTCCATTTGCAGATCAAGAGAATTTTTTTTTGATTTTTAGGTTAAAGGGTTAAATACTGAGGTCAAAGTGTAACATAGTGAATACAAATTTCAGTAATCAACTCCAGAATACAAGAAGATATAGAACCACCAGATTTGGTACACTCTTTCATATTGCGAGGTCAAATATCTAGAGCATGATTAGAGGGTCACTAAGTAATGCATTGGTACATGTAAAGGGGAGCAAAAAAGTGAGTCAATACCTACATTAAACACACACCCCACACCCACCTCCCCATGAGGGCGGTCTAGTTAGCCATTTAGCCCTTGAAATTATTCAACAAAATTTCAATTTTCTCATAGAAAATGTCTATTTGTAGACGAAGAGATAACAATTTTTGAAAATTTACCACTGGAATGACTGGCTCGGTTATCGAGCCAGTAATCCAGTGGTAAATTTTCAAAAATAGTCTTCTCTTGGTCTGCAAATGGACATTTCTCAAGACCACTGCAGAAGCCATTTTTGGTTGATATGAGTGTTATAGGGTTAACACTCAAGCCATGGCTTCAAGAGTGATCTTGGGAAATAATCATAATTTGCAGACCAAGAGATTATTTGTGAAAATCTCTGGAATGACTGGCTCAATAACCGGGCACTGATTCAGGATGGTAAATTTTCAAAAATAATCTTCTCTTGGTCTGCAAATGGACATTTTCTATAAGAAGAATTAAATTTTCTTGAATAAATTTGAGGGTTAACTCAATAACTCATTAACATTCATATATCAGCCAAAAATGGCTTCAGCAGTGGACTTGAGAAGAGCCAGTCATTCCAGTGGTAAGTTTTTAAAAATAGTCTTCTCTTGGTCTGCAAATGGACATTTTCTATAAAAAAAATTTGAGGGTTTACCGATTAAGACTCATATCAGCCAGTACAGTAGTCTTGAGAAATGTCCATTTGCAAACCAAGAGAAGACCATTAAAAAATATTTATCACTGTAATGACTGGCTCAATAACCGAGTCAGCCATTCCAGTTGGTAAATTTTCAAAAATAGTCTTCTCTTGGTCTGGTTAAATGGACATTGCAAAAAGAAAAATTAATTTTTCTTGAATAAATTTGAGGGTTAAAGAATTAATATACTTTTACTTACATTTATCTCCGTTTCCAGAGAGCTAATTCTCAAAATGATGTTTCCATCACTGTACTTTTTGCATTCTCCAGCATCCTACAGTACAAACACCCATATCCATATATATATATATATATATATATATATATATATATATATATATATACATATATATATACACCTGTGCAAAAGTTAAGCACCAGCAAAAACAATAGAACGTAGAAACATGATGGTACAACTAGGCTGCCATACTTTTTGTCCCCGCGTTAGCTGACATAATTCCAAGTACGAAATGCACATGCATGCATGACTTCACGCCGCTTGATGTCCGTGCGTGGCGGGAAACAGCACACGTGTTCAGTTATGTAAAAGTCCAGTTTGAGGTGTAGAACATTACATACAGATTTAGGCGACAAGATTAGGAATTTTGTGTTCATGACCGTGGTTTATTTGTACAGAGAGAATTAGCTCTTGATTGTGAACCGCTATGGCAAGACGAAGGTTAAGTGATCGTGTGAAATGGCAAATCATAGGCATGCATACCACTGGTATGTCATGCAGAGAGATCGGCAGACAGCTGAACATTAACCATACTGTAATCAGTCGTTTGATTGCAAAACATGGGCAAACTAACGAGGTGAAGGACAGGCCTAGATCTGGAAGACCGAAGACGACTACTGCCCGTGATGATCGAGCCCTAGTACGCCTTGTTAGGAGATCTCCATTCACCAACAGCAGAGTGCTCAGCCAGCAATGGGAAACGTGCAATAGAGTGTCAATGTCTACCGTCAAAAGGAGACTGTATGCTGCTGGCATGAAAGCTAGGAGACCTGTCAGACGTCCTCTCCTCACTGCACACCACAAAGAGGAGCGTTTGAGGTGGTGCAACGAAAGAAGACACTGGAACATGAGATCCTGGAGACGGGTACACTGGTCCGATGAAAGTCGGTTCCTGCTTAATGCCACAGATGGTCGAACTCGTGTATGGAGGTCCAGACGCACGGCGTACGACCAACGTAACATCATGGAAGAAGTTCCATTTGGTGGAGGTTCCGTTATGATATGGTGGTGCATCTCATTTGATTGTAAGCTGGATCTGTTGACTGTACCTGGAACACTAAATGGACAAAGATATCAAGATTCCATACTGGATAGAGTTGTGGTCCCTCATTTTGTAAATCATGCACCTGGAACCCACCCTATATTCATGGATGACAACGCCCGACCACATCGTGCTAGAGCTGTGCATGAATACCTCCGCCAGAATGCCATCGAAACCCTACCATGGCCAGCAAGGAGCCCTGACATGAACCCTATTGAGCATATCTGGGACATTCTGGGAAACATGGTGAGAAGGAGGGATCCTCCTGTGCAGAACCTACATGAATTAACAGACGCACTCCATCTTGAATGGCAACGAATACCACAATGGCGTATCAGTCGGTTGGTGACCAGCATGAGACGTCGTGTCCAGGCCGTCATCCAGGCACAAGGTGGATATACCCGCTATTAATAATGACAGTCTCAAACTCGTGCACAGATGTTAAACTTCGTTTTCAGACACCATTAATGACAATCTAGCCACGTGTGTCAACTGTAGGGCAATAGTTGTCAGTTGTGTCAACGTAACCATATTCAGGCCTCGTTTTCAAGTTCAAACAAAAACATACAGTGTTTCCCCACCATCATAATCAGCATTCCTCTAGTTGCATTATTACCTCTTGCACTAAGATGGATGGGTACATACATGTTTATGCTATTGCTTTCTTCATAGCACATGAATATACCCTCGCATGTGCGTAAAAATAGGGTGGTGCTTAACTTTTGCACAGGTGTATATATGTATTATATTATATACACCTGTGCAAAAGTTAAGCACCAGCAAAAACAATAGAACGTAGAAACATGATGGTACAACTAGGCTGCCATACTTTTTGTCCCCGCGTTAGCTGACATAATTCCAAGTACGAAATGCACATGCATGCATGACTTCACGCCGCTTGATGTCCGTGCGTGGCGGGAAACAGCACACGTGTTCAGTTATGTAAAAGTCCAGTTTGAGGTGTAGAACATTACATACAGATTTAGGCGACAAGATTAGGAATTTTGTGTTCATGACCGTGGTTTATTTGTACAGAGAGAATTAGCTCTTGATTGTGAACCGCTATGGCAAGACGAAGGTTAAGTGATCGTGTGAAATGGCAAATCATAGGCATGCATACCACTGGTATGTCATGCAGAGAGATTGGCAGACAGCTGAACATTAACCATACTGTAATCAGTCGTTTGATTGCAAAACATGGGCAAACTAACGAGGTGAAGGACAGGCCTAGATCTGGAAGACCGAAGAAGACTACTGCCCGTGATGATCGAGCCCTAGTACGCCTTGTTAGGAGATCTCCATTCACCAACAGCAGAGTGCTCAGCCAGCAATGGGAAACGCGCAATAGAGTGTCAATGTCTACCGTCAAAAGGAGACTGTATGCTGCTGGCATGAAAGCTAGGAGACCTGTCAGACGTCCTCTCCTCACTGCATACCACAAAGAGGAGTGTCTGAGGTGGTGCACCGAAAGAAGACACTGGAACATGAGATCCTGGAGACGGGTACACTGGTCCGATGAAAGTCGGTTCCTGCTTCATGCCACAGATGGTCGAACTCGTGTATGGAGGTCCAGACGCACGGCGTACGACCAACGTAACATCATGGAAGAAGTTCCATTTGGTGGAGGTTCCGTTATGATATGGGGGTGCATCTCATTTGATTGTAAGCTGGATCTGTTGACTGTACCTGGAACACTAAATGGACAAAGATATCAAGATTCCATACTGGATAGAGTTGCGGTCCCTCATTTTGTAAATCATGCACCTGGAACCCACCCTATATTCATGGATGACAACGCCCGACCACATCGTGCTAGAGCTGTGCATGAATACCTCCGCCAGAATGCCATCGAAACCCTACCATGGCCAGCAAGGAGCCCTGACATGAACCCTATTGAGCATATCTGGGACATTCTGGGAAACATGGTGAGAAGGAGGGATCCTCCTGTGCAGAACCTACAGGAATTAACAGACGCACTCCATCTTGAATGGCAACGAATACCACAATGGCGTATCAGTCGGTTGGTGACCAGCATGAGACGTCGTGTCCAGGCCGTCATCCAGGCACAAGGTGGATATACCCGGTATTAATAATGACAGTCTCAAACTCGTGCACAGATGTTAAACTTCGTTTTCAGACACCATTAATGACAATCTAGCCACGTGTGTCAACTGTAGGGCAATAGTTGTCAGTTGTGTCAACGTAACCATATTCATGCCTCGTTTTCAAGTTCAAACAAAAACATACAGTGTTTCCCCACCATCATAATCAGCATTCCTCTAGTTGCATTATTACCTCTTGCACTAAGATGGATGGGTACATAAATGTTTATGCTATTGCTTTCTTCATAGCACATGAATATACCCTCGCATGTGCGTAAAAATAGGGTGGTTCTTAACTTTTGCACAGGTGTATATAAGCACAGTACAGGTGACAAATAACAAAATAAAATGTGACGTTGAATATTTTGAACATAATGGACCTTTTCATTTTTAGCTATACCCCGCCCATCTCTAGTTAAGCTCCACCCACATCACACTTGTGTTGGGATCGATTGATCGATCCCTGAACTCCGTGACTATCAATTTCCAGAAAACAATACAGGTAAACTATGGCAGCAACAGTGTCCAGTCAAATTTCAGTTTCAAAATATTCAACAGCATGTTTATTAAATAGTAGCGACATACAATTCGTACATGCATATGTCGGACTATTAAGAGTTAAAGACGGGGCAAATAGAACCACTTATGACATAATCATTATGACATCCTACAAGCCGCTTAGCTGATTATGATGTCAGATGATAGATGGATATTCTGGAAAGGTGAATTGGGTTGGAAGACACTGCTACCTAAGGAAGAAATGTCTTCCAATGTATGTATGTATGTATGTAAATTTCTATAGCGCCGATTCCGGACTAAACCGCTCAAAGGCGCTTTACAAAATTTAATAATATGCTCTTGTGAAAAGGTGAGTTTTTAACATAGATTTAAATGGCTCATGTCAGATGGTAGATTGTTCCAAAATTTTGGTCCTGCTCTCGAGAAGGCGCGTTCACCGATGGTTAAATTCGAACGTGGTACGACACATAGTAATTGTGAATTTGATCGAAGGGACCTTGCTGATGTTCTTCGTACTTCAAATTATGTTCAAAATATACAACCGAACATTTCTTACATGTTCAAACACAGAACATGTTTTACTAACTAACATATAATTTCTGTTTTGTAAGCATGTTAACTTATTTACAGTATGAGTTCTACTGTAAACATGCAATGGACCTTTCCAGTTTATCCGTCTATCATATAACATCATAATCAACTACGTGAAGTGTAGGATGACGCCATAATCAATGATAAGTTCGTTATGAACGCATAATTGATGACGGGCTAAAGTGTTGTTACGAATTGTGTCTTTACTATTTATAAACATTCTGTTATCATAGGCAACAATAGCAAGCAGTCAAATTAGTTTCAAAATATTCAACAGTTTAACCGTAAAGTTTTCCGGAAATTGATAGTCAGGGAGTTCAGGGATCGATTGAAGTGTGGGTGGAGCTTAGCTAGAGACGGGCAAAGATCTACATATGCTAAGAATTTTTTTTTTAATTGCGAAGTTGTATTAGGGACTCATGTCTCTAATTCAATTTCGCAACATAAAAAATTATATTAATTTATTCGTAATAAAATCAACATATGCTACGAATTATTTCGCTCCATTTAATTGAGCCACACCACCACCATCAGCCTCTAAAGTACACACTTTAAAAAACTTTATTTTCACACATTTTGCTGTGAATATGCACCTTTAGCCCTTTCACTGATAAATTCCCAATGATATCTCATTCTCAAGACAAGCATATACGAATAGTGCCGAATATTTTGAAATTAATTTGACTGAAATGTCTTCCAGTTAAATTAATTCCAAAATATTCAACAGAATTAGTTTTATATCTTAAATAATATACTTTTTCAGGGATTTGTCAGTGAAAGGGTTAAATGGTTAAATTGATCATGGTATAATCAATGAATCTTACCTTCTCTGCGGACAGCTGATCAACAAGATTCAATACCTCTTGTTCAAGAGTCAATGATCTGGCCATCGTCAGAACAAGCTTCATATGATCTGCACCATAGGTTTCCTAATAAATACATGCATACAATGCGCTATGGATGGGTAGTCAGAGAGGGATACATTTCTAGCTTTGCCACAGACATTTCTCGCTAACATAAATGCTCTATTAACCCTTCCCGCTCTGATGTCAATATTCTGTCTTTTACTGTGTCAGTATCAAAGAAACTGGTGTACATTTTTCAACAACTTTGTTAGACGATGTTGTTGTCTATGACAGCAACCTCTTCAACCAAATTTATTGAAAACTGAACACCAGATCATCTTTAATGTAATTTGAAAATTAAAATTTTCACTAGAGTGGTAAGGGTTAAGCGGCCGGGGCACATTTAATTTCGGTGGTCATGAGTGGGGCGCTTAATAGAGAGGGGCACTTATTTAGCTCACGTCGGGATTCCTAGTTTACTATAAGAAGCCTTCATATTTTAAAATCTGAATAGAATCGGCCTAGTAGTGTCTGAGAAACACCATGGATAGACAGACAAATGTCATGATGATGATGATGATGACGATGATGATGATCGTTGTCGTCGCCACCCCGTCATCATCATCTCCATCACCACCATTACCATCATCAACAATCACTATCGTCGTCGTTGTCATCATCATCATCATCGTTGTCTACGCATCCGCCACTCCCTCTTCTTTATTATACTCAACAAGAACAGATTTGTGCAATACCAATCGTTCGCGTTTGGAAGAATTTTTAATTGGATCATGGTGACCTTGCTATTCGACTTTTGGCCCCTAACATGACACACATCTTCAGGATATCACGCGCAAGCATCCACACCAGTTTGGTCAAAATCTCTCCAGTATAATTGGAGTTATTGACAAATTATATGTCTTTCAGGCACATAGTTTTCAAAGTAATCATTTTCATCAGTTTGCCGTGGCCTTAGCCATTGACATTTTGATCCCAAATTTATCATGCATCTTCATGGCCACACAGGTCGTCTTCCCGCCAAGTTTGGTCAAGATATTCCCAGTGGAAATGTCTCGCTTATTGGAATTCATGTTTCTGCTTCACCTTGGTGGTGTTGGGGGTGGGGGTGGTGCTTAATAGCGAGGGGTGCTTAATGAAAAAAGCTGCCTTAGGGGGGGGCGCTTATTAGGTGCTGGGCGCTTAATAGAGCATTTACGGTCTGCCACAGCCATTTCTAGCTCTGCCACAGCCATTTCTAGCTCTGCCACAGCCATTTCTAGCTCTGCCATGGCCATTTCTACGCAAGGCACGCCCAGTTTTTTTATGAGCATTCGAATCGATTTAACAATATGGCAGCAGCAGCTCCCAATCAAAATAATTTCAAATTAGTTTTTAAATTAAATATTTAACAGAATGTTTATTAAATTGTAAATTCATCAAAGACATACAATTCTTTGACTTGGATTTTCGTGATGGAGATATATGTCGCTTTGATTGTGAGGTCAGCTACCATGTGACATATATGATTGTGAGGTCAGCTACCATGTGACATATATGATTGTGAGGTCACATACACTAGTGATGGATCAGATCTCTTCACTAGAGGTGTGTGTGTGCGTGCATGCGTGTGCGTGTGTGTGCATGAAGTTAACAAAATTAACCCTTTAACTCTTAGCACTCTGATGTTAACATTTTAAATTTTCAAATTAAATTAAAAGATGAACTGGTGTTCATTTTTAAACAAATTTGGTGGAAGATGATGCCGTCGTAGACAGCAACATCGTCCACCAAAATTGTTTAAAAATGTATACAATTTTATTTGCTACTGGCAAATTAGTTGCAAAATATTTAACAGCATGTTTATTAAATAGTAGCGATATACAATTTGTACACCGTGTCAGACTATTAAGAGTTAAAGACAGGCCACATAGAAGAATTTATGACGTAATGATTATGACATCAACCTACACGCCGCTAAGCTGATCATGCCATCAGACAATAGATGGATACTTTGGAAAGGTGAATTAAGGTGCGCTGGACATAGAAGTGGGCCATCATTTGATTATGTATATTTTTATCCATTTGTCGTGAAAAAATTGACCACTAAGCTATAAAACATAAGAGCCAATGGCCGCAAATGTCCGCCTGGACTAAATTGATCTGCAATAATACTATCTTATGAAATCCTCACCATGGTACGCTCAATGGAGGGATCAAATCTGTCCCTTACATGTAAGTATATGACGTCATAAGTAATTATATCACATGTAGGCTGATTTTACAATCATAATGTATAATGAAGACATTATATCTCGCTCAGTCATGAACATTCAAATGACTATTAAGTGTATGAAGTGTATGTCTTTGATGGATTTACTATTTAATAAACATTCTGTTGAATATTTTGAAGCTATAGGCTGAGGCAGCAACAATACCCCGTGAAATTAGTTTCAAAATATTCAACAGCTTACTTGCATACCAGTAGTTACTTTCAGTTGAAAATGGTGTTCTGAGAATTCTGGGTTCAAAGTATATATTTATCGATCACATGTGCAAAATGTGGGCAAATCTTAAATAGAAATGAGCGGGGAATAGCTAGAAATAGATTCTTCTATCGATTTAGGATGTTTTAATACAAGAGGCCCAAGGGCCTTAACACTCACCTGGACCATTAGGATTTGCTCTAAAGCATTTGAACAGACACTGTTACAGAGTTGGAATACAGCTGTAACAATTAATGATGGCCACTGACCACGCATTCAGATTGAATCATATATTTTGATTGGTCAATGACCATGTTTTATCAAGTAACAAATCTCTTGAACAAACTTTAATCACCCTTAAGTATGGATGAAATTAAATGTAATGAGCTTCAGCCTGCTTCGTACAGCAATTTCTGAGATGTCAGTTTCGAGAAAAAGACACTGGAACAAGCGGTTAACGAGGAGTAGCGTTGTACATGATTTCCCGCCATTTTTCAGAAAATCCAAGATGGCCACCAAAAAAAAAAGAATGAAGGAGTCAAATTTTGTATACCAATTCTGAAGCGTACCAGAATTTAATTCAAATTGACCAATCAAAATTCTGTATACAAGTTCTGAAGCATACCACTCTAGGGTACTTACAGCCGAGTTTGTTTGAAATCAGCCAAGTGGTTAATGAGTAGGGTTTTAAGTGAATTCCAGAAATCTTCAGAAAATCCAAGACGACCACCAGAACAAGAGGCCCAAGGGCATGCGGCACTCACCTGGACCATTGGCATTTAAACCATTTGCATATAAATAGACATGATGGATGATTTTTGGAAAATCCAAGATGGCCACCAAAAAATTGACCAATTAAGACACTCATTTAATATGTTGAAGCCTACCGTCATAGGATCGTTCCATCCAAGTTTTGTTGAAATCTGGTTATTGATTAAAGGAGTACTGTTTTTAAATGTTCCCGAAAAACATTCAGAAAATCAGAGATTGCTGCCAAAACATTGACCTATCAAAATTTTGAATATAATTTCTAGAGGCTATGACAATAGGATCTTTTCCAGGCAAAATTGGTTGAAATTGCCCAAACGATTAATGAGGAGTAGCATTTTATATGAATTCCCATTTATTGGAAAACCCAAGACATCAAAATTCTATAAACAAGTTCTGATGCAAAAGGACCTAGGGGTCTTCCAGCTGAGTTTGGTTGAAATCGGCCAAGCGGTTAATGAGTAGCCTTTTAAACAGATTTCCCAAAATATTCAGAAAATCCAAAATGGCAGCCATAAAAATTGTCCTATCAAAATTCCATATGCATCTTCTAAAGCCTACCACCCTAGGCTCATTCCAGCCGGTCTGGTTGAAATTTCCCAAGTAGTTAATAAGTAGAAGAGTTTCAGCCATTTTTCGGAAAATTCAAGATGGCCACGGAATAAATTGAAAATTCTATATACAAGCTCTGAAGCATAGCAATTTAGGGTCCCTCCAGCCGAGTTTGCTTGTCAATGAACTCGTTCAAGCGGTTAATGAGGATTAGCCTTTTAACTGATTTCCCAAAATTTTCAGAAAATCCAAGCTGGCTGCCAGAAAAATGGACCAATCTAAATTTTGTATACAAGTTCTGCTATCTACCAGCCTAGTATCCTTCCAGCCAAGTTTGATTGAAATTGCTCAAGCAGTTAATGATGAGTAGCATTTTAAATGACTTCCCACCATTTTCCAGAAAATCCAAGATGGTTGCCGGAAAAACTGACCAATCAAAATTCTGTACATAGGTTCTGAAGCATACCAGGCTACGGTTCTTCCATCCAAGTTTGATTGAAAACGGCCCAGTGGTTATCAAGTAGTAGGCTTTTAAGTGATTTCCAGAAATTCTCAAAAAATCCAAGATGGCCGCCAGAAAAATTGACCAATCAAAATTCTGTATACAAGTTTTGAAACCTACCAGCCTAGTATCTTCCAGACAAGTCTGATTGAAATTGCTCGAGCAGTTAATGAGTAGCGTTTTAAACGATTTCCCGCCATTTTTTTGAAAATTCAAGATGGCCACCAGAACAAAAGGCACAAGGGCCTGTGGCGCTCACCTGGACCATTGTCATTTAAAGCACTTGCATATAAACAGACATGATGGATGATTTTTGGAAAATCCAAAATGGCCAACAAAAAATTAATCAATCAAGATTCTCGTTTAATATGTTGAAGCCTACCATCATAGAATCGTTCCACCCAAGTTTTGTTGAAATCGGGCTATTGATTGAAGGAGTACCGTTTTTTAAATGGTTCTGGAAAACTTTTAGAAAATTTGAGATGGCTGCCAAAACATTGACCTATCAAAATTCTGAATAGAAGTTCTATAGGCTACAACAATAGGATCCTTTCAGTCAAATTTGGTTGAAATTGCCCAAGCAATTAATTAGTAGCATTTTATACAAATTCCCATTATTCGGAAAATCCAAGATGGCCACCATCAAAATCAATGGGTCAAAATTCTGTATACATGTTCTTAAGCGTACCAGCCTAGGGTTCTTCCAGCTGAGTTTGGTTGAAATCGGCCAAGCGCTTAATGATAAGTAGCTGTTTAACTGATTTCCCAAAATGTTCAGAAAACCTAAGACAGCCACTGAAGAGTTGACCAATCAAAATTCTGTATACAAGTTCTGAAGACTACCGCCCTAGGCTCGTTCCAACCAGTCTGGTTGAAATCGTCCAAGCAGTTAAGGAGAAGTAGCATTTTAAATGATTTTCAGGCATTTTTTGGGAAAATTCAAGATGGCCACAGACCAAATTGACCAATAAAAATTCTGTATACAAACTCTGACGCATATCACTTTAGGATCCTTCCAGCCAAGTTTGCTTGAACTCATTCAAGCGGTTAATGAGTAGCCGTTTAACTGATTTACAAATATTTTCAGAAAATTCAAGATGGCTGCCTGAAAAATTGACCCATCAAAATTCTGTATACAAGTTCTGAAACCTACCAGCCTAGTATCCTTCCAGCCAGGTCTGGTTGAAATTACTCAAGCAGTTAATGAGTAGTAGCGTTTTAAACGATTTCCTGCCATTTTTCTGAAAATTCAAGATGGCCACTGAAAAAAAAAATGACCAATCAAAATTATGTGTACAAGTTCTGAAGCATCCTATGCTAGGGTTCTTCCATCCGAGTTTGATTGAAATCGGCTATGTGGTTATCGAGTAGGCTTTTAAGTGATTTAGAGAAATTTTGAGCAAATCCAAGATGGCCATCGGAAAAATTGACCAATCAAAATTCTGTACTCAAGTTCTGAAGCCTACTGACATAGGGTCCTTCCAGCTAAGTCTGGTTGAAATTGCCCAAACGGTTAATGAGGAGTAGCATTTTAACCAATTTCCCGCCATTTTTCGGAAAGTTCACGCCGGCTGCCAAAAAAATTGACCAAACAAAATTCTGTATAGAAGTTCTAAAGCCTACTTCCATAGAATCATTCATGCCAAATTAATTAGAAATCTGCCAAGCGTTTAATGAGTAGCATTTTTAAGCAAAAGTTGACGGACGGAGAGATGCCGGCCGGTCGCCGTGCCATAAGCTCATTTGGCCATGTGAGCTAAAAATGGACCGATCAAAATTCTATATACACATTCTGAAGAATATCATGCTAGAGATCTTTCATCCAAATTTGATTGAAATTGGCCCAGTGGTTATCGAGTAGGCTTTTAAGTGATTTCCAGAAATTTTCAGAAAATCCAAGATGGCTGCCGGAAAGATTTACCAATCAAAATTCTGTATACATGTTCTGTAACATACCAGCGTACTATCCTCCGAGCTTAGCCTGGTTGAAATTGTCCAAGCAGTTAATGAGGAGTAGCGTTTTAAACGATTTCGCTGCCGAAAAAATTGACCAATCAAAATTTCTGTATACAGGTTCTAAAGTCTACCCCATATTAGGTTGAAATCCGCCCGGCGGTTAATGAGTAGCGTTTTTAAGCAAATGTTGACAGACAGATGGATGCCAGACGGACTGACAACGGATGGTCGCCATGTCATAAGCTCACTTGGCCAGTCTGGCCAAGTGAGCTAAAAATTGACCAATCAAAATTCTGTATACATGTTTTGAA
This sequence comes from Chaetoderma sp. LZ-2023a, assembly GCA_034401795.1. Lineage (NCBI taxonomy): Eukaryota > Metazoa > Mollusca > Caudofoveata > Chaetodermatida > Chaetodermatidae > Chaetoderma > Chaetoderma sp. LZ-2023a. Next base: position 53,263,705 of record CM067362.1, read on the forward strand.
ACCTACCACCATAGTCGCCTTCCAGCGAAACCTATCACCATAGTATCCTTCCAGCCAAGTCTTGTTGAAATTGCCCGAGCAGTTAATGAGGAGTAGTGCATTAAATGGCTGATTGCAACCAGCGCTGCTCCATAGCATAAAATTTGCCATTTATTCCCCCGTCAACGCTGAGAAACCCTGGTATGTGTTCAGTTATGTATAAAGGAATTATTCAACATTAAATGAGGCCTCCCCCAAAAATTTGGACTTAAATTCCAAGAAATTTTACGGTACCATGGTATAATATAATTGTCATTTTTACATCTTATCGGATGAAAGCCTTGACGAAACGTTGGTATCTGTTAGTTTTAATACCATTGTGATTAAATTTATCAATGGCATTCATAAAATTAAAAAAGTATTATATAAATTTTGAAAAAATAGATCAATGTATTTATCCTACAAGGTGTGCCCATTTTGAGAGGCACGTTGACAACTAAAATATATTTTATTCGTACAAATTTTATAAGTACTAAAAGGAATTTTATTGCCCTTTTTAATGATATATAGTTTTATATATAGTGGTCTGTTACTTTGCCAAAAATAGTTAATATAGTTGGCATGGTAGCACTACACCGCTATCACGCCACTACCGCTTATAGGCTAGGGTTCTAATCAAGTTTCTAGCTTTTGGCTGTAGACTGTAGAGCACTTTTTTGTAAATTCTTGGTAGGGCCCAGAGGGTTAAACATAGTCGCAAGGCGCAGACAATTTGCACCGCGAAATTGACTTCAATTTTCATGGTGTCATTTGTAGAAATTTCTTTGGGAAGTCTCTAATACAAGAGGCCCAAGGGGCCTGTGTCGCTCACCTGGAACATTTACAACTCAACTAATCTTTATGGAGTTTTACATCAATCAGTGCCACTTCCAATGACTTTCAGTCAAATGGTTATTTTGCAAAGGTTCTTTTGAACAATATTTAAGCAAAAATAGAAGACATCAGTACTAACAACAGAAATTGATGATATGCAGTCAAACTTGTATTAAGACACCCCTCAAGTGAGAATCAGAAGACAGCCTCTTATGGTAGCTGGTTTCTTAACCCTTTAATGGTCATGATATTTCAGTAAAACAAAAATTTCAGGTTATGTCTATTTGCAGGCCAAGATATGGAGCATTTTGAAAATGTATCACTGGAATGACTGGTTCGATTATCGAGCCAGTCATTCCAGTGGTAAATTTTCAAAACTACTCATGCTGGCCTGCAAATCGACATTCCTCAAGGCCACTGGAGAGGCAGGTTTTTGCTGGTTTGACCATTAAAGGGCTAATAAAGTTTCAAATACATTGCTTAATTGCATTTAGCAAATGAAGAAAATAGTCTTTAAGGCAGGTGGTCTCTTAACCCTTTCACCCATAAATCCCGGAAAAAGTATATTCTTTATGATATAAAACTTATTTTGTTGAATATTTTGAAATTAATGACGCGAAGCCGTTGTGCCTTAGGCAACATTGGCTTTCCGTTAAACTAATTTAAGAATGGTTAATACAGATGGTCTTTATAGCAGGTTCAACTGAGTATATTCCAAACCATCCTTTTAACACGTGTACAGTAAAGCAGTTGAACATGGGTCAGTCGGCCCTAAGAGATAGGGGAGCTCCGTTCGGAAGTCGGGGCAATCGCACGCTCGCGTGATAGATATAGATATAGACATCTTGCTGAATGGCCAAGCTCGTGATGCTGCAATTTATTTTTAAAATAATTTGACTTAGTCATAGCTGACCTAGGCAGCAACAACTTTCAATGAATCAAATACATTTCAAAATATTTTAACAGCATAGTTATCAGAGTACACAATACATATCTTAAATATTTAGGCAGCAGTTGCAGGGAAAAGGTTAACCTGTTAATTTAGTTTTTATCTATTATGGTAATAAAAGCTGTCATATGTCAATGGATGGTGGAAATAAAACGACCCAGACATATATATACACTGGTCTGGCGTTTTGTTAGCTTACTAAAATACTTACCACTCAATTCACTGTTTGCTATAAGTCACCTGACTTAGATATCTCAGAAAATTTTAACCTATTCATTCCCATGGTGTGGGTTCCCTTGAAACAAGGTTAGCAGAGATACATCCCTCCATTGGGTAGTCTTGATAGTATCTCTTTAACTCTAAAGCAGTCATTGCTCTAGAGAATGGTTCCTCTATTCCTATAGAGAACATATAAACGAGTCTGTGAGCATGCGCACTTATGCTACTATGCATGCGACCGAGTCCAAGCCGTCATTAATTAATTCCACAAATTTTTAATGATTTGCAATTTAACGACACGGGGTGGCCGAGGTGGGCCACAGTGAATTGAGTGGTAAGTATTTTAGTAAGCTAACAAAACGCCAGACCAGTATATATACGTCTGGGTCGTTTTGTAACATAACAAAAATACTAAGCCACTCAATTCACTGTTTGCTAAAACATAGACTTGGTCAGAGCCCAAACACTAGGTGGGTTGGTAAATTGCAAATCAGGAATGAAAGGTTAATCACCAACAATACTAAAACCAACTAAATCGCTGAAGTGCTGAAAAAGCACGAACAAACAAATGTTCTAAATAAAATACAATAATATAATGATAATTAGAAAATCTCAGCAAAGAGAATTTAAAAATAGACGTGAGATGGTGAAGAAGACGGCTGACTAAAGAATCTAGGCAATTGAGCCTAGGTTTGACTGGCGAAACGAGAAATGTCAGATTGTGAATTGAATCTGATCTTTCAGATAAAAATAATGTAGAATCTGACATTTATACTGCAACTTACATAATGTCGTCCACTGATAGATCTGCATAGAATGCGAAGGAGAAGGCCATACCACGAACATCGTGTGCCTTAACACAAACTGAGTGTCTCCTGGAGATACATTCTAGTGTCAATTAATGGTGTCTGTAATCCAGTTGATGAGATGTGTGCTTACTAAACAAATTCGCATAAGTAATCTGAACGGCAGATCTGCATAGAATGCGAAGGAGAAGGCCATACCACGAACATCGTGTGCCTTAACACTTACTGAGTGTCTCCTGGAGATACATTCTAGTGTCGATTAATGGTGTCTGTAATCCAGTTGATGAGATGCGCGCTTACTAAACAAATTTGCATAAGTAACCTGAACGGTGTTTCAAAAAGATCTTTTAAATTGGGTATAGTTTTCGGAAAGGATTGAAAACAATTAATTAGGTTTTATATATATAAGATCTCTTCAAGGGCAAAGAATGAGGCCAGATCTCCTACCACCTAGAAAAGATCATTCACAAAAAGAATATGAATATCAAAATGCCATCTAACAAACGCGGCCGCTAGTACAAAAAGAATGATTTCAGAGTTATACAATTAAACAGATGGACCCAAGAATGAATTAATAGAGGAATTTATTATAGGTATTTGCCTTTGTGCTATACCCTAAAAATACTGGTACCATGGATAAATGATGTAAATACTTAATAACTCTCAAACCGGCTTCTAGAAAATAAAGAAGGATAGATGCTAGTGAAAACGATAACACCACCCCAGCATACAGAGATTTAAATCATCAAAAAATATCCCATGAATCTATGACTTGATGATGGGATGCAGAATCGGGTGAGATAATGTGTTGTTCTAACAACCATTTGAAAACCTTAAATATACTCTGGTAAATTCTCCTGTAACAGATAGTTTGAATTGATTAAGAATACTAAAGTTCAGACAAAAAAAATCAATTTCTGAAAAACAGGTCTCTTGGAAACTACCATATATACATATTGAAGATTTGTGGAATGATGAACTGAAAGCTGCTGTTAAACGAGATAGAAAATCAGCAAAATTGGTAAGACGCTTTGGATTTCCACAAAGAGGACTACGAGATCCACTGAATAACTCTCATTGGGCCAAGCAGGAGTGATTAAAGGGATAATACATTCTGCTGACAAAAGTTCTTAAAGACAATTGTATTAGAAACCGCTGACAAAAGTTCTTAAATACAATTCGCACTAGAAAGTTAAATTGAAGATATTTAAACAAAATGTGAAGTCTATGACTGGGCCAGAGCATCTACCGCCAGAGCCACCATCAAAATTATGTGTACAAGTTCTGAAGCATCCTATGCTAGGGTTCTTCCATCCGAGTTTGATTGAAATCGGCTATGTGGTTATCGAGTAGGCTTTTAAGTGATTTTGAGAAATTTTGAGCAAATCCAAGATGGCCATCGGAAAAATTGACCAATCAAAATTCTGTACTCAAGTTCTGAAGCCTACTGACATAGGGTCCTTCCAGCTAAGTCTGGTTGAAATTGCCCAAACGGTTAATGAGGAGTAGCATTTTAACCAATTTCCCGCCATTTTTCGGAAAGTTCACGCCGGCTGCCAAAAAAATTGACCAAACAAAATTCTGTATAGAAGTTCTAAAGCCTACTTCCATAGAATCATTCATGCCAAATTAATTAGAAATCTGCCAAGCGGTTAATGAGTAGCATTTTAAAGCAAAAGTTGACGGACGGAGAGATGCCGGCCGGTCGCCGTGCCATAAGCTCATTTGGCCATGTGAGCTAAAAATGGACCGATCAAAATTCTATATACACATTCTGAAGAATATCATGCTAGAGATCTTTCATCCAAATTTGATTGAAATTGGCCCAGTGGTTATCGAGTAGGCTTTTAAGTGATTTCCAGAAATTTTCAGAAAATCCAAGATGGCTGCCGGAAAGATTTACCAATCAAAATTCTGTATACATGTTCTGTAACATACCAGCGTACTATCCTCCGAGCTTAGCCTGGTTGAAATTGTCCAAGCAGTTAATGAGGAGTAGCGTTTTAAACGATTTCGCTGCCGAAAAAATTGACCAATCAAAATTTCTGTATACAGGTTCTAAAGTCTACCCCATATTAGGTTGAAATCCGCCCGGCGGTTAATGAGTAGCGTTTTTAAGCAAATGTTGACAGACAGATGGATGCCAGACGGACTGACAACGGATGGTCGCCATGTCATAAGCTCACTTGGCCAGTCTGGCCAAGTGAGCTAAAAATTGACCAATCAAAATTCTGTATACATGTTTTGAAACCTACCACCATAGTCGCCTTCCAGCGAAACCTATCACCATAGTATCCTTCCAGCCAAGTCTTGTTGAAATTGCCCGAGCAGTTAATGAGGAGTAGTGCATTAAATGGCTGATTGCAACCAGCGCTGCTCCATAGCATAAAATTTGCCATTTATTCCCCCGTCAACGCTGAGAAACCCTGGTATGTGTTCAGTTATGTATAAAGGAATTATTCAACATTAAATGAGGCCTCCCCCAAAAATTTGGACTTAAATTCCAAGAAATTTTACGGTACCATGGTATAATATAATTGTCATTTTTACATCTTATCGGATGAAAGCCTTGACGAAACGTTGGTATCTGTTAGTTTTAATACCATTGTGATTAAATTTATCAATGGCATTCATAAAATTAAAAAAGAATTATATAAATTTTGAAAAAATAGATCAATGTATTTATCCTACAAGGTGTGCCCATTTTGAGAGGCACGTTGACAACTAAAATATATTTTATTCGTACAAATTTTATAAGTACTAAAAGGAATTTTATTGCCCTTTTTAATGATATATAGTTTTATATATAGTGGTCTGTTACTTTGCCAAAAATAGTTAATATAGTTGGCATGGTAGCACTACACCGCTATCACGCCACTACCGCTTATAGGCTAGGGTTCTAATCAAGTTTCTAGCTTTTGGCTGTAGACTGTAGAGCACTTTTTTGTAAATTCTTGGTAGGGCCCAGAGGGTTAAACATAGTCGCAAGGCGCAGACAATTTGCACCGCGAAATTGACTTCAATTTTCATGGTGTCATTTGTAGAAATTTCTTTGGGAAGTCTCTAATACAAGAGGCCCAAGGGGCCTGTGTCGCTCACCTGGAACATTTACAACTCAACTAATCTTTATGGAGTTTTACATCAATCAGTGCCACTTCCAATGACTTTCAGTCAAATGGTTATTTTGCAAAGGTTCTTTTGAACAATATTTAAGCAAAAATAGAAGACATCAGTACTAACAACAGAAATTGATGATATGCAGTCAAACTTGTATTAAGACACCCCTCAAGTGAGAATCAGAAGACAGCCTCTTATGGTAGCTGGTTTCTTAACCCTTTAATGGTCATGATATTTCAGTAAAACAAAAATTTCAGGTTATGTCTATTTGCAGGCCAAGATATGGAGCATTTTGAAAATGTATCACTGGAATGACTGGTTCGATTATCGAGCCAGTCATTCCAGTGGTAAATTTTCAAAACTACTCATGCTGGCCTGCAAATCGACATTCCTCAAGGCCACTGGAGAGGCAGGTTTTTGCTGGTTTGACCATTAAAGGGCTAATAAAGTTTCAAATACATTGCTTAATTGCATTTAGCAAATGAAGAAAATAGTCTTTAAGGCAGGTGGTCTCTTAACCCTTTCACCCATAAATCCCGGAAAAAGTATATTCTTTATGATACAAAACTTATTTTGTTGAATATTTTGAAATTAATGACGCGAAGCCGTTGTGCCTTAGGCAACATTGGCTTTCCGTTAAACTAATTTAAGAATGGTTAATACAGATGGTCTTTATAGCAGGTTCAACTGAGTATATTCCAAACCATCCTTTTAACACGTGTACAGTAAAGCAGTTGAACATGGGTCAGTCGGCCCTAAGAGATAGGGGAGCTCCGTTCGGAAGTCGGGGCAATCGCACGCTCGCGTGATAGATATAGATATAGACATCTTGCTGAATGGCCAAGCTCGTGATGCTGCAATTTATTTTTAAAATAATTTGACTTAGTCATAGCTGACCTAGGCAGCAACAACTTTCAATGAATCAAATACATTTCAAAATATTTTAACAGCATAGTTATCAGAGTACACAATACATATCTTAAATATTTAGGCAGCAGTTGCAGGGAAAAGGTTAACCTGTTAATTTAGTTTTTATCTATTATGGTAATAAAAGCTGTCATATGTCAATGGATGGTGGAAATAAAACGACCCAGACATATATATACACTGGTCTGGCGTTTTGTTAGCTTACTAAAATACTTACCACTCAATTCACTGTTTGCTATAAGTCACCTGACTTAGATATCTCAGAAAATTTTAACCTATTCATTCCCATGGTGTGGGTTCCCTTGAAACAAGGTTAGCAGAGATACATCCCTCCATTGGGTAGTCTTGATAGTATCTCTTTAACTCTAAAGCAGTCATTGCTCTAGAGAATGGTTCCTCTATTCCTATAGAGAACATATAAACGAGTCTGTGAGCATGCGCACTTATGCTACTATGCATGCGACCGAGTCCAAGCCGTCATTAATTAATTCCACAAATTTTTAATGATTTGCAATTTAACGACACGGGGTGGCCGAGGTGGGCCACAGTGAATTGAGTGGTAAGTATTTTAGTAAGCTAACAAAACGCCAGACCAGTATATATACGTCTGGGTCGTTTTGTAACATAACAAAAATACTAAGCCACTCAATTCACTGTTTGCTAAAACATAGACTTGGTCAGAGCCCAAACACTAGGTGGGTTGGTAAATTGCAAATCAGGAATGAAAGGTTAATCACCAACAATACTAAAACCAACTAAATCGCTGAAGTGCTGAAAAAGCACGAACAAACAAATGTTCTAAATAAAATACAATAATATAATGATAATTAGAAAATCTCAGCAAAGAGAATTTAAAAATAGACGTGAGATGGTGAAGAAGACGGCTGACTAAAGAATCTAGGCAATTGAGCCTAGGTTTGACTGGCGAAACGAGAAATGTCAGATTGTGAATTGAATCTGATCTTTCAGATAAAAATAATGTAGAATCTGACATTTATACTGCAACTTACATAATGTCGTCCACTGATAGATCTGCATAGAATGCGAAGGAGAAGGCCATACCACGAACATCGTGTGCCTTAACACAAACTGAGTGTCTCCTGGAGATACATTCTAGTGTCAATTAATGGTGTCTGTAATCCAGTTGATGAGATGTGTGCTTACTAAACAAATTCGCATAAGTAATCTGAACGGCAGATCTGCATAGAATGCGAAGGAGAAGGCCATACCACGAACATCGTGTGCCTTAACACTTACTGAGTGTCTCCTGGAGATACATTCTAGTGTCGATTAATGGTGTCTGTAATCCAGTTGATGAGATGCGCGCTTACTAAACAAATTTGCATAAGTAACCTGAACGGTGTTTCAAAAAGATCTTTTAAATTGGGTATAGTTTTCGGAAAGGATTGAAAACAATTAATTAGGTTTTATATATATACGATCTCTTCAAGGGCAAAGAATGAGGCCAGATCTCCTACCACCTAGAAAAGATCATTCACAAAAAGAATATGAATATCAAAATGCCATCTAACAAACGCGGCCGCTAGTACAAAAAGAATGATTTCAGAGTTATACAATTAAACAGATGGACCCAAGAATGAATTAATAGAGGAATTTATTATAGGTATTTGCCTTTGTGCTATACCCTAAAAATACTGGTACCATGGATAAATGATGTAAATACTTAATAACTCTCAAACCGGCTTCTAGAAAATAAAGAAGGATAGATGCTAGTGAAAACGATAACACCACCCCAGCATACAGAGATTTAAATCATCAAAAAATATCCCATGAATCTATGACTTGATGATGGGATGCAGAATCGGGTGAGATAATGTGTTGTTCTAACAACCATTTGAAAACCTTAAATATACTCTGGTAAATTCTCCTGTAACAGATAGTTTGAATTGATTAAGAATACTAAAGTTCAGACAAAAAAAAATCAATTTCTGAAAAACAGGTCTCTTGGAAACTACCATATATACATATTGAAGATTTGTGGAATGATGAACTGAAAGCTGCTGTTAAACGAGATAGAAAATCAGCAAAATTGGTAAGACGCTTTGGATTTCCACAAAGAGGACTACGAGATCCACTGAATAACTCTCATTGGGCCAAGCAGGAGTGATTAAAGGGATAATACATTCTGCTGACAAAAGTTCTTAAAGACAATTGTATTAGAAACCGCTGACAAAAGTTCTTAAATACAATTCGCACTAGAAAGTTAAATTGAAGATATTTAAACAAAATGTGAAGTCTATGACTGGGCCAGAGCATCTACCGCCAGAGCCTAGCCTGGAGGAAGAATATGAACATCAGATCTGGACACTATACTGAGTAGAACTTTAATGGGATGTAATAAATGAGCTACAAGGAAAATCATTCTACCTGGAATGTGAGCTGCTGAATGTTTTCCTGACATCTCCACCGCAGGAGGAAGACCAAGACTCCAGACAAAATATGATAACCTCAACTGCCCAGCTTGTTGATGAAAGTCACTACTATAGAAATGACTGCATGAGCAGATAGGTGCTTGTGAAAGAGACAATATCTCTTCATTCTCCAATATTCCAGAGTATTGAAGAGGAATACTAGAGTATTAGTTCCTGTTCTAGTTCCTGAAAAGGAAGAGAGTAGTAAGACTACTTTATCTGATTTCATAGACACAAGAACGAGAGGAAATTCTATAGCGATCCCCTCCCCCAAACACGCAAGAACAAGACATCAAACTGGACTTGCAGATGGATAAACTGATGAATTGGTACCGATGACACCCAGCGAATCAAAATGCAGTGTATGCGGTCGTGGTGAGGGACAAAATTCTGAATTACCAGACTTGACCTTCGTACACAAAACTGACTCCATTCGGCCCAAATTTTAACACAATTAAGGAACCTTCCAAGCCAGAGGAATCCCAGACTGGCCATGATGTAATTAAAAGAACCCAGATCCAGTTAGGATCAATTCTGTATGTATAGAAATATCAGAAAACACTGTCCCTTATCCTTGACGAGACCAGTGATGACTAGGCAAAATGACTCCATGTCCATAATATTCCTTTCATCGATGAACTCCATTTCTGAGACAACATATCAGGAAAAGAGTTGAATATTATAAAATGATTGACTAAGTAATTTTTGTCTCAAACAGTATCAAAGCAGCCATGGGTTCCAGACAAAATAATTCCAAAATATACAACAGAATTAGTATTAAATCATGAAGTGTAAATTTTTTGGAAGTTGTCAGAAAAGGATAAATATGAGTTGAAGATAAGAGCCGAGACCTATAAAAGATGATCTGCCAGCACCTCATAATCCTTAAAGTCTTTGGATTCTGCCATTCCTCCACTGTATCCCACTTGAAAAGAGCAGAAAATTATTGATCAGGAACAGAAGCAGGACTAATGTCAAAGGAGACCAACATGGTTTGATAGAAAAAAGGGGGAGTCAATGACTACATTGATTGTACCTTATATGTAGGAAATCTGCTACCTAAGACATGCATGAGGCTAGCTATACCCATCCCACCCCTGATAGAGTAGAGATTATATAGAAGCGCTTAAGCATGACAGCTAGGACCAGAATAAACCTGCAGAATCTTATTTTACAAATCTAATTTTAAAACAAAGCTAGTATGATATGAGCCCAATTGTTAATATCTTTATCAGATGATTAAACAGGAAAGAAGTCCAGATCAATGATGAATAAGGACAAAGGACTGAAACTACACAGAAGGGTGAAAGGAAAAAACCATATTCCACAATCCATGCGAAGGCAATAATCCAATCATCTTGGTTAGGCCCCCTTGAGGAATTTATTTAATAATGCCTGGGAAAGTTAGAATCTAGAAGAATAAAAATAGGCTTGAATAGATAAGGCTGAGAAGACATCCCCATATGAAAATAATAGAAATAGACATATCCCTAGACAAATAAAAAGATCAAAATTTCTACTGAACTTGAGAAAGGAGCGGTGTAAATCTTGATAAGACAAAAAAGATTTTGTTATTGTGACAAGCTTACATTCACCAATAGATATGCTTCATCATGGCGAGGGATCCTACTGATAGAAAAGAAAGACTGAAAAACTATGTTAAAAATAAATCAGGTCAGATATGATACTAAAAGATAGCAAACCACTATTCACAATTAAAATAATAAAGCCTGACGCACTTATTTGCAGATTGATATTAGGAGAATCGAAAGATGATTGATTCCAATTTTTTGAGAGACCAGGTCGAAAGATGGAGGCTAATAGGAAGAGAGTAAGTAATACATGAGAAGATTCAGGAGCACAACGAAATCCAGTGAAATCAAAACGACAAAAGCACTGCTAGGATCATAAGAAAAAATTAAATCATTCCTAGAAGATAAATGCGAAGAGTTGGGTGTACACAAGGTTTCGAAGGATGAGGATAATTGGATGGTTCAGCCATTGCACTAAGAGCAACTAATAAAGAATTAAAGAATTAAAAATAAGAGCCCCTGAAATAGGGCATTTAAATTGTCAAGTGATTTAGAAACAAACAATACCAGCAAAACAACAGAAGTGAATTGATTTGGCATACCTAAACCAGAAGTTTAATTATAATCAGTTGTTATACCATAAAAATTGAGTTATAATCTAGGTAATAATACTGAGCACAGGACAATTAGGCCTTATGGTCATCTCTTCTTCATTTATCTCCATGCATGTGCCGTCACTTCTGGTCATGGGTTGCGTGTACGGTGTAGTCATGCATTGCCTCTTGACTATGCCAAAGCCTACCTAAACCATTTTCGAATGTTTTAAGAGATGGTGTGGAAACAACATGTTCAGACAAACATTTCACAGTTTACACACCCCGTAGAGAGAAAATTTTTCTAACTAGGTTAATTCTCCCCCTCTTCTGGTAGACTTTCAGATGATTTCCACGTGTAATAGTCCATTTGCAAGCAGAATGTTATATTTGACTAAAACAATTAATCGATTGAGAGCCGATAGAATGATCCATCATAGCCTGGGTAGCCAGGCCTAGTCTATATATCCAATTTCACCCAAGTTAAATACCCGCAGAAAGAATTTCCAAAATGATGAGAGATTAGATTATACATTAAGTAGGGAAAAACCCCATCTTAGGGCTAATAAAAGTGGCTGTTAGTCAAGAACTTTCCTGATCCAAAGGCTATGCTTGCTACTAAAACACTGAGATCAACACACATCTCTGATATAGTAAACCTTGGTCATCAAAGTTATGTCGTCTTTATAATATGTAAATCAGAATCACATGATAATCACATGATATATAAATCACGTGATATTATCTGACCAGATCAGGTTAACACTAAGGAACCTATGAGCCGTCTAGACGGCGCGCAAAAAGTGTACAAATAAACCTACGAGCCGTCTGGACAGTTTTCAATAATTGGACGTGGTGGCCTATGCGCCGTCTGGATGGCTTTAAGAGCACCAGTTTTCGATCGCTAAATACGCAAGCATTACGGGCGTTTTATCCAATCAAACTTAGCGTTACATTACGCCAGATGATTGAATTTTATAAATCCACTGTTGATTGGTCAATTCAGTTTGTTTACAAATTTCTACGGGAAAATATAAATAGTTTTCTGTGAATGAAATTCCTAGCGTAAAATCGTCAACGATAGCGTGTCGATTCCTTTATTTAACCGAGTACTCGATTCCCTGATGGCCGGACTCGCTTAGTGAGAATGTCTGACCTAATTTATAATTGCGTTCGGTAAAATATTACATACAGCTGAATAGCTACACTGACGCCTACAACATTTAAAGTGTGCATCCTTACATAGCTTGCCCATTAATACCATTATATCACACCCGTCATTTAGCTTCTAGGGAGATATTGGCATGCTTATACGGTCTAATTTCTGTTCCTCAATCATCTATCATGATAACGCATGTTACGGGGCCGCTACTGGGTCAATACGTGCCCGTAACATGCATTATTAAAGTAATGCCAGTCATGGGACATATTAGCTTGCTATTGCCGTTTGAAATCACCTTTGTTGACTGTTCCAGTTTTATTTCCGTTTTCTATTGTTCTATCATCTTGTAAATGTTTCTCTTCTTTTTTTTCTTTTTTTCTTCAGTGATCTGGTTGAGATTTCATGAAAATGATGATTCTGTAATTCTATCTTCTGCACTATTTTATTAACCCCTACCATTCTATGTTAAAATTTTAAATTTTCCAATTAAATTAAAAGAACTGGTGTTCTTGTCTCAACAGATTTGGTGGAAGATGTTGCTATCGCAATTAGCAACATCATCTACCAAACCAGTTGTTAAAAAATGTACACCAGTTTCTATTAGTAGAAGTAGAACAGTACCAGTTTTCCAGGCTATTGGAATATTAAAAGATAGAATATTGACATCAGAGTGGTAAGGGTTAAATCTGATGCGCTTGATGTCAATCTACTGTACCATTTTATTTCGAATCACTTATTGTATAAGCTGCCATTGTAAACTACATGTATGTCAAATACAATTTCTTCTAAGTGTCATATTACTTAGTAGGACTGGTGATTAAATTGTTGAATATTTTGAGATTGATTGGACTGGAAGATGTTGCTTCATTAGGTGACAACATGTTCCAGTGGAAATAATGTTTACTCGAAGTGAGAGGGAGAGAGAGAGAATCTCATCTTAGGTAATCAGACTGGACTATGTATAGTAGATTTGTTGAATATATCGAGTCTAATTTGATTGGAAACTGGTGTTGTTTTGGACAATAGATTCCAATTAAATTTGTCAAAATATACTCAACAGATTGTTTATTTAGATTGCAGGTACTTTTGATCTTTATTGCTATTCATTCCTGGATTATTACCCTTGCCCTAAGGGGAAAGAGGGTATTATGTGTGTGCATGCGTCCAGTATTGCATCTAAAAAACTACTGATCCTATTCGTTTAAAATTTTAACACAACAAACCAACATGACCTAAACAAGGGTTTCCAGACTTTGGCTGTGATCTGTGTGATCATATTTAAAGATTTAACAAATTTGGATATGACAAAAACGGTAGGGTGGTCTCGGTGGTGGTTTACAATCTCTGATTACTCCTGTTCATAATGTTATTTATCAAGCATCAAGGCTTCGACAATGATGGTAAGTGAGTGATAACTAGATTGCTTGGTCGATGACGCATTATAGAAAATCCCCATGCTCACCACTTTGACCTCTTTACCAATCCCATCCCTGGGGGCGTATCCTCTGCACTCCATAATCACATACCAAATTTGTTTGAATTAGTTTCATTACACAGAGACTGGAGTGGATTGTCATCAGAGGAAGTGATCTGTGAGAGCAGGAGTTAAAATTAACATGAGCCAGAGGCTAGTAGAAATTGACCATGGTTAATACAATGACCAGCCCAATGGTAACAATTTCATTTGTCAACCCTTTAATGGTCATGGTGGCCAATGAATGCCTCTGCTGTGATCTAAAGAAATGTTGATTAGCAGAGCAAGACTTTTTGAAAATTTACCACTAGAATGCTCGGTAATTGAGCCAGTCATTCCAGTTGTAAAATTTCAAAAATAGTCTTCCCTTGGTCTGTATAAAAAATTTGAAGGGCTAAAGTAGAATCTAGTAATCACTAGTCCTATCTGAACATAGTCGCTCATTTGGCTTAATTTCAATTCATGGAGAGGGTGTCAACTGGTGTGCGAGAGTGGTCTATGAAAAATCCAGAAATCTAGATAAATCTGGAAGACTCCAATCTCTGCTTACAATAAATTTCTTGACTTTTTAACCCCTTCTCCAACCCAAAGAAATAAATGTCAGGCAATCCACAATTATATTGGCAACCCACACACCAAATTTCTTTGAATTCCACACAACAGTTTGGGAGTAAAGTATGAGACATTTTTTTTGGATATTTGAACTTTGGACTCCACCCCCTGACTTCCAGTGGGCAGGGCCAAATCTAAATGTTGTCTTGCAAAGCGCAATCATATGGGTAACCGCCATACCAAATTTGGTTGAAATCGACCCAACTGTTTGGGAGGAGATAGCATGATGGACGTACAGATAAGTGGATGGAGGAAATTATATCCCCATTTTTTCAAAACATGGAGATAATGAATGGACTCAAGGAGACAAGGTAGGTATGGGGATAATGAATGGACTCAGAGACAAGGTTGGTAGGTATAATTAATTCAGTCATCATATTTTCTTTCGGATTAAGAAATTAGGCTACAACCATCATGGTCCATGCCACATTATTTTCAGGACTTGTCACGAAAGGGTTAAACATAGTAAAAACTGGAATTGACAAAAGGAAGGACAAAGCAGAAATTTTGATTTTCTAATGGAAAACTTTTAGCTATGCCCCGCCCATCTCTACATAAGCTCCATCGATGATTTGCGCATGTTGGGATCAGTTTATATACTTTGAATCCTGAATTCCAAAT
This sequence comes from Chaetoderma sp. LZ-2023a, assembly GCA_034401795.1. NCBI lineage: Eukaryota > Metazoa > Mollusca > Caudofoveata > Chaetodermatida > Chaetodermatidae > Chaetoderma > Chaetoderma sp. LZ-2023a. The sequence goes on from CM067362.1 coordinate 53,279,001, forward strand.
TTCATGGTAATCATAGATACCGCTAACGTGGTGAATATTTTGAAACCAATTTCAAGTACTTTGATTTGACTGAAAGCTGTTGCTGCCCAACTCACCAGGTCAGCAAAGGCAAACTAATTCTAAAATATTCACCAGCTTTCATTTATAAATTAAAATTTTTTCCCCATTAAAATGAGATATGGGCAATTCACCTCTTACCTTGATCTTGTGCACGTTACATTGTGTAGATTTCACTCTGCTGTCGCCGCTACTCACATAACAAATTCAGTTGACATTTTCCCCCTCCTCCATCAGCCTCTTCCGACCCGAGCAGTGTCACAGCCTAATGTATTAGGTTGTCTCTCATTCTACAACCATAGGGCCATGATATGGTAGATTTGGTTATATTCCTTACCTTTGACAGTCTTCCATCAACCCACCCCCACCTCTGGGAATGGAGCCTAGTGTAAACGGTGTCTCCCAATCCACAAGCATATCGGTAATTTACACAATAATTTTGATTGAATTCTACCAAAAGCTTTCTGAGATGGATGGACAGACAGACAGATGGAGGCGATTGTAATATCCCTGCAGTTTTTTCAAAAATTAAGAGATTAAATTTAATTTATTGATATTTGATTCAAATCCCACCCAATCTCAAATGATACATAGAGCTTATGTGAGATGCACATTAGCTGAGCCCTCAGGAATACGGTTGATAACAGTCGGCAGTCGATCCAGAACAGCCGCCGGCATAGCTGTCAGCCATTGATGTGTGTAGTAGCTGTCATGTTTCGAACGTACATCATCATGTTTTAGTTCAAATATACCGTTTCCATACAAAAATTAGATTCTAGAGTAACACAGGTCATCAAATTTTTATTTTTATAAAATCCATGTTAGTAAATCCATTAGGCGTAGCAGGAAAAATTGAGTCCGTTTAGAGTTTAGAAGCCATCGCCCATCAGTCACCTGCAAAAAATAGGAAGGATAAGTTAGAAATATACAAATTCTAGAAGTGTTATATTAAGACTTTAACAATAAAATTTTTTCATGAAAATTAAAATTTTCTCAGACAATTCCCATATGCAGACCAAGAGCAAGTCATTCCAGTGATACATTTTCAAAAATAATCTTACCTTGGTCGGAAAATTAAGATTTTCCTCGACAACTGCAGCAGTTTTGGTCTGACTCAAATGTTAAATGGTTAACGATATACATGTACGGCGCAAGGTCATAGGGATATATAGTCCGAGTCTGCTCTGACTCAACCCGTCCCAGTGACAGATATTTGGACAGACTGTCAGACTGACAGTCTGTCCAAATATCTGTCACAGGGGCAGGTTGAGTCAGAGCAGACTCAGACTAAGGGATATACTGGTAAACATTATGACCCGACAATGGGTGTTATGGTCATATACCGCCCTCAGATTTTAGCGCAGAAATGAAATGAATAATATAATAAATGGTGGGCATATATTGTCCAAGGAGGGAGTATGACTACTAGTTACTGGATTAACATTTTCAATCGACAAGAGCGAATAATAAATTTGCAACGAATGTTTCAAAATTCTGTTGAATATTTTGAAACTAATTAAACTGGCTAAGGCAGCACCAGCTTCACATTGGATTCAAAATATTCAACATCTTACATTTATAATGACTGTAAATGTGGAGTTCTGGAATTTCAGATTCAAATGTGACAATTGTTTTTGATTTTGGGCACACAAGTTTATTTCAGGGCCCCGGTTCTCTATATCTTTGATCAGAGGATACTTGCCACACAGTAAATGGTGATAGAATGTTTGTAACCAGGGCAATAGTGAAATATTTGTTTTCTAAGGAATTATTAGTAAGTTCCAGTCATCAATGATTATTAGTAAATGTGCTGTTACTTGTAAGTTTTCAGTTATTCAATGACTAATTTAACCGAGAAAGTTATAGATTGTGTTAAGAGAGCAGCTGAACCAATAATATATAAATCAATTTCGTTTACCTCTGGTCGCGAAATCACAATAAGGTTATAGATAAACAATCCGATAGGCTCAATCATCGATGCGTGTCATTGTTTACAATTTCAAAGAAAACGTACTGTTCAAATTACCGTCAGTAATTAGGGCGAGTTGAGATGCGAAAGTTGTCAAATATATCGGCATCCCACTTCCCGATTGGCAATATCGTTAATCTAGTCATCTGTCTACTTTTTAGTTTGTGGCGTACAAGAAATATGTATAGATTGACATTTGACCACACATACTATTTTGCAAAACAGCTGATCGTGTCGTCATCTTGCCGGAAAAATTAATATTCATGTATTCCCGACCAATCAGACGCATCAGTCTTATAGCACGTGATACGGTGTTGCCAATAACGGGTAATGAGCTTGGTACTCGTATATTAGATATGGGTACAATTCTACAAATTCCTGTTGTTCTCTCACGGTCTTTCACGATAAACGATTCCTATTTGAGACGGCGCTACGAAAAAATGTCCGATGCTATAGAATCTTAGTGTAAAACATTCGCGTTCGTTTTTTAAATGGCTGAGTGCACCCAGCAATGCTACATAGCATAAAATTTGCCATTTATTCGCTGTCAACGCTGAGAAACCCTGGTATGTGTTCGATTATGTATAAAGGAATTATTCAACATTGAATGAGGCCTCCCCCCCCCAAAATCATGACCGGAATTTCTCGAAATTTTACGGTACCATGACATAATATAATTGTCATTTTCACATCTTATCGGATGAAAACCTTCACGAAACTTTGGTATCTGTTAGTTTTAATACCATTGTGATTAAATTTATCAATGGCATTTGTAAAATTAAAAAAAAAACTTTGCAAAAATAGACCAATGTATTTATCCTATAAGGTGTGGCCATTTTAAGAGGCACGTTGACTAACTAATATATATTTTATTCATACAAATTTTATATGTACTTAAAGGTATTTTATTGCCCTTTCTAATGATATATATTTTTATATATAGTGATCTGTTACTTTGCCAAAAATAGTTAATATAGTTGGCATGGTAGGACTACGCCGCTATCACTCCACTACCGCTTATAGGCTAGGTTTCTAAGCAAGTTTCTAGCTTTTGGCTGTAGGGTTTCTAGCACTTTTTTGTAAATTCTTGGTAGGGCCCAGAGGGTTAAAGCAATGAGATCTACGCTTCTCATCAGCGCCTCCAAACGGAGATTTACTTTGCCACTGGCTGCTCGCTAACATTAGACGCGGGCTACCCAGTTTAATTATCGGGCATTGATGCAATTTTTCTAGAACATCGCATTACGTTTTAGATCACTTTATGTTGGTCACTCACATTACAATATAACCACTAATATATATGATAAATTTTATCGTTAGATTTAGAAATCAAGTGAACGCAAGTTTCTCGCTAGATTTACAAATCAAGTGAACCCGATTATGATAATCTGACACAGGCTTAATAGCCTATCTAACAAAAGACGGTTATGTGATTACGAGGATTCAAATCAGTATCGTAATTTTGAACATCTGGGCATTCCGAGATCGTCCGACATTTGCCAATTTACGACACACTAAAGAGGATATCCCATAGCAACGCAATGTTTACATTTTTCATGAAACTAAGGGCATAAAAAAAAAATTTGTGTCGAATAACCCCGCCCGGTATTTGAAAACATAAAATCTCGAGTAATTTTTATAAGATATTAAATAAAAGGTAAAACGGTTTCACGGCCAATTGCTAGTAGTGTTAAATTAGCCGGCAAAAACACCGCCAATTTAAAGCGAAGACCGAATCGCGAATTAATATGATGGTCTTCTCTTTATTGTAATACGACTGACATGACTGATCATCATGAAGTAATTGCGAGTTTCATGTTAGTTGGTTAGTAACGGTCGTTAGAAGGACCACTCGCTTTTCTTCAGGGGACGATCGTGGTGTATCCTTGTGGTGTTCATCCGGTCCACCACGCCTGTTTGCACCACTGTCACATTCTTAATAGATCCAATAACTTCCCAACCGGTATATTACATAGTTATGTAGGATACCTTATGTAGGATTCGATCCAAACCGGTATGTAGTATACCTTATGTAGGAAAGAATGACGCTCGGAAATATGTACCTAGTCAAAGCTTTTAATTGATTCACTAACTTCCCAACCGGTATGTTACATATGTTATGTAGGATACCTTTCGTAGATGTTCCAAACCGGTATATAGTATACCTTTCGTAGGAACGAGCCTCGTGGCTAAAATAGGATCAGAGTTATTGACTCCACCTGGCTTGTAATGTGAAGCTGGCGCCATTTTCTTTCAACTTGGTCACAACGAACTTTCTGTTCATATTCACGTAAATTATAACCATTTTACATAAGTACTATGACTTATTCAACAAAGACCGCTTGTACTGTGGTATTCATGAAAAATCAAATGTGGATGTAGCTCCACAAGATGATGGAATGAATAGGATTTGTTGAGATAAAAGTTAGGTATTTCCTGTAATACAGAAAATGAATTAATGACGGCTTGGACTCGGTCGCATGCATAGTAGCATAAGTGCACATGCTCACAGACTCGTTTATATGTTCTCTATATGAATAGAGGAACCGGTTCCCTAGAGCAATGACTGCTTTAGAGTTAAAGAGATACTATCAAGACTACCCAATGGAGGGATGTATCTCTGCTAACCTTGTTTCAAGGGAACCCACACCATGGGAATGAATAGGTAAAAATTTTCTGAGATATCTAAGTCAGGTGACTTATAGCAAACAGTGGATTGAGTGGCTTAGTATTTTTGCTGTGTTACAAAACTCCAATTGCACATTAATTAACCATTTAACCATTGAATTTAAGAAAAGTTCAATTTTCTCATAGAAAATGTTTATTTGCAGACCAAGACTATTTTTGAAAATTTACCACTGGAATGACTGGCTCGTTAAAGAGTCCATCATTCCAATTGTAAAATTTTCAAAAATAGTCTTCATTTGGTCTGCAAACGGACATTTCTCAAGACCACTGCCGAAGCTGTTTTTGGCTGATATGATGACTAAAGGGTTAGCCGTTTTCCTAACCTACCAAAATACCGTTAAAATTCGACTAAAGGACGCTGTTTTTTGGTCAAAACACATGTACTAGAAAGGGGGGTGCGTACTATAATCGAGAACATTCCTTCCGCACATTTTTGGGTCAAAATTTTTCTTAGAAAGTCAGATTATACCACGGAAATTGAACTAAATGTTACCCTAGCCAATTTGCGCCGCCTGACGACTATGTTTAATGTATACTCCAAAAACACCAAGCGGAAGTGAAATTATTAAATTGGGGCGCCTAAATATTGCTTATTCTTTAATACATATCACTTATTACATCAAAATTAATCCAGAATTTGACATAAAATGGCGTCGAGAAAAGATACGTGTATAAATCACGTGATTCGCCTCCAATCGCAAAAGATCTTTATTCTAATTAGAGCGAGTACTCGGATATAAATATTCTGGACTCGGAACTCGGAAATTGCTATATATCATCATTGCGCGATAGGAACTGAATGTTCCCGTACCTGTTTGATAACCAACTCCCATTAGCGCATAAGATTACACAGCGCCTCCAATCACAAAAGAGCCAGATAACCAACTCCCGTTAGCGCATAAGATCACGCAGCGCCTCCAAACGCAAAAGCGCCATTACAATCTGTTTCTATCACACGATTTCGATGTTTTCAAGGAGACATTTTATGCCAAAATTAGATTGATTTTGATGTAATAAACAATCTTTATTGAAGATACATGATATTTAGGTGGTCCTATTTAATAATTTCTCTAACATCATGATAATTTTTAGTCATGCATTAAACATGACGCGGAGTGATGGTTATTTTTTATACCAATTTTCGATTTTTTAAAGGTACGTTTTTTCTAAATTTAACAGCGTCTTATACATGAATACAAGAGTTTTTTGGGCGGATTTTGGTCAAATTTGGGACAGCGTCCTATATTCGAGGGCGGCCTTTAGTCGAGAAATTATGGTAGGTAAGATATTGTGTCCTCTGATATCGATAGCCAGGTGAGCTAATAATAATAAATTGATAAGAAGCGAATCTTATTAATGCATTTAACTGGAAATAATGCGCTAAGCTATTGCTTAAGCTGTTGCTGTCAATTGTATAACAGCAACAGCACTGTCTAGCAATGGTCTTCAGCAACGGTGTTTACAAACTGTACACCAGCCTTTCTAATACTGGCTTTGTAACAATTAATCTCTAGACATTGGTGTGACAAGGGTTGAATAGTCATGCTGAAAACTGTTGCTGCACTTGACAGTAACAGACATCATCAGAAAAAACATTTTCAAAATGTCCGTCACCATGATACATGCTATCCAACAAAACTTGTGAATGACGCAATACTCAACTAAATTCATTGCTAGAATTAATTGGCTTTAACCCTTTAACCCTCAAATTTATTCAAGACAATTTAAATTTTCTCAAAGAACATGTCCACTTGCAGACCAAGAGAAGACTATTTTTGAAAATTTATCACTGGAATGACTGGCTCGGTTATCGAGCCAGTCATTCCCGTGGTAAATTTTCAAAAAACGTCTTCTTTTAGTCGGCAAATGGACATTTCTCACGACCACTGCAGAAGCCGTTTTTGGCTGATATGAGTGTTAAAGGGTTAATGATGAATTAATTAAATAAATCTTTTAGAATCAGTATGTGAATATGGTACACTTCATCAGCTCACTACCTCACAGGGTATTAATTTCATTTCAATCCAGAGAATTAGAATTGTGGTTTTAAATTACAAGATTAAATGTTTTCCTATGCTGGCTAAATATCTAAGATATGTATTGTGTATGCTGACATATATGACTTTGAATATTTTGATATTTATTTGACAGAAAGTTGTTGCATTCTAAGGCAGCAATGACTTTCAGTCAAATTATTATTTTGAACTAGTGAACAACTGCTGCTAAGTGAGTTTGGTCACTCTGTCAAATGATTACAAGGGTTTTAAAATGCAGTTAAACATGCTATAAAGACCACCTGTACTAAATGCCAATTTTACTACATGCCGCCAAGCCGTTTATCTGATAGATTCAGAAATGGCATGGTTGAAATCAGCATACTCATAAACCTGTACTAAACAAATTTTTGCTTCAAAATCCATCAAATAAAAAATCCAATATGGCCGCCAAACATGCTGTATTTTGATTGGCCCACTGCGGCCATGTTTTTTTAACGGATCAACTTCCCCTGAATAGACTTTAATGGCCCTTAATCCCTAATTAGATCTGCCAAATTTCGATCCCTTCAGCGGTTCTGGAGAAGAAGTCATTTTCGCTAAAACTAGGTCAACCAAAATGGCCGCTGAACCATTTGGCCAATCAAGTTCCCTTGAACAAACTTGGTTCAGCTCTTGCCCTAGATCATATTTCATGGGATTTGCTTCGATCCACCAAGCGGTTTTGGAGAAGAAGAATTTTAAAGACATTTCCTAAAATCGGCCGAAATCCAAATTGGCTACCGGCCAAATTGGCCCATCGGCTTCATTTGAACAAACTTGGATCCCTATGCCCTAAGGATACTTCCTCCCAAAAATAACTTATATCGGCCTAGTGGTTCTTGAGAAGTCGTTTAAAGGAAAAAGTTGACGGACAGACAGACGGACGGACTGATGATGGACGGTCGCCATGGCATAAGCTCACTTGGCCATTCTGGCCAGGTGAGCTAATAAGCCCACCCCTTTTCTCATAGATGTTGGTTTGGAAATTGAACCTCTTGTCCTAATAGAAGACTAGGCTTCAAATAGGTGCAATACGATACTGGTATTTATAAGAATCAAAGATCAAAGGCTAGTATTGACCGCTAGTATTGACCCACATATAGAAGCGGTTTATACAGTCTCTTAATTCTGTATATTAAATTTATAGATCTATCAGCGAATGCATCTTTAAAGTAGTCATACATTTGTATTTACCTTTAGACCCGTTCACACTCATATCAGCTAAAAATGCAGTTGTCTTCAGAAATGTTCATTTGCAGAACAAGTGTATTTTTTGAAATTTACCACTGTAACGACTGGCTCGACAACCAAGCCAGTTATTCCAGCGCCAAAATTTCAAAAATACTCTTCTCTTGGTCTGCAAATGGACATTTTCTATGAGTGAATGAATTCAAGGTTTAAAGGGTTAATTGTTAAATTTGGTCGAGAAAATCTAAATATTTGCTTATTGAATGTTAATTTGCGGGCCAAGGGAGGACTATTTTTGGAAATTTACCACTGAAATGACTGGCTCGAGCCAGGCATCATCGAGCAAGGCATTCAAGTGGTAAGTTCTCAAGAATACTCCTCTCTTGACCTGCAAATGGACACTCTTCCAGAAAACTGCAGAGGCCAGTTTTGGCTGACTTGACCATTAAAGGGTTAAACAGTTTCACCCTTGAAATGCCAGTGTCTCAAACTAAACTAATTTAACTGGAATCTGTTGCTGCCTTAAGCTCCAGGAAAAATTAGTTTCAGAATATTTTTTTCATCACAAAGAATTTGTTGTTGCTGGTCTGTACACGTGTGAAATAAATTTCAAGTTAACTTGGACCAGCTTGGACTTTCTTGAATATCCAAGCTATTGAAAAATTATTCATCCCTTACCAGCTTGGATTACCTTGAATTAGCTTGGACGTTACATAGTTGCTTGAACTTCTTGAAAATCACCCCCTTTCAGAATTCAAGCTAGCTGGGATTTTCTAGGACTTTCTGAATATCATCATTAAAAAGTGCAAGCTTCTTGGATTTGCTTGGACTTTTCTGATTTGACAGAATCCAAGCTATCTTGGATTTTCTAGGACTTTGTTTTGTCAGACATAAAAGAATTCAAGCTACTTGGATATCCTTGAATTTGTAGACTCACTTACACTACCTTGGATTATCTTGACCTAGCTTGCACTAAGGCAAGAACAGGTTCTGTATAGTCACAACTAGAGGTGACCTTGACCTGGTAAATTGGTGGGAAATTTAGTCTTTGTAAAAAAGCAAACAGTACATTCATTGCATTGATTATTACCAGCTATGGATAAATAGAATATGATAGTTTGGAAACACTGACAGTACTGTTAGATAGAATGCTTAGCATCAGTAACCTTAAATGGAAACAGAACTGTATTTTGAGGTATGTATTCTATTGATTTCCAGAGATTTATTCAGAATTACCAGTTTTGGTATAGCTTTTTCAGTTCTATGTAATTAATGCAGTGATGATGCCTTTCTAAATAATGTGGCACATTAACAATCTATGTCTATAAGAATAACAGACAAATCAGTCAGAAACTCATATATTGCTAATGTCTGACTGAAATTGTATTTGTTATTGAATAACTCAACTCCCATGAAGGTGATTTTGGTTTTTAAGCATACATATTTATATATAATCTGTGTGGCAGCATTTATGTGTACATGCATACATTTTATGTTAATGGCTAACCTATTTCAAAAGCTAGGATTAGCTGGAATTTTCTTGAAGTTCTAGATAGCTGGGACTTTCTAGAATAAAATCCAAGCTAAGTGGGATTTTCTTGAACGTTCAAACAGGCTTGGATTTTCTTGAACGTTCAAGCTAAACGTTCAAGCTAGCTTGGATTTTCTTGAATGTTCAAGCTAGCTGGAATATTCTTGGATTTTAAGTGGCCAATACCGGCACGCTAGCTTGGATTATCTTGAATGTTCAAGTTAGCTCGGATTTTCTTGAATGTTCAAGCTATCTGGAATTTTCTTGGATTTTAGTTTAACTAGGCCTTTCTTGGATTTTCTTAAATTATCATGAATTTTATGTGGCCAATACCAGCAAGCTAATCCAAGTTATTAAAAGCTTGGATTAGCTGGTTTATTCAAGCGCCACAGAACTTGGATATTCTGGCCTGGGTAAGGGTTAACCCTTTCACCAATGATTTAACCATATCTCATTTACAAGGCAACAATACAGGAAAACTGTTAAATATTTCGAAATTAATTTGACTGTTCCAGTTACGGTAGATTAGTTTCAAAATATCCAACAGATTAAGCTTTATATTGTAAAGAATTAATATGAGACTATAACCACACCTCTATAAATTGTTGTTGAACTTTCCATGAGGAAATATCCTTTTCTTCCGTCATCGTGGCAAGCTTCTTGCTACATTCCTCACAAAGTTTCAAGTATAATTCTTCAGCTCTCTTGGCTGCCTCTTTGGAGTCTCTGTCTGCCTGGGCCCACTGTAAGATTTCCCTCCTGAGAAATTAACGCAGAACTTTGAAGCGATAAATTATTAGGTTATTTAAAGGATAACTAATCTGACCTCTTGATAGCTATTCAGGTGATCTAATATGCCAGTCATAAACTATGCAGGTAATGTTAATCTTTTCATCATGCCTCTAAAGAAAGATATTCAGGCTTTAGTAGCTAAATGTCTCTACATTTCTACAGCCTATGATGGCTGTCATGATTTAATTTTCAACCAATCAGAAAAATCCTAGCGTGCCTGCCTCAGGATATAGCTCAGTCATAGAGGTGCCTGCTATAGTTTGGCAGTGCGGTATAAATGCAGAGCTGCCAACTCCACCACCCCCCGCCCCCCACCCCCAACTCCAAGCAATCAGTAATTTCAGGCAAAAAAACATGATTTTCAGTAGTTTCACACACGCTTTCAGTAGTGGATTTTCAGTAGTTCAGTAGTGATTTAAAAAGCAGCAAAACACATGATTTTAAACAAGGCGAGAGACGTTATTACTGTAATATATTAATATGTAAGTAAAACAGTACGGTGGGCATTATGGAAGCAATTCAAGCGATTTTGTGACACAAGACTTAAGATTCTGCAGCATAACTGCAGAGTACTGCTTCTCGTAAGAAGCACCTGGCTGATTCTTCATCTCCAATAGACTTTCGAGCGTACTATCACCCAAACTGGCTCTGGTATCGGCTCTGTTCTTTCGAACGCATGAAAATATTCTCTCACAATGTGCACTGGAGTGTGGTACTGTTAATAGTTTTAACATGAAGGTGGACAAGGCACTAAACATGACACAACCATTAGGATCCTTCAGTTCTTTTTTCAGGCATTTGTCGGAGAGGGTTAACATTTAAGCTTATCAGACAGAAATGTACATGCACTCTGTGCACCCAGTATTACAAATTTATCTGCACCAGCCATCTTTTACCTGTATTGTGCATGTAAAAGGGCCTTATTTCAACTCATGGTTATCGTCTTGTGGAATGTCCATTTACAGGCCATGAGAATAGAATTTTTGAAAATTTACCACAGGAATTCTAGTGATAAACTTTCAAAAATTGTATTCTCTTAACCTGTAAATGGACATTGAATAGGTAGATATTTAAATTTTCTTGACCAAATTTGACCATTAAACATGTTAAAGGATAACTAATCTGACCTCTTGATAGCTATTCAAGGTGATCTAATATGCCAGTCATAAACTATGCAGGTAATGTTAAGCTTTTCATCATGAAGCTAAAGAAAGACATTAAGGCTTTAGTAGCTAAATGTTGCTACATTTCTACAGCCTATGATGGCTGTCATGATTTACTTTTCAACCAATCAGAAAAATCCATAGACGTGTCTGCCTCGGGATATAGCTCAGTCATAGAGGCGCCAGCTATAGTTTGGCAGTGTGGTATAAAAGCAATCATACAGGTAAGCGGCTGAATATTTTGAAACTAATTTGACTGGACATTGTTGCTGCTATAGGCAGCAACGACTTCCAGTCAAATTAGTTTCAAAATATTCAAGGAGATGAATATGACATAATAAAGAATGTTATACATTGGCACTTACATGACATCACACACTATAGCTTGAGGAGACAAAATGGTGGCGATCACTGTTCAGCATTTACGCGATATTACAAAGCAGATAATTGTGATACAGAAATTGGGAATGTGACAGGATATGAATGATCTGGAATCTATAAACCATAATCTATCTGTGCAGTATAACATTTGAGATGAGATTAGCAATATGGATTTTTATTGTACGAGTCCCCATTGTGTTTAAAAATCAGTATTGGACGAGGCACCGAGTTCAGTACAGATTTTAAACACACCGTGGACGAGTACAATAAAAACTCCATATTGTTCTCGGAAATGTTAAATAATCTATTTATTATACACCTATATATTGAAATAATTTGAATATAAATGATTCAAAGCAACATGCTCATTGAATTTACTATTTACCTAATGTACAGCGCGAATGATACGAGTTAGAGATTCATTTATGACATAATACCACATTGAATAATACTAGTATGACGTAATGTTTGCATGATGTAACAATTCCAATACGAATGACATCATAAACCACGGTGGCCTAAAATTATTATGATGTAACAAATAGCGTCGAGAGTCCAACACTTTTAGACAGAGTCCAATATCACTTTTTAGAGTCCAATAACACTTTTTATTTGATGGTCACGTGGTAGTAATGCAGTCATTTCATTGGATAAACACATGCAGGTGTATAATAAGTTATAATATTAGTGACACAATGACACTGTAATTACAGTAAATAGTAAATACCCATAGATGCGACAAACCTACATGTACCAACATGAAATTTTATCAACACACATATAGGCCTAAGTCCTTATGTACAGAGTTAGATTAGTTATGTCCGTTAGTCCAACACTACCCGATTCCCGTATTAACCACATGTCTGGCGGAGGACTAGTCACGTAGTGTAAAATTGTGTCAAAATTATCCATTAGACTCGCCAAAATGAAATCTAATGCATATAATTGTGGCAACAGATGGGAAGGGTACTGAGAGCATCTAGATAACAACATTTTCCGGGTGAAGGACCCCCGGACCACTCACTTTTGAAGGACAAGTACACTTATCTGTGGACTAGTGTAATTTATAAATCACTAGTCCACTGGACTAGTAGAACAAGAGGCCCTAGCGGCCTGTATCGCTAACCTGGAATTATTGGCTACTGGCACAACTGAATAAAACGAGATGTCCACTCGAAAAATTTACCAATCCAATTTCTGTCAAGCTGACCAAAACGGCCTCTGCAGCGGTCTGGAGGCATGTCCATTTGCAGGTCAAAAGGAAACTATTTTTGAAAATGTGCAGCATGATAACATGGAGGTCACAAGGCCAAAGGTCAATGTCACTGTGACATTGAAAATTTATCACTGGAATGACTGGCTCGATAACCGAGCCAGTCATTCCAGTGGTAAATTTCCAATTTTACAGTGGCATTGACCTTTTGACCTTGTGACCTCCGTGTTAGCATGCTGCTTTATAACATATTAGGTAAACGATGTATTCAAGTTTAGTTCCAATAGGATTAACCAATCCTAAAATATAAATGATTTGCTGAATGGAAAAGCTTAAGGTTGAAAAAGCAGAGGTCAAATAGTAATATTAGAATGGCCTTGACCTTTGACCTGGTGACCTCCATGTCACCACCCTGTATTCTCTTGGCATAAGGAACCATGTACCCAAGTTGTGTTCCATTCGGGTTAAGCATTTATAATCCCGAAATATAAGTTTCCATAAGATTTGCCAAGCCTAAAAACGTAACATTGAAAAATTAATTTTTGCAGCGGTTAGAATAAGCTTGACCTTCGACGTTGTGACTTTTAGTGTCCGCATGCTGCTTCCTAACATAATAGGTAACAATGTATCCAAGTTTACTTCCAATAGGATTAACCAATCCTGAAAGATAAGCCCAGAAGTTTTGCTAAACGCAAAAACTGAACATTGAAGTTTTGTATCAAGGTAACCGTGACCTTGTGACCTCAGTATCACCATACCGCTTCCTAACAGTATAGGCAACCACATAGCCAAGTTTAATTGCAATAGGATTAATTGATCCTGAAATATAACTAGAGAAGTTTTGCTAAACGCAAAAACTTAAAATTGTTGACGCTGCGGTCGTCATTGCAAAAGTGACACATACATACATGTATGTCTCGCTTTTTGCTTCACAGGAGAGACAAAAATAGTCTTCTCTTGGCCTGCAAATGGGCATTCAATTCACCTTTCCAGAGTACCCACCCATCATATGACGTCATAATGAACTGCGTGGTGTGTACAATGACATCATAATGAATGACGTCGAAAAGTACGTCACGAACGCATATTTGATGACGGTCTATGGGCTGTTGTACAAATTGTTTGCTTTTACTATTTAATAAATATTCTGTTGAATATTTTGAAACTAATTTGACTGGGCTCTGTTGCTGCCTATGGCAGCAACAGCACCCAGTCTAATTAGTTACAAAATATTCAATAGCTTACCTGTATAGTTTTCAGGAAATTGATAGCTAGGTCATTCAGGGATCGATCAATCCAAACACGGCGAGGTGTGGGTGGAGCTTAGCTAGTGATGGGCGGGGCATAGCTAAAAATGGAAAGGTCCATTAACAGATATTTAGAATTTCTTGACCAAATTTGACCATTAAAGTGTTACAAGAAAGATTTCTAGTTTTTCTTTTTTCATCGATTGCATCTACATGTAGGTTGAACCTTGGATGATTGCCAAGCCAGACAAATGCGACACAACTCTCTGGCATGCTGACTCGATTCCCCAAGTGGTTTTAGAAGATTTTTAAAGACATTTCTAAAAATCAGATAAAATCCAAGACAGCCACCAGACAAATTGGTCGATCTGCCTCGTTTGAACAAACTTTGTCGTTTGAACAAACTTGGATCTCCCTTCCCTAAGAATGCTTCCTGCAAAAATAGAATTGAAATAGGCACAGTGGTTCCCGAGTCGCTAGACGGATGGACGGTTGCCATGGCATAAGCTAACATGGCCATTCTGGGGAGCAAAGAATTTAAATATTCTTGAACAAATTCGAGGGTTAAAGGGTTAACACCCAAGGTTCTTTTATGAGGAGTGAGGGATCTTTATGAGGAGTGAGCAATTTTTCAATGGTTTCTTTATATTCTGCTAAAATCCTGAGGTGGGGTGTGGTTTAAAAAAAATGTTACTGTTTACTGCCGTTGAGAGTATTATATGGTTTCACCCTCACCGTATATGATTTGAGGTGGACTGCGTGTGGGCATCCAGATCCCCAACGCACCCCCCCCTTTCCACTCTGACCCTGTCCCACCCCACCATTATAACTTACCACTGCTGTTCTTCAATCCACTCAGCACATTTGAATCTCACAAGCAAGGGAAATTTTCCCTGGTAGATTTTATAAAACCTCTCTGTCAACGATTCACTATTGTTTTGACAATTTTTTAGTGATAAAAAGAGCTCGTCGATCTGGCTCACTTGACACATCACGTACCTGGAGGCTGATTGCTCATGTGAACACCTGGCCTTTAATACAAAAACACACACATTGAAATTTACCCGTTAACCCTGTAATGATCGGGTCCAGGGCTTCCATTAATTTCCAAACATCCTGTGTAGTAGTTTTGGGAGGCCAAGCAGCAAAAGTGCAAGTCTAAAATGGTACCCATACATTAAATTTGCTTAAAATCATAGTTTTAGTGGTGTCAGGGCAGGAAAAAGAGGAAGTCCAGGACTTCCTTGGTCTTTGTTTTGGGAGTCCAAACATAAACTTTGGTGGGAGTATAGTACTCCCAGACTTCCACTAGTGGACCCAGGCCAAAAAAAATTGCGATTTTCCATAATATCGGATAATCGTGCAAGCCTACCCTCAGGCTAGCGAGATACTTTTCAAGAATTTGTCGGTGAAAAGGTTGAAGCCAGAAATTTTAAGAAATAATCTCTTGGTCTGCAAATAGACATTTTCTATGGAAATTTTTTAATTTCCGTGACCAAATTCGATGCCATTTCTTACTGACCCAATCAGGGCTTACCAGTGTGAAATAAATTTCAAGTTAACTTGGATTAGCTTGGATTTTCTTTAATATCCAAGCTATTGGAAAATTATTCAACCCATACCAGCTTGGATTACCTTGAATTAGCTTGGACTTTATATAGTGGTTTTGAACTCCCCCCCCCCCCCCTACATGAAGAAGAAAGATATATGATATAAAAACTTAGTGTTGTCAACTTGTTATGATGTTAAAAGTTCAAGCATAGCCTAATCTGAAAAGCTGTATGTTAGTCAATGAAGACAATTGTTTAATTAATAATAATTTAATAATTTAGTCAGTCAGCCAGTCGGCCCATCAGTCAGTCCATCAATACCTCGGCCAGTCTGTTAATTAGTGAACCGACCACCCTGGAATATTCAAGTCTGACAGTCAATATGTCACTTATCACCAGTAATAGACAATTATATTCATCCGTCAGTCAATCATTCCATTGTCAGCTCGATCAGTAGCTTCATCCCCCGCAGCCGTAGACACGTATATACATCTGTCCGACGATCATACCACCATCTCTAGTAGATGGAACGCAAATAGACCCATATACAAAAATAACATAACATAATAGTGCATTTAAATCAATCACACCGTGATTATCAAATAAGGAAAACTTGATAAATAAAAACCAAAATAAACTCTCACCATTTCTTACAGATGCAGTCTTAACGAAAATGCCGAGATGTGCTTGGTAAATGGTCTTCGGCTATTTTGGTTAAAATCGTAATATTATGAAAGAAGGAGGCTGCTGCACTCTGATCTTTCAGATAAAAGGTTGTAAAAGAGGATTCAGATTTCCATCCTGCAACCTGCATGACTTCATCTAAATACGAACCGGCAAAAAGCGCAAAAGAGGAAGCCATTCCTCTAACATCATGAGCTTTAATATGAGAGAGATTAATTTGTTCCGGAGAAGCAATCTCGTAACAAAGCTTAATCGTCTCCCAAATCCATTAGGATATCGTAAACTTTGAGACCGGCTTAGCTAACTCTTCCGCATAAGAAAACCATAAAAGGGACGGATCAAATCCTTTGAAATCAGTTCGCTGTTTGTACATTCTTAATGCCCTAACAGGACACCAAAGTTTGTCGGAAGGCGAAAAAGACGATAATGATTTTAAAATGATCGGACTAGCAGGAAACCGGTTAGACTGAGTTTTAGATAAAAAATCCCTTCTGGGATAAAAAACTAAACTGTCTCCTGAAACTATAAATCTCTCCCTTTCAGCAGAAAAAGCATGAATTTCTGAACACCTTCTAGCAGAGGCCGTTAATACTAATAGAGGAAAGAGGTTCAAAATGACGGCCTGCCAGCACTTGAAGAACCAAAGCCAAGTTCCATGAAAATAAAGGCTTAGCTATCGGAGTACGAATATTGCCTAGACCTCTAATAAAATCTATCAAAGGTCTTAGTGCCCTTGACATCGGCATACAGAAGGCAAGGAAGAGAAGATGCCAGAGAAAATCTATATCCCCTAACCGTATTAGCTGATAAATGTAAGGAATCAGAGATATGTTAAAAAGTCTAATACTTGGGGAAAAGAAACAGAATCGGGCACGAGACCATGGTCTGAACACCATTCTCCAAAAAATGTAAGTCGAAACTTGTAAACTCTGCAGGGCGACTCTCTTCTAGAAGAATCGATAATAACTGGAGATCTTGAAGAAACTTTATTCTCGTAGACTTTAGTTTCGATATTCTCCAAACACACAGACTGAAGATTTCTGGGTTTGGAAAAAGACAAAGACCTCTTACTTGAAACAGAAGATCCTGGGAGAATGGAAGAAGTCTACCAGGAGATCTAGGTCTACAAACCCAATCCTCTTTGGCCAAAAAGGAGCTATTAAAAGAATCTCGCAGATTTGTTCTTTGACCGTCTTCAACACTAACGGAATCAAAATCGTTGGAGGGACCGCATAGACGAACACTCCTGTCCAGGACTGAGACAGGGCATCCACCGCCAGGGCTTGACTGTCTGGAAAAGGAGACATGTAAGAGGAGATCTGAGCATTCAGTGATGTCGCAAACAGATCTACCAAAGGACGATCCATAAGACTGAAACTCGCTTTGACAACCGACCTCTTTAATTGCCACTTTATGTGGGCAAACTTGCTGGGACGTGACAGTTGGTCCGCAAGAAAATTCAGACTGCCTGGGACATGAGAAGACACTAGAAGAATCTGATTCTTGCGACACCATAAAAGAAGGTTCTACACTTCTAGACAAAGGAGGGATTACCGTGTACCCCCCTGCCTGTTGAAATAAGAGACCACTGTCGAATTGTCCGACCGAATCGAGACTTCGAGACCTATCACAAGATCTGACCATGAAGGGAGAGCCTTCTTGACAGCACACAATTCCAGAATGTTGATATTAGCTGTCGACTCCTCCAGGGACCAAAGACCGGAAACCGACAGGGAGTCGCAGACCATTCCCCATCCCTCCTGAGAAGCGTCTGTGAAGATAATCGCCTGAGGGGAGGACTTTACCAGTGGAAAACCCATCAGAAGCAGAGAACGATCTTTCCAAAAATCTAGATGATGAATCAAGTGTTCTCTGATGGGAATCTGATGGTAACTAGAGTGAACCGACTGCTTCCAAAGGGACATTAACTACATTTGGAAGGGTCTTCTCATCAACGCTGCCCATGGAGTAACATTCTCTACGCTGACCATCAAACCTATCACTCTTAGCAGAAATCTTGCTCACACCATGGAAGAAGACAGGATTTCCATTGCCCCTGATAAAGCCTATATTGAGTATTCTTGGATCTGAGGGGAAGACTAGACCCTGGGCCAGATCGAAAGAAACGCCTAGATGCGTGAAGATTTGAGAGGAACCTAGGCTTGATTTCTTTAGATTTAAAATCCCCCCAAAGTTGCATGCCAGACTGCAAACCTCTGGAAGAATTCCTGAGAGAATTGAGGAAGACTGCTTTACTAACCAATCGACCATATAAACATGAGGATGGATAGAACGACGGTGTAAAATTCCTGCTACGGCCGAGACTAGGCGAGTAAAAAGAAAAGGAGCCGTGGTCAGGACAAACGGCATGGCGCGAAACTGCCAAACTCGATCTTTGTAAGTAAATCTCAGAAATTTTCTGAAGGAAGGGTGAATGAGAACATGAAAGAAGGCGTCATTTTGATCGATGGAAAACGACCACATACCCTGATATAGACTGGAAATGATCTGGGAGATGGTCTCCATCTTGACTTGGGAGTAAGAATCATGAGATTTAATCATGTCATACCCTCTTGTTAAATTAAAATTAATGCAGAATTGAATGTTTCAGAATGAATCGAGATCATTTCATTTTACTAAGATTTAATGACAGGGTAGGAATTCCTACCCTAGGCTGAATGCTCTCATGTATGTATAAGGCCCTGGACCGACGGATCCAAAGAGCCAAGAAGAGGAAGAGAACAGATAAAATAGAAGAAAGGCTTGGACATACCCGGGCGGAGGCCACATCTTCACTCTCTTAGCTAGTAACCTTTGCGAGAAGACTTACCACTAGACCTAGAGAGAGAGAGGTGGCGACTCATAAGTAATTATCTTTTGGGATCTGAAAAGGGAGCATCACAATTAGAGGTAAGAGAAAATTCCTTAGAATTAACATCATTCACAAAGAAAACTAACATGTTAATGACCAAATTGTCAATTGGAAAGACCTGAGGAGACAAGAAAGAAGAATTAGCAGAAAGAGCCGACACAAAAGAAGGAAGGACTATAGAAAAACTCGTCCTTAAAAGGAAGAGGAAGAGTCTAAGCAATCCATCTGTGAGCCAGGGACCAGACATCCGAAGAGACCCTGACTGGACAAAATCTCCTCAGCCCTGATCGACTTGGGAATTGAAGAATTAGAAGAAGGGTTAGGAGATGGAGAAGAAAAATGATGAGAAGAATCACCAGAGGCCATAGAATCAATAGTTCAAATGGAAAGAGGAGAGCAAGGCCTCCTGGAAGCTTGAAGAGAAAACTGTAAAGAATCAGAAAAGGAATAAGATTGATCAGAAGGAATGTGATCAGATACAACATCCTAACCAGAGGACATTGCCCTGTAGGTGGGGCTTAGAATACACCTTCCGTATCCTCTGCGTCTCGTAAGAGGCGACTAAAGGAGGTAAGGGTGAGGTAACCCCGACAGAAACCTCGAGTGCTGAAGACGGAGGTTACAGGCCGCACGGCGCACTCTAATAAACCATGCATCCACGCACTTAACGCTTATGATCATGTCGATAGTCACTTACAGGTCTGGCGGTATGATCAGCGAATGAAAAGAAGAAGAACCAGAGGACATGGAAAGTGATTCAGACCACTAGCGGAAACCCTTGAAAGAATAGAGTAAAAAGCTGACATGAATGAACGAACAAGAGACGAATCCCTAAGCACAGAAAACAATGAGAAAACCAGACCTTAATCAACAATTTGAAACTCAAGCTCAAAAGAGAGAACGACAGAAACAATCGGATCAAGATGATCAAAGGAGGAAGAAGAGGAAGAAGGAGGAATTAAGAAGAATGGAAGATGAAGAGGAAAGAACAGGACCAGAAGATCCCTGGAGAGGATTGATAGAAGATGAAATAAGGGAAAACGCCAGAGGTAAAAAAGATGAAAACTGAGAGTGAGACAGGAAGGAGAACATGACTAGAAGAAAACTTTAGAAGGAGAAGAGGCAGAGGATGAAGGAAGAGACCTATACTTATCTTTACTTATTTATATTTAAAGATTTAGAACCAATATTATCATCTTGTAAAGACAGATGTCATTGAGCTTGATATGCCAATAAAAGGAGATTGATAGATTGATAATGAATCTCCGGGAACAGCTCGAATGTTAAATACACAAAACACTGATACTTGATTATGATGAAAACACTATGGGTTGAATCACAAAACAGAACGCTGAAAGACAGAGGCGATATAAAATCAAAGCGAAATGACTCGCCAAAACCATGACTGTGACAACGCAGAAGAAAAAACTCGGCTTTTATTCCTTCTTCCTTCACCCCTTTTGTCTTATTTCTCTATTCTCAGCGTTTTCTTGCTCTTGTAATCATTAATCTTAGAGCCATGCTCTTCCCTATGAATCCACTACTGAATCTTTTCCTTTCAGCGCCTGTCAGAATTAGACTAAGAATTACGCTAGAAACAGGGATTTTCTTCAACAAAAAAACTCCCTTAGGTTAAAATAAACATGTCAACCTGCCGACATAAGAGGAAAAAGAGCGTGAAAAAAGGCTGAATGGCCCGAAGACAACTGGCCATCTAAAGCTGGATGAAATTAAAAATTATGCATCTAGCGATAATGCGTAGAATACCGACTGACTTATCGGCTGCAACAAGTAGCCCATCCGGCAACCAGTCAGAATAGTCTTTAATTACGTTGAATTGTTTCACTGATAAAAGAAAGAATGCTGAATATCTACAATTCCAAGAGAGAGTTCAAGACTGGCAATGTCTCAGAATTAATATTTTCAGCGATTAAACATTCTGATTTTAAAAGCACTTACTGAAATAAGACTAACTCTTAGGCAAGATGATGACTAGATCCTAGGAAAGACAAACCTGTTATCTCAGTAAGAGCTATCACCGGAAATCCAAAAAAAGGAAAACAGAACCGGAAGTTAATCATAGAACACCATGAAAACCGGTAATGACCCTATCCCCAGATGTACGAATCCGGAAGGGAAAAAATAGGAAACGGAAATGCGCAAACCGGAAGAAGACAACCGGAAACTGAACCCGGATGTACAGTAAAAAACCAGAATAAGCATAGGAACCAGAAATGCACAAACCAGAAGACAGACCGGATACGGAAAGAATGGAGGTATATCTGGAAAACGGAAGTAACCCCTGTCCTGAGGACCTAAATCCACTACAACTGATCTAAGACTTTGACATAGGCATATATGTTAAAGACAAGGGGGGGGAGCTTCCGCTGCCGCCACCACTGCTTGAAGGTCATGCCTTTTCTTCTAAATTACAACCTCAAGACTCACATGGGTTTGACCCGGTGACCTGCTTGAGATCACCTCCGAGAGCTTATTTGCTCTTTGTTCTTTATTCATCCACTAGACCGGAAGTTACGTCCCAAGCGGAAGTCGGAAGAGTTTATTAGTCATACCGGAAACAGTCGGAACGGAAGTAAGAACCGAATCTTGAAGACCCAGATGTCCTGCAAAACCGGAAGTCATACCGGAAACGGTCAGAATGGACGTAGCACCGGAAAACGGAAGTAAACCAGAGTCCCGAGGACCCGAATCCACGACAACGGAACCGGAAGAACTAGCAAAGCTAGAATGCGAACTCTTAGCTATAGGCGACCTATGGAGAATCTTGACGACCGGTATGACCAAAATATTGGCATTAGCATAAGGCTTTTGGACGGGAGCTTCCGCCGCCGCCACCACTGCTTGAGGGTTATGCCTATCACTCTCAAGACTGTGGGTTTGACGCGGTGACCTGCACGAGCTCACCTTCGAGAGCTTTGTCGCTCTATACTTTTGTTTAGGAGGCCCGATTACTTGCATTGACGTTAGAGGAATCGGTTTCCCCCATTTGTGGGAACGCCCGCTAGCCCTTGGACTATCGTCAGAATCAGAAGAAACTTCCTGTTTCTTGGCCTCCATGATGGCAAAAGATATTCTTTCATCTAACGATTTAGTCAAAATTGCAGCGAAGGATTCAAATCTCGCAAATAAAGCTAACACAGCTTCCGAATTTGCCGAAGAGGCCCACCCCACCCCCCCCCCCCCCCTCCACCATTGCTGCTGGAATAGACATATTAGAATATTGCAAGACACAGCTTTTGTCTTACTAGCAACGGAGGTAGGGGAAGGATGACCAGAAGGCAGCGCTGTAAGGACGAATAATCCTTAAAGAAAACTTAGATACGAACGCAGAGCACCCTATGCAAAACCCGCACATCGATGTGGGGATTCACGTAGTGCACTTAAAAAAGACATGTCCTCCACACTCCACAGAGTGAACTCGTTCACAGATTGAGGACGTGCACTTGATTTATCACTCGTTAAAACACACTCTTAAAAACAAAAAAAGATTATGAAAGAAGCATACAGCTTAGAATTTCGATAAAAGGAGTCTAGAAACATGCAATTTGAAAAGCCTGAAAAGTTCAAATTCAAGATTGTTTTCTATCATAGGGAAATAAACGTAATTCCTTGTAAAGCACTATTTTTTCTTTTAACTGAAAGTGATTAAGGGCTCACTGGAGTAATAGTGTTTTTATATGATGATGACTTAGGCATATTAAAGTTGCTACCACGAAAACGAAACCCACGAAAACCGGTAACATTTATATGCATAGTTATAAAGTTCAATATAACCACGAAATACTTCCAAAAACATAGTTTTGGGAGGATAGACTTCATAGTAGGCATATCTTAGCGTGAAGAAGTCCTTCAATAGTAAGCTGACACAGCGCAAAGATATAAAAACTTTCTGATAATATTTGTGCAGTTGTTCTGCTTGCAGAATAATTGAAAAGTGAATATGTTTCCTATTTGGGCTCCAGTGCGCATGCGCAAGCGCGCTTAGTGACAGGCGTCACTATGGAGTGAGTACAGACTGGTGCCAGTCTATATCAGTTAATATACTGGAGATGGACCTAACCAGTAGCCTGGTTGAGGGTCTATATTTATAGAAATAGGCATGGGGAGGCGTGTATGCAAGCATAAAAATCTTATTCTGGTAGCTAAATGCAGATTATTGATTTAGCAAGTAGTGATTGAATGATAATGAAGGAAATTTAAATTTCCTTTTCTCCGAGATCTAACAATACTCACCATTCGATTACTTCTTATACAAGCTATCTTGGATAGCTGGCCCTATGACTATAGACTTAGTAAGCTTTACCGACTCCTGGAACCGGGTACTCGGCTCCCAACTGCTGAGTACCCGTTAGCCATGAAGCTCATATTGTTTGCATAGCCACCAAACAAGAGATACCCATGGCTTGCCTCCGTGGGGCTGGGAGGCTGGGTCCGTAACAGAATGGTGAGTATTGTTAGATCTCGGAGAAAGGGAAATTTAAATTTCCTTCATTCTCCTTCGATCAATACTCACCATTCTGTTACTTCTGATATACACCAGATTTGGTCACTTAACTATCGTTTCAAAACAGCTAAAGCGAGTGGATTGGCCGAGTCTGACACATCCCACATATAGTAATCCGTGAATGAGGACTCACAGTGCCATTGTGCAATGGCCATGATGTCCTCTAACGGAACACCACTGTAAAGGGCGGTCGAGGCGGCTATTCCTCTAACATCGTGTGCCCTTGCGCATTGCACCTGGTGCCCAGTCGCCATCTCATGAGTAGTCTGAATGCATTCGACTACCCAACAAGAGATAGTATCCATGGATGCGGCGCCATAAGGCTTCTTATGGCAGATCCATAGATGTCTATCGTTCGACCGTAACGAGTCTGTCCATTTCCTGTACTTAGTCAAAGCACTGACCGGGCACCAGACACTGGCATCACGATCAAACCTAGTTAGTTTTGGTATTATGTTATGTTTGCCGGGATATCTCAAAGATTGATTCTTTGACATAAACTCTGCTCTTGGCAGAAGACGCAGACCCTCTCCGGAGACAATAAATTGGTCCCTCTCTGCCGAAAGCGCATGGATCTCACTGCGCCTCCTAGCTGAGGAAGCTGCCAATAGAAAGACCGCCTTTAGAGTCAGATGCTTTATATCCATAGTTCAAATAGATATTTGACTGAGGGAACATACCTGCTAAATTTAGATTTAATAATTAGCGAAAATATGCATTTTCCCCTAGGGGCTCAATACTTAAAAATATGAATTTCCCTATGATTTTGGGCCTGTGGGAGCTAGAGAAGAATCTGTGTTTCTGCATTTTGTGGCAGATGTTGCAGTTTTTTGTTTTGCATGGTACTAGGGGGTTTCTATGAGGTAGTGTTCTGCCTACCACAGGAAGTTTAGCTCTTACTATGGAGTCTTTGCTAGTTTTGTTCCTCCTGAACCCATGTCAGAACGTTACACAATACCATATCATGTGTTTGTACAAATTTGTCTGTTTTCACTCTTAAAACTAATTTTTAAAAAGAAACAACAAAGACATAATACTCACCTGGTGTTTTTTTATGTATTTTTTTGTCCCCACTCCTAATGGTTTTTCACACCCTGTAAAACCCCATGCTTTGAGTTCACATTTTAACATACATATAATGATAGGATATGGGTGATATAAAACTATACCCATCCACATACCAACATGTGCCTCTGGTGAGTTCCGCTCAAGGAACCAAACGCCATAAGTCTGAATCTTGAAAATGGTAATGCCTACCCAGGTCAAACCTCACATCCAGTGGGCCCCCAACCCATTTCCCAAACTTTTACTAATGGTTTACCAAGACACATACCATTAAAGTGATACAATTGGTAAAAACTATAATATATAAGAAAATTGTGGTACAACCGCCAAAAAAACAAAAAAAAACGCCAAAAAATCACAATCAGTAGAAAATTAATACCACAACCGTTAACAAGTTAATTATGATGTCATATGATATCAGATGATCGATGGATAAACTGGAAAGGTGAATTGTCTCTCATGTCTGATCAGTGCAAATATATACTCATTGGCTACAAATACACCGACCCTGGATTTCGCACACGCTTGCAAACATGCAAAAATTCATGCACACACGCACACTCCCGCAATAACAAGAGGCCCAAGAGGCCTGTGTCCCTCACCTGGAGCACCATAAATTTTTGTCCAAATTGTTGGTGGGTGGTTTAGTAGTTGCTTAAATGTGCTTGTGGACATTTTTGCAAGTGCAATATGACCGCCAAACATGCTACATTTTGATTGGCCCACGGCGCCCAGGTTTTTTTTGATGGATCAACTTCCCTTGAACAAACTTTAATGGCCCTGAGTCCTTAATCATACTACCCAAATTTCGGCCTGATCCTCAGCGGTTCTCAAGGAGTCATTTTCGGGAAAACTAGGTCATCCAAGATGGTCGCCGAACCATTTGGTCAATCAAGTCCTCTTGAACAAACTTGGCTTACCTCTTGGCCTAGCTGAAGATTCCCCAAGCGATTTCGGAGAAGATTTTTAAAGACATTTCCTAAAATCCGCCGAAATCCAAAATGGCCGCTGGCCAAATTGGCCGATCGGGTTCATTTGAACAAACTTGGATCCCTATGCCCTAAGGATACTTCCTGCCACACATAATTGAAATCGGCCTAGAAGTTCTCGAGAAGACATTTTAAATTTCCCATTGCTTTAGCATGAGAGCTTTTGATGAGAAAATTATCCACGATGGCTGCCAAACCGTTAATCCGACAGTTTCCAAAATTGAAAATTTGAGCTGAGAATACCTAAAAACATATATAGAACCAATTTCGGCCTCAAAATCCATCAAATAAAAAAATCCAATATGGCTGCCAAACGCGCTACATTTTGAATGCCCCACGGCAGCCAGGTTTTTTTACGGAGCAACTTCAACTTCAACAAACTTTAATGGCCCTTAGTCCCTAATCATATCTCCCAAATTTCGGCCCGATCCCTTCAGTAGTTCTGGAGAAGTCATTTTAGGGAAAACTAGGTCATCCAAGATGGCCACCAAACTATTTGATCAATCAAGTCTTCTTGAACAAACTTGACTTACCTCTTTCCATAGGTGATGTTTCATGAGTTTTGAATAGATTCCCCAAGCAGTTTTGGAGAAGATTTTTAAAGATGTTTCCTAAAATCGAGCGAATTCAAGATAGCCGCCAGCCAAATTGGCTGACCGGCTCCATTTGAACAAATTTGGATCCCTATGCGCTAAGGATGCTTCCTGCCAAATATAATTGAAATTGGTCCAGTGGTTCTTGAGACGAAGTCGTTTAAAGGAAAAGTTGACAGATGGACGGATGGATGACGGATGGACACACGACAGACGGTCGCCACGGCATAAGCTCACTTGGCCTTTCAGGCCAGGTGAGCTAATAACAAGAGGCCCCTTGTTTTTGCAAGTCCAATATGGCCGCCAAACACGCTACATTTTGATTGGTCTACTGCAGCCATGTTTCTGACATAGCGCCTTCCCTTGAAAAAAACATAATGGCACTCAGTGCCTAATCATATCTCCCAAATTTCGGCTCAATCCGCTCAGTGGTTCTGGAGTAATTTTGGCAAAAATTAGGTTATCCAAGATGGCCACAAAACCATTTGGCCAATCAAGTTCCCTTGAAACAAACTTGGTGCAGCTCTTGTCCTAGATGATATTTCATGCGTTTTGAATTGATCCCCCAAGCGGTTTTTTAAAGCGGCCAGTTTTTTTGACGGATCAACTTCTCTTGAACAAACTTTACTGGCCCTTAGTCCCTAATCATATCAGCCAAATTTTGGCCTGATCCATTCAGCAGTTCTGGAGAAGTCATTTTGACCAAAACTAGGTCAACCAAGATGGCTGCCCAAACAATTTGACCAATCAAGTTTCCCCAAATCAAGTTTCCCTGAACAAACTTGGTTGAGTTCTTGCCCAGGATCATATTTCATGAGGTTTCCTTCAATCCCTCAAGGGGTTTCAGAGATTTTTAAAGGAGTTTCTAAAAATCGGCCAAAATCCAAGATAGCCGCCGGCCAAATTGGCCGATCGGCTTCCTTTGAACAAACTTGGATCCCTATGCCCTAAGGATGCTTCCTGCCAAATATAATTGAAATCGCCCTATTAGTTCTTGAGAAGTTGTTTTAAAGGAAAAGTTGACGGACGGATGGACGACAGACGGTCACCACGACATAAGCTCACTTGGCCTCTCAGGACAGGTGAGCTCAAAATGGCAACTGTCCTGCTCAAGGCAAGCAGTGCAATGCATGCAAAAAGTGGAATAATTTTTCCAAAATGTGTCGCTCATTTAAAAGTATTAATGAGGTTAGCGCACAGCCAACAAATGCTAATAATGATGTGACAGATTCTGACTCAGATTTCTATATTGATAGCATTGAATCCAATATTCAAAATGAACAGGCTTTTGCTGAAGTAAAAGTAGGCCCTATCCTAGTCAAATTTAAATTGGATACTGGGTCTCAAGTGAATATTTTGCCCAACCATATTTTTAGTAAACTAGACATTGCTACCGATCTTACTAAGTCTGTCCGTAAACTCTCAGCATACAATGGCAATACCCTAAAAACCTCTGGGTGTTGTACACTTACATGTATATATGCAGATCATAGCCAAGATATTTTATATAGCTGACACTGTATCTACGCCCATTCTAGGTCTAAATTCATGTATCGAATCTGGTCTGATAAAACTTATTTACTTCATACAAGATCAAACTAAAATGTCACACACATAAGACCGAATAACAGTAATGAATTTATCATGGCGAAAGAGACCATACTAAAAGATCACCCAAATCTATTTAGAGGTGTTGGTACATTCCCTGGTGAATGCACCATTAAGGTCGATCCAAAGGTATGCCCTGTTATTCACCCACCAAGAAGAGTTACACTCGCTCTTCGTGACAAACTGCGTTTAGAATTAGACCGTATGGAGGAACAGATTATAATTGCAATAGTCACAGAACCAACAAAATGGGTAAATTCACTTGTAGTGGTGGAAAAGCCCCAAACTAGTAAAATAAGAATATGCCTTGATCTCCGGGACCTAAATAAGGCAATTTTTCATCCACATTATTCGATGAAAACTCTAGACGATGTTCTGCCTTAACTGTCAGTGCTAACTATTTCACTAAGCTTGTTGCAAGATCAGGGTACTGGGCCATCAAGCTTTCAGAAGAGTCGTCACTCCTGATGACATTTAATAGCCCATTTGGTAGGTATAGGTACCTTCGGTTGCCCTTTGGATTAAAATCCTCACAGGATGATTTTCAACAGAAGATGGATATCTGTTTTGAAGGTCTAGATGGTGTTATCACCATTGTGGATGACATCTTAGTGTATGGAAGTACACGTGAAGAGCACGACAACAATTTGAGAAACGTGCTAACTCGGCCACATAATACTGGGATCAAGCTAAACGAGGACAAGATGTATGTTGGCGTTACAGAAGTACAATACTTTGGCCACATCATTACAGCCGATGGTATCAGGCCAGATCCTTCTAAAGTGACTGCTGTCAGAGATATGGAAGCCTCACAAAACCGATCAGAACTGGAAACTGTGTTGGGCATAATAAACCACTTGTCTAAATTTGCTCCAAATTTGTCAGAGATCACAAGCCCAATGCGTAAGTCCTTGGTCAAAGGTGTGGAATTCTCATGGGATGAACCCCAAAATATTTTATTGTCTATTGTAAATAGCTTGTATTTTGAGGTGAACAACTGTCAAATACTAAAAGTAGCACAATCATTGCCAAAATGAAAAACCTCTTTTCAAGACATGGTATCTGTGAAAAAGTCATTTTAGACAATGGTCCACAGTACTCATCGCAGGAATTTGCAAACTTTGCAGATGACTGTGATTTTAAACATGTGACCTCAAGTCCCCATTACCCACAGTCTAATGGGTTGGCTGAGAAAACTGTCCAAATCATCAAAAGAATTCTCACAAAAACAAAGTCAGATGGTAAAGACTCGTATATTGGTATCCTTGAATCTCGTACACCTCTAGACATAAGGTATTCTCCATCACAATTGCTTATTGGTAGAAAGCTACATTCTGCTTTGCCTATTACCCGTAGTCAGTTAATGCCCAAAATACCTGACATAAACTACGTCCGAAATAAGATCAGAGCTATTAGACAATGAGAAGACTTACTATGACAAAGGTGCATTAATGGGTAACTGCAATAATGACGGTCAGTCAGATCATTATGTAACACGTTTTGGCCGTACTGTGAAGCTAAAGGTAATTGAATCAATTTGATTGTGATCAAACAACTTACATATACAAAACGTTCAAAGAAACTAACAAAATCAGTGATTTATTCGTGATCATTATAATCAATTGATACAATCAGCTACATCGAATGTTTTACAGAGACTGCAGGTCAATATGCGCCAGATTCTCCGTACAGTACTTCATTCATCAGAACTTGCCATATACCGTGAACAAAAACTATAATTCAAACATTATATTATACCTGATTGAAAAATTTTCATTTAAAACATTATTATATTGTGTTCATACTATGATGCTTTTACGAAAACACAAACGTGTGTGCGTGCGTGTGTTGTCGTATGACGCCATTCTTGACATAAAACAGAAGCAGTTTGTTAGAATACATTTAACGTTGTTCTTCTTGTTATATTTATTATATAACACCCAAAACCGGGGTAGGGGGGGGAAAGGGGGGAGGCACAACAATATAGGCAGCAATGTCTTCCAATCTGATTATGCTTAAAATAATTAATAGTACATTTTATTTTGTTTTCTAAACATCGTATGTTATTTCTGGGCCATACTGTAGTCGACTATGCTGAAGCTAGGAAATTGATGACTTGGTTATTGTATGAGGTGTAAACCCTCAACACTATGACCATTTAGTGGTCAAGATTTGTCAAGGAAATTTAAATCTTTGCTTAGTCAATGTCCATTTGCAGGCCAAGAAGGGTATTTTTGTAAAGTTATCAATCGAATGTCTGGCTGGGTTATCGAGGCAGTAAACGAGCCAGTGAAAAAATTTTAGTGAAAAAATTTTAGTGAAAAAATTTCAAAAGTAGTCTTCATTTGGCCTGCAAATGAACATTTCTCAAGAGAACTATTTGTAAAGGCTTGTTTTGACTAGCTTGGACATTAAATGGTTAATGGTAAAAGGGGTCAGGAACAGCCCCTTGACTGAAGTCTTGATGAATGTCCATTTGCAGACCAAATAAAGACTGACATTTTGAAATTGTTCTCACGCCTTGCTTAGCTTTAATTGGCTTGGTGACCGAGCTAGTCATTGTGATGATAAAGATTTTAACCCTTAATTAAGTGGTCAAATTTGGTCAAGAAAATAAAAAGATAGTTCCTGAATGAAGGCCCTTTAGCAGGCCAAGAAGAGTTTTCGAAAATTTACCACACGAATGTCTGGCCCGTTTATCGAGTCAGGCATTCCTTTGCTAAATTTTAAAAACGGTCTTCTCTTGGCCTGAAAATGGGCATATCGCGAGATGACTGCAGAGGCCGGCCGGTTCAGGCTTGACCATTAACGTGTCAAAATCATTAATTCTTTCACCAATGAAATCCTCATATATCTCTTTTTCAAGACAATCATACAGAAACTTAAAATATTTTTTAATGACGCAGTAACGTACGGCTTGCAGTCAAAATAATTTCAAAATATACCAAAGAATAAGTTTTATATCGTAAAGAATTTACATTTTCGGGGTATTTGACAGTGAAAGGGTTAATTTTAAACTGAAACATTTGGATTTAACCCTTTCACTGACAAATCCCTGAAAAAGTATATTCTTTACGATAATTATAAAACTTAAATTCTGTTGAATATATTGAAATTAATTTGACTGTAAGCCGGATTTGTTGGCGAACACATAAATTTGATCAAACTCAAAGGGGCCAGTATGTATGTACGAAAGGATGACATATATAGCAACTCCGTCTGATGTTTTAAATCACAGTATAAATACATGTATTATGTGCTTATAATGTGCTTACAATTTAATTATACGTAATACTATTATTATTAACAGTGCAAAACAATGCAAACCTGTTTGTGTTAAATTTAAGTTCCGCCTTCGGCCTTGCCTACAACTCTGAACAGATTATGTATTTACTAAATATGTTACATATATAGAGATTGACAATTTCGAGGAAATGGGAAAAGATAATCTATGACATCATTTAAGGGAAGCCCTTTCTGATTTAACCAATCGCACAGAAGTTAAGGGGATATACTTAAAACGGGAATTTCCCGCTAGTTGTTGTTGTTGTTGTTCGTATATCCCTCCTCTTGATATGAGAACCCACATGTGTGATTACGTAAACTACAGTTTGATTTATGAACATTATATAACTGTAATTTTAGCCCGCAATTATAGATTAGCTAAATATGTTGTCCGAATACAGTTCAATAATAATAACACAAACACTGTTCCGCACCAGAGTGCATGGACAATTATATATAAATACAGTTCTGATTCAGTATATCAGTTAACAGCAGTTACTGTTGATTAATGTTGTTGTGGAAGCTGGTTAAAGAGGAAGCTTCTACAGCAATGCAGGTTGTAACACAGTTTTCTAGTTATACATTCCAATTCACATAATAATGAGAAATTGTTAGGTATCCAGCCCTGACTAGACTTGTACAATCGATAATAAGTTTTACGAGGTGATCTTCTATGCTGGAGATATATTTCCAGGAATTCTCCCCAAGGTGGTCGATGATGGTTTTCTTGAGTAGTGATACATATTTATTTCTATACTGACGGAGTGCACCACAGTGTAGCAAGAAGTGTTGCTAATCTTCAGAACTCAACTGACAGAGACGACATGTGGGGTTCACAATGTTTTGGTTGAATTTACTTAGTGTTGCTTGTACTAGGTAGGTTCCTGTGATGAGCCTGGCTTTAATGACACTACGTTTTACATCCGTGTTGTCATTGTCTACAGTGTGCACGGATATATGGCATTTCCCAATACAAAAGTCTTTAGTGTTACAGTTTTTAAGTGTACTTTTGGTTTCACACGCAAACTGTAAGTCCTCGTTCCATTGGCTGTCCACGGTAGATTTTACTACTGATTTCCATTTTAACTTAGAGGGTAAATTCAGAATAAGCTCTTGGATGTTTGATACGTTGTATCTCTCTAGCAAATTCTTAATATGAATAAACCAACTGCCCGATTTTGGAGTCTCAAACGCCAACTGTCTTACTAGTATGTGGTTAAGTGGCTTGTTTTGGCATGCCAGGATGTTCCTCAAAAGTGTTAGCTGACGTATGTGTAGCACTGCAGTGATTGGTCTAGCGCCAGGTAGAAGGAGTACAGCACATTTCACGGTCCTCGTTGGAAGGGCTTGTATCTTCCTAAGTATTCAATAGTATTGGAATCATAGAGGTAGTTTGCGACGCTATTGAAAAACAGCACCATCATACGACAACAACGTGACTTTGATGTTATACCAGGGGCATTAACTCGTAACGCGAATGACGCGGTAACGCAAATCCCCCTTGACGTGTGAAACAAAGTGAAACATGTGAAATAAATAAATAAATAAAAATAAATAAATAAATAAATAAACAAATAAATAAATAAATAAATAAATAAATAATTAGCCAACAAGGTAAACAAACAAACATGTAAATAAACAAATAGATATGGCGCGCTGCAGTGAATTTAAAGGTGGAAAATCAAAAGATAAAAAATGTAGCCTGATCATAGTTAAGGGGGCTCAGGCTCTGCGATCGGATGCACTAATTAAAAGGGGAAGAATGAAAATAGTGTGTTTTTTAGTTCCCGAAAG
The DNA here is from genome assembly GCA_034401795.1 of Chaetoderma sp. LZ-2023a. Lineage (NCBI taxonomy): Eukaryota > Metazoa > Mollusca > Caudofoveata > Chaetodermatida > Chaetodermatidae > Chaetoderma > Chaetoderma sp. LZ-2023a. The sequence goes on from CM067362.1 coordinate 53,312,231, forward strand.
ATAAGGAAAGGTTATAAATTCATGTTATAGTCCTACTATTTGCTACACCATGCCTATACATGCCTACGCATTACGAATATAATTGGTGTAGGCAAGAAGAGATTATCTGATTGTCAAGAAAAATTTTTGAATGACACTATTCTAAGCACAGTATACATACGTACGAATGGAGTGGGCACATGGACGCAAGCACGCATACGCGCGCATCGATTAAGTTAATGCTAATATAGGAACTTATTTTGAGCACCTGATTTGCACTATAGAAAATAAAATCAGGGCCGGCGTGCCGCCACAGCAGCACGGCAGTTTTTGAGCTAGCAAAACACTTTTTTTAATAGTTATATATCGCAACCATTTCCAGTTTCCAACTCTATACATTTATTAATTAAATATAATATGCTAATTCTTTTTTAACATATCTTATTGTATCATGTGTACAAAGGGATTGGGCACAAATTCTTTTTAGCATATCTTATTGTATCATGTGTACAAAGGGATTGGGCACAAGTTCTAACAATGTGTTTCTGTCCTCTCCCAACTGAATATGAGAGAGAGAGAGAGAGAGAGAGAGAGAGAGAGAGAGAGAGAGAGAGAGAGAGAGAGAGAGAGAGAGACGGAGAGAGAGAGACGGAGAGAGAGAGAGAGATTGATTCATTAAGAAAAGAGTTGCAAGAGCAGGGTCAAAATTGTTCAAATTCAGAGTATCATAGACATTATCCAATATATAACAGTGTAATTCTCATTGAAGAAGAAAAAATAAATAAAGAAAAAAGAAAAAATTTATAATTCTGGGAGATATAAGCACCTGCTAATAATAATAATAATAATAATAATAATAATAATAATAATAATAATAATAATAATAGATATATTTCTTTTCTGCAAAAAAATTTAATGCACTGTATCATATATAGAGTGATTTAAGGAATAATAAAACGTGGCGCTGATATAGTTGAGGTATGTGTGCGGTGGGGTTGTATATGTGGGGTGGCGAGTGGGGTGGCGGTGGCACACGGTCTGTGTCAATCCCTTCTAAAATAGGACACTTAATTTTTTATATAATGTGCACGTTTGGCACCAGTTATTCTCCTAACTGCCAGAAGCATTGTTAGCGACGTGTAGCGCTTCAGAGTCAGCTTTTAAGGTCTAATTCCACTTAGACGTTTTACGTGGCGTTTTAATCTAGCTTGAAATGCGTCGTCAAAACGCTCTGATTGCTATTAATGGGTTTCAATGACCATGCATCCACCATAGCGGGGTGTTGAATAAAAACGGTATTCCAATGCAGCGCTAAATGCCAATAACGTCAATGTAGGTTTCCTCGAGTTCCACGCAGCGTGTTCATTCGGGCGTTTCTCGTACTCGGTCAATAGGAATGCAGAATTTATGTGCAGGTCATCGTGTCTTTGAACAACAGAACAGAAAGCTCGACGATTTACTAGCATTCAAGATGGGCCGAAAGGAAGACCAAAAAACTGAACGTTTGATTTTATGCATCGAAAAGAATAGTTGCTTGTACGATAAAGGGTCACCTCTATACAAGGATACAACGAAAAAATAAGATGTATGGAGGGATGTCAGTACCGATGGCGATATGACAGGTCAGTGTGATCTGATGGTGCTGATGGTATCGACGGGCAAGCAACTTTTCACACATTGTTTCAGATAGAAACTTTGTGAATGATCACAGCTATGGGCAGTTATGTGCATGATACATTTGGAAATTTGGATAGCACACGCACGCGTGTACGAACACGCACGCACGCATGCATGCATGCACGCACGCACTACATCTGGCACCCCACACACGCACATCCAGGGAGCGGGCAGCGGTGGGAAGATGGGGTCAGGAAAATAATTATTTCCTGTGTGGGCATGGCGTATATATAGTTTCGAAACACATGATTAGTAGAACACATTACAGCACATTATTTTGTCCTTGGGTCATCCGAGGACAGGTGGAACGGGTGAAAGGATCGACATGTCAAAACTGTACACCAATTGATTACAACATAGCTCCTCGCACATCGTTTCCAGTAGAAGCTTGGAATTTTTTACATGATTGATGGTATGCGTCAATGGGTGTGTTGGGCGATGGTGCGTGGAGAATTGGTATGGTGCTGCCATCGACTACACAATTAGACACGTTTTAATTTTCAATATCTACATATTGATATGACAATTGCAATTATTTGAAATATTTCATGTAACAGGATAGTTATATAAAGCGGTTAAAGTGTGTCAGTTTATTTAGCATGTCCGAAGCAATATTGATGCTGCCATGGCACAGATCCGACAGTTGACATAAAATAATTAATGAATGATTTTCGCACAGCAATACTATATCGAGGTGGTCTTCCTCCGATCGCATTTAATTCCCTGAGAATACCATCTGTTCGACTTGGCTGTGTATCTTCCTCCATTGTTACTGGAATAGGTACTCCCTTCGTTTGCTACATGTTGTGAAGGATGCACGTGGCTTTTATCATCTTATCCACGTTTTTCGGCTGCAGTGGTATTTTGCAATGGTAGATGCGCCATCTATTAGCTAAAATGCCAAAACAGTTTTCAGATATCCTGCGTGCTCGACAGAGTCTGTAATTGTAAATTCGTTCATCTTCTGTGAGATTTTTTCCTGGCACTGGTCGGAGCATGTGTTCACCCAAAGGAAAGGCTTCATCCGCTACAATGACGTGTGGTACCGGACCCCCTTCCTCAACTCCTTGGAATGGCTTGTCCTCTGGGATGTCGAGTGCTTCATTCTTCAATCTATTTCCCAGTTCACTGTTCTTAAATATACCACTATCACTGTTTGAACCATAGGAACCTATATCAACCACTACAAAACGATATTGGTAGTCAATCAACCCCAGCAGTACTATGGAAAAAAAATTTGTAGTTGAAAAAATTTGACCCAGAACTTCTGGGAGCGACAATGATGATGTGTTTCCTATCAAGTGTGCTGATACAGTTTGGAAATTGCCAATGGATATAGAAACCGCTTGCGATGTCTTCCCAATGTTTACCTGTTTGTGTGGGCATAAATTGTGGCTGTAGTCGCTCCCAAATGGCATCACAGGTCTCAGCGACAATTTTGGACACTGTTGCGCCCCCTACTCGGAAACTAAACGCAATCGTCCTGTACGAGTTCCCAGTTGCCAGAAACCTACAAATAAATAAAAATAGAATATTATCTTCATTTCATTTTCAGTGGCAGATGTCAAACTGCGATGGAAATTTGTGAGGGACAATAAAGTCACAATATGCGCAAATATAAAAGTCCAAAAGTGGGCAGAGCGTGAAAACAGTCCGTCCGTACAAGTATGCTGGTATCCTCAATTTCCTCATTCCTTTCCTGGAAGATAGAGAGTGAGTACAGATTTTTAAATGGATATGTTCCGCTGCACATTTAGAACAATTTTCTCTTTTATTTAGAAGGCCAGCAAGACTATTTCTTACAAGTGTGTCTTCCACATTCATTCTTTTTATATTTCATTTAGACATCAAGTGACGGAGTTGCTCTGACACTAATGATTAAACAATGTAATGAGATAATAAAAGAAAAGAGTTGAATCATAAATACAATAGACGAATATAAAGAAGAGGAAGAAGAAGAAGAAGAAGAAGAAGAAGAAGAAGAAGAAGAAGAATGATGAGGAGGAGGAGGAGGAGGAGGAGGAGGAGGAGGAGGAGAATGAAGAGGAGGGGGAGAGGAGGAGGTGGGAGGGGGAGAGTGAAAGAACACTCTTTTATGAGACTCAATTCACTCACAATGCAGTATCATGAAACCTTTTAAAATGAAACCTATTTGAGCTATGATTGGAGACAGGTTCGTGTAATTTGAACAACGGAAACAGATACAAGTCTTGGAACTGATTTACTTCTAAAACTAATGAATGCTCGGAAACTACAAATGACTGTTTTATGATGCATCCATAATGTTAATTATGATTGAAGGAAATTTCACTTTCTCCGAGATCTAACAATACTCACCATTCGATTACTTCTTATACAAGCTATCTTGGATAGCTGGCCCTATGACTATAGACTTAGTAAGCTTTACCGACTCCTGGAACGGGGTACTCGGCTCCCAACTGCTGAGTACCCGTTAGCCATGAAGCTCATATTGTTTGCATAGCCACCAAACAAGAGATACCCATGGCTTGCCTCCGTGGGGATGGGAGGCTGGGTCCGTAATAGAATGGTGAGTATTGTTAGATCTCGGAGAAAGGGAAATTGAATTTTCCTTCATTCTCCTTCGATCAATACTCACCATTCTATTACTTCTGATATACACCAGATTTAGACAGTAACCTGGTGGGAAGGGGCAAGCCATCAATTGCTACTTTTGCCCCTTGGAGAAAGAGCTAGACTTAAACTTGACTACTGCCCCCCCCACCCCCTTTCTCCTAAGAAAAAGGAGAGAACTCACGAACATGAATCTCGCCTGAAACACAAATATGCCAAGAGGGTTAACTGCTCTTTGCATATATTAGCCTGGGAATGAGCATGAATATATAAGATGAATGAACATAATATATAAACATAATACAAAAAACTCAATCTTGAATTACCTCATGATATTTGGATTTCAGACGTGGCGCCTCCAACCATTCACTTGTCTGGCCATCAGTGACACAATCTGGTTGACATCCTCTCGCTCGACCATGTCTGCTTCTTAATACTTTCTTAAAAATGCCAAAAAAGGGATAAGAGCAGTGTGGTCGTATAACTATCGTTTCAAAACAGCTAAAGCGAGTGGATTGGTGGAGTCTGACACATCCCTCATATAGTAATCCATGAAAGAGGACTCACAGTGCCATTGTGCAACAGCCATGGTGTCCTCTAACGGAACAACATTGTAAAGGGCGGTCGAGGCGGCTATTCCTCTAACAATGTGTACCCTTGCGCATTGCACCTGGTGCCCAGTCGCAATCTCATGGGTAGTCTGAATGCATTCGACTACCCAACGAGAGATAAAATCCATGGATGCGGCGCCATATGGCTTCTTATGGCAGATCCACATATGTCTATCATTCGACTGTAACAAGTCTGTTCATCTTTTGTACTTAGTCAAAGCACGGACTGGGCACCAGACACTGGCATCACGATCAAACCTAGTTAGTTTCGGTATAATGATCGGTTTGCCGGGATATCTCAAAGATTGATTCTTTGACATAAACTCTGCTCTAGGCAGAAGACGCAGACCCTCTCCAGAAACAATAAATCGGTCCCTCTCTGCTGAAAGTGCATGGATCTCACTGCGCCTTCTAGCTGAGGAAGCTGCCAATAGAAAAACCGCCTTTAGAGTCAAATGCTTTAGACTAGCCGAACGCAACAGTTCAAAAGGGTGCTTGGCCAGTACATTAAGCACTAAAGATAGACTCCAGGCTGGAATGACTACCGGTTGTCTCGAGATTGCTCATTCCCTTCACCATCACATTCAACTGGGCCACTTCTGGACTATCCCTGTTTGCTAGACAAGGGATAACTGATGCCAAAGCTGACTTGTATCCAGCAATTGTGACAGGAGCTAGTTCTGAAAAGAACAGCTCACAGAGACAGTCTGATATTTGCTGAATAGTGGATTGAAAGGTAACAATACCCTTTTCTTCACACCAGTCTGCAAATCTGTTAACCTTGTTGTTATATGACTTGAAGGTTGACCTCCTTCTCTCAGCTGCGATGAAATTCGCAGCTTGTTGCGAAAAGACTTCCGACGTGGAACGTTGTTTGATAACATCCACGCAGTCAATTTGAACATTTCGGGACGCTCGTGTAGGAAGCGTCCCTTGGCCTGGGAGATTATGTTCGGAATCTCGGGTAACTGCACTGGATCGTCCACCAACAGATCTAGAAAATCCGTGAACCACACCCTGCTGGGCCAAAATGGCGCTATTAGCAGGACCAGGCACGGTTCCTCCATGATCTTCACCAATATCTTCAGTAGAAGAATGGTGTGTGGGTATGCATAAGCGTGCATCCCTCTCCAGCTTATCGCCAGAGCATCTGTATCGATAGCATTTGGATCTGGAATCAGCGAGACATAAGTCATGATTTGAGCATTTTCCTTTGTGGCGAACAAGTCCACGTTGGGTTTGCCCCAATGCTCGAAGATCCGAGACAAAGCATCCGCCAGAATGTTCAATCGCCCAGGAATGTGATCTGCTTTCAAAACAACCGAGTAATTCCTGCAACATTGAATCAAGTGCCACACTTTCATAATGTGGGTGACTTGGTTTCACCTTGGCGATTTATGTATGATACTACTGTCGAGTTGTCCGACCGTATCAATATGGCCTTGCCCCAGACTTTTGGAAGAAACTTTTCCAATGCCAGTTCCACTGCCATCATTTCCAACAGATTGATATGCAGCTGGCTCTATTGGAGAGTCCATGTTCCCAAGACCTGGTGTTCTCCCTGGCAGGACCCCCCCCCCCCCCCATCCCTCCAGCGATGCATCCGTGTACACGGACAGCTGGGGGTGCGGTAGGTGCAGCGAAACCCCTACTAGGAGATTCTGACGCATTTTCCACCATACAAGGTGCGACATTATTGGCTCCAAAACTGGCACCAGCTTTGACAGGGGTTCTGTTCTCTGTTTCCACAGAGACATCAGATACAACTGGATAGGTCTTCGCATCAGAGCAGCGTACGGGATTACCTGCTCCATGGAGACCATCATGCCCAGCATCTGAAGAAACCGCCTTGCCTGAATGTGGTTTCCCAATCGAAATCTCTTGAGGATGGCTAACAGAAACACCACTCTGGGCTCTGACGGGTAAACCCTGCCCTCCTCGAGATCGAATCGCATCCCCAAATAAACGAAATGTTGAGTGGGTGTCAACTCGGATTTCTCCTTGTTGACTATCCAGCCTAGATCTGAAAGTAACTTCAGAGTCAGAGCAGTATCCACCTCTAGCCTGGCCGATGTGTCTGCTTTGATCAGCCAATCGTCTATGTAGGTGTGAAGCGCCACATTCTTTTTTCTGAGAAATGCTGTCACCGCAAGGACCACTCTGGTGAAAACCCGTGGAGCTGTCGACAGGCCAGATGGGAGGACTACAAACTCCCACACTTGATTCTGAAACGCAAATCTCAGAAACCTGTGACAACTCCTGTTCATTGGAATGTCGATCGATACACACCACATTCCCTTCCTCAATCCTGCCATTACCGACCTAGGAGTTTCCATCTGAAACCGAGGCTTATGGATAAACCAATTGAATGGCCTGGGATTGAGTACGGCTCTGTATAGATAAGAGACACCAGTTGGATTTGGGGTGGTAGTGCGGCGATGGATATTGGTGCCGCTTGGGTTGGAATTGGTCTGGCGTTTTCGGGAGGTGATCGGGTACACCTTGTTGTATGGCTCTGCGGTCCTAGACACGCCAAGGCTTCATCCAGCCTCTTCACTTCCACGCTATTCACCATATGTTCCACCCCACAGGAAGCAAGGCTTCCGTCAGCCTCAGCTTCCGCTTGTAGTAACTCTATGATGGGGGGCATAGCATGAAGTGGGTGGGAATGGGAAGATATCGGACGAACAACTTTTCCATCCGGTCCATGGACAAAACAAACACAAAATTCTTCAGATACGACTTCCCAGATCGAGTAGACCCGCGCTGAGGAGGGAGAGGCCGAGTACATATCCCATCATCATTGTCAGCATTAGCCGCTTGTTCACCCACATTCTGGCTTGGAGAAGTGGGGCTGAACTGGCACCGCAGTGCTCTGAGGTAACCGTGGGAATACTAATTTCCGTAGAAACATCTGTCTGGGTACCAGTGTCACGAGAAATGCCCAGTCCGAGCTGTGGTGCTGGGTCGTCACTGACACAAGGTTTAAGTCGATCGAAGTGGATGACTGAGGTCAGGCCATCCAAAGCACGGATACGGTAGGTCAATTCCGACGTCTTACCTACTACCACATAGGGGCCTTTCCACTGGTAAGTCAGTTTACTTGGCACATTTGCAGACCATCGTGAATCGTGTACCCAACCCATCCTGCCTGCTTCATATGGATCTCCATGCACTCTCCGGTCGTGCCATGTCTTTTGCCACCAGTGTGCAGTGGATAAGGTTTCTCTCACTAACTCGTGGGCTTGTTCTATCCTTTGCCGCAGGAGTTCAACATAGAGAGATGGTGAATTTTTCTCTCGTGGTATTCGAGGCATGACCAAATCCAGGAATAAGGCTAATTCATGGCCTAACATTAACCGAGCAGGGGTGTAGCCCGTGCTGGAATGTACTGAAGTGCAGTAAGCCATAAGTACATACGGGAGCCATAGGTCCCAATCTCTACAATCAAGGCGTGTTTCCTTAGCAAGCATCTCCGCGAGAGTTCTGTTGAATCTGTCTACCATCCCGTCACTCTGGGGGTGATATGGAGTAAGCCTTGTTTTGACCATATGGAACAATTTGCAGAGCTCTGATATGAGCCGGCTCTCAAAATTACTTCCATGATCAGAGTGCAACTCATAAGGCATACCAAAGCGGCAGAACACATTGCTAGCCAAGACCTCCACTACGGTGGATGCCTCTTGGTCTGGCAGAGCAAATGCTTCTACCCACTTCGAAAGATAATCTTGTAATACGAGGATGTATTTATTTCCATCATCCGTCGTATTCAAGGGTCCGAGCACGTTGATAGCCACTCGCTCCCACGGTGCACCAACAATCTTAATTTGAGATGGTGCGATATGGTGTTGGCCAACAGCATGTCTTTGGCATGGGATACATTTGGCGACCCATGCCTTGACACTATCGCGAATCCCGATCCAGTGGAATCTCAATTTGATACAGGCCTTTCCATGGCCAGATGCCCCGCGTTATCATGTACCTGTTTCAAAATGAGTTCACGATAACTTTCCGGGGTTATCAAACGATCATTAATATATAGAACGTTATTTATTAATTGACATTCTTCAAACCGTTGGTAATAATATTTTGCCATGGTGGAAAGTGGCATTACCGATTCCTTAGGAGGACGTACCCCCTCCTGGATCCATGCATATATATTTCGTGTCTAAAAGTCTGTTGTTTGGTGGTGTGTGATTTTCTCTGGATTCCACTCTGCGCACCTCAATTCGGGGAACTCCGGAGATGGCTGTGTTGACTGTGTCATGGTGGCGGCCTCTTCGTGTTCAGCTTCTGCGCCGATTCTGCTGAGGGCATCGGCATTCCCATGGAATTTGCCGGGATGGTGAACAACGTTAAAGTTATAGGCCTGCAGGGATTCCTGCCATCTCGCTACCTGGCCCTCCAGATTTTTTAAGTTCCTGAGCCACCGTAGTGAGCCATGGTCTGCATGGAGTGTAAAAGGGCGCCCATATGGAAAGTGTTTATAATACTTGACGAAATAGACTGCCACCAATAGTTCTCGCTTGGTGGTTGCGTATCTTCTCTCCGTTTTATTCAGCATATGCGAACCATAACCCAATACCTGCTCTGTTCCATCTTCCGTGACCTGAGATAGAACCGCACTGATAGCATAAGTCAGTGTCTAAGATGAAATCGAGGTTTGGATTAGGGTGAGCAAGAATCGGGGCGGTCGTCAAGAGTTCCTTCAGCGCCCTGAAGGAGCCTTCACACTCACTCGTCCACTCAAATGGTCAATCTTTCTCAGTGATCTTGTAGAGGGGTGAAGCAATCTCACTGAAATGACGGATGTAATGGCGATAGTACTGGCATAGGCTGCGGCCACTCTGCTACTGCCTTAGTTTTTGACGACTGAGTAGCCACTCCATCACCGGATATGACGTGTCCCAGGAACTCAACACAACTGTCTAAAGAGATGACATTTCTTCGGTTTGAGTTTCAAATTGGCCGTGCGGAATCTAGAAAGCACGGTGTCCAAACTTATTAAGGTTTGCTCAAACGTGGGTCTGAAGACTATTACGTCATCGATGTAACAAAGACAGATTTCCCATTGCAGGGTGGTTAATACCTGCTCAATGAGTCATTCAAAAGTTCCGGGAGCATTGCACAACCCATAGGGCATCTTGCGGAATTGGAAAAGGCCATCCCTACAAACGAATGCGGTCTTTTCCATGTCAGCCTCATCCATGGCTACTTGGCAGTAACTGCTAGCCAAGTCAAGGGTACAAAACCACTTGGCTCCGGACAAGGAATCCAAGGCCTGATCTATCCGGGGTAACGGATAAGCATCCTTAATGCTAAGATCATTAAGTTGGCGGTAATCGATACAAAACCGCAAGGCTCCATCCTTTTTGCCAGCTAGTACTATTGGGCTAGCCCATGGAGATGCTGAGGGTTCAATAATACCAGTCCGCAACATGTCGTTCACTTGTTGGTGTGCTTCTGCTTCTTTATGAATGGGAAGACGTCATACCAGTTGTCGTACAGGGCAATTATTGCCACTATCGAGGGAGTGTCGTACGAAATGTGTCTCTCTGAGATCCATGTCTCCGGAGGAGAAACTATCATGATATTTATGTAGTAATTTCCGAATTTCACGTTTCTGTGATTGCTGTAATCCAACTGTGGCACGTAGATACAAATCATGTAAATGTTCGGGTAAATCATCAGTCATATGTGGTGGTGTGTCAGCGGGTGTAGGTGATTCCAATGAGATTATGTCCACTGAATGGCCACAGCGTACTCCTGGTTCCAGAGTGATGGGATCTGTTGTACCATTGAACACTCTAAAAGGTATATTTTCCTTATTAGTGGTGTCTATTATTATGCGGGGACTTGCGCATTATGAGGCGATCATATGATCAGGATCGGGTTCCAGCATGGCGATGTGTGTGTTGCTTCCTAACTGTGGTGTGGTGGCCCATAAGATTTGTTCCTGTCCCGGCTCAACTGTGGCTGTACTGGACAATATTATAGCACATGTGTTATATAATGATGATGCCGGTCCAAGAGGTATTCGTCGGCCGTGTATGTCGAGTTCCTGTTGTTTGCAATGTATGAGGAAATCAGAGCCAAGTAGGGCATCGTTATGAATAGAGGCGATGACAACTCGCTGTATGAATTGCATCTCCTCTATTTGGATAACTAAATTGACTACACCAGCTACAGACACATCAGCTCCCGTAGCCATCTGTAGGTAAATGTTTGTAGGCTTAAGGGGAGGCTTCTTATGAGGTGGGATGCTCTCATATAAGCGCTTGTTAATTACTGTGATTGAAGCACCATTGTCGATGGTGGCACTGGTGGAAATGCCACTAAACAGACAGGCACATTTGTATATCACTCTGCGGTGTAGCTGTGTAAGAGTTTCCAATGATGCCATCTGTGATAATGGCATCGGAGCGGAATCACTCTGTATGTACTCTGACTGTTTCCGAATGGCTTCTCGCAATGTTGTGGATGGCTGGGTGAGGAAAGGGCCAGTTTGTCATCGCCGCTGCTGTGAGGGCTGTGGTGAAAGCGGAGCGGGGGGTAGCAATGGTGATGGAGTTGTTGCTGTTTCTGAGTATGCTGTATTGCTGTAGATGATGATATGCACGGGATGACGGATGAGCTCCACCTGCGCAGGCCATTTCTTACAATGCTTCATGGGATGTTTTGGTGAAGCACAGAAGAAACAGTGATGCCACCAGGGCTGTGTTTTTTCCTTTTTACGGCGGCGCTAGTGAATCCATGAGGCGAAATGGACCGCTTCTCCTGATTCGCTGCTTTCTGTAGATACGGGAGATGCTGCTGGATGGGGTGGTGTTCTGCATACCACCAAAGGACACCGAGAATTTAGTGTCTTGGTGGCGGAACGTGGTGCTTGCAAAAACGTTGGTTCAGCGGAGGTGCTACAACCTACCACTGCCGTTTTACAGAGGAAAGAAGGCTTGTTATGTGTGGAGAAAGAGGGGGATGGCAATGCTGCGGATGGGGGAAGGCAACGTAGGCATTGCCATGTGTGAAGCCATACATTTGGGTGTCGTGTAAGAGCTGAGTTCGGTGGATGATTGTTGGTCACTGAACGTTGTTGTACGATGGCCACAGCTGAGCCGGAAGGCAGATACAGGCACCGAGGTGCACTTGTACCCTTCGGCCTTCCTGGTGTGGTTCACTGTCCCTGCCATGCCAGACGGACGCCCAGTTCCCCACACAGGATGCAGCCTAGGCTAGGTACCTCTCCGTATATGCCTGAGATAAAGACCTGCCCAAATCATGGGAACAGAATCTGGAACAGAGTCAAGATGCACACTGATGACTCCTAAGCCGAGCGAACACAGTACTGGGCGCCAATAGGGTCATCTTGGCAAGGGGCTGTAGCCTCGCATAGACCATACCATGGAGGCGATGCCCGCTAGACGCATCGCAGCTAAGGCCCTCGCGTAGATCGTACTTTGATGTCATTTTAGCTGAGAGGCCCTGCACAGATCATACTAGACAGATCATCCACCCCATGGGTACTGGGCTCCAGACTGCCCCACCCATCCGGCAAGTGACAGGTTACACTGTCTCACACACATACCCTCCTGCTTCCCAAAGAATCACTTTTCATGACCTCTGATCACAGGAGACATGACTCGCAATACGCATGCTTGCCATGGCCGGACTGTACATTGAGCCATCTTGACCACTCATAACCAGAAACGGGTTGATGAACTGACATGATCAAGACGACCGGCCAGCGACCCAGTCGATAGCAATCACCATCTGAGCTCACGCTCAGGGGCAACCGATGGTCTGATCCGTATTTATCTGCCAACAGAATACGAACTTTGAACTTTTTCCCTGGCCTTGCCTGCAGATTTGGGTCTCTGATTAGCCGGCTCTTTTAATACAGAGACTTTTCCCTGGGTGAGGTTTGTTGCCTCCTATCACGCATGTCCACTTACTGAAATCGGATGAACCAAAAATCTCAGCAGCCTGAACAATGCACCGACTAGACGGTACCACAGTAGGATATTGATTCATCCTTTGTTAGACACAGAGGCCTTTAGTATCTCCTCATCCCTATATTACCGATTTTACGTGTCCCCGGACCCTCGTGGGTCCACTGCCACGTGCTTAGAGCCCCCTTCGAGGAGTATATCCCTCTTGGGGCTCTAGGTAATTCGGTGCCCTTAGGAGTTTGACTGCTTCTCTGGTTGTGGCGTGCTGTGGTCAAGAGCAGGCGTAGTGGAAGGAGGTCGGTTAGGACACTGCTTCCTCCAATGGCCTGGCTGATCGCATCCGAAACAAATGTTCGGTGGCGGTGCGGTGCTGGTGGTGTTTGTTGTTCTAAACTGTGTGGTGGCGAGATTGGTGCTAAGTGTCGTAACTAAATTTGTTAGTGCGGAGATCTGTTTATTGATCTCATCTATCCATTCTTTCATGTTGCCATTGTTATTGTTGCACTGGTTCCTGCGCCTGGGGGCCCTGTTGTAGCTTCCTCTACAGGCACGCCCCCTTCCTCCAGGTGCTTGATTCTGATTGGAATTCTGTATAGCTGGTGGTGGTGTCGTCTGTGTGGTTGGTGTCGATGAACTGGGGGGAACATTAGCAGGTGGGGCGATATGTGCACCCTCTATCTCATTGATAGGATGGAGTTGGCGTCAGCTACTGTTTTCCGGCTCCAGAAAGTTTTCTATGTGAACCGCGGTCGCTGTTAATTGGGCCAAACTACCGTGGTCGCCTAGAAATCACTTTTCTTTCAGGGTGGGTTCCTTGCTCAATGCATCGATAAAAGTCACCTGTACCCTTTGGCCTTCCTGGTGTGGTTCGCTGGCCCCACCACGCCGGATGGACGCCCAGTTCCCCACACAGGATGCAGCCTAGGCTAGGTACCTCTCCGTATATGCCTGAGATAAAGACATGTCCAGATCAGGGGAACAGAATCTGGAACAGAGTCAAGATGCACACTGATGACTCCTGATCCGAGCGAACACAGTACTGGGTGCCAATAGGGTCATCGTGGCAAGGGGTCGTATCCCCGCATAGAGCGTACCATGGAGGCGATGTCCGCTAGATGCATCACAGCTAAGGCCCTTATGTAGATCGTACTGTGACGTCATTTTAGCTGAGGGGCCCTGCGCAGATTGTACTAGACAGATCATCCACCCCATAGGTATCTGAGCGCCAGACTGCCCCACCCGTCTGGCAAGTGACAGGTTACACCGTCTCACACACATACCCTCCTGCTTCCCAAAGAATCACTTTTCATGACCTCTGATTACAGGAGACATGACTCGCAATACGAATGCTTGCCATGGCTTGACTGTACATTGAGCCATCTTGACCACCCATAACCAGTAACGGGTTGATGAACTGACATGATCAAGACGACCGGCCGGCGACCCAGTTGATAGTGATCACCATCTGAGCTTACGCTCAGGGGCAACCGACGGTCTGATCCATATCTATCTGCCAACAGTATACAAACTTTGACCGTTTTCCTTGGCCTTGCCTGCAGGGTATCCTCAACAAATCCCGAAAGCATTTTGCAGGGACATGTACCCTGGGTGTTGACTGTCATCCACGTACCACGCATGTCCACTTACTGAGACTGGATGAACCAAAAATCTCAGCAGCCCGAACAATGCACCAACCAGACGGTACCAGAGTAGGATGTTAGTTCATCCTTTAGTAGACACAGAGGCCTTTAGTATCTCCTCTGCACTATATGCATGATTTTACGTGCCCCCAGACCCTTGCCGGCCCACTGCCGCCTGTTCTCGACACCCATTCGAGGAGCCTATCGCTCTCTGGTGTCGAGATGCAGATGGATCACGCCTTCTGTGTTGGTGCTCGGATATGCATGGGTGACTAGCTGTGTCACCAAATCGCTCCGTCAAATCTCGTTCCAATTGTGTGTAGGTGGGTGTGTAGTCAGTTCCAAGATCCGCAAGAACTTGAATGGCTTTTCTGGAAAGCTTTGAGGCGAGCTATTCACCCATTTGTTGATCGTTCCAACGGTTAGTCCGACTTATGATCTTGAACTATATTTTATAATTGGTCCAGTCATTCTCCCCACTAAATTCGGGAAGGAGGATGACTCGGCCAAGACCGCAGGAAGAATGAAGTGGCTGAAATCCGGGTGGTGTGGGCATCTGTGAACCTGACGAGTATTGTGAAGCTGGTCGTGCTGCATGTGATGGTGGTGTTGGTGTTTCCCGTCGATGCCAATGCCGAGGAGCGAGGACACGCGTACTCCAATTTAATGAGTCCGCTCCGGTTGTAGAGCCATAGACCAGCATGGGTCTATGGATGGGAGGCGGAATGTTGTGAAGATTATGCGGACGTTCTCCCCGAGGTGAGGACTGATATTCCTCATATGGTCGTGGTGCAGTCGGCTGATGGTCGTGATGTGTAGCGTGACTGATGTACCGGCGAAATGGTGGTGCTGATTCCTCCCGATAATACCGCAGGGTTCCCCTTGAGTATAGCGTTGCACTAGAAGGGGGTGGTGTGGGAAGTTGTCTGTAATGTGGATTATCACCCGGCCATATGGTCTCCGTAGATGACACGGGTAAATGATAGTAGTCTGAAGGATTATTGAGATGCCCATAATCGGGTCTTTGTCGGAGTCATCCACGATTCGGCCCTAATGGTGGTGGCCTGTCGCGGACGTCCGATATAGTTCTGAACTCTGTTCCCACCTGTGTGGCATCCCGAAAGGTGCCATCACTGACAGGCGAAAACAGGTTATATTGTGGTGTTGTTGATTCCGCAGAATGTCTGGCATAGTCGGTGAGCATGTGAGCTGAAAAAATCCATCGTATGACGCTACCTCTTGATCGAGGGAGTCGTCGCTAAATGGAGAAGGTATTGAGCTAAGCTCACTGTATGGTGTGGGTGTGAGTTCGCTGCGTGTAATTACTGATATTCTTCGAGCCCTGCATCAGGCTCCACTTGTAGCCCGTGGGGTAGTGTCGGGCCATTCCGGTGTATCATGTTGACTCACCATGCCGCAAGTGCACGACGATTGATGACGTTGGTTAGCATCTGGTCTCGGGGTGATCCTGTACAAGACTGCACTGTGGGTAACAAAAACCCGCTCCTAAGGCCGGTGGATCTCAATCGTTCTGGTGGGGCCATGCGACCATCATCGCGAACATTAAATACAATGGTCTCATCCCAAGAATTTGTGTCACCAGTGTGCTTATCCATAGCAATTTCGTGATCTATGGACTTACAAGATTTGATTTGCTGACCTAAAAATATAAGTCTATACAATGATTTTACATAAAACACTATGAGTATGCTAGATAAAACTATTTAAGCGCATACTAAAATACGAGACATAGAGACAGCCAGATGAACTTTTAAACATGGGGCTCCCGGAGGTACCACACAGACTCGTAGGTCCGCAGAGGTATCCCCGCAAGGCTCCCATATCAGTTATGCTTGTCTATCGAACGGACTGACAAACCAATCAACAAATGGACAGACTGACGGACAATTCTGGGCACAGCAAACTGCTGGAGTACGCTTAAGCAATGTACTTGGCCCCACTTGCTCAGTCTTCTTGGAAGGGACTTTAAATTGAGGTCCCGTCATACAGTGCCCATCACTGTGTGAACGTGAGCTAGGGTTAGGTAGGCAAGAAATTTCGGCATAATCAAAGTAAACCGGATGCTGAATGGATTCGTCCTCGGATGGAACCACGCAACATACGGATTACAAAATCAAAACATAATTGCTAGAATTAGAATCTTTCGGACTTTTCGATGGGACTATGGAGGGATGCAACCCGGATGACTGATCGAGTTCGTCCTCGGACGGACGCAGTCACCATATGGGCTGCCTAATCAATCAAAAATCAAACAAGTGCGCGCTGGTGCCTGCTCGGATGATGGCCAGAAGAGCAAATGGGTCCCAGGACCCGAAAGACCCCACACACCCAACCTCTCCACTCCTCCAAAGGGGCCGGGAGGTCTCTGACCTAAAGCCCCCCCCCCCTTTGGGTACAGTAGGTCATAAGACCGCACGCACCTACTCCCCCCCCCCGACCCAGCACCTACCCCCACCCCGTTAGGGCCAGGTTAGGCCCTCCCCATCCCCCACGCCCAAGCATGAGGAGCAACAGAAAAGCCATGGACAAGAACAGCAACATGAGACAAAATCGAGAGACAACGAGCAATACACACACAGAGAGACACAAGCTAATGCACAAACCGACGTCACAAGAATTCACAAGAATTCAACAGAAACCATAAAGGCCAGGCGTGAGTCTAGACCCTAGCATTGGGAACTAGCATATAAACGCCTTAAATATTACAACACACACACACAACTGATGGCCACTGGCCATATATATATATATATATATATATATATAAACTAACCAGAACAATCAATACATTGTAATATGATCAGAATTATATATCTTAGTACAGGGTAACGAACCTACTACGGTGCGGTTAGTGAAAACACCTTACAGAAAATGAAAATAACTATAAACATATACAGAAATTATAACTAGCAGTCCTAAGACCGGTATGGTACCTCTTAGTCATCGGGACCGTTCTTACGGATACAATATAATTAAAAGTGTACATTTAGCGGAATAATTAAAATGCGAAGTATGGTTACTTGAATACTCGGTAGCCATTCTTAAGTTAGGCTATCGTGTTACTCAAATGGATACGTCATTCTTTGGTTGACGTGAGTTGATGCATTCGCAGGAAGCTGGAAAGTTCCCACGGGTTGGTTCCCGCAAGTTGGTTTCCGCAAACAGGATTCCCGCAAGAACACTCATGGCGGGAGTACATCGCTCAGCACTGTAAGCCTAATGGAATGTCTAACAAGTAGTTAGCAAGAGATACAATAGCATTACTGCTGTGAAGAACGTTCCCGTACACCGATGGCACGGATGGAAGTTGACAACAACCCGATCTCAAGCGGGGGTTGTTGGATGCAGATGTAGATACAAAACAAAGCGTATCGGTGCTGGGTACGTCAGCCAGCTCTGAAGACGCACCGGGCAGAGTTTACTTGCTGCGGTCGAAAGTTAGAAGCACCTACATGACATTAGTGTGGTGACAGTTGAAATACCACTTTTAGGCATGGCCGGCAGATCCGGCGAGTCATCCATCAAAGAACATCCTGCCTCTACATCTGTAGAATCACATATTCAGGCCGTAAAGGCCTCACCGCAAGTTTGTGTTCCGAAGTAGATATTAATATTCGTGAACGATAATTAGAAAGTTCCAGGTCTTGAAACCACTCATATGATTGAACAAAATCTCATGCGCTCGCCTTTGATATAGTTATCAAAGTAATTACTGGCACTGTTAGAGTGAGCCAAAATGGATTGAGTTTAAAAAAATTAAAATCGATTTTATTCTCAAGTATCAGCGCACAAAACTTCTAATGACCATTTATGTTAATGAGCTCTGCTCAAATCAAATTCGGATTCTAACCTGTTCTGATGGAAATTATATTTGTATGTTTATATCATTCAATACAGTTTAATACAAAATAGTTGCTAAAAGTGTAGTTAAGAAATGACTGAGTTATCCAGGGAAAACTCTTCTTGCTTATCTTCAAAATTTTGAAATGGTTTACAGATTCGGTAAGCCCGATTTAACGGGAACAGGCAATCAATAAGGATTACAGAGTACCTGCTCGGTACACTAAAAGCACCATCCTATCTAGGTCACAACTACGCGCTCCATAGAAACAGCGTTCCGGCACGCACATGCGCATAATGCGTTTTAACGAACTTAGTCGTTTTTTGACACGCTCTCTCTCCCATAGGCCTATATACGCTTATGGCTCTACCCAGAGGGGCGTGTTCAGGAAACGAATCCTAGACGGGCGGCATGTACCCAGCTTAGCTGGTACGGCCGGTACCCGACCGGTTGATCCGAAATACACCACCCCTCCTAGTTTGACATCCATGTCAAATGATCGCGCAGGCGGATCGACGCACGGACGTATGCTGGGTGGGAATTATAGACTTCCCAGGTAGGCGCGTGGCCGGAGAGGAGTAGTGACGCATTAGACGTGTATTCAAGAGACAAAGCACATAGGGGTGCCAGGAGGAGGGGGGAGGCACACTTTTAGTTTTCAATTTTTGACCTGGAATTATTTTTCCAGGCCTTTGTTTTTGTTTTTTTGTGCGTTCTCTTTATTATTAATATTACGGTGCGTGCTACAACTTTATTTAGTATATGATTCTAAACAATAGCTCGCATGGGTGTTCCCGTTGAGTGCGGATAATCATAATCTCTGCAGAGAACACCCAAGCTCCAATGTACCATAATTTAAGTTTTGTAAATATATATATATATAAAAATATAATAAAAAAAGACAAGGTTTAGGGATATAACCTATGTAACGTACACTTATGAGGTACGTTTTATTAACCATACCGAATTACTTGCGCACCCCGTTAAATAAAGGAGTACGCAACATGTATCACTTAGTATTATCATTATAAATCTCTATTTGCGGCCCGTTATTGCGGGTCCGCAACGGGAAGCTCTCGCTGGCCTCATATCCGTCCTGACGTCTGAGACAGGAAGAAAAGTAATAAGAAAAATAAGATATATAATAATAATAATAACTTAAAAACTGGTTTATCAGGCGTGGCTGAGACTGCATGATGGGATTGTGACGTTATTGCACTGTGGGAGATTGGGGTTTTTTATGTCGCACACAACGTTCTTACAACCTCGGAATCCGCAGTGCTCATTTCGTGTGAGACACAACCGGGCACTGAGGTGTGCGGTTGTGTCGGATAACCATAGTCATCCTAAGGACAGGATTCAATTGATCTAACATATATAATAAGAAGAAAAGTATTTTTTTTTAAAAAGAGGTAATAATTAATACATTTCCACGAATCGCCTATTGATATATCTGCTGAATTACATATGATCACACCGCAACAGTGAAATTTCCCCATTGAGTCTGGGTCCCGCGACTGATGGTGGTGGGTCGGGGTGGATGCACTGTCATTGCTGAAATGCTTTCATCATTATTATCGTTGGCACTGTCCGAAACATCCGAAGTGATGGTGGCGGTAATATGGGCGTCCATAATGTCTCTCACGGTTACTGTTGGTTCCAAAATATCCGTCCGTGTAGCAGTGGCGGTACTAGTAGTTGCCAATGTTGCTGATGCGGTGGTGACGGGAGCTGACGTGATGATGGCGGTTGTAGTTAGCGTGGTGGTCGCTGTAGTTGTCGTGGTGATGGTGGTGAGCTGTATCGTTGGCTGAAGTCATGGTGCGGGAGTGGATACGGCAGGAGACGACATCTTTCGGAACTTAGCATACTTTAGTAGACGACTAGCAGTAATGTTAGGTACGACATAGATATCCTGTGTGTGGGCGATCCAGCTCTTTCCCGCATATGGACGTTCCGGTGTGGTTCCATTCCTGATTGTGGGGTCAGAAAGGCGAGGAGGCGGATGCTGAATAACACGGGTCGGAGTTACACTAATTGTCACAGGCTGCGATGGTCCCGGTCCTTCGTCTATGGTAAGTTCGGGTGGAGATGGAGACTACAGATAACTAGGAATATCTATTTCCGCAGGTGTCGTAATTACCACTGAGATTGGTTGACTGGTTACTACTGTCTGAGATACTACGGTGGCGGGTGTGGTGACCGTAACTGAATGGCTAGTAACTCATACGGGTGCTATTGTTTAGAATGTCTCTCACGGTTACTGTTGGTTCCAAAATATCCGTCCGTGTAGCAGCGGCGGTACTAGTAGTTGCCAATGTTGCTGATGCGGTGGTGACGGGAGCTGACGTGATGATGGCGGTTGTAGTTAGCGTGGTGGTCGCTGTAGTTGTCGTGGTGATGGTGGTGAGCTGTATCATCGGCTGAAGTCATGGTGCGGGATTGGATACGGCAGGAGACGACATCTTTCGGAAGTTAGCGTAATTTAGTAGACGACTAGCAGTAATGTTAGGTATGGCATAGATATCCTGTGTGTGGGCGATCCATCTCTTTCCCGCGTATGGACGTTCCGGCGTGTTTCCATTCCTGATTGTGGGGTCAGAAAGGCGAGGAGGCGGATGCTGAATTACACAGGTCGGGGTTACACTAATTGTCACAGGCTGTGACGGTCCCGGTCCTTCGTCTATGGTAAATTCGGGTGGAGATGGAGACTGCGGATAACTGGGAATGTCTATTTCCGCAAGTGTCGTAATTACCACTGAGATTGGTTGACTGGTTACTACTGTCTGAGATACTACGGTGGCGGGTGTGGTGACCGTAACTGAACGGCTAGTAACTGATACGGGTGCTGCTGCACTGGATTCTATGGGAGATTTCCGCTTCCTACTCTGCTTCATGACCGGTGTGGATCCTCGTTCTCTTCTCCAGGAACCAACGTCACTTCCAACACATGGTGATGATAATGGAGCGTGTGGGTTACCCCATAGCGAGTAGTGGTGTAGAGATACTGGCACGTCACAAAAGGCTGACTGGAAGAGATGGTCCTTATTAATATGAAGGGTGCGGTCGGATTTCCTAGTGAAAGTTCAGGTACATGGCTCTCCGCTAGCTAACAACGAGTTACACGGGAACCGCTTTGGAACTGGCACCGATTCTTCTTCTTTGGAGGAATCCGATAATGCTAGATCTTCAAGGAGTGACATCTCATTCCCGCACGGTAGTTAGTTGCGGGAACTTTATTCAAAACCTAATGCCCTATCTCTTCATGGTTTATGACTTTCCAGGCCAAATATAATAACGAAATAATAATAAGAAAAACAGCAGAATTTAGTTTGCGACACGAAACAAGCCTAATGCTATGATCTTCCCTGGTGTCGAGTTTTGACGGGAAGACAATGTTTCAGAGCGCGCTTCCTCCTTTTATACTATTTGGTGACGTCACAGGCGGCGACCACACCTAAAAGTTTTACAGGTGATTCGGTCATTCTTATGTGAATGTTGCCTTGCTTTTCGGCCTGGACGTCATAGGATTAATTCCTCCCATGTAAGAGGAGTATTTGTAATTGTTGGAAGAATGGCTCGTTAAACTTGTCTTTATTTCGCACATTTAACAGCCTCCAATCAACATAAAAACGTGGTACTACTTTTCCTTTGTGGAGCCTCAGCTTTTAATTAGTGTGAGGCAGTTTTCCATGTTGGATGCTTATAAACTTGCCTATTCGAATTTTAGGCTGGAGCGCCCGATGGGGTGTGTGGGAGCCAGGTAACGTCAGCGGTAATCTCCCGGACTCACCCTCGCCACTCCTCCATCACGCTGTGGTAGTCGCGTTTTTGGGCGGCTCTTTTGTTTAAAGCCTTTGATCCAACTCAATGGAAATAGTAGTAAATGTCACATGGCTCTAAAAAGCATGTGGTTGATCGGAAACGTAGATGCTGTTTATGACGATGGTAAAAAATGCTATTGCTGAGGTGTAGTCTATTGTAAAGGCGAGAGATAGAAATATATATGTTACATCAAGATCTTTATAATGTCCCGTATTTGCGCGAGTTCTTTTAACATGCGTCTTGGTAGGTGTCTGTAATAGGTAGTTCTCAGCCCGTGTCGATTATAGACTGGAACGCAAGGAAGAGAATTTTTGAAATTCTCTCTGTAATTTTACTGTCAGATTTTTTATGCCGCTTTATCGGCCCATGCGCTAATGATTTGTAGCACAGTGGAGCAGTTGTGCTCCTAATCAAAAATTTAACAGTAAAGTGGTAAGTAATTTTTATGCGCGGTTTAAACAGTTCTATTCATGCGGTATATCAACGTTACTGATCCTGTCAAGACAGCTGTGTTTCCTGAGCGGGAGGGCTGGCCAAGCATTCTCCTCAATGGGTAGAACTAGCTCCTGTCCCGGCTTAGAACAAAGACATTTGTACCATTTTAATAATGGCTAAATTACAGTACAACTCGCAAACATGTGTGCCACAATCTTTACAATTTAGAATGCCGTCGTTTGGAGATTGTGAATACAGTCAACCTGAGTGTCTGTGTTTCTGTCATGTTGGTGATTTGAATCTGTTATGCGTGACTGCTTCTCTGTGGATGGTACTTGCGCTGTGGTGATGGTGACGCGTTTATGGCCGCTAGGTGCGGGGGGGGGAGGGTGGCGGCGAGAATATCAACTTTATCGAACCCTGAGGGTATTTCACACTGTATTGGCCGAGCAGAGTTACTTTAGAGCGAAGATGACCTGTTGGATGCTGTCGTAACTTTGATCAATCCATTGTCGAATTCAACTTTTCGGTAGCAAAATCCTACTCGTGACTGATGACAATGCGGGCATCTTGCTCTCTTAATAATATTGACTGTTATTACGTGTACTTGAAGTATGTAGACTTAGCTGTTTCCGTACGACGTCGGGGAAAAGGGTAGGGGAGGACGCTGGACAAGCGTCTCTCCGTGACGCGTACTGTAGATGGCTGTGGTGCATTCCTGATATCCATATGATCAGTTCTCCCTTAACTGGATTAGAGGGTGTATGCGGGAGATTTGTTGGTCGTTGTCTGTTGATGATAATGCTGTTGTCGGGATGTCCGGGATGCTGTATGATGCCAATGTTATAAGCGAAGTGGGCGCATTCCAGTTTTCCACGCTGGTGAATGCCAAGTCTATTGTTATTTGCGGGGGGTGTAGTCTGCGGGAGATATTATTTCTCACGCAATTTGAGGATTTTGTTGCGGGAATATTCATGTCTCTACCGGTAATTAATTAAGACCGGTAGGTGCTGCTAAATGCTGTTGTTGCCGATGTTGAATGTCTCTGTTATGCTGAGTATAACCGAGCAAGTATGTGATGTACGCGCAATGACGAATTGACGCATCCAGTCTTGAAGGCAGGTGTGTTCTTGTAAGTGTAGACGTTCTGTCTGTGATGTGATGTCCTGAATGCTCACGGGGAATTATGATAGGCCTATTGGTGGGGGTGGCCTTTGGATAGGGGGATGTGGTCATCTCCCATTACACGATGGTTGGTGTCCTGTCCTAGTTTTTAGACACCGGGAAAATTCGAGCCAAGATTCTGCTGAACAGGCTGCTTCCCTACCCACCACGGCAGGTAATATTGGTCGGTGCGGTGCGGGATGCCACCTCCTCTGTTGCAGCAGTTTCTCTCATACTTGAAGATTGACGGTCAACAGATGACGAGTGGAGTGTGAATTGGACTGGGCTGGTGATGTCCGAACTTGGTGTGTAGATAAGAGACGCCAGTTGGATTTGGGGTGTTGGTGCGGCAATGGATAATGGTGCCACTTGGGAGGGAATTGGTCGGGCGATTTGAGGACTTGGTCGGGTACACCTTGTTGTACGGTTCTGCGGTTCTAGACATGCAAGGTCTTCGTCCAGCCTCTTCACTTCCATGCTATTCAGCCTCAGCTTCCGCTTGTGGTAACTCTATGATGGGGGCCATAGCATGAAGTGGTTGGGAATGGGAAGAGATCGGAAGAACCACTTTTCCATCCGGTCCCTTGGACAAAACAAACACAAAATTCTTCAGGTACGACTTCCCAGATCTAGTAGACCCATGCTGACTAGGGGGAGGGCGAGTACATATCTCGTCATCGTCGTCAGCGTTAGCCACTTGTTCACCCACGTTCTGGCTTGGTAGAAATGGGGCTAAACTAGCACCACGGTGCTCTGCGATAACCATGGGAATATTTATTTCTGTCGAAATATCTGTCTGGGTACCGGTCTCACGAGAATGCCCAGTCCGAGCTCTGGTGCTGGGTCGTCACTGACACATGGTTTAAGTCGATCGAAGTGGATGACTGAGGTCAGGCCATCCGAAGCACTGATGCGGTAGGTCACGTCCGATGTCTTACCTACTACCACATAGGGGCCTTTCCACTGGTAACTCAGTTTACTTGGCACGTTTGCAGACCGTTATGAATCGTATACCCAAACCATTCTTCCTGCTTCATATGGATCTCCATGCACTTTCCGGTCGTGCCATGTCTTTTGCCGCCGGTGTGCAGTGGATAGTGTTTCTCTCACTAACTCATGGACTTGTTCTATCCTTTGCCGCAAGGGTTCGACATAGAGAGATGGTACATTTTTCTCCGCTGGTATCCATGGCATGGCCATGTCCAGGGGTAAGGCTAATTCATGGCCTAACATTAACTGAGCAGGGGTGTAGCTCATGCTGGAATGTTCCGAAGTGCAGTAAGCCATGAATACATACGGGAGCCGTAGATCCCAGTCTCTACAATCAAGGCGTGTTTCCTTGGTAAGCATCTCCGCGAGAGTTCTGTTGAATCTCTCTACCATCCCGTCACTCCGGGGGTGGTATGGAGGTGTCCTTGTCTTGACGATATGGAATAATTTGCAGTGCTCTGATATGAGCCGGCTCTCAAAATTACTTCCTTGATCAGAGTGCAACTCACAAG
Organism: Chaetoderma sp. LZ-2023a; assembly: GCA_034401795.1. NCBI lineage: Eukaryota > Metazoa > Mollusca > Caudofoveata > Chaetodermatida > Chaetodermatidae > Chaetoderma > Chaetoderma sp. LZ-2023a. The sequence goes on from CM067362.1 coordinate 53,337,467, forward strand.
GCATACCAAAGCGGCAGAACTCATTGCTGGCCAAGACCTCCACTACGGTGGATGCCTCTTGGTCCGCCAAAGCAAATGCTTCTACCCACTTCGTAAAATAATCTTGTAATACGAGGATGTATTTATTTCCGTCATCCATCGTATTCAAGTGTCCGAGCATGTCAATGGCCACTCGCTCCCATGGTGCACCAACAATCTTAATTTGTGATGGTGCGATATTGTGTTGGCCAACAGCGCATCTTTGGCACAGGATACATTTGGCAACTCATGCCTTGACACTATCGCGAATCCTGATCCAGTGGAATCTCAGTTTGATATGGGCAATGGTCCTTTCCACAGCCAGATGTCCGGCGTTATCGTGTAGGTGTTTCAATATAAATTCTCGATAACTTTCCAGAACTCCCAACCGGTCATTGATGTACAGAACGTTATTTATTAATTGACATTCTTCGAACCATTGGTAATAATATTTAGCCATGGGGGATAAAGGTGTCACCGATTCCTTAGGAGGATGTACCCCCTCCTGAATCCATGCATATATATTTCGTGTCTGCACGTCTGTTGTTTGGTGGTATGCGATTTTCTCCGGATTCCACTCTGTGCACCACAATTTGGGGAACTCCAGAGATGGCTGTGTTGACTGTGTTATGGCGGCGGCCTCTTCGTGTTCAGCTTCTGCGCTGATTCTATTAAGGGCATCGGCATTACCATGCAATTTGCCGGGAGGGTGAACAACGTTAAAGTTATAGGCCTGCAGGGATTCCTGCCATCTCGCTACCTGGCCCTCCGGATTTTTTAAGTTCCTGAGCCACCGTAGTGAGGCATGGTCTGTATGGAGTGTAAAAGGGCGCCTGTACAGAAAGTGTTTGTAATACTTGACGAAATGGACCACCGCCAATAGGTCTCACTTGGTGGTTGCATATCTTTTCTCCGTTTTATTCAGAGTATGCGCACCATAACCAAACACCTGCTCTGTTCCGTCTTCGGTGACCTGTGATAGAACTGTGCCAATAGCGAAAGCTGATGCATCAGTGTCTAAGATGAAATCGAGGATTGGATTAGGGTGAGCAAGAATTGGGGCAGTCGTCAAGAGTTCCTTCAACGCCCTGAAAGAGCCTTCATACTCACTCGTCCACTCAAATGGTCGATCTTTCTCGGTGATCTTGTAGAAAGTGAAATCTCGCTGAAATGTCGGATATAATGGCGATAGTACTGGCATAAGCCAAGGAAACTTCGTGTCTCCGTAATTGAAGAGGGCCGAGGCCACTCTGCTGCTGCCTTAGTTTTTGATGGCTGTGTAGCCACTCCATCGCCGGATATGATGTATCCCAGGAACTCGACTCTCTGTCTGAAGAGATGACATTTTTTTGTTTGAGTTTCTAATTAGCCATGCGGAATCTGAAAGCACGGTGTCTAAATTGATTAAGGTTTGCTCAAACGTGGGTCCAAAGACTATTACATCATCGATGTACCAGAGCCAGATCTCCCATTGCAGGGTGGTTAATACCTGCTCAATGAGTCATTCAAAAGTTCCAGGAGTGTTGCACAACCCATAGGGCACCTTGCGGAATTGGAAAGGGCCATCCCTACAAACGAATGCTGTCTTTTCCATATCAGCTTCATCCATGGCTACTTGCCAGTAACCGCTAGCTAAGTCAAGGGTACAAAACCACTTGGCTCCGGACAAGGAATCCAATGCTTGATCTATCCGTGGTAACGGATAGGCGTCTTTAATGCTAAGATCATTAAGGCGGCGGTAGTCTATACAAAACCGCAAGGTTCCATCCTTTTTGCCCACCAGCACTATAGGACTAGCCCATGGAGAAGCTGAGGGTTCAAAATACCCGTTCGCAACATGTCATTTACTTGTTGGTGTACTTCCGCTTCTTTGTGAATGGGAAGACGTCATACCGGTTGTCGTACTGGTTCCAGAGTGATGGGATCTGCAGTACCATTGAACACTCGAAAGGGTATTTTCCCTTTATCAGTAGTATCCACTATTATGCGGGGACTTGCGCATTGTGAGGCGATCATATAATCAGGGTCGGGTTCCAGCATGGTGATGTGTGTGTTGCTTCCTAACTATGGTGCGGTGGCCCATAAGATCTGTTCCTGTCCCGGCTCAACTGTGGCGGTACTTGATAGTATTACCGCACATGTGTCATCCAATGACGAGGCTGGTCCGAGAGGTATTCGTCGGCCGTGTATGTCAAGTTCCTGTTGTCTGCAGTGTATGATGGCTTCGCTGGCACTGAGGAAATCAGGGCGAAGTAGGGCGTCATTATGAATGGAGGTGATGACACTCTCTGAATGAATTGCATCTCCTTTATTTGAATAACTAAATTAACCACACCAGCTACGGGTACATCTGCTCCCGTAGCCGTCTGTAGGTAAATATTCGTAGGCTTAAGGGAGGGCTTTTTTATGAGGTGGGATGCTCTCATATAAGCACTGGTTAAATACTGTAATAGAAGCTCTGGTGTCGATGGTGGCGCTGGTGGAAACGCCACTAAACAGACAGGAACATTTGTAGATTACCTTTCGATGAACCTGCGGAAGAGTTTCCAATGATGCCGTCCGCGATAATGGCGTTGGAGCAGCATCACTCTGTATATATTCCGACTCTTTCCGTATTGCTTCTAGTAATGTTGTAGATGGCTGAGTGAGAAATGGGCCAGTTCGTCATCTTCACTGGGGTGCAAGCTGCGGTGAAGACAGAGCTGGGGTAGCAATGTTGGTGGTGTTGTTGCCGTTTCTGTGTGAGCGGTATTGGGATAGATGGTGGCGCGTACGGGATGACGGATAAGTTCTAACTGTGCAAGCCATTTCCTGCAATGCTTCGTGGGATGTTTTGTTGAAGCACAGAAGAAGCAGCGAGGTCGCCAAGGACGTTCGTTTCTCCGTCTACGTTGGCGCTTGTGAATCTATGAGGTGGAATGAATTGTCTCTCCCGAATTGCTACTGTCTGTGGATGCGGAAGATTGGGGTAGTTGCCACTTTATTTCTGTAGGCCTTCTGCTTTGCTTAATTCCTTTTAGTTGTTTTCAAAACAAGAATTAGTTTATGCCGCAACTGGCCGATATCTACCTAGCTATTAGACACGGCTGTCACGGAGAACAGATGCACTATGACATTAATACTGTAGACAGCGCTCATACATGTTACTTGGTAGGACCTCCGAACTGGGTAAGAATCCTGACATTCCGTTTCGTAACCACATAAAACATTACAAGAGATGGTTTACATTTCACGAAAGCATTATTAGGCCATTTCTCTTATCGTTATGATGGGGGGTGAGAGAGACGAATACACACAGTAAATGTCCTTCCCGCAAGGGCATGGCAGACCTAAATATCATGCCCAAACATTTTAACAGAATTCTGTGGGAATACGTATCTCGCCCGTCACCGGGTCCTATGGAACTAACCGTTTAACCTGTCATTAGGTTTATATATACAAGTTGCCAGTTTTGTACTGCGGTGCAGGGGGATTGTCAGTAAATAAAATAATAATTAATACATGTGTTTTCGCAGTGCTTTCCTACATTGGCTTAAAGTACTATCTAGTAAGTATCTGAAGATACACGGAGTGTATGTGATACCGCACCCTAGCCATCACCGCTTGGAAACCTCAATAGTTTCCCAGAGTTGGATCAGCCCATGGTGTGGATAGGGACATGCAAACAATTAAAAAGTCACAAGGCTGAGTGGAGCCTGAAGAGAGACAAAATCTTAGAGTTATGAGTCTTACCGGAGTGCAGGGCTAGATTAGCGCACTACCGGAAGAGAAGAGTATATTACACAGTATGTAATGAAGAAAGTGTCTCTAATCATTTGAACCTATCCTATCGAGCTGTGTACAGAACAGGTTAGTTGGTAGCATGCCGGACTAAACAAAGTTATAGCATGGACAGCGACCTCAGCAAAAAATTGTTGGTGGCGGGAGAAAGTACTACATATATAAATGTTGCTGTATAGTGTTTCCTACGTGCACTGCAGTCTTATATTTTCTATAACTAAGCAAAACAAGTGAATGGATGGCCACTGGCCATATACATACATAATCTAACCAGAACAAACAATACGGTGTCAAACGATTAAGATATATATATATATATATATGACGCTATGCGGAGTTGCAGTATGGCGGTTCGATCCCCCGACCGGGAGATGGTGATCAACAAATTAAACTAACGGGTGCAGCACTGTCGGCTAAGTTAGCACATGGAAATTGAAGCCGCACGTTGCCAGTGCGTCAATAAAATAAAAATACATATACAGGTTAACGAACCTACTATAGTGCGATTAGAAGAACATTGAGGAAAATGATAATAATTATCTACAAATACAGAAATTATAACTCTCGGTCCTAAGACCGCTATGGTTCCTTTTAGTCATCGGGACCGTTTTTACGGATACGATATAATTAACAAAACCTATATAGAGAAATAATCAAACTGTGAAGTATAGTTACTTGAATACTTGGTAGTCATTCCCAAGTTAGGCTACCGTGTTACTGATTTTGACACGTCAATCCGTAGTCGATGTGAGATGATGCACTCTCTGGAAGCTGGAAAATTCCTGCAGGCTGGTTCCCGCAAGCTGTTTTCCGCAAACAAGATTCCTGCAAGAATGTTCATGGCGGGGGAAGGACATCACTCAGCATTGTAAACCTAATATAATGTCTAACGAGCAGTCAGCAAAAGATACGATAGTACTATGTGGTGAAGAACGTTCCCGTACACCGATGGCATGGATGGAAGGTGTAAACAACCTGATCACTAGCGGGGGTTGTTAGAGGAAAATGAAGATACAAAACAAGGCTTCACGGTGCTGGGTAGGTCAACCAGCTCTGAAGATGCACCGGGCAGAGTTTACTTGCTGCGGTTGAATGTCGAAAGAACCGACACGATGTGAGTGGCGACGATTGAAATACCACTTTTCGGCATGGCCGGCAAATCCGGCGAGTCATCTATCAAAGACCATCCTGCCTCTACATCTGTAAAGGCCTCACCGCAAGTTTGTGTTCCGAATGTGGATGTAGTATTAGTGAACGATTATCGAAAGTTCCAAATTACTCCCGTAAATGGGGAGTTACAAAATTGTTTTAGTGCGGTGGGTTGGAGAACTGCACACTACCGGATAAAAACCTGACACATAGCGAAGGAACACACGTATTGTCTGTCGCGCTTGTAGTAGCTGGTACAGATCCAACCTGTTCGGCCCCTGCCCGAGGATGCTCTCGATCACTGGATCGCTTCTCCTTTTATTCTCTCCGTGACGTCACAGGCGCAGGCTCCATCCAATCATCATTCGAGCAACAGCCAATTAGCGCGTCGCTAATAATGGCGTAGTCGAACGTTCTAGAACATTCTAGAAGCTTTAAGTCCTCGTGGTTATGACGTTATGGCAATATTTTGAAAATAATCAAGAAGAGTTTTCCCGATTTTGAAATGGCTTACATATTCGGAAAGACCACAAATGGCTTCTTGCGGTGATCGTGAGAAATGGCCATTTGCATTAGCTACTCGCCGTAGAACTTGTTTTGAATGTTTACCACTGGAATGACTGGTTGGATAACCGAACCTATAATTCCAGTAGTAAATTGCAAAAGAAAAACCACAATGGTCTCTTGGACGGCAATTAGACATAGGACATTTTCTATGATAATGGATTTTTCTGATCTGTTTCTGCAGTATATGACGTCATAATTATTTAGGTCAGATGTAGCTGGACGTCACAATCAAAATGTGTAATCAATGACGTATCTAGCTCCACCAGGAACATTGAATAGCCAGTCAAGTATGCGAATTGCATGTCTTTTCTATTTAATCAACATGGTGTTGAATATTTTGAAACTAATTTGACTAGACGCTGTTCGAATTGTATGTCTTTGCTATTTATTCAACAGTCATTTTCTGTGATAATGGCTGGATTCGATCTGTAACTGAAGGATATGACGTCATACTCAATTACATCATATACAGGCTGACGTCACAACCCAAAATGTGTAAATGAATGGCGTATCGAGCTCAGTCATGAACATTGAATTGCCCGGCAAGTGTACGAATTGTATGTCTTTACTGTTTAATCAACATCGTGTTGAATATTTTGTAACTAATTTGACCGGGCATTGTTGCGGCCAGAGCCAGCAAACCTTTAAAAGCACCCGGTCAAATTAGTTTCAAAATAGTCATCAGCTTACCTGTATAGTTACCTTGAAATTGGAAGTCTGGGAATTCATTAGTCCGCGTATATATATACATTGATTCCAACACGCAAAAAAGGGGTGGAGCTTAGCTAGAAATAGGCGTGGCATACCTAGAAATGGATCTCTCTATTGAAACTGTCATGAACAAATTGAGCATTACGTGGCTAATTCCACTTGGTAATGCGTGGCCCACACAATATGGACCACTTGTATTAACAGACCACCCATATTTATAGGTCACATATTTTAACAAGGCCAATCATAGATTGTTGCCCTGAATACAATATACTCGTCCTCTGACGGAGGGAGGATAATTAATACCACTTGCTAATGGGCATTTTCATGTTGTCTATCCATCATAGTACGTCATATGATGTCATAATCAACGACGTGACGTATAGGATGACGTCATAATCATGACGTCATGACTGACCCGATTTAGTCCGCCTTAAATGCTTAATAGTCCGACACGTTGTACGAATTGTATGGCTTTGCTATTTACAAAACATGCTGGTGAATATTTTGAAACTAATTTGACTGGGCGATGTTACTGCCACAGGCAGCAACGGCACCCAGTCAAATTGGTTTCAAAACAGTCAACACCTTACCTGTATAGTTTTCTGGAAATTGATAGTCAAGAAGCTCAGAGATCCATCGATACCAACACGAGCGCGGTATTAATGTATTAATAAACCATCCGGATTCAGTGACCGATTGACTAACTTGACTAACGTTAGGCCTATGGAAGTCATTTCAAGCAACCGCCACCAAGATGTGACTTACTTGGGAACAATTGTGTGTTTTTCTAACAAAATCCTTTAGATTGTTTAACACCAAAATTCCAATATCTCAGATAAAGACAACTATATGAATATCTTTTTAATACTTTGACTGGTAGCGCACCCCGCCTTACCCACCTATTTGTGCCTATCATAGACTTGTATTAAGTATTGCAACGACAACGACTGCCCATGTAAGCCACTTGCTAATGGGAATTTTCATCTTCTCTTATTGTATTTTAACCCTTTCATGAGGAGGCCGCCCAAACCGGCCTCTACAGTGATCTTGAGGATGTTAATTTGCAGGTCAAGACAAGATAGTTTTTGAAAATTTACCACTGAAATGACTGGCTCGATAATTGAGCCAGTCATTCCAATAGTAACTCTTCAAAACAGTCGTCTATTGGCCTGCAAATAGGTACTCAATAAGCAAATGTTTTTTTTAATTCTTGACTCAATTTAGGTAATACAGGGTTAATAAATTATGAGGACGACGATGATGTACCATGTCTGTTTAACCTTTCCCGTATTGTATTATTGTATGATTCACATTTGTGGCATTCGAGATAGGGTAAAAATTACAGACTTGTTACAGACAGTCTTGAGGCGTACTATGTGTGTGGTAAGTTTCAAAAGAAAAACATGCATAATAATATTGTAGAGGGCGAAAAAGTAGACAGAGTTCGCTAACAATAATGGATCCATCTAAAAATAAAGGCTTGGCTTCTTCGAAACTACACCTCTAATGTAATGAGCGGTCATCTTCTTACGTTATCACAACGACTATACTGTTACACAGACTCAACTTCGGATACCAGACAGACCGGGACCCAGTCTATCTCTGTAGCGGACTGTAAAAGCAACACTGGATCGTGAAATCGCTACGTCAATGGCTACTCAATAGGCCCCTACATACGAGATACATTTCTCGATCTCGTATCGAAAGAGAACTCGCGGGATATGAATGAATAATGGATGTGTGATTATCAGTAGTATCCTTTTGTCTTTAATCCATCCGTGGGAATAAATCCATGTAGGGTCAATGCAATTATGTAGCAGTATTGATAGATTACCAATGTTCCAAATTTCCAGTCAAAACAGCTGTCAATAATATTGTAGCAGATTGTTGAATACAGAAATCAACCGAAGGTGTAGGCCTATGCATGCTAAGTTAAGAACGTCTCCAGAAAATTCGGCCGCAGAATTTCAACCATATGGTTAGATAGGTATATCAATACGCTAGTGAATTAATGGATTGAGGTTAAAAAAAATTTTACCATGAAGTAATTTCGCAGTGCACAATTTCATACCAAAAATTTGCTAGATCTCCGGTGATTCACAGTTTTCAGTGCCCTATTGTCTGTAGTATGTTTAGCCCCATAATTTCACCTACATAGACTTGAGCCTTAATATACTAGGTATATTCCGAATCTAACAAATTCTAGATGAAATAATTTTATTAGGCAAAAATTGGCTTAAATGTTGGGTTTTTTCGTGCCCTTCGGTGCCCTACTGTCTGTATGTAATATGGTCGGCTCCAGAACTTCGCTCACATAGACGTAGAGGGATTTGTAGTTATATTGGGAATCTAAAACAATTGGACCATGAAGCAATTTCGTAGTATGCGATTTCATCGCATAAATTCGTACCAATTTTGGCAGATCAGCGGGTTTTCAATGCCCTACTATTACCTGTCTGCAATAGGGTTGGCCACATAATTTCTCCGATATGGTTAGATAGCGATATGAACACGCTAATGAATCTTGAGTTTTCTACCACGTAGTAATCTCGTAATTATCAATTTAGTAGCCACAGACAGTTGTCAAATGTCAACAATTTACTATATTCGGTATCATTCTGTTCTCGATTTGTAATAATATTTTTTATATATGGATGTATATAACTCAATATGAGCTAGTGCTTTTGCACAATTCTACCATCAAGTAATGTCATCGTAGGTAGTTACATATTCGCCGTATGGCCCCATTGTAATATGGTTGGTTCACATTCACCACATTCAGATTGGTGTCGGTATGTCCTGGCATATCGCTCATAATGGGTTCGGTCCCAGAATGTCACACATATGTTTAGATAAGTATAGGCATACGCTTACGGAGTAGTGAGATTTAAAACTATCTACCATGAAATAATTTCGGCTCAAATTTAGGCCGATTCACGGGTTTCCTTGCAGCCAGTCAAATTAGTTTCAAAATAGTCAGCAGCTTACCTGTATAGTTACCTTGAAATTGGAAGTCTGGGAATTCATTATTCAGCGTGTGTATATATATATATATATATATATATATATATATATATATATATATATATATATATATATATATATATATATATATATATATATATATATATATATATATATATATATATATATATATATATATATACATATATATATATATATATATATATATATACATCGATATCAACACTCAAAAAAGGGGTGGAGCTTAGCTAGAAATAGGCATGGCATACCTAGAAATGGATCACTCTATTGAAATTGGCATGAGCAAATTGAGCATTACAGGGCTAATACCACCTGTTAATGCGTGGTCCACACAATATGGACTACTTGTATTAAGAGAGCATCCGTATTTATAGGTCACATTTTAACAATGCCAAGATTGTAGACCCTTGCCATCCCGAACGCACGTAGACCCGAATACAATACACTCATCCTCTGACGGAGCGAGGGTAATTAATACCACTTGCTAATGGGCCTTTTCAGGTTGTCTATCCATCATATTACATCATATGATGTCATAATTAATTACGTGACGCGTAGGATAACGTCATAATAATGACGTCATAACTGACTCGATTTAATCCATCTTAAATGCATAATAATCTGACACGTTGTACGAATTGTATGTTTTTGTTATTTAATGAAAATGTTGTTGATATTTTGAAAGTAATTTGACTGGGCGATGTTACCCAGTCAAATTAGTGTCAAAATATTCCATGGCTTATCTGTATAGTTTTCTTGCAATTTATCGCCTAGAAGTTCAGAAATCCATCGATCCCAACTCGAGAGTGGTATGGGTGGAGTTTAGCTAGAGATGGGCGGGGCATAGCTAAACTGGAAAGGTTCATTGTGTTAATAAACCACCACAGTTGTCCGTGGCCTATTGTCTGTAGCATGTTCAGCCCCATAATTTACCCACATAGTCTTGAGCTTTAATGTGCTAGTTATATTCCGAATCTAACAAATTCTAGATGAAGTAATTTTAATATGCAAAATTTAGCTTAAATGATGGTGTATTCGTGGTTTTCGGTGCCATACTTTCCGTAATATGGTCGGTTCCAGACACTTCGCTCACATAGACGTATAGGAGTTTGAATATGCTAGTTACATTGGGAATTTAAAAGAATTCGAACGTGAAGTAATTTCGTAGTATGCTCATAAATTTGTTCCAATGTTGGCAGATCTGCGGTTTTCAATACCCTACCGTCTGCAATATGTGTGGCTACATAATTTCACCCATATGGTTAGATAGGGATATGAATACGCTAATGAATCTTGAGATTTCTACCACGTTGTAATTTCGTAATATTCAATTTAGTAGCCATGGACAGTTGTCAAATGCCAACAATTTACTATGTTCAGTATTAGAATCTCAGTTCTCGGTTTGTAATCCTTTTTTTTTTTTTACATAAAGCTGTATATAACTGAATATGTACTACTGCTTTTGCACGATTCTACCATCAAGTAATTTGGTAATATGTAGTTACATATTCGTCATATGGCCCCATTGTAATATGGTTGGTTCACATTCACCACATTCAGATAGGTGTCGATATGTCCTGACATATCGCTCATAACGGGTTCGGCCCAGAATATCAGCCATATGTTTAGATAGGTATAGGCATAAGCTTACGACGTAGTGAGATTAAAAAAATTTGTACCGTAAATAAGCTCAAACTTAGGCTAATTCATGGTTTCATTGCAATACGTTCACCCCAGAATTTCACCCACAAATACTTATAAGAAATATGCCAGTTGTATTCCGAATTAAAACAAATTCTACAGGAAGGTAATTTTATAGTACACAATTCCATACCGAAAATTGGCGCAAATTCTGTCATATCAACGATTTTCTGTCTTGGCGTGGTGGTCCAGTGGAAAGATGTCTGGTTGATGATGCCATGCGGAGTTGCAGTATGACGGTTCGATCCTCGACCGGGGAGATGGTGATCAACAAATTAAACTAATGGGTGCATGACTGTCTGCTGGTTAGCATGTGGAAATTGAAGCCGCGCGTTGCCAGTGCATCAATAAAATAATTACATATACTGCCAGAGCCGTGATGGAATCAAAGTACAATAGGCATGGATCGTCGCAGATGCATCCACAGATAGTCCCATATGAATCATCAGAGTGTCAGTATATCAGACATGTGAAAGCTGGTCGGCTAAACCTAGACTTTTTGTCTTGGCGCGGTGGTCCAGTGGAAAGATGTCTGGTTGCTGATACCATGCAGAGTTGCAATATGACGGTTCGCTCCTCGATGGGGGAGATGGTGATCAACAAATTAAACTAATGGGTGCATGACTGTCGGCTGGTTCGCATGTGGAAATTGAAGCCGCGCATTGCCAGTGCGTCAATAAAATCAATACTAATAAAGTATCAAAGGTTTTAAAAATGTTTACTATACAGTAATTTCATCATATGCAGTTTAGTAGTGGCACACCATTGTCAAATTCCAATAATGTACTGTATTCGGTACCAGAATATACAATATTTACAATATATATACAATATAATATACAATAATTGTAACATGTCTTGTAGCCAGTTTTCGAACATAAGGCCATGTAAAACTCACTATGTTCTCGTGCTGTGCGAAATATTGTAATAATTCTACCACCAAATATTTATTATAGTAATGTGAAAATATTGCTATGTATCCCATATTATTAGCCGCATGTACTGGTGGAACCTGACTTATCAGGCTAATACCCTAACATTTGTACATATGGTCAACAAGATCGTCATCATTACAACGGTTTAGGCCGATTTTGGCCTTTTTGTTGAGCAAAAATATTTGATTTAATAGTTTGTCACTGTTTCCAGTAAAGATATCGTTTAATAGGTGACATAGATACGATTGCTAAATGAAACAGATCACGATGTCGTGGCAGTTTCCCACTGGGTCTTCAGTCAGAATGTTTTCTATTATATCATTTTCGCTGGAGAAAACTAGGTTCACGGTATTGGTTCTATCCTGGCCACTTAACTTTGTTGAAAAGGTTATCTGTCAGTACAGATTGGGGTCCTGTATTGCATAAAAAATATACTTGCTTTGTGCATTTCACTAGCATTGCAGTGTATACTTCACCAATATGTTTCCGGGTAATAAGCTCTTCACGTCTGTTTAAGAAGGTATCAAGATTTAGGTTTAAAATATTCTTTACAGTCTTCTTTAATATGTTTGAATGGGTGTCAGGGTCTGTACTCATTCTTGCGCTGATTTTCTACTGACTGGGTTGCCAGTTCTGTCGATTTCTTTATCTTTGCAAGTTGTTGATACCTAATGACCCAAATTTGATCAGTTACTCTCTGTTCATGCAGTAGTGCAATTTTCTCACTCGTTAGGGAGTTTGGCCTGGAGAAAAAGGATGGACTGACCCAAAATATAAGCTGCTTTTCCTAGCTAGCTAATACGGTACATATCTTTTTGCAAGAAATATTCCTTCTTTTGTGGTATTGTCCGCCTATATTTTTGTCATGAGTGGCTTGTATGCCTTTATATAACTTCATTTTTTCATGAAACAGTTGAGTTTATTCTCAGAATTATAATAACCTCCGGGCACGCTATTTACCATTGATGACTTTCATCAATATGTGTACTTGTTCCCATCTTGTCGCCTGGTTCGCTCATGAACCAGGAACTATTGGAATGGGTTGAAAAATGCCTATGGGCTGAAAAATGTTTACGGACGCGTCCATCTTTTATGATGCATTACGGGCCTGATTTAATACATTTTTGTGTGTAAATAGATGCTAGGTTTCTGCTTTTATGTAATGTAGGTATTAATTAAAAATAATCAAGCGATAAAAAATCCGTTTAAAAAAAAAGAAGACAATATCACAAACAGTTGGAGTTACGAACATTTCCGAGGGGTAATCGGGAACGGCGCGAGTATCTCTGTTTGAGTGAAGAGGGGTTAATCGGAATGGCGAGGTCGTAAGGTCATTCATGTTCTTGCTAGATATTAGCGTAGTAATTTTTCAGAGAAGTTTGGGATTTGTTTTCTTAAATACCAGGACGGTTAAAATGCGAAGAAATCAACTCTGTATATAACAAAGTATATTATTTAACCTGAAAGGCACCGATGTTAATTGAGCAGCCTACGATATAGACGGTTATTATAGAGAAAGTAGTCCCGTTTTTTCTGCTTATATCCAAAATGGCTGCGCCTATGATAAACAAAGGTTTTCACGACTCGGAGCTTTGCACATAAATATATACTAGTGTTGCTGTGAATTTACTAGAAAAATCGGCCGAGGCATTTGCTGCTATATCCGCCCATGGGTATTATGTCGCTGTTCTGTCCACGAGATAAATCTAAGGCCATGCACACAGTATAGTCGACTAGCCCAGTGAGTGATGCCAACACTAGTCATCTCCTATGCAGTTATGCAAGGCGAAGATATATGATAAAGCAGTAAGTGGGTAGCATATGCCGATATATTTCTCTAACTCGGTCGGTCGGCGCATTGACATTCCTCAAGACAACTATAGAGGCTGATTTTGACCGGCTTCATCATGAAAGGTGTAACCCTTTCAACGACAAGTCCAAGTACATTATTTGCAATGTAGGGGAGAGGGGGCCACCTTGAACATAGGGGCACTTTGAACCAGGGGCCTTAACTCCTTTAGTATATTAACTCTCACATAGAGGTCGCTAGTGCATAAGCCTTTAGTGGCAAGGAGACAATCGCAATAGACATCAATTGGTTGCTTTTAATTTAACCTTTTAAAAAGTACTTCTTTATTTGCGACCTGCAAAGTAAAATTTAGAAGGTAAGTTTTGGTTTTATTAGTACAATAGATGCAGCAGTCAACTTTGGTTTGCCATTTGAGATTGACAGTATAAGATGAATGGCTAATTATGAAGTAATCAATTCCTCATTGACTTAAGGCATAAGAGCTGAGCATGCATTATTACACTATGGCGGCGCGTGGGGTACCTTGAACCACAAAATCGGGGGCAGGTTGAACGGTTCAACCTGCCCCAGATTTTGTGGTTCAAGTTGTCCCATGTGCCGGCATGATGCAGTAATACATGCTTATTTCATAGGCCTTACCCCCAGCCACAGTTAAGATATGACTCTTGTAGTATTTCGAGATTAATATTCAAAATATATATCACCTGTAATTATCTTCCCTAGAGTTCATTTCAAAGATCACATAATTAGGGGGACTCCAACAGGAATCCTAGGGCCTGTGACTCAGACTGGGTAGATGAACAGAGAACTGTTTCCGAAAGTTCTAGAGCGCTTTATCAAACACATCGGTTGCTCACTTGAAACCCCTGCTGTTCTTTTTATGGACAACCATGACAGTCACCTGGGCATTGACATCATCGATATGGCAAGGGAAAATGGCCTATCAATTATAACTTTTCCGCCTCATACTTCACACACGCTCCAACCCCTAGCTGTGACAGTTTATGGGCCACTCAAAACCCATTACAAGAAAGCAGTTAATGAGTGGAATCTCAGTAACCTGGGGAGACACATTACGATATATGATCTTCCCGAGTGCCTTTCTCGGGCCTTTTATCGTGCCCTAACGCTGGAAAATGTTGCTGCCGGCTTTCGAAAAACAGGAATCTGACCCCTGAACTCTGACATTTTCACAGCTGATGAATTCTTGGCTGTAACAGTTTTTGCAAACAACAGTGGACCATCAAACGTAGGATCTGAGGGAACTCAAATAGAAGATGCAGCAGCAGGCCATGCAAACAACAGTAGGCCTACGACTGTTGAAGCTGATGCAGTTCAAACGGATGATGTCACATCGGGTGAAGATCCAGATGATCCTGTGATGACTAAATTGTATTCAAGTTATGTAGAGCTGACTGAACTACGTCCATTGCTGAAGAGGAACTCGGTTGACAACCATAAACCTGGTGCAAAGAGAGCATTTGTCGGCTGAAGACTGATTACGAGCACCCCAGAAAAAGAGAAGGCGCTTGAGAAGCTTAAAGAAAAGACTTCAAGGTTGAGCAAAGAGAAGGCTTCAAGTTCGAGAAGGAAGATAGCTGTTATCCCGGAGAGTTCAGATGATGATGATGATGATGACGACATCACTTCCCTTCATGGAGAGTCGAGTGAGTATGAAGAGGATTTTGGAGATGATCCGTTGGAATTGGAAAATCTCACAGCAAAAGATCCAGAAACTGGTGACTTTATTCTCGTCAAACTGACCCCTGTTAATTCCAAAAAGGAGTTCTACTATGTTGGGCAGATCGTAGATGTCACATCTGATGAGCAGGAAACATCATATGATGTAGATTTCTACAGGCATTCAAGAAAAATAAGTGGCCGTTTCATTAAACCAACTGTTGAAGATAAGTCAGAAGTTATGAGAAACGATATTGTGATGTGTCTCCCCAAACCCATCACTACAGGTGGCACACAGAGAGTAATCTCAATGTTGCAATTTACCATAGATCTCAGTCAGTACAATTGCCAACAATAAGGGCTGCATATTCTTCAGACTTCATTAAAAGTTTAATAGAAGTTTCTATTAAGTTTATTATTAAAACTTTAATGTTTCAGTTTCTATTTTATCACCTTAATACATTCTTTGTTTTTAATTTATCAGGAGGTTCAACCTACCCCATGTTCAACTTACTCCATGTTCAAAGGCACATTGAACCAGTTTGGATTTTTTTTTATTGTTAAAATTTGGCGTGATGGAAAACTGCTAACCAGTATTGCCACTGGTTGGTGTTAGCTTAAGACGCTAACTGTGTTTTGGTATACTAAGGAAGACTGATCTTTTGGTATGTTAGATTCTACAACACATCTAAAAAAACATGTTCAAGCTGCCCCCCTCTCCCCTACGTGTAACCTATTTAGTATTTCTTTCAATATTTTGAAATTAATATGATTGAAAGCAGTTGCTGCCTAAAGCAGCAATGGCTTCCAGTCATATTAATTTTAAAATATTCAAAAGATGACCTGTTTTGTTTGTCCTGAGAAAGAAATACATTGAATTTTTTGTTGAAAGAGTTAGTTGTCAACCGTCAACCGACCAAAAACCAGAATTTACAGTGAGTTTGGGAAATGTGTATTTGTAAATTTTGTTGGCCAAGAAGACTATTAAAAAAATTTCACTTCTGGAATGACTGGCTCGATGATGGCGCAAGTCATTTGAGTGGTAAGCTTTTAAAAAAATAATGTTCTCTTGGTCCGACTAAAAAAGAAACAATTTGAATTTTCGGTTATTGTTAAAGTCAGTCGGTTGCTCCAATCTGTCCAGTGAGGTTCAGTATAATTTTTAGTTAACCGTTTAATAGCAAAATTTGGTCCAAAAATATTTGATTTATATTGTATATACATGATTTGCAGGCCAAGAAAATACTTTTTTTTTAAATTTACAACTGAAATGACAGGCCAGTCATTTCACTGGTACAATTGTCAGGAATAGTCTTCTCTTGGCCTGCATATGGACATTCCTCAAGAGCACTACAGAGGCCGGTTTTGGCCGGCTTCACCATACCCCTCCCTTTCAGAGTTAATGGTCAACCGTCAAACCGACCAAAAACGAGAATTTACTGTGAGTTTGGGAAATGTGTATTTGTAAATTTTGTTGGCCAAGAAGACTATTAAAAATATTTCACTTCTGGAATGACTGGCTCGATGATGGCGCAAGTCATTTGAGTGGTAAGCTTTTAAAAAAATAATGTTCTCTTGGTCCGATTAAAAAAGAAACAATTTGAATTTTCGGTTATTGTTAAAGTCAGTCGGTTGCTCCAATCTGTCCAGTGAGGTTCAGTATAATTTTTAGTTAACCTTTTAATAGCAAAATTTGGTCCAAAAATATTTGATTTATATTGTATATACATGATTTGCAGGCCAAGAAAATACTTTTTTTTTAAATTTACAACTGAAATGACAGGCCAGTCATTTCATTGGTACAATTTTCAGGAATAGTCTTCTCTTGGCCTGTATATGTCCATTCCTCAAGAGCACTACAGAGGCCGGTTTTGGCCGGCTTCACCATACACTTCCCTTTTAGCAACAAGTCCAAGTACATTCTTTGCGATGTGTAACATATTTTGTTCAATATTTTGAAATTAATATAACTGGAAGCAGTTGTTGCCTAAGGCAGCAGTGGCTTCCAGACATATTAATTCAAAAATATTCAAAAGATTTCCTGTTTGTTTGGCTTGGGATTGAGATACATTGAAATTATCGGTGAAAGTGTTAATGATCAAACTGACCAAAAACCAGCATTTACACTTCACAGTCAGTTTGAGAAATGTGCATTTATTGTCCAAGAAGACTATTTTTGAGAATTTTATCACTGGAATAACTGGCTCGATGACAGCGCAAGTCGTTTGAGTGGTAAACTTAAAAAATTAGTGTTCTTGGTCCGACTAAAAATGGACATTCAAAAAGCAACAATTTGAATTTTCTGATGATTGTTAAGGTCAGTTGATTGCTCCAATCTGTCCAGTGAAGTTCAGTATAATTTTTAGTCAACCCTTTAGTAGGTAAATTTGATCCAACAATATTTGCTTTATATTGAATAGCCATAATTTGCAGGCCAAGAGATTTTTTTGAAAAGTTACCATTGAAATGACAAAAATAGCCTTCTCTTCTCTTGGCCTGTATATATGGACCTTCCTCAAGAGCACTACACAGGCCTGTTTTGGCCGGCTTTGCCATATCCTTCTCTTTCAACGACAAATCCAAGTACATTCTATGTAATATATTTTGTTCAATAAGTTGAAATTAATATGACTGAAAGCAGTTGCTGCCTAAGGCAGCAGTGGCTTCCAGTCATATTAATTATAAAATATTCAAAAGATTCCCTGTTTGTTTGGATTGAAATTGAAATACATTGAATTTATCGGTGAAAGTGTTAATGATCAAACTGACCAAAAACCAGCATTTACACTTTACAGTCAGTTTAAGAAATGTGCATTTGTTGGCCAAGAAGACTATTTTTGAGAACTTTATCACTAGAATGACTGGCTCGATGACGGCGCAAATCATTTGAGTGGTAAACTTTAAGAAAATGGTGTTCTCTTGGTCCGGCTAAAAATAGACATTCATAAAGCAGCAATTTGAATTTTCTGATGATTGTTAAAGTTGGTCGGTTCCTTCAATCTGTCCAGTGAAGTTCAGTATAATTTTAGTTAACCCTTTAATAGCTTAATTTGGTTTAAAAATATTTGCTTTATAATGAATATCCATAATCTGCAGGTCAAGGGAATACTTTTTTGAAAATTTACCACTGAAATGACAAGCCAGTCATTCCAGTGGTACAATTAAAAAAAATAGTCTTATCTTCTCTTAGCCTGCATATAGATATATTCCCAAGAGCGCTAGAGGCCGGTTTTGGCTGGCTTCACCAAACCCTTTCAACGACAAGTCCAAGTACATTCTGTGCGATGTGTAACATATTTTGTTCAATATTTTGAAATTAATATGACTGGAAGCAATTGCTTCCTAAGGTAGCAATGGCTTCCAGTCATATTAATTTCAAAATATTCAGTAGATTTCCTGTTTGGTAACGGGTTAATGGTCATGCTGATTAAAAAAAAACAACCCCAGCAGTTGGAGTAGCCATAATTTGCAGGCCAAGAGAAGACTTTTGAAAATTTACTTCTGTTCTCCTAGCCTGCAGATGGACATTCCTCAAGAGTATTAGAGGCCGGTTTTGGCTGGCTTCACCATACCCTTTCAACGACAAGTCCAAGTACATTCTGTACGATGTGTAACATATTTTGAAATAAATATAACTGGAAGCAGTTGCTTCCTAAGGCAGCAATGGCTTCCAGTCATATTAATTTTAAAATATGCAGTAGATTTCCTGTTTGGTAACGGGCTAATGGTTATACTGATAAAAACCCAGCATTTAGGGGTGAGCACTTTGAAGTTTGAGAATTTATCGGTGAAAGTGTTAATGAGTAAACTGACCAAAAACAGCATTTACACTTTACAGTCAGTTTAAGAAGTGTGCATTTGTTGGCCAAGAAGACAATTTTAATAATTTTACCACTAGAATGACTGGCTCGATGACGGCGCAAGTCATTTGAGTGGTAAACCTAAAAAAATAGTGTTCCCTTGGTCCTGTTAAAATGGGCATTCATAAAGCAACAATTTGAATTTTCTCGTGATTGTTAAAGTCGGTCGGTTGCTCCAATCTGCCCAGTGAAGATCAGTGTGAAGTTCAGTGTAATTTTTAGTTAACTGTTTAATAGCTGAATTTGGTCTAAAAATATTTGCGTTATATTGAATGCCCATAATTTGCAGGCCAAGAGATTTTTTTGAAAAGTTACCACTGAAATGTCAAGCCAGTCACTTCACTGGTACAATTTAAAAAAATTGTCTTCCCGTCTCTTGGTCTGTATATATGGACATTCCTCAAGAGCACTACAGAGGCCGGCTTTGGCCATCTTCACCAAGTGCATTCTATGTAACATATTTTGTTCAATAATTTGAAATTAATATGACTGGAAGCAGTTGATGCCTAAGGCAGCAGTGCCTTCCAGTCATATTAATTATAAAATATTCAAAAAATTTCCTGTTTGTCTGGCTTGAGATTGAGATACATTGAATTTATCGGTGAAAGTGTTAATGATCAAGCTGACCAAAACCCAGCATTTACACTTTACAGTGAGTTTGAGAAATGTGCATTTGTTGGCCAAGAGGACTATTTTTTAAATTTTACCACCAGAATTTCAGTAAAATTTTTAGTTAACCCTTTAATAACTAAATTTGCTCCAAAAAAAAATGTGCATTATAATGAATATCCATAATCTGCAGGTCACGAGAATACCTTTTTGAAAATTTACCACTGAAATGATCAGCCACTCATTCAAGTGGTACACTTTTCAAAACAAAGTCTAAGGCAGCAGTGGCTTCTAGTTATATTAATTTTAAAATATTCAAAGGATTTCGTGTTTGTTTTGCTTGAGATTGAGATCCATTGAATTTATTGGTGAAATTTTAATGTTCAAACTTGCCAAAACCCAGCATTTACGCTTTAAAGTGAGTTTGAGAAATGTGCATTTGTTGGCCAAGAAGACTATTTTTGAAATTGTACCACTGGAATGACAGGGCGAGTCATTCAAGTGGTAAATTTTCAAAGAAATAGCATCTTGGTCTGCCTAAAAATGGATATTCATAAAGCAACAATTTGAATTTTCTTGCTATTGTTAAGGTTGTGATTCTTTTTATTTAGACCATAGATGTAATATTTTGTTTATATTTCAGGCAACATGTCAACCATACATGTTTTCATCACCAGGCATTTAACCACTTACGACATCCAGCGAAGCATTTACATATGCAAATACAATCCTGTTGACAATACCAGATAATTGTACATTTCAGCATAGAGCATGCTGTAATTTGTGCATTCAGGGTGCTAGCCAGAGCTTTGTAAACGGTGCATAGCATGGTGATATGTTAAGGAGAATGTAATCAATAATCTTGAGAACGAGTTAAATTCGGTTCATAACAATTATAACGCAATGCCATTACTTGTAATTGGGACCCATACAAGATTTCTGACCCATCGTCCATTTCGATAGGTTTCTTTCACAAACCTACTCCGATTTACTTATGAAATTTCATACCGATCTGAAAAAAACAGTCGAATGATTAATCGTCTGGAACCATCACGGTTGCAGAGCTCTGGTCTCTGCTGGACATACTGGATTTGCAACAAATCTTGAACAATGGCAATATTGTAAAATATATTTAGACTGATGGCGATACTATAATGACAGTGAAAATGTGTAACATCATCAAGCAGATGTCATCTGACAGCGGATTCCAGTGTAAATGTTCATTCGCCTGGATAACTTGGAACCTAAATGCCTAACACATTACATGAATTGGGTATTGAAAATCTGTTAAGTGCTTATTTTGAAGTGACACTGAAACTTAACATATCGATGAATTGAATTTGTATCAATCTAGAATTCCAGCACTGTGAACAGAATCCGCTATAGATCTATTTCAGTATTTCTATCATTCAGTATTGGTATCCTGTCATGTGTTAAGTACTATGAATCTGAAAATGTTTATCTCATGACAAACTACAGGCTCTATTTATTCAATAGAAATAAATACAAAATCCTAGTGAACTGAATATCTAATGTGTAGTGAATTTGACATTTTTTGTTGTGACTATTACTATCGACTACTAATATAATTCCTACTACATATTCTGCTAAGCGGTTGAAAGCATGGAAAATTAAAATTGTATCGTGCCTGATTCCCATTTGCAAAATAATATGAATAATATTGATACGCTCGAGTATCACTATTATCTATATTATTTTTCAGCCAGTTTGGTTACTAAATATGTGTTGTTATTACACCACAAAAACATCCATTACCGTTCAATCACTACTTGCTAAATCAATTATCTGCATTTAGCTACCAGAATAAGATTTTTATGCTTGCATATACTCCTCCCCATGCCTATTTCTATAAATATGAACACTCAACCAGGCTACTGGTTAGGTCCATCTCCAGTATATTAACTGATATAGACTGGCACCAGTCTGTACTCACTCCATAGTGACGCCTGTCACTAAGCGCGCTTGCGCATGCGCACTGGAGCCCAAATAGGAAACATATTCACTTTTCAATTATTCTGCAAGCAGAACAACTGATATTATTAGAAAGTTTTTATAGCTTTGCGCTGTGTCAGCTTACTATTGAAGGACTTCCTCACGCTAAGATATGCCTACTATGAAGTCTATCCTCCCAAAATTATGTTTTTGGAAGTATTTCGTGGTTATATTGAACTTTATAACTATGTATATAAATGTTACCGGTTTTCGTGGGTTTCGTTTTCGTGGTAACAACTTTAATATGCTTAAGTCATCATCATATAAAACACTATTACTCCAGTGAGCCCTTAATCACTTTCAGTTAAAAGAAAAAATAGTGCTTTACAAGGAATTACATTTATTTCCCTATGATAGAAAACAATCTTGAATTTGTCTTTTTTGAACTTTGAAAGGCGTTTGCATGGTTCTAGACTCCTTTATCGAAATTCTAAGCTGTATGCTTCTTTCGTAATCGTTTTTCGGTTTTTAAGAGTCTATTTTAACGACAGATAAATCAAGTGCACTTCCTCAATCTGTAAACGAGTTCACTCTGTGGAGTATGGAGGACATTTCTGTTTTAAGTGCACTACGTGTACCCGCACATCGATGTGCGGGTTTTGCATAGGGTGGTCTGCGTTCGTATCTAAGTTTCTTTAAGGATTATTCATCCTTACAGCGCTGTCCTGTGGTCATGCTTCCCCTTCCTCCGCTGCTAGTAGACAAAAGCTGTAGCTTTTGCAAAATTCTAATATGTCTAATCCAGCAGCAACGGGGGGGGGGGTTCTTCGGCGAATTCGGAAGCAGTGAAAGCTTTATTTGCGAGATTTGAATCCTTCTCTGCAGGTTTGACTAAATCTTTAGACGAAAGAATATCTTCTGCCATCATGGAGGCCAACAAACAGGAAGTTTCTTCTGATTCCGACGATAGCCCGAGGGCTAGCGGCCATTCCCGCAAATGGGGGAAACCGATTCCTCTAACGTCAATGCAAGTAATCAGGTCTCCTAAACAAAGCTCTCGAAGGTGGGCTCGTGCAGTTCACCGGGTCAAACCCACATTAGTCTTGTGGGTGATAGGCATAACCTCAAGCAATGGTGGCGGAGGCGGAAGCTAACGTCCAAAAGCCTTATGCTAATGCCAAAATTTCGGTCATACCGGTCGTCAAGATTCTTCAAAGGTCGCCTATAGCCATAGTCCGCAATCTAGTTTTGCTAGTTCTTCCGGTTCCGTTGGGGTGGATTCGGGTCCTCGGTACTCGGGTTTACTTCCGTTTTCTGGTGCTACTTCCGTTCCGACCGTTTCCGGTATGTCTTCCGGTTTTGCAGGACATCCGGGTCTTCAAGATCCGGTTCTTACTTCCATTCTGACCGTTTCCGGTATGACTAATAAGCTCTTCCGACTTCCGCTTCCGGTTGGGACGTACTTCCGGGCTAGGGAATGAATTAAGAATAAAGAGCAAATAATTAGAGCAAATAAGCTCTCGAAGGTGATCTCGAGCAGGTCACTGGGTCAAACCCACGTGAGTCTTGAGGTTGTAAAGAAGAAGAAAAGGCATGACCTTCAAGCAGTGGTGGCGGCGGCGGCGGAAGCCCCGCCCCCCCCCCCCCCCGTCATTAACATATATGCCAATGTCAATGTCTTAGATCAGTTGTAGTGGATTCAGGTCCTCAGGACAGGGGTTACTTCCGTTTCCGGATCTACCTCCGTTCTTTCCGTATCCGGTCTGACTTCCGGTTTGCATATTTCCGGTTCCTATGCTTATTCTGGTTTTTTAATGTACATCCAGGTTCAGTTTCTGGTTGTCTTCTTCCGTTTTGCGCATTTCCGTTTCCTATTTTTTCACTTCCGGATTCGTAATGCGGGGATAGGGTCATTATCGGTTTTCATGGTGTTCTATGATTAACTTCCGGTTCTGTCTTCCTTTTTTGGATTTTCTGTTGATAGCTCTTACTGAGATTCCAGGTTTGTCTTTCCTAGGATCTAGTCATCATTTTGTCTAAGAGTTAGTCTTATTTCAGTAAGTGCTTTTAAAATCGGAATGTTTAATCGCTGAAAATATTAATTTCGAGAGATTGCCAGTCTTGAAGTCTCTCTTGGAATTGTAGATATTCAGCATTTATTCTTTTATCAGTGAAACATTTCAACATAATTAAAGACTCTTCCGACTGGTTGCCGGATGGGTTTTTTGTTGCAGTCTGTATTCTACGCAATACGCATTATCACTAGATGTCGCAATTAAAATTAATTTTTAATTTCATCCAACTTTAGATGGCCAGTTGTCTTCGGGCCGTTCAGCCTTTTTTCGCGCTCTTTTTTCCTCTTATGTCGGCAGGTTGACATATTTATTTTAACCAAGGGAATCCATTTCTTGAAGAAAATTCCTGTTTCTAGCGTAATTCTTAGTCTAATTCTGACAGGCGCTGAAAGGAAAAGATTCAGTAGTGGATTCATAGGGAAGAGAATGGCTCTAAGATTAATGATTACAAGAGCAAGAAAACGCTGAGAATAGAGAAATAGGATAAGGGTGAAGGAAGAAGGAATAAAAGCCGAGTTTTTTCTTCTGCGTTGTCACAGTCATGGTTTTGGTGAGTCTTTTTGTTTTGATTTTATATCGCCTCTGTCTTCCAGCGTTTTGTTTCGTGATTCATCCCGTAGTGTTTAATCATAATCTAGTATCAGTGTTTTGTGTATTTAACATCTAGCTGTTCCCGGAGATTCATTATCATTCTATCAATCATTCCTTTTATTGGCTTATCGAACTCTATGACATCCGTCTTTACAAGATGATAATATTGGTTCTAAGTCTTTAATAATAATGAGTTAAGATAAGTATAGGTCTCTTCCTTCATCCTCTGCCCCTTCGCCTTCTAAAGTTTTCTTCTAGTCATGTCCTCCTTCCCCCCTCTCTCTCTCTCTCTCTCTCTCTCTCTCTCTCTCTCTCTCTCTCTCTCTCTCTCTCTTTCTGTCTTCCTCCTTTTCCCCTCCTCTGGGTTGTTTCCCGTATTTCATCTTCTACCAATCCTCTCCAGGGATCTTCTGGTCCTGTTCCTTCCTCTTCATCTTCCATTCTTCTTAATTCCTCTCTTCATCCGTCTTCCTCTTCTTCCTCCTTTGATCATCTTGATCCGATTGTTTCTGTCGTTCTCTCTTTTGAGCTTGAGTTTCTAATTGTTGATTAAGGTCTGGTTTCTCATTGCTTTCTGTTCTTAGGGATTCGTCCCTTGTTCGTTCTTTCATGTCAGCTTTTTTCTCTATTCTTTCAAGGTTTTCCGCCAGTGGCTTGATTCTCTTTCCATGTCCTCTGGTCAGGATGTTGTATCTGTTCACATTCCTTCAGATCAATCTTTTTCCTTTTCTGATTCTTTAGTTTTCTTCTCCTCTAGCTTCTAAGAGGCGTTGCTCTCCTCTTTCCATTTGAACTATTGATTCTATGGCCTCTGGTGATTCGTCTCATCATTTTTCTTCTCCATCTCCTAATCCTTCTTCTAATTTTTCTATTCCCAAGTCGGTCAGGGCTGAGGAGATTTTGTCCAGTCACGGTCTCTTCGGATGACTGGTACCTGGCTCCCAGGTGGATTGCTTAGTCCCTTTCTCTTCCTTTTAAGTTCGAGTTTTCTATAGACCTTCCTTCTTTTGTGTCAGCACTTTCCTCTTTTAATTCTTCTTTCTTTTCAAGTCAAGATGGAGACCATCTCCCAGATCATTTCCAGTCTAGATAGGTATGTGGTCGTTTTCTGTCGACCAAAATGACGCCTTCTTTCATGTTCTCATTTACCCTTCCTTCAGAAAATTCCTGAGATTTGCTTACTAAGATCGAGTTTGGCAGTTTCGCTTCATGCCTTTTGGCCTGACCACGGCTCCTTTTCTTTTTACTCACCTAGTCTCAGCCATGGCAGAAATTTTCACCGTCATTCTATCCATCTACACGTTTATATAGACGATTGGTTAGTGAAGCAACGTCTTCCTCAATTCTCTCAGGAATTCTTCCAGAGGGTTGCAGTCTGGCATGCAACCTAGGGTGGATTTTAAATCTAAGAAATCAAGCCTAGGTCACTCTCAAATCTTCACGCATCTAGGCGTTTCTTTCGATCTGGCCCAGGGTCTAGTCTTCCCCTCAGATCCAAGAATACTCAATATAGGCTTTATCAGGGGCAATGGAAATCCTGTCTTCTTCTTCCATGGTCTGAGCAAGATTTCTGCTAAGAGTGGTAGGTTTGATGGTCAGCGTAGAGAATGTTATTCCATGGGCGGCGCTGATGAGAAGACCCTTCCAAATGTATTTAATGTCCCTTTGGAAGCAGTCGGTTCACTCTATTTACCATCAGATTCCCATCAGAGAACACTTGATTCCTCTTCTAGATTTATGGACAGATCGTTCTCTGCTTCTGATGGGTGTTCCACTGGTAAAGTTCTCCCCTCAGGCGATTATCTTCACAGACGCTTCTTAGGAGGGATGGGGAGCGGTCTGGGACTTCCTGTTGGTTTCCGGTCTTTGGTCTCTGGAGGAGTCGACAGCTCATATCAACATTCTGGTATTGTGTGCTGTCAAGAAGGCTCTCCTTTCATGTTAAGATCTTGTGATAGGTCTCAAAGTCTCGATTCTGTCTGACAATTCGACTGTGGTCTCTTATATCAACAGGCAGGGGGGGGGGGGCGGAGGGTACAAGGTCATTCCTCATGTGTCTATAAGTGTGGAACCTTCTTTTATGGTGTCGCAAGAATAAGATTCTTCTAGTGTCTTCTCATTTCCCAGGCAGTCTGATTTTTCTTGCGGACCAACTGTCACGTCCCAGCAAATTCGCCCACACAGAGTGGTAGTTAAAGGGGTCGGTTGTCAAAGTGATTTTCAGTCTTTTGGATCGTTCTTTGGTAGATCTGTTTGCGACATCTCTGAATGCTCAGATCTCCTCTTACATGTCTCCTTTTCCGGACGGTCAACCCCTGGCGGTGGATGCCCTGTCTCAGTCCTGGACAGGAATGTTCGTCTATGCATTCCCTCCAACGATTTTGATTCCGTTAGTGTTGAAGACGGTCAAAGAACAAATCTGCGAGATTCTTTTAATAGCTCCTTTTTGGCCAAAGAGGATTGGGTTTGTAGACCTTCTAGATCTCCTGGTAGACTTCCCTCATCTTCTTCCATTCTCCTAGGATCTTCTGTCTCAAGTAAGAGGTCTTTATCTTTATCCAAATCCAGTAATCTTCAGTCTGTGTGTTTGGAGAATATCGAAACTAAAGTCTACGAGACTAAAGTTTCTTCAAGATCTCCAGTTATTATCGATTCTTCCAGAAGAGAGTCGCCCTGCAGAGTTTACAAGTTTCGACTTAAAATCTTTGGAGAATGGTGTTCAGACCAAGGTCTCGTGCACGATTCTGTTTCTATTCCCCAAGTATTAGACTTTTTAACATATCTCTTTGATTCCTTACATTTATCAGCTAATACGGTTAGGGGATATAGATTTTCTCTGCCATCTTCTCTTCCTTGCCTTCTGTATGCCGATGTCAAGGGCACTAAGACCTTTAATAGTTTTTATTAGAGGTCTAGGCAATATTCGTACTCCGATAGCTAAGCCTTTATTTTCATGGAACTTGGCGTTGTTCTTGAAGTGCTGGCAGGCCATCATTTTAAACCTCTTTCCTCTATTAATATTAACGGCCTCTGCTAGAAGGCATTCGGAAATTCATGCTTTTTCTGCTGAAAGGGAGAGATTTATAGTTTCAGGAGATGGTTTAGTTTTTTATCCCAGAAGGGATTTTTAAAATCTAAAATTCAGTCTAACCGGTTCCATGCTAGTCCAATCATTTAAAAATCATTATCGTCTTTTTCGCCTTCCGACAAACTCTGGTGTCCTGTTAGGGCATTAAGAATGTACAAACAGCGAACTGATTTCAAAGGATTTGATCCGTCCCTTTTATGGTTTTCTTATGCGGAAGAGTTAGCTAAGCCGGTCTCAAAGTTTACGATATCCTGATGGATTTGGGAGACGATTAAGCTTTGTTACGAAATTGCTTCTCTGGAACAAATTAATCTCTCCCATATTAAAGCTCACGATGTTAGAGGAATGGCTTCCTCTTTTGTGCTTTTTGCTGGTTCGTATTTAGATGAAGTCATGCAGGTTGCAGGATGGAAATCTGAATCCTCTTTTACAACCGTTCATCTGAAAGATCAGAGTGCAGCAGCCTCCTTCTTTCGTAATATTATGATTTTAACCAAAATAGCCGAAGACAATTTACCAAGCACATCTCGCCATTTTCGTTAAGACTGCATCTGTAAGAAATGGTGAGGGTTTGTTTTGGTTTTTATTTATCTCTAAGTTCAAGTTTTCTTTATTTGATAATCACGGTGTGATTGATTTAAATGCACTATTATGTTATGTTATTAACATTTGGATAAGATTGGTTTGATTTTTATCCTTGTTTGTTGTTTCTCAAATCGCCTCCCACCTAATGTTTTAAGTGGGGCACTGACCAAATCTACTGTTTAGCAAGTAGTGATTGAACAGTAATGGGTGTTTTTGTGGTGTAATAACAGCCCCCCCAGCCCCCCCCCCCCCTTGCGGGTTGGTCTATTGTTTAATAACCACTAATAAAAATACTTACCGTTCAATCACTACGACCTGGCCTCAGCCACCCCACGTGGAATTGATTTGAGAATTTGCCTATAATATTTGGCACTTAAATTCAGAAAAGTGAATCTGTTTCCTATTTGGGCTCCAATGCGCATGCGCAAGCGCGCTTAGTGACAGGCGTCACTATAGAGTGAGTACAGACTGGTGACAGTCTATATCAGTTAATATACTGGAGATGGACCTAACCAGTAGCCTGGTTGATGGTCCATATTTATAGGAATAGGCATGGGGAGGAGTGTATGCAAGCATAAAGATCTTATTCTGGTAGCTAAATGCATATATTGATTTAGCAAGTAGTGATTGAACGGTAAGTATGTTTTTATAGTGGTTAATAAAACAACAGACCAACCCACAAGGGGGGTCTGTTGCAGGGTTTTATGCACATTTCTTTTAATGGAAATTGACAGGAGGATTAATAAAATCGGTCTGGAAATTGATAAATTAGTTATAGACAATGTATGGAATTTCATTCTGCAGGTCTATGAAGAATGTCCATTTGCTGGCCAAGAGAAGTCTGTTTTTGAAAATTTGCCACTGGAATAGCTGGCTAAATCGATAAGCCAGTCAATTAATCTTGTGGTGATTTCAAAAAGTAATCTTATTGGCCTGTAAAATTGCACGTTCAGTGAGCCAAATCTTAGAATTTCTTGACAAATCTTGGCCATTAAAGGGTTAATTTGACTAATCCTGACCATTAATCCATTTAACACTCAAGCCAGCCAGAACTTCCTTTGCTGGGATGTTGAGAAATGTTCATTTTCAGACCAAGGACTGGCAAGGAGACTATTTTTGAAAATTTACTACTGGAATGATTGGCTCGATAACTGAGCCACTCGTTCCTGTGGTAAATTTGTCAAAAAATCATCTCTTGGTCTGCAAATTGACATTTTCGATGAGAAAATTTCAATTTTATTGAACAAATTTGAGCATGAATATAAAGTATGGTATTAAACTAAAAAAGTCTTGACTCGTTTGGAGTTTAGCCAAGTAAGTCAGAATGAACATGGATACATATTTATTGCGAAATGAGTTGAGCCAAATGGTCTAATTATGTATTGTGCTATGGCTGGATTATGTAAGAGGACAACTAGAGTTAATATTGGATGTGCTCTGGACAACTCGGTCATGATTTAATATTGTACCCTTTATATGGGTAGCCGTCCATTATCATGCTATGAATTGGTAATTAGACATTATGCTATAATGATTGTACACAGGTCTCTGACCAGGTTGTGGATCTCATTCAAGAACCTTCACTATCCAAAATACTCATTGCGTGGGTCAAAGCATTATTTAGCTATATGGGCAGTGATCTCTACGGTAACCTTTAAGGCGCCATGGTTAGCCTTGGATCTAACTACTCAATCTGACTAATTTGTAATTTTACTATTAGTCTTTCTAACAACTTTTAGACAAATCATGCTGGTCCGAAGAACACTATCAATTTTGTTGTCAAAGGGCAAGGTTATGGTGACCTAATTAATTTTATAATATTGCGTTTCTGGATAATAACTCGAATTCTATTGAAGGGATCGTTACGAATCTGATATGGCTGCTTGTCCTTGGTCGTTCGAAGAACCCTATCAATTTTTGCACTAAACAATAACCAAGCTATGTCTGTAGACAAAATGTCATTTAACAACCTTCACTGAATGAGGAAATGTAGTAACATTGTATTCAGGGTGCAACTCTGAATTTTTTAAGGTTTAAAAAACTGCTTCAAATGTTGACATTTTAACTTGGTATTGTCAGCCGTATTGAATGTTGTTGGCCCATGTTGGATATTGGTCTTTTGGCTTACTGGTTGTAGAACCTACATACTCCGGAAACAAAACTGTTACTGTGTCATGACTACCCACATTCCAGATAGATTGGCTTCATCATGATCGATGTTGTCAACAATATCCATGGTAAAACTCCATATGTCATAGTGGGGTCAACATGAAACTGTCTCCGTGCTGCTCACTACAGTGAATGATAACATATCATTATGATGACGCATTAGCTCGTCTATAGCGCGTGGATGAACTTTCCATGTACACAGTTTTGCTAGTAGTTTACCAGTATGGCACATTGAAAACTAGGTCAGCCCATCCATCCCTTCATCCGTATGTCTATTTATTCTCTACAGCTTTGTTTGGACCGTAGTTTCAAGGCTTAAGTGTATGATCATGAAACTTGGTATGTGCATACATCTTAGAGAGGTGTGTAGCTATTAAAACTTGGGTAGTCTGGTCATGTGTCCGACTACCCTCAATATGTTTGTCCGAGCCATAATTGTATGACTTTCCTGTGAGGTAATGATGTAAGTCAGAAAATTTTCCATGGAAAATTTTCCGAGCTTCCGAGCGGAAAATTTTCCGGAAAGTTACACAGACATTTTTTCCCGGAAAATTTTCCAGTTTTTATCTGAAACTTAATTTCCCATCTCATTGCGTAAATTGTATTATCTTTTCTTAGAATCATTTTTAACGTAAAGTAATTAATAGAAAAAGTGCACCAGCAACATGTGTTATGTTAATACTAATACTCCAATGAGTCCAATACTTGTTGGGGATTAAAAGAGTTGATCATATTGAATTGTAGAACCATGTGTAACCTCAATGGCAGCCGTATCTAAAAGCTAGGTAGGGCGCCCACCATTTCCGGCCTAAACTAGTTCTTGTCTCTAAAAACTAAATGTGAGGTTAGGCATAGAAGAAGGCCCGCATAAATAAGAGCGGCACCTACTAATTCAGCATGCTTAAAACTACATAAGACGGTGACGTGGGAATCCCTCGGAAATCGCTCGTCCCGTCTTCACGTAAAACGGCACGCAACATTATAGTCATAATTTCACTAGGTATGCTCTTTTCTTTATAGCATTTTTGGTTGAATATTAGAGTGGGCCCTTTCTGGCCAATACTCTTCTCCCGCTTTAAGCGGTGGCAGCGTTTTCCTGTGACGGAGGCCCGCGCGAGGCACTTGCCTCTCGCAAGGATTCAGTGACGACGGCCCGCGCGAGGCTACTACTTCTCACCCAGAAATAGCATCAGAAGTAATGCCCGCATGAGGCACATAGCTTTTCGCCACTATGAAAAGATAACTTCCTTTCCTTTCGGCTTAGAGGTATAATAACTTATATTAAGTTAATTTGTGATCTCGCGTGCAGGAGTCTCCTTTGCGGGGATACCTCTGCGGACCTACGAGTCCGTGTGGTACTTCCGGGAGCCCCGCGTTTAAAAGTTCATCAGGCTGTCTCTATCTTGTATTTTCGTATGCTCAATTGTTATCTAGAAAACTTGTCAGTCTGTTTTAGGTAAATTAATTGTATAGACTTATTTAAGTTAGGTCACCAAATGAAATATTGTAAGTCCATAGATCACGAAATTGCTATGGACAGGCATACCGGTGACACAAACTCATGGGCAGATACTGTTGTGTTTAATGTCCGCGGTCATGGTCGCACGGCCCCACCGGAACGATTGAGTTCCACCGGCCTTAAGAGCCAGTCTTTGTTACCCATAAGGCAGTATCGCACGGGATCCGTAACCCCGAGACCGGGAGCTAGCCAATGTCATCACTCGTCGTGTACATGCGATGGGGCGAGCCGACACCATACACCGGAACGGCCCGACACTACCCCGCGAGCTACAGTAAGATAGGCCTATTACATGACCACAAACAGTAAGTTACAGCACAAACTCTTTACAGCTAAACGATTGTGGTTCTGTAAGACAAATGGTTTCAAAGTCTATGCACCTGTTTTAAAAAAGCACAATTTATATAGCCACAAAGCGTAAATTTGGCTTCTAAGTTAAGGAACCATGTGTGTTTAAAGACCACTTTCTGAATCAGAAACTGCAGACGGATGGATGTTAGACATTGTTGTGACAGATTTCGCTGTCTCAGACACGTATAAGGACATGCCCGTCTGTTCGGTGGTCATAATAATTTGAATATAGCTTTATGTGTAGTAACAAACAAACACAAGTTAATGATTTACCAAAAATAATTTTTATCATCATCATAATTTACAATAATATAAGATATCACAGGTATATAATTAAATGCAAGAAATATATTTTAGCGCATAATTTAAAAACACTAAGTAAGCGTAAACAAAAAACAGTAAATATAACCAGCAGTTCTATTACGCAACCAAAAATTTTAATGACCACGTTACAGGTGCATGGTTAATGGTTATAGACAGGTACATCATAATTTCACGGCAAAGATACAGAAATATTGTTGAAGATTTTGAAAATAATTTGACTGGAAGCCATTGCTGCGTTAGGCCGCAATGACTTTCAGTCAAATTATTTGCAAAATAAACAACAATATTTCTGCGTGAGCAATGAACTATTCAAATATGCAAGTGACATTATCTCAAAACCGATCACGCACCTAATCAATTCAGCTTTTAAGCACCACCTTTCCATCGACGCTGTAGACCAAGACACCCATCTCGCACTACCCAAGCCCAAGAAGCCACCTTGTGCCCCAGCCAATCTGCGGCCCATTGTACTCCTCAACAGCATACGGAAAAATCCTATCCAATGTTACTTTAAGCCGCATCCGAGACAAGATCAACTACTTCACCGGATCATGTCAAAGTGGCTTCAAACGTAGACGCAGCTGCGCAGACATTGTATGGGCTCAACGCATGCTTGTATCGGTAGTCATGCCCAAACATTGGGACTTCCACAAAATGGGCATTAACATGTCACGAGCCTTCGACACAATTAAACGCTCAAAGATCCTAGATGTACTATGCCAGGCCAGTTGCAATGAAGATGAGCTACGACTAGTGAGACTACTACTTGCAGACACCAAGCTGAGAGTACGAGTCAAGTCAGTGAAGTCTGAGTCTGTAGAGTTTGAGACATCAATCGGCTCCCCACAGGGAGATGATCTATCTCCGGTGCTTTTCACCAACTACCTTGCTGCCACATTGAAATCTGTGCGGGAACGTTCCACAAGACCCCCCCCCCTCCCCCCCGATGCCAATACTTGGCATGCCGCTAGAGATGGAATATGTCGACGATGTGGACTTCATAGAAGAGGAAAAAAAATCCCTTGACGAACTTCTCCCAATAGCTGCAAGCAAACTAAGCATTGAGAATCGCTATGAATGAATCCAAAACAGAGTTCACCCATATATACCTATCGACAAAGCATGAAATTATAGAAAATGACGACCCACTTCGTGGCGGCGAACCATGAAGGAAAAGTAAAATCATGGGCTCACTGCTTTGCAGTACTGCTGACATTTCTGCACGCTGAGTCATGGGGAACATAGCTTTCCAGTCCTTCTGGAAGCTATGGATTCGTAGATCAAAGATGCCCTTAATAAAGAGGCTACGTTTATACAATGCAACCTGCGTATCCTTGATGCTGTATAACTGTAACAGCTGGGCAGCTCCAAAGGCAGCTCTAGACAAACTCGAAGGACTGATTGCAGCTGTAGGATGTTTCTACTACTACTACAGCCGCAGAATACAGTAATCATACATTTCTGTATCATTGCCGTGAAATTAAGATAAAGGACTTTCGTAGGTGAAATGGTCAACTGGACGGGTACATCTGTTATAGGCAGATAATCTGAATATCAAGCCAACGATACAGGAAAGCTGTTGAATATATTTTGAAAATAATTTGACTGGAAGCCGCAATGACTTTCAGGCAAATTATTTGCGAGATATTCAACAATATTTCTGTATCGTTGCCGTGAAATTAAGATAATTGACTTTCATCAGCTCAGAAATAACAGAAGATGTTACCAAGGTAAAGTATGTGCTTAGATGTAATGAAACGAAATAAATCTTAACATATGATGATTTATTAAAAATAAATTAATATAATTTTGTAAGTTGTGAAATTGAATTTGAGTCCCTAATTCAAATTCACAACTAAAGATTTGTTAAAATTTATTTCGTTCCATTAGGCATATATCCAGGCACAGGATTTAAACCTACAAACACAATATATATTCACTTGGCAGCATTTATAAATCAATTGCAAATGCAAACCACATATTACCTATATTTAGTGTCGGTTATAGACAAGTTTAACGAACCAAAACCAACAACAACAACCACTAATTACACACGAATGCCGACTTCTTTATGGAATTCCTATGCAAAAAATGTTTCTTGAGTGATTACATTGAACACGCGATACATGTTATAAAAGCACTATCTACGGAGAACGTGTAATTATCCTGTTTAGAATTCTTTATACAGCTTCGCAGTTTCCACCAGAAGATCGCTTATGGACAGCAATCTAGCCTCATAGTTGTCCCATGTGTCCTCTAATGTAAGCGAAAAAAGAAAATTGCATATAAATTACCATATTTCTCCTGTATTTAAGAGGACCAAATGCATTTATAATTATGAACGAACGCTCTTCATCCCTGAATACAGGTCACAATATCTCGCATAAAACTATCAGAGTTACGCAGGAACTGTTAAATTAAAATTTTATTTCACGTCGTCTGCTAATCGGCAAAGCAAAGTCAATGGAACTATTATAGGCGCTGAGATCGAGCGATTACACTAGTGTTAAATTGCTGCTTATCATTTTTGAAAATGTTATAACCAAAAGGGCTTTTCAACGTTCACTGTTGGTTTCCAGGGTCGTAACATGATACCTGCTTCATATTTCGAAAACAATTTAAGTGAAAATGGTTCCTGACACTGGAAACACCGGCTTTTCAGTCAAACTGTTTTAAAACTAAGCAGTATTTTACCTGTAGCAAATAGTGGCAAGTCAGTTTTAACCCTTTCAACGATAAATTCCTGAAAAGGTAAATTCTTTATTATGCAAAGCACTTTCAGTTGAATATTTTGAAATTTATATGACTGGAAGCCGTTGCTGCTGCCTAGCGCTGCAATGGCTTCCAGTGATACTAATTTCAAAATCTGCAACAGCTTTATTGTTTGTTTGCCCTGAGATTGAGATACCGGAACTTATCGGTGAAAGTGTTAAAACACAAAATAACTGATTATATGATCGGCTCAACGGCAGATATTGACTTATTGTATGTAAATTTGCAGTCCAAGAGAAGTAGCAACACCATAGGTTCTTAATATTCAGAACGCGTTTAACACTTGCATGGTTAAGTCGGCCGGGCCTCGACAATAGTCTTAGGGACTGTCCCTTCGCAGGCCAAGAGAATCCTATTTTGTAAAATTGACCACCGGCCGCTACAGTGGTTTTAGGTACCTTTGCAGGCCATGAGAAGACACATTTTTTTTAGATTTTATCACCGAAGTGACTAGCTCGGTTATCAAGTCAGTCATTCCAGTGGTAAAATGCCATAAACAGTCTTCTTTTAGCTTGCAAATGGACATTCCTCAAGCCCACTGTAGAGGCCGGTGATAAAATTTCAAAATAGGCTTCTCTTGGCCTGCAAAGGGACAGTCCGATCCAGAGGACAGTTTTGGCCGCGTCAGCATGAAAGTGTTAAACAGTTAATGCACATTATGAACTTATGGAGTTACTACTGTTAGAGGGCTAACTATTTACTTACGTGATATCATAGCTCCGCATTCAGCACACACTCATGTGATGGACCCATTCTTACACGCCGCTCTATAATCTGCCTGGGATATTTGGGTCTTACAAGTTCTACGTTGCTATTGTTCAGACGCAACACACCGAACTGCTAGTTGCTTGGGTCTAACCTCGCTAGCGTGCACAACACATGGAAACTTCGTTATACGTAATTCATAAATTTGTCGTTTACAGGTTAGGTTAAAAAACTTTCTAAAATAAATTTTTTGGATTTAGTTTCCCAGGAGGGTTATATATACGGCCGATATTAACTACATAACCTGGAGGGCTTGCATATATTTCATTATATTAATTGTGTCTACTGTCTAAGCTTGTTGTGATTAAAATCTGATATTTGATTTTGGGGCGATCGGAGGTGTGTGTCACCAGCATCAAATGTGCATAAACAGGAAATAGTTTCTTTACCCTCAGTAAAGTTAAGCATAAACCCACAGAGCGCTGAAACATCTTATATTTAAATTCCAGTATTTTCTATTACTTTTTGGGGAAGCAAAATTGCTGCAATCTATTGCGCCTGAATTAGCCCTACTAACTTTCAGCAGCATTGACTCAAAAATTCATATCGATCTTTCTTCTACTCTATCTGTAACAGTTTAACTTTTAATATCAGTGTAATAGTGGTTAAGTAGCGTTAGCGTTGATTAATGATGAAACAAACAAACTTAATTAATAAATGGATTATAATAACACATTGGCTAACATTCATGTAATAGCTGTGTATACATAGGCCACGCGATCACTTTCTCAACAATGACGACGACGACGACGACGACGACGACGACGACGACAACAACAACAACAACAACAACAGCACGATGTTTCTTCCGGTAACAGCAATGCACAGAGAAAGAAATAATAAAAAGATTCATAGCATGAGTTTAATTAGGCTTTAACACTCAAATTGGGTCAAGAAAATGTCCATTTGCAGAGCAAGAGAAGACTATTTTTTTAAAATTTACCACTGGAATGACTGGCTCGGTTTACAAAAATATCTTTCGCTTGGTCTGCAAATGGACATTACTTAAGACCACTGCAGAAGCCGTTTGGCTGATATGAGTGTTAAAGGGTTAATAACGACTATCTGCTTTTAACACCAACATTAATTACGGCTCTGTCTGTAACACAGGTGGCTGCAACACCATCCAGCATATGAAATCGTGATCATTTGACTACAAAAGCGACTATAATGACCTATCTGGTGGTCGTAACGCGCTTGAACACACGCACACGCACACACACGCACACGCACACCCACACACACACACACACGTCCCGGAAAAGTGGAACGAATCGACCCATTTTATAAATGGTACGCATCGTCCCGGACGAAACGTTCCAAGGCGAACCGTCCTAGGGACGAGTCGTCCCGTTACCACTGGAATATAGAGAGAAGCAGAGTTAACCGATTTCTTGATTTAGTTGCTGGTTATTTTGAAAAACATTTGACTGAAAGTTGTTGCTGTCCAAAATAGGAACATTTTTCAGTCAAATCAATTAAAAAATATTTAGCAACTTTCGTGTTTAACTGTCTTGAAAATCGCGTACCCTGTATTACTTTATATTCTTCTTCTTGCGCTCATCTTTATTACTTGATATGCTCTTATAGGGCCTATGAATTGTTTGAGATTAAGTCTGTATTTTGCTATGTTGTTTGTTGTTTTTTTTGTTGTTTTTCCCAATATGTTCTTTTCATAAAGTTCTGTAAACTGTACTGCGCTGATTAGCCGTAATGGCATAAAAAGCAATAAAGTATATATTTTCAATCTGAAAATCTTTAAACATTGTGGGAAAATTATGGTGGCTGATTAGGGCAATCGATCAGCCTGATTAGGGCAATCGCTAAATCGCTCATCATGGCCGCGGCCCATGTCGACTCAATGGAGCGTGGGACAATACGATGGAGGGATGTAAACAGACACAGTACAACACAGTCCGAGCTCTACAAGCTTCTAATTACCACGCACGATTAGAGAAAAGAATTCTCTATCGAAGCTTGTAGGTTATATGAACGCGACGACGCTGTATTTTCCACAGAGATTAGGACCAAATGTTACGACTTCCATCTGAAGGTTTTTACTATTGTAGGAACTCTGACTCTCGCCCTGCATATCTGAAACGTTCCGGCATGGTAGATGCTAGTTGGTAGCGATCAACGTCGTCGCGTTCATATAACCACAGACCTTTGAATTTTCGTCCATCCATATCACTATCACATATCCCCCTACTACATGAGATAGATACATGTAGTAGGGGGATATGCGGTAGTGATATGGGTGGACGAAAATTCAAAGACCTGTGATATAACCTACACGCTTCGATAGAAAATTCTTTTCTCTAATCGTGCGTGGTAATTAGAAGTTTGTACGCCTAGTAGTTACGGAGATGTAGATCGAAATATAAGAGACCGATCGGTAAAGTCAGTATGTATGAAAAGCGGATTTAAACAAATTAATGAAAACCGCGCACGCTCGGAGCTATTGCAATCGTCTCGCAGTTTTATGAACTTAGCGGTTTCACAGCATTGCTAATAAATTTAATTAAATGTATATAAAATATAGAAATACGTTACCAAATGAATGCCTTTCTAATACTCTGTGCCTTCAACTCGAGCTGCCCTGTTGGAAAGCTGGTAAATAGTTTGAAAACAATGTGACTAATAGCTGTTAAGGACTATGACAGCAACAGCTTTCAGTCACATCGATCTAAGGGCTTTAAGAATATCAGCATAAAATTCTTATATCGGGACAAAAGCATTAATTAATTAAATAAATAAGCTCAACAAATTAAAGAATAAATAAATAAGTTAATTAATAATTTATT
The DNA here is from genome assembly GCA_034401795.1 of Chaetoderma sp. LZ-2023a. NCBI lineage: Eukaryota > Metazoa > Mollusca > Caudofoveata > Chaetodermatida > Chaetodermatidae > Chaetoderma > Chaetoderma sp. LZ-2023a. Next base: position 53,376,292 of record CM067362.1, read on the forward strand.
AAATAAATAAATAAATAAATAAATAAATAAATAAATAAATAAATTAATTAATTAATTAAAAAAATAAATACAAATAAATTAAAGTAAATCAACGTGAATCAAAATAAATAAATTAAATTAATGAATAAATAAATGAAAAAAATATATAAATAAATAAATAAATGAAAAAAATATATAAATAAATAAATAAATGAAAAAAATATATAAATAAATAAATAAATGAAGATGGATAGATAGATAGATAGATAGATAGATAGATAGATAGATAGATAGATAGATGATAGATAGATAGATAGATAGATAGATAGATAGATAGATAGATAGTGTGGCCGGGCAGTTGTCATCCTGTGCCTGTTCTCATACGAGGGGACTTGTAGGCCAGTCGTCATGCAATCTGTCCTCTCCTTCGGGTCCCTCAAGCTCTGGGCCGGCGGTGCCAGTCGGGCATGGCTGGTCCACCAGGGCAGAGGCTATCCAAGCTTGTGAGTCTTCTAGAGCGACTCTCGGCTATCTATCTTGGTCTCTGGGCTTGCGATGCCACCCCCTGGACGTGAGGTCGGGGCTCCCCTACAAACGTTTGCTGACTCGAGTGGTCAGCCATAGCCTTGGAAATGCACAGGTCCGGCCAGACATTTCCAACACAGTAGTGTATGTGAGTTTGGTGCAACTGGAAGGGTGGTCTTTCCCCAGCAGATGGGTGCCGGTCTCGTCTCTTTTATGTGTGGGCGGAAGTTCAGAACTTGGAGTGGCCATCCTTGCTATTGTCCTTCATCGCCGTCGTGCAATCTGCCTCTGGTCTACTTCCTTCTTTTCAACTTTAGTCCGAGCGGAGGAGGGTCATGCTGATGTGTACAATCAGTCCGGCAGAAGCGGTCTGTGCAGCAGAAGCCGTCTGTGTTGTGGCATCGACTGCCATCGCGGCAGTTATGGAGGCGGTAGTGGTTCCTGTGCTGGTGGTTTCTATGGCGGTAGTGTTGGCAGTGATTTCAGTCGTGGGATCTTCTGTGGTAGTAGCATTTGGCGGAGGTTCTGCTGGCGACAAGGGAGGCAAATCTCCATGGCACACATGGTCGTAAAGGCATCCCCAGGCCGATGAGTGGTTCCTTACGAGAAGAGGGATTGGGTCAGGCTAATCCTGTGGGGAATGGCAGGTGAGTGTGGATGAGGTGCATGGGTATAGTTTGTGGCGCCCGATGCAAACCCATGCCAACTCTCAACACATGCGAGTTTCAGTCTCCTTCATCAGACAGTCAGCTCTCCCTCGACATGAAAGTAGTATCATATGACGGACGAACGGCTCGCATGCTCACCGACTATGTAAATCATTTCCCCGATGTGGAACAACCAGCACCGCCATTACACGAGTTTTCGCCATTCAGCGAGGGGACATTCTGTGATGCCTCGCAGGCGGGAACCCAATATATAACCTTGTCGGTAAACGATGTGAATCTCGCCACCACTACCAACAACAGCACTGGATCCGCAATTACACAAGCATCAGACCCGCAAACACAATCTGAGGGACCCACCGGTCAAAATCACGCGTCTAGAGGAAGAGGGCGTGGCCAAACCCATCGTGGGGGCCACAGCAACGCAACGGGAGGCTGAAACCAGCACAACAACAACAACAATAGGCGAAACATGCATGATAGGTTAGAAGAGATCACCAAGCAAATCTCAGCACTCACTAACTTAGTCACCACCCTCAGCACCACAGTTGCGATAAAATCAACAACATGCCCAGCAACCACTATGATTTCTGCACAGCCACCAAACACATGTTTCGGATGTGGTCAGCCAGGCCACTGGAAGGACCGATATCCTAACCGCCCTCCGTCAGCAACTCCAACCGCTGACTGATGTACCCCGCAGACTGAGCCCCATTAAACTAACAAGGGCACCCATTACAGAGTCACTTCGGTGCCCACTCTCACAATCCAGCTCAACTGCGGCTTCCAGACAACAACGTCAGGTGGCCAACACAACAATTTATTCTCCTACGCCATCAGGCATACACACACACACCGACTTTATTATATGTCGGTACCAATGATGCATGCTGCTTCCACGACACTGACATCTCCCCCTGCTGGAAATTGTGACCCCGCAATTTCCGCATCTAACAAACCTTCTTTGCTATGTAAAACGGCAGTGGTAGGTTGTAGCACCTCCGTTGAAACAACGTTTATACAAGCACCACGACACACCGCCAAGGCACTTAACACCCGGTGTCCCTTGGTGGTCTGCAATTCACAAGTCTCTCTGGCTCTACATCTCATTACCTCTCAGCGAATGGGAAGCTTTCCTTAGTGAACAACAGCCAATTGCGGGGTGGGGGGTGGGTGCGTGTGTGTTCGTTCTTATACTCGTGACAGCCTCCATTAGATTTAGCTGGAGTCAGCGAGTTTAATGGCTGCAGCTAAGCGTCACGAGCGGTATGGTATCGTATCAGCTGGACAAGGATGGCGATATTCGTCATCATCGCCCCCTATCTCGTCCATAGGCAGAGGCGGGTAGTCTTGGCGAGTATAGTCCCAATCAAAACTTTGGTCGTGGTGTGTCGTAGCGGCCCCACATTGGCACCAGTTGTGGCCAGATGACCAGCTGCACATGCTTGTCCCTGCCCTCGAGGACTGGGTGGTCAGTCATCGCACAAGCTGTTGTCAGTCTCAGGCCCCGGAAGGGAGTGCTAGTCGAGCAGAGTGTGTCTGGGTTCATCTCCGTGGTGAGTTCAGTCCTGGCTTTGGGCTCCCCTGAGCAGCCCTCAGGTCTCTCGGCAGGTCTTGGGGCTTGCGACAACCCTCCCATAGTATGGATGAGTGCTTCCCCACACGCGTTTACTGACCAGAGCGGCATGCCGCCTCCTCAGAGGCATGTGAGTCTGGCCAGGCATTCCCAGCATGGCTGATTGCTTGTACCTTTGACCGAGTCTTAAACGTGACTGAAGCCTCGCCAGTCTCGTCCCGCTCACTGCAGTTCTTGGGCGGGGATCCGGGGGGGGGGGGGCTGAGCAGCTATGATTCTTGCTACTCATTTTTTTACTTTCCCGTCAGGCAGTCCTTAATCCGAGCGGAAGGTGTTGGCATGTATGTAGACGTCCATACAGCGGTAGCGGGAAAAACGATAGGAGTGGTCACAGGAGAAGAAGTCTTGCTGGCGACGGAGGGAGTCGCAGGTGTGGTGGAAGGATTTCCGAGAGCGGTGCTGTCCATAGCCGTAGCTCTAATGACGATGATGATGGTGGTGGTGTCGTCGACAGGAGTTTCTGTGACTGTGGCAGTGGCAATGGCTTGTGCTGCACCTAGGGAGGCGAATCTCCCCAGAGCATGTGGTCGAAAGGGCGTCCCTAGGACGAAGAGGATGGTCCTTCAGGGGAGAGAGGGATCTGTTTGGGTTAGTCCTGTGGAGTGCGGGTGGTGAGTGTGGGTGTAGTGCATGCAGGCAGGGAGGAAAGAAGGGGCCCTCAGGTGGTCATCGATCTTTCCTGCCTGCGTTCGAGATGTATTTATATGCACCTCTCTCTCTGGCGCTAGTGTCTCGAGGAAACGAGAGTGAGGCGAGAGAGAAGGCACAGGGGATAGCCAGTCTTTTGACTAACAATTAGGATTTCCTAAGACCGAAAAGGGTGCACAGTCGAGCGATGCCGGGTGCAATTTGCTTCCCTAGCATCTTCATGTCCCTAACCAAACTGAAGTCGCCTCAGGTGGGTCTGAGAGGCGGTGGGGTGGGGTGGGGTGGGTGGGGAAACTGTCTCCGGGGAGGAAAGGGGTGGTCTTTAGATCGGTGGAGGGTGGACGAGACAGCAGGCCTCCCCTACCCTTACCCCAAGCGGTCGGTACATCGCTAGTGGTCGCTCCCTCATTTCGTCAGTCAATAAAACTAAGATTAGCCAGTTGTGAGAAAGTCATTAGGTATTTTTCCAAGTTACTTAAGCTTTGGTGGTTTTAGCTGCGTGAAGTGGATCCTGATTTGGTGTTCGCATTGAGGGCGAAGAAGGGTTGAACATTTAGTAGTCACCGCCTAGTTGATCTGAAGCTCTCACTGTGGAAGGCAACCCTGACCCTGCAAGGGAAGATGTTCTCGCCTAACCTAACCGATCACATCCTTCTGGTGGCCGACAAAGGCCGTGAATCTGCATGCACTTGAAGAGTATATAAAACACCATCTGGCATGGAACCCTCCCCTCTAAATACTGAGTAGAGATAGATATACACAGAAGGACTGGCTCGGAATGCCCGCTGAGAGCTTCGTATCACCTAGGCGGTGACTACTAAATCTTCACCGCAGACAAAACCACAAAAGCTGTAAGTAGCTCGGAAAAATATATAATGACATTCACATGCCTGACCAATCTTAGTTGTATCAGCTGACGAAATGAGTGGCGACGGCTAGCGACGTACCGACTGCCCAGGATAAGAATAGTAAAAGCCCGTTGTCTTGTCCGCCCATCTAAAGACTGCCCCTCTCTTCCCCCGAGACAGTTATCCCCTGCTCATCGGTCCTTAGGCCCTCCGGCCCCCGAAGCGACATCAGTTCAGTTAGGGATTGGAAGATGCTTGGGAAGTGAAATGCCACCTGCATCGCTTGTCGGCACATCGTTCTCAGCCTATGACTGAAAATATCACACACAGAGCTTAGTAAAACTTAAACGTTAGCGAACAGTCCCGCTTTCCCCATGCCTTCTCTCTCAACTCCCTCTCCCTTCCTTGAGACACTAGCACCCGAAAGAGAGACGCATATCAATAGAGCTCGGCTCGAACACAGGAAGGAAAGATTGATGACCACCTGCGGCCACCTTCTTTCCTCCCTGCCTGCATGCACTACAACCACACTCACTGCCCACGCCCCACAGGATTGACTAACCCGAATGGATCCATCTCTCCCCTGAAGGACCCTCCTCTTCAGCCTGTGGACGCCCTTTCCACCATGTGCTCTGGGGAGATTCACCTTCCTGGTTGCGGCATGAGTCATCACCACCGCCACAGAAACTCCCATCAATGACGCCACCACGATCGCCATTAGAGCTACCGCTACGGACAACATCCCTCTCGGAATTTTATGTCCTTTGAATGCTGGTGTAGTGGTAAGCTACTCGCCTCCCAAACGCTAAGCGGAAGGTGTCATAGAATTCACTGGTTCGAACCCCACTTGGGTTGAAAATTGAAAAAGGTAAAAATTACATTCCAGATGATGAATGAGCTTTATCCTAGTGCCAGTGCGTCATCAATACCAGGGTTCCTAGAACTAATGCTTGAAAATAATAAAAACTACATACTTGTGAGTGCCTAGTGACATAGCAAAATGGATCTAAAAAACTGTAAAAATTAAGGATATCTGAAATGTATACCATCAATTCCAGTCAATTCGTACAGTTGTGAGACGGGTAATTGAAAGCTACTCAGGTGAAAGAGGATTTATGTCCTCTGGATACTGGTGTAGTGGTAAGCTACTCGCCTCCCAAACGCTAGGCTGAAGGTGTCATAGAATTCATTGGTCTGAACCCCGCTCTGGTAAAAGATTGAAAAAGGTGAAAATTACATTCCAAATGATGAATGAGCCATATCCTAGTGCCAATGCGTCGTCAATGACAGGGTTCATAGAACTAATGGTAGATAATAATAAATGAGCATATTGTCGTGACTGTAACTATCTTTATTCTGCACCAAGATATGGTATTACCCACGCTGCTGCGTTAAAACATTGTGTTGTCATTGTAACTCTAAATCCTGGTGAGGAACATGAGAACTGGGCAGTGTTAGGCCCACTGATAGCCAACCGCACACCAGTCAGGACAGTTCCAATAGAGAAGATGGAACATGTGAAGCAAACGACCAATCGCCAACCTAGGGTTCTACAATTGTAGCTTGTGTGTGTGTGTGTGTGTGTGTGTGTGTGTGTGTGTGTGTGTGTGTGTGTGTGTGTGTGTGTGTGTGTGTGTGTGTGTGTGTGTGTGTGTGTGTGTGTGTGTGTGTGTGTGTGTGTGTGTGTGTGTGTGTGTGTGTGTGTGTGTGTGTGTGTGTGTGTGTGTGTGTGTGTGTGTGTGTGTGTGTGTGTGTGTGTGTGTGTGTGTGTGTGTGTGTGTGTGTGTGTGTGTGTGTGTGTGTGTGTGTGTGTGTGTGTGTGTGTGTGTGTGTGTGTGTGTGTGTGTGTGTGTGTGTGTGTGTGTGTGTGTGTGTGTGTGTGTGTGTGTGTGTGTGTGTGCAGGTCCACTTGATTCTCTTGCACTGCAGCATCGCATGTGCATGGGGCATTGGGGCGAGGCTGCTGGTTAGCTAGTGTTGCATGTCTCCGGATTATACAAAGACTGACTTCATGAGCTGGTGGAACGTTCACGTTCCAGTGGGGCCATGCGACCACTATTGCGGAAGTTTAACCACACTGTATCCTCCTGGCTGTTTGTGTCACCGGTGTGGTGACCCATTTACTCGATTAGAGTGGGGACATTATAAAATACATAACTAATTAATATTACACAGTCAAACAATGATACTCGTTTGCTGCTATGAGAGAGAAATTAATTACATAATAATAAGTTGGTGTTTGTTTTAACATGGTTCTCGCCGGAGGTAACTCACCGATCTCTGATCTGCGTAATCAGTGAGGTATCCCCGATGCGGCTACTTAGCAAGTTTAAGCTATATTAACCCCTAACACAAATATTATTTGTTGCGAGATTAAAGTGCCTCGCACAGGTCTCCGCCACAGGAAGATGTCTACAAGTGGAGGAAGAGAGATGGCAAAAAGAGAAGCCCCGAAGCGGAGGAAGAGAGTTGGCAAAAAGGGCCACTCTCTTATTCAAACTATGCTATGGTGTGTAAAATGAAATTATAAATTATAGTGATGCACGCTGTTTTACATGAAGCTGGGGTGGATGATTTCCGCAGAATTCAACACCATCACCTTATGTAAGTTAGAAGATACTGTATTAGTAGTTGCCGCTTTATTTATGTGGTCCTTCTGCTAGATCCTATCCTATCATTTAGTTTTTAGATCCAAATATCTAATTTAAGCCGCAAGAGGCTGTGTGTTCTTCTTATCTTTAACATATAAGCCTGACTGGCGAGAATGCTAGGTGTCCGTATGATCACCTGCACGGAGCATCCTCCTCAGAGACACAGCGTGCGGACATGTCACATGGTGGAAGCTTCAGAATCATATAACGATCCTGTCACCACCGCATCATGACCACGTTTAACAGCACAGGGACAAGTCACATTACATAAACATTAAAAGCACATATAGTTTTATGTTGGGGAGTAAGAGACAGATATCCAACTATGGTGACCTTCTCGTGGGGGCGTGATGGGTTCTAAGACCGCACCCAGTCACCTATAGAGTTAGATGGAGATCTGTGTCCTGTCGGTCATCCATCGTGTCAGGAGCGTATCGTGTGAGATCCGCACCCTGGGACTAACATTTACCTGTCTTTATGGTTATGTAGATCGCCCAGAGATGCACTGCAGGCCAGTAAATATAATATAATGTTTTCGCAGTGCTTCCTACTTTGGCATGGTTATCTAAGCTAACAAGTATCCGCAGAGACAGAGGGTATGTTTGCGGTCATTGACACTTTGATTCTAAATGCTCTGAAACCCCAATAGTTTCAAAGTCAGCTCTAACCAATGTGGCGGAGGGAGTCCAGACAATTATTAAGCCCTAAGGCTGGAGGAACGTAGACAGAGACAATTTCTCATTTATTCAAAAGAATTTAGGAGGCCCTATGGTATATGGCCAATTTATACGTGTGTTGCATTTCCGCTACTCCCGGAAAAGAGACTTACACAAATGTCTCCTATGGAGTAATCGTCCCTAATTACTTATAAACCTATCCTATCGAGCTAAAATAGCCAGGTTTAGTCGGCCGCATGTCAGGTTCGTGCGGTGAGCACATGAGCAGCGACCTCAATGAAAAATGGATGCTTTTGTGGAACAAGGTGGTGTGGTTGTTGTTGCTGTATAGTGTAGCCTAGTGAACTGCGGTCCTAGTCTTTTATATGAAATAAGCAAAACATATAACTACGATGGCTACTGCGATATAACTAACTATCACCGTACAGTCAAAATATTATATTAGGTCACACGACCTTGATGGTGCCTGTTTGTCATCGGCACAAAAATAAGGAAAAATATATACAGTGAAAAGACATAAACTATAAAAATGCGGTCTCAGATGACCGTATGTTACCTGTTAGTCATCAAGACCTTATATAATATATTAATATGATAATATAATGACGGCGTACCTAGGGTTAGGGTTAGGGTTAGCGTTAACGTCATCGGTACGGAAAAAGTTCTAAAGTCACTGTGGTTGAAGCATCACATAATCGAGACGTGAGATGGCATGATGCTGAAGTTAGCTGCTCGGCGTATATCTGCAGACAAACTGTCTGATGCGGCTCACTCTCAAGAATAGTGAAGAAAAACCTGTTGGGGATGCAGATGGCCAGTAGATAGTCACGATTATCCACACATTAGTAATTTAAACGGTGGTTGGAAAGTTCCGTACTGATGCAGATTTTTGTAGCTGCCCTGTAGTTATAAAGAGCTACAGTTGAAAGTTATTTAATGCAGATGCATCCTGGTGGATCACAAGCCGTGATGCACTGCATAGCTCATGCGGTGCATCAGGCAATGTCCCAACTAGACTGCGGTCAAAACGTTCAATACTAAGGACGACACATGTGCAGAATTTGAGTCACCACTCTTTAGTGTGGCTCGGCAGATCTGCTGAGTTACCCATCAAAAACACCACTCGTCCTACATACTGATGAGGTCTTACATCGGGGCCAAAAGGCCCATCCGCAAAAAAACGTCCATCTGCGGTGTTGGTAGAGGGGGCCGTGGGGGCCGTACTATAATTTAATTCTTTTCCGGGAGCTTCCAATAACTAGGTGCGGATGCGGAGGCTGTGTTACAGAGATGAGGCTGCAATCTGAATGGCGCTGTAGTCGGCTATTAGGTGCCTGATCTACAGTTAGCAATTGCCCCACGACTCGGTCTGCTCTGGCCTAACACAACCGCCTTTCTGCTCTCGAGTCTGATTTTCCAATCCTTTTATACTACTCGTGACGTCATAGTTGGAGCGTCACACCCAATCAGCGCGCAAGTTCTGAGGCAAGGAAAGCGATCACGTGATACGCTATCACCCCCCCCCCCCCCCCCATCCCCATTCACTAAGTACATGCACATGCCTATGACTTTTAGAGCAATATCTTGAACGTAATCAAACATGAATAACTCGGCCATTTCAGGACCGATTTTAAAATAGTAAAATGATTTGGAGTCCTCGCTTCATTCTGATAATGACTGATACCAAGAGAGTATATTTTAAAGGAATTACGAGTACCGGTTCGGTACACTACAAGATGCCATTCTCTCCAACACTAACGCAATCTCTGATGCCTGCGCATGCGCGTTAGGCGATCTCACAGACTTTGTCATTTTGAGAGCCTCTCTTATATGGCTTTATGCATGCGTACTATCCTACCCAGGTGGGAGGCGTGCTTGGAATGTACCCGGTCCCGCCGTTCCATAACCAGACGGGCTGGGACGGTTTGTACCTGACCGGTCAATCTGCACTACACAATCATCCACACCAGCATCTACATCCGCACCAGCATCCACATCCGCACCAGCATCCGCACCCGTATCCGCAAGGGCACGGAACATTTCTATATCAGACATTTCTCTATCTCCACCGGACTTAACTATAAACACGGATCCGGATTCGGGAGAAGTTCTCACCACCACCGCATCAGTTACTTGACCGCACGAGACAATCACCACCAGCACCGCAGACATCACCAGCACCGCACTCAGTACCAGAACCGCAGCCATCACATACACCGCACTCAGCACCAGCACCGCAGAAGCGGCTCCACCAACATCGCAGATGGATCCGGCAGGTCAGAAAGCAATCACACCCAGTAAGCCTTATGCCGGAACAAAGAGGGTCGCGCATCAGATGCTGGGCATTCTGCCAGTCCGTCACACCACCGCAAGCAAGTTGATCCTTGCAGCTAAACATCGAAAGGGTACCACCACCGCATCTGCCACAGCTCCGTCTGGCACCGTCGTCACCGCCACCACCAGTAACATCCGCACAACCAGCACAACATCCACCATCACGTCGACCACAGTAACAATGCCAGCCATCACCACCGCAATCGTCAGCACCATCCACAGTTCAACGATCACCACCGCAAGTATCAGGCTTCAACAACACACTCGTACAGCACCGACATCAAGCTACAGAATCTTTCCCGCAACGTCTTTAGTCGACAGCAGCATGAAAAAAAAATATATATATATATTAGTAAAATTGAAACCCAGTCCCTAGCATTGCGGATCCCTATGCTATACATACACCATATGCTGTGTAAGAAAATAGCATACCGCAATGAATATATTTGTCTTTAAATCATGCCGTCCCAGCAAATTAGCTGGGGCTGCCTGATTGACTTTTCCACATTACTATCATAATTATCCCCGTGTTTTGATATTGTAATCGCATCCGTCCGTCTGTCCTATCCCGTCTGTCTGTCCATACGTTTGTCCGTCACGCTAACTCCTCCCAAACCGTTGGGTGGAATTGAACCAAATTTGCTATGTGGGTTACCCGGAGGAATGCGCTTTGCAAGACGATATTTAGATTAGGCTTCGCCCTCAAGGGGGCGTGGCAGGGGTCAAAAGGTTAAATTGATTATAATGCATCTCACTCCAAAGCGTTGTGCGGAATTCAACCAAATTCGGTATGTCGGTTACTGATAGGAATGTGCTTTGCAAGACGAGCTATAGATTAGGCTCCGCCATCAAGGGGGCGTGACAGGGGTCAAAAGGTCAAATTGATTGTCTGTCTGTGCGTCACGCTAACTCCTCCCAAACTGTTGGGCTTCAACCAAATTAGGTAAGTAGGTTAGCCATAGAAATGCAATTTGCATGACAGTATTTAGATTAGGCTGCGCCCCCAAGGGGACGTGGCAGGGGTCAAAAGGTCAAATTGATTTTAATGGATCTCACCCCAAAGTGTTGCGTGGAATTCAACCAAATTCGCCCTCAGGGAGGGGGGGGGCATGACAGGGGTCAAAAGGTCAAATTGATTGTCCATCTGTCCGTCACGCTAACTCCTCCCAAACTGTTGGGTTGAATTCAACCAAATTCGGTATGTGGGTTACTAATAAGAATGCGCTTTGCAAGACGAGATATAGATTAGGCTCCGCCCTCAAGGGGTCATGGCAGATGTCAAAAGGTCAAATTGATTGGCCGTCTGTCTGTCACGCTAACTCCTCCCAAACTGTTGGGTGGAATTCAACCAAATTTGGTAAGGAGGTTACTCATGGGAATGCAATTTGCAAGACCATATTTAGATTAGGCTCCGCCACCAAGGGACGTGGCAGGAGTCAAATGGTCAAATTGATTATAATGCATTTCACCCCAAATCGATGCGCAGAATGTGGCTTACCAATAGGAATGTGCTTTGCAAGACGAGCTATAGATTAGGCTCCACCCTCAAGGTGGCGTGGCAGGGGTCAAAAGGTCAAATTGATTGTCTGTCTGTCAGTCACGCCAACTCCTCCCAAACTGTTGGATGGAATTCAACAAAATTTGGTAAGTAGGTTACCCATAGGAATGCAATTTATAAGACGATATTTAGATTAGGCTCCGCCACCAAGGGGGCGGGACAGGGGCCAAAAGGTCAAATTGATTATAATACATCTCACCCCAAATCGTTGCGCGGAATTCAACCAATTCTGTATGTGGCTTACCAATAGGAATGCGCTTTGCAAGACGAGATATAGAATAGGCTCCACCCTCAAGGTGGTGTAGCAGGGGTCAAAAGGTCAATTTGATTATAATGCATCTCACCCCAAATCATTGCGCAGAATTCAACCTAATTCGGTATGTGGCTTACCAATAGAAATACGCTCTGCAAGGCGAGATATAGATTAGGCTTCACCCTCAGGTGGCATGGCAGGGGTTATAGGTCAAATTGATTGTCCGTCTGTCCATCACGCTAACTCCTCCCAAACTGCTGGGTGGAAGTCAACCAAATTTGGTAAGTAGGTTACCCATAGGAATGCAATTTGCAAGCCGATATTTAGATTAGGCTCTGCCCCCAAGGGGGCGTGGCAGGGTCAAAAGGTCAACTTGATTGTCTGTCTGTCCCTCACGCTAACTCCTTCCAAACTGTTGGGTGGAATTCAACCAAATGCGGTATGTGGCTTACCAATAGGAATGTGCTTTGCAAGACGGGATATAGATTAGGCTACACCCTCAAGGTGGCGTGGCAGGGGTCAAAAGGTCAAGTTGATTATCCGTCTGTCCGTCAAAAGTAACTCCACCCAAACCGTTGGGCGGAATTTTAAGCACATTTTTATGGGGTTACCCATAGGAATGCGCTTTGCAAGACAACATTTAGATTAGGCTCCGCCCCAAGAGTTCGTGGCAGGGTTCAAAGGGTCAAATTGATTATAATCCAAAAGCATTAGTTATCCCCACGTTTTAAAAAAACCGTCAGGGATATTGTAATCGCCTCAGTCCGTCTAATCGTCTGTCCATCACGCTATCTCCTCCCAAACCATTGGGTGGAAGTAAATCAAATTGGGTATGTGGGTTACTCATATGATTCTGCTTTGCAAGACCATATTTAGATTTGGCTCCACCCCCAGGGGGCCGTTGCAGGGGTCAAAATGTAAAATCACTTGTAATGCAACTCCTCTGAAATCGTTAGACGGAACTGAACCAAATTTGATATCTGAGTTACCCATATGATTTAGATTTGGCTCCGCCCCCATGGGGTTGGGGAAGGGTCAAAAGGTTAAATTTTAACCTGCGGAAATTGATTGTAGTGCATCTCGTCCGAAACCGTTGGACAGAATCCACCAAATTTTGTCTGTGGGGTACCCATATCAACGTGGAGTACATAAGCACGTTTATATTTGGCTCCGCCCCCAGGGGTGGGTTGGGTGGGATCAAAAGCTTAAAGATTGATTGCAATACAACTCCTCTGACACTGTTGGACGGAATTCAACCAAATTTAGTATGTCAGTTACCCATATCAATGTGGATTGGATGAGCACATTTACATTTAGCCGCGTCCCTAGGGGATGGAGGATGGGGGCCAAAAGGTCATGAAATTGATTGTAATGCATCTCCTTTGAAATCGTTAGACGGAACTCAACTACATTTGATATCTGAATTACCCATATAATTGCGGAGTGCAAGAGGCCATTTAGCTTTGGCTCCGCCCCCAGGGGGCGGGAGAGGTCAAAATGTTAAATTTTAACCTGCGGAAATTGATTTAACACATATCCTCTGCAACCAATGGACGGAATTCAACCAAATGTGGTATGTGAGTTACCCATATCAATGTGGAGTGGATGAGCACATTTACATTTGGCTCCGCTTCCACGGGTGGGGGATGGGGTCAAAAGGTCATGAAATTGATTGTAATGTAACACCTCTGACACTGTTGGGCGAATTCAACCAAATTCAGTATGTCAGCTACCCATATTAATTTGGAGTGGTTGCGCACATTTACATTTGGCCCCGCCCCCAGAGGTGGGGGATGGGTCAAAAGGTCATGACATTGATTGTAATGCAACTCCTCTGACACTATTGCACGAAATTCAACCAAATTTGGTAGTTACCCATATGATTGCCGAGTGCAAAAGGACGTTTACATTTGGCTCCGCCCGCCCCCTCCCCCCTCCCCGGGTGTGTTGTGGGGGTGTCAAAAGTTCAAAGCGGTGAACGTGGGGATTTGCAATGACGCGTCATCGACCGATTAATCTAGTATTTTTTTTAATAAATTTTCTTCTCGACGGGGAATTAATTACACGTCGCAAAAGAGAACGTCCTCGCCAGCTATTGTTTAGCTAAATCATGGTATTAAACAAATAAAGAGCCCGCACCGCAGCATTAAAGACAAAAAGAAAAGGCCTGGACAAATAAATACCAGGCCAAAAATCAAATTGAAAAGTATGCCTCGCTCCCAAACTCTGTTGCACGTCTACGCGCCTTTCTCTTATAAACACGCGTCTTACGCGTCACTCTAGCCTCTCGTCTATGCGTCTACTCCAGAAGCCTATAATTCTCGCCTAGCATACGCCCTGTGGCCATCGATCCGCGATGCGGTATCGTTTGGCCCAGGTGTAAAACTAAGAGGTAATGGTGTAGTGCAGATTGACCTGTCAGGTACAAACCGGCCCAGTTCAGCTGGGTACGGAACGGCCAGACACGGGACGTTCTAAGCTCGCCCCATTCTCCCGCCGGCAGAGGCTTAATCCTCCGTGACATCGTAACTCCAGACTGGCCCTCTGCCACATAACTAAGCTGGTGCCCGACTCCAATTGCTCATAATCGCAATATCCTGAGCCAGAGAATCGTCAGCGAGGGTATGAGGAGTCGGGTACCAGCCTACCACATAACTGGCCAAAATCACGGCGCGCATGTTTGCTGCGCAACGTTTTTAGCCAATCAGCGCGCGTCGTTATTAAATTGAGCGACCCAATCAAAATCGTCGTTCTATCTACATTTCGGCGATATGATCGACTTCTCGGAACGAAGCCACGCCTCTTGTATTGATAACTCTATGGCAAATACACGGAGCCATGGATTGTAGGCCTAGCGACAATATCACGAGGTAATATTTGAGAACAATTCGTAGATGCTAGTATATTTTAGGTAATATACATATAATATAACACTATTTTCGTGAAATAATATGAAATGCCTCAGATACCAGTGGCAAGCGCTTGATAATCGGATGTAATCAATGACCACAGGCCTTTGAATTTTCGTCCATCCATTATGTATATCCCTACCACATATCCCCCTACTACATGATGTATATATACCTACTATATATAATATACACGTAAAATGTAAAAATAATTTCAAATGAATAGTAATGTGAAAATTTTAGCTGGAAATTTTAAGATTCTGGTCAGAAACATACAAAACCTTTGACAGGGAACAAGAAAATCTGGACCTAAAAGTAACTGCTTTGTTCAGTAACAAAAAATATGGATGCAAAATGCAAGAGTATGAGAATTTAGGCTAGAAATACAAACATTTCTATTTGAAGAATTGATATCTAAGTTCCAAATATGAACATTTTAACAGGAAACAACATTTTAGGTAAAGAATGAAAGAATTTAGGCCCAAAATGGAAAAACTTGGTTATGAAATGATAACCACTGACCAATAATGTCAAATTCCTATTCAACAGGTCCAAACCCTATATTATTGACATGCGCAGTATGAAAATTCATCAACTAACAGAGCACTTTAATGGTCAAGTCGGCAAAAACCACCGTCTGCGGTGGTATTGAGAATATTTTCAAGAATTTATCACTGGAATGCCTGGCTCAATAACCGAGCCAGGGATAAATTTTCCATTCTTGGCCTACAAATGGATATTCACTAATTAAAAATGAAAATTTTCTTAACCAATCTTTACCATTAAAGGGTTAATTAAACAAATTCAACTGGCTAGCATCCAGAATGCACACAGTACTGAAAATCCAGGCTGAAATGCACACTGCTATTGTCAACATGAGTGATAAATATACATGTATGTTGTCTGTGGGGTTGGCTGAAATATAAACAACATATTACATTCTTAACCCATAAATGGTCAGGATTTTTCAAGAAAATTCAAATCTGCTTATTGAAGTCCATTTGCAAGGCCAGATTCTGAGGCTACTTTTGGGAATTTACCACTGTAATCACTGATTTCGGTTATCGAGCCAGTCATTCCAGGGGTAAATTTCAAAATTCTTTCTTATTTTGGCCGGCAAATTGACATTGACACGCCTGTAAAAGCTGATTTTGGCCGGCTTGGGCATTAAAAGGTTAATAAACAGAAACTCAACTTTATTTATATATTATATTATATATCACCTAAAGAGCCATCTTTAATCACGATTCAGATCAACTACCACACAGATCAGACTCAACAGTCAACATACACAACTTTTAACCCTTTTAAGCATTAATGGTCAGGATTTGTCAAGAAAATTTTAGTTTGTCTTTAGAGGATGTCCATTTATAGGCCAAGAACAACAACAGGTTCCAGTTAAACTAGCCTCAAAAACATTCACTGTGTCAGAAGCCTGACATAAAGTTGACACTTTGTGATTTCAAGGGTTAAAGGATTAATGTTAGTCCACTACATACTTAGTTACATGGGTATTGGGGACCACAACATTTATATGGAGTTGCTCTAGCATAGAAGCCCACACTGGCTAGCTTGAAGCTAGCTTAATATTGTTGACACTTTGGGGTTTCAAGGGTTAACGGATCAATCTCATTCCCCCATGGTGTAGGGAACATTTTGTTGAATGTTTTAAGACAGTTTAAAGTGGGGCTGATGGCCGGATGCTTTCCATGACAACAACAGCTTCCAGTCAAACTAGTTCCAAAACATTGAAACATGTCAGAGCCTAAACATATAGTTGACACTAAATATAATTGGTATTATAGCTATATAATTGGGTGTTGGAGAATAGACACACATTTATAGTGAGTAACACTAGGCAAGAAAGTTGCACCGGCTACTTTGAAGGAATACATAAATAATAATAATGCAGGTGAAGTAAGTATAGACTAATACAATAATAACAATTAGTATGGCTAGTATTTAACTAGACATATAATTAGCACTGTGAGTTTTCAGGGGTCTTTGGGGTTAGATTTAGGCATAGTCGCAGTCTACAGACCTGATCATGAACCCTGTATGTGCTATCTTACTGCTGAATTTCTGCAGATCACATTAGGTAAAGCTCAGTATATACTTTGGGGTTTCAAGGGTTAAAGGATCTCATTCCCCTCTGGTGTAGGCAACATTCCCCTCTGGTGTAGGCAACATTCCCCTCTGGTGTAGGCAACATTCCCCTCTGGTGTAGGCAACATTCCCCTCTGGTGTAGGCAACATTCCCCTCTGGTGTAGGCAACATTCCCCTCTGGTGTAGGCAACATTCCCCTCTGGTGTAGGCAACATTCCCCTCTGGTGTAGGCAACATTCCCCTCTGGTGTAGGCAACATTCCCCTCTGGTGTAGGCAACATTCCCCTCTGGTGTAGGCAACATTCCCCTCTGGTGTAGGCAACATTCCCCTCTGGTGTAGGCAACATTCCCCTCTGGTGTAGGCAACATTCCCCTCTGGTGTAGGCAACATTCCACTCTGGTGTAGGCAACATTCCCCTCTGGTGTAGGCAACATTCCCCTCTGGTGTAGGCAACATTCCCCTCTGGTGTAGGCAACATTCCCCTCTGGTGTAGGCAACATTCCCCTCTGGTGTAGGCAACATTCCCCTCTGGTGTAGGCAACATTCCCCTCTGGTGTAGGCAACATTCCCCTCTGGTGTAGGCAACATTCCCCTCTGGTGTAGGCAACATTCCCCTCTGGTGTAGGCAACATTCCCCTCTGGTGTAGGCAACATTCCCCTCTGGTGTAGGCAACATTCCCCTCTGGTGTAGGCAACATTCCCCTCTGGTGTAGGCAACATTCCCCTCTGGTGTAGGCAACATTCCCCTCTGGTGTAGGCAACATTCCCCTCTGGTGTAGGCAACATTCCCCTCTGGTGTAGGCAACATTCCCCTCTGGTGTAGGCACAATTTTGTTGAATGTTTTTAACCCCTTAACCCTTAAATTTGTTCAAGAAAATTTCAATTTTCTCAAAGAAAATGACCATTTGCAGACCAAGAGTACTGTTTTTGAAAATTGTACCACTGACATGATTTGTGGTAAATTTTCAAAAAATATTCTTCTCCTTGGTCTACAAATGGACATTTCCAGGACCACTGCAGAAACCGTCTTTGACCGGTGTGAGTGTTAAAGGGTTAAGACAGTTTGAAGGGTGGGGTGCTATCTATGACAATGACAGCTTCCAGTCGGACTACCTCCAAAACATTCCACCACGTCCGAGACTAGACGTATATAGTTGTCACTTTGTGGGTTTCAATGATTACAGGAGTAATCTCCATTCAATACATGGGTGTTTGGATATGATGATTGTTTGATAATATTAAGCTTACTCAATCCACACTCCAATGTTTTAGATCTTAATAAAAAGAAATAATTTTGACAATCACACCGCTACATACCAGATACAACAATAGATCATTTATGATGTATGATCGAGTTACATATTATGTTGAGTGATTTGAAACTAATTTGACTGGAATGTGTTTTGCTACCTATAATTAAGCCAAATAGTTCAAGTCAAACTAGTTACCAAAATACTAAAGACGTTACCTTTAATTATGTTGGGGCTTTCACATGAACATACTAGGATTTCATCATTTCAGTGGTGAAAGCGTTGAGAGAAATACTATTCCAAATTATTGCGTCAGCAGCAGTACGAAAATTGGTGTCTTGTAGTCTTAAGCGGTTTTTCAATCAGGATGTACACACACGAACGCGTAGTGGAACAAGAGCCATAAGATCTTCCAACATATATGTTGTTACAGTGTGATCAAAGTTAATTAGACGAAGAAAAAACATTTAAAATTCGAGCAAATTTTTGAAGCGACATTAGCCGCCACGGTTTACGTGTGTGTGTGTGTGTGTGTGTGTGTGTGTGTGTGTGTGTGTGTGTGTGTGTGTGTGTGTGTGTGTGTGTGTGTGTGTGTGTGTGTGTGTGTGTGTGTGTGTGTGTGTGTGTGTGTGTGTGTGTGTGTGTGTGTGTGTGTGTGTGTGTGTGTGTGTGTGTGTGTGTGTGTGTGTGTGTGTGTGTGTGTGTGTGTGTGTGTGTGTGTGTGTGTGTGTGTGTGTGTGTGTGTGTGTGTGTGTGTGTGTGTGTGTGTGTGTGTGTGTGTGTGTGTGTGTGTGTGTGTGTGTGTGTGTGTGTGTGTGTGTGTGTGTGTGTGTGTGTGTGTGTGTGTGTGTGTGTGTGTGTGTGTGTGTGTGTGTGTGTGTGTGTGTGTGTGTGTGTGTGTGTGTGTGTGTGTGTGTGTGTGTGTGTGTGTGTGTGTGTGTGTGTGTGTGTGTGTGTGTGTGTGTGTGTGTGTGTGTGTGTGTGTGTGTGTGTGTGTGTGTGTGTGTGTGTGTGTGTGTGTGTGTGTGTGTGTGTGTGTGTGTGTGTGTGTGTGTGTGTGTGTGTGTGTGTGTGTGTGTGTGTGTGTGTGTGTGTGTGTGTGTGTGTGTGTGTGTGTGTGTGTGTGTGTGTGTGTGTGTGTGTACAAGTCACTTATGAAAAAAATATACGCGGACAATAAACACAAAAGAAGGAATATTTCTTGCAAAACGATATGGGCAGTATTAGCTATGGGCTAGGAAAAGCAGCTTATATTTTTGGTCAGTCCAACAATTTTTCGATCCATTCTTTTTCTCCAGGCCAAACTCCTTAACAGAGAGAGGAACAGACAAAATTAAGAGCAGCCAGTGATGAGAAAATTGCACTATTGCATCAACAGAGCGTAACAGATCAAATTTGGGTCATTAGTTATCAACAACTTGTAAAGATAAAGAAATCAACAGAACTGGCAACCCAGTCAGTAGAAAATCAGCGCAAGAAGCAGTACAGACCCTGACACCCATTCAAACATATTAAAGAAAAACTGTAAAGAATATTTTAAACCTAAATCTTGATTATTACCCGGAAATCTACTGGTGAAACATACACAGCAATACTAGTGAAATGCACAAAGCAAGTATATTTTCGATGCAATACAGGACCCCGATCTGTACAGACAGATAACCTTTTCAACAAAGTTAAGTGGCCAGGATAGAACCAATACCGTGAACCTAGTTTTCTCCAACGAAAATGATATGGTAGAAAACATTCTGACTGAAGACCCAGTGGGAAACAGCCACGACATCGTGATCTGTTTCATTTAGCTATCATATCTTGCTACGGAGATAGACTGGGTCCAGGTATGTATGGTATCCGAAGTTGAGTCTATGTAACCATCTAGTCGTTGTGATAACGTAAGATGACCGGTCATTACATTAGAGGTGTAGTTTCGAAGAAACCAAGCCTTTATTTTTAGATGGATCCATTATTGTTAGCGAATTAATATCCTCAAGATCACTGTAGAGGCCGGTTTTGGCGGCCTCCTCATGAAAGGGTTAAAATACATTAAGAGAAGATGATAGGCTTACATGGGCAGTCGTTGTCGTTGCAATACTTAATACAGGTCTATGATAGCCACGAGTAGGTGGGTAGGGTGGGGGGTGCGCTACCAGTCAAAGTATTAAAAAGATATTCGTATAGTTGTCTTTATCTGAGATATTGAAATTTCGGTGTTAAACATTCTAAAGGATTTTGTTAGAAAAACACACAATTGTGCCCAAGTAAGTCACATCTTGGTGGCGGGTGCTTGAAATGACTTCCATAGGGTTAACGTTAGTCAATCGGTCACTGAATCCGGATGGTATATTAATACATTAATACCGCGCTCGTGTTGGTATCGATGGATCTCTGAGCTTCTGGACTATCAATTTCCAGAAAACTATACAGGTAAGGTGTTGACTATTTTGAAACCAATTTGACCTGGTGCTGTTGCTGCTTGTGGCAGTAACATCGCCCAGTCAAATTAGTTTCAAAATATTCACCAGCATGTTTTGTAAATAGCAAAGACATACAATTCGTACAACGTGTCGGACTATTAAGCATTTAAGACGGACTAAATTGAGTCAGGCATGGCGTCGTGATTATGACGTCATCCTATGCGTCTCGTCTTTGATTATGACATCATATGACGTGATATGATGGATAGACAACATGAAAATGCCCATTAGCAAGTGGTAGTAATTATCCTCCTTCCGTCAGAGGACGAGTACATTGTATTCAGGGCAACAATCTATGATTGGCCTTGTTAAAATATGTGACCTATAAATATGGGTGGTCTCTTAATACAAGTGGTCCATATTGTGTGGTATTAGCCATGTAATGCTCAATTTGCTCATGCCAATTTCAATAGAGAGATCCATTTCTAGGTATGCCACGCCTATTTGTAGCTAAGCTCCACCCCTTTTTGCGTGTTGGAATCGATGTGAATTCATTATTCAGCGTATATATATATATATATATATAAGTAGTTATGGGTGGGGCTGGCCGCTATTGTTCTTTTCGTTGGAATGTGGTTTTAACCAATCAAAACGCTCCATTTCAGCCGCTATTGTTTGGAGAACAATGGCGCACAGGGGCACACGTTTTCTAGAGAACAATGATGACTATAACGCCACGTTTTCTAGCTAAACAATGACGCACACCCGCACACGTATTTGAGAATCTTCAACACTGGAATGTTCTATTATTTTGAATTAGTTAACCCTTAAAAGTATAAAAGTTGTGTATTTTACGTTTAGATGTAGTGGCTGCGCTCCCTCCTCCGTGGTTATCTACCGTTGTAAAAATATTCAGAGAGTAATGTAAAAAAATAGAGTTTAAGAGGTGGTCTGATTATGGAGGTCGTAGGAGAAGGAGGAGGAGGGAGTATGAGGCTGAGGAGGGGTGAGGAATTACGGTATTGATGTTTGAAAATAATTTGACTGTTTCGTCGGTAACGTTATTAGTAAACTATTTTTGTTGTGTATTTTGAAAACGTTTTGACTTTTAACCGTCATTACGCGCAAATTGTTTTTAAATACTTAATATTGCATTTGCAATAATGTCAGTCATTTTAGATTTTGGGAACAGTGACGAAGTGCACGATATCGGTGTTATTTTGAAAATGTTAACCCTTAAAAGTTTAAAAGTTGTGTATTTTACGTTTAAACGTAGTGGCGGCGCCCCCCCCCCCCCCACCCCTCCGTGGTTATCTACCGTTGTAAAAATAATAAGAGAGTAATGTAAAATAATAGAGTTTAAGAGGTGGTCCGATAATGGAGGTCGTATGAGGAGGAGGCTGTAAGAGGAATTACGGTATTGATGTTTGAAAATAATTTGACTGTTTCGTCGGTAACGTTATTAGTAAACTGTAGAATATTTAGAGACTGCCCGTATACTGTTAGTAAGCATCAGCTATCAGACAGATTAGTAACAAAATATTAAAAATCCTGTGTTAATGGTATGTTCGGTTGGAATGGTAACCAAGACTTGGTGGTGATGGATCGTATCCTGGGTTAAAAAAGTTAACCCTTTCACCGATGAATCTATATCTCATTTTCATCGACAACATACAGGAAAACTGTTGAATATTTTGAAAATAATTTGACTGCCTGTGTCAGTTGAGGCGGAATGCTATAGTATTCCTCCTCAGTTGATATTGCTGGATGATTATGAGGGCGATGCTAGCGTACTTGTTTACAAGGTATGCACGATGTACGAATATTTTGATAATTTGTTGCTGAATATTTTGATAATTTGAGTGGTAGCTGAATATTTTGATAATTGGTTGCTGAATATTATGATAATTGGTTGCTGAATATTTTGATTGGTTGCTGAATAAATTGCTTGGTTGGTGAATATTTTGAAAACGAGTTGACTGTGTAAATTTTAATTTCTTATTAGGCGATGTTAGGTAAGAGAGAGGTGGTCTTATAACGGAGGTTGAAGGAGGAGGGAGGAATGCTATCTCGGACACCCTCTGCTAGGCATTGTTCTCCACGCATGAGCGCGCCTTTATTCACCTGGTGGTCCTTTAAGAAAATGCAGGTGGTCGCTCAAAGAGGTGTCGCGAGGGATGAGGAGGATGGCTGACGTATGCTAGCGTATTCGCCGAGGCAACGTCTTGCGCGATATCTCTGTATGAAATATTTTGAAAATAATTGATTGTAAGCCGCTGGTGGTTTAGTCACTATTAACCTCCTCCTTGGTTTAAGTCATTTTAGAAATGGCAGTCATTTAATTATTAAATTTTCAAAATTGTTATGGAAATGGTCATCGTTGACGATTGATGTTGTATAATATTATATAGATAGTTTTATCTACCATATTTATGTATTTAATTATGAATTTTTTAAAAATATGAACAAACTCCCAGTCATTTAATTTTCAAAAAAAATCAGAGCGTTGCGTTACACGGGTTATAGTGATCTACGTTGTGTATATATATATATATATATATATATATATATATATATATATATATATAATTTTATCTTACGTATTTAAGGCGATTCTTTAAAGTGGAAGTCATTTAATTATTAAAATTTCAAAAATATGAGCAAAATGTGTTCCCCAGTCATTTAATTTTTTTAAATCAGACACGTACACAGGTAGTTTTCCTATGCTATTATATAGATAGTGTTATCTATCGTATTTATGTCTTTAAAATGGCAGTCATTAATTTAGTTCCTAGTCAATGGCAATGCATTAATCGTCCACGAACAATAGCGTACAGATGGCCATTTAGAACAGTAGCGTCGATCGACCACTTGACGGATCAGAATGTGTGCTTGCGTATGCATGTGTGAAGCGGGTTGTTGTGTGTAAAAACTTTATTACATTATTTTATTTTTTGAACAGATAAAGAGTTCTCTTTCGAATGATTTGTGGGTCCTGAAAAGGGCCGTGTTTTGAGATAGGTCTCAGTCTTCGCAGATCCGCACAGGCACGGTTGTCAGTTTGGTAACAAACTGCGTCATGTTTGCTTTTTGTATATCAGTCGGAGTATCACCGATTACAGGACACCCATGCGGATACTGTTTGATTGGTAATAGACAATAGCACTCCTTGCAGGTGTACACCATCTCTTTAGGTTCTGTTTTCTTGATCATATGCCTACAGACCCTCTCGTGTTTCGACCGTCGGTATATGGTGTCGCGGATGTCAATGGAATACCAACGACATCGCACATACCCATTGTCTGATCCATCAAAGTTTGTACTGCTGGACATTTTAGCCAAATGTACATTAACATTTACATTTATACCACATCGCTCTACTACAAAAAAATATAAGGAATATCACGTGAGATGAAATCTGACTGCCTAAGGCTACCTAACTACTCTGCAGTTACACATCCAACCACTTTGCGATGTTTAATCTGGAATGAGAAAATGGATTGAATTTGTACCATTTATAGGAATATATGTACTGCGCCCGCAAATCCGCAACATGCGGACCGCATGCGTCTGCACATGTATGCATACATTTTGGCGTGTATGCGTGTTCAAGCATGTACATATACTTGTTGCCATCCGCAACACGCTCCCGCAAGTCCGCATTATGTGCCCGCAATCCACAACATGCGCCCGCAATCCGCAACACGCGCCCGCAAATCCGCAATATGCAGCCGCAATCTGCATCATGCGCCCGCAATCTGCAACATACGCCCGTAAATCCGCAAATGCGGCCGCACAGGTATGCATACATTTTGGCGTGTATGCGTGTTCAGGCATGTACATACACTTGGTGCCATCTGCAACATGCACCTGCAAATCCGCAACATACGCCCACAAATCTGCATCATACACCCGCAATCTGCAATATACGCCCGCAATCCACAACATACGCCCGCAAATGCGGCCCGCATGCGGCTGCACATGTATGCATGCATTTTGGCGTGTATGCGTGTTCAGGCATGTACATACACTTGGTGCCATCTGCAACACACACCCGCAAATCCGCATCATGCACCTGCAAATCCACAACATATGCCCGCAAATCTGCATCATACGCCTGCAATCTGCAACATACGCCCGCAATCTGCATCATGCGCCCGCAATCCGCAACATATGCCCACAAATCCGCAAATGCGGCTGGCATGCGGCCGCACATGTATGCATGCATTTTGGCATGTATGCGTGTTCAGGCATGTACATACACTTGGTGCCATCCGCAACACGCACCCGCTAATCCGCATCATGCGCCCGCAATCCGCAACATACACCCACAAATCCGCATCATATGCCCGCAATCCGCAACATACGCCCGCAATCCGCATCATGCGCCAGCAATCCACAACATACGCCCGCAAATCCGCAAATGCGGCCCGCACATGGCCGTACATGTATGCATGCATTTTGGTGTGTATGCGTGTTCAGGCATGTACATACACTTGGTGCCATCTGCAACACACACCCGCAAATCCGCATCATGCGCCCACAAATCCGCAACATACGCCCGCAAATCCGCATCATACGCCCGCAATCCGCAACATACGCCTGCAATCCGCATCATGCGCCCGCAATCCACAACATACGCCCGCAAATCCGCAAATGCAGTCTGCATGCGGCCGCACATGTATGCATGCATTTTGGCATGTATGCGTGTTCAGGCATGTACATACACTTGGTGCCATCCGCAACACACACCCGCAAATCCACATCATGCGCCCGCAAATCTGCAACATACGCCCGCAAATCCGCATCATACACCCGCAATCCGCAACACACACCCGCAAATCCACATCATGCGCCTGCAAATCTGCAACATACGCCCGCAAATCCGCATCATACGCCCGCAATCCGCAACATATGCCCGCAATCCGCATCATGCGCCTGCAATCCGCAACATACGCCCGCAAATTCACAACATGCGGACCGCATGCGTTCGCACATGTACGTATACATTTTAGCCAGCAGAGCCAGTCATTCCGATGAAAAAATTTCAAAAAGTCTTCTGGCGCACGCATGCGCACAAGGGCGCACACTGCGGCATGCACGTACAAGGGTACAATGTATAACTAGCAGTATCGCGTATTAGTATGTGTTCATATGAGCGTGACCTATATTAAACCCTCATGACATACCCTCTCCAACCTACATACCATTTTTCAGACACCTCGCTCTCACACATTACGACCACAATGTCTAGACAAATGGATAGCTGTCAGAGTCAGTCATTCCGATGATAAATTTTCAAAGATGGTCTTCTCTAGGGCTGCAAGTATGAATATTAAGAAATTTGCTATGGGTTGTCGGGTGGGTGGGTGTTGGTGGTGGGGTTAATGCCTGGTGTTGGGTGTAGGTCGTAGTGTTGCATGCACGCACCTATGCACAACGTATAACTAGCAGTATCGCGTATTAGCACGTGTGCATTCGAGCGAGACGTTTATTAAATCATCATGACCCTCTCCAACCTATGTGCCATTTTTTCAAACACAGAGCTCTCACACATTCCGACCACAATGTCTAGATAAATGGATAGCTGTCAGAGTCAGTCATTCCGATGACTAATTAAAAAAAATAGTCTTCTCTAAGGATGCAAGTATGAATATGAAGAAATTCTCTATGGGTTGGCGGGTGCGTGGGTGGTGGTGGTGGTGGGGTTAATGCATGGTGTTGGGTGTAGGTCTTAGTGGTGGTGGTGGTGGCTGTTGGTGATGATGATGGTGGTTGGTGGGGGGTGTTTGCCGGCGCAATGACTAGACAAATGGATAGCCTGCAGTGCCAGTCATTCCAATGATCAATTTTCAAAAATAGTCTTCTGTAAGGATGCAAGTATGAATATGAAGAAATTCGCTATGGGTTGGCGGGTGCGTGGGTGGTGGTGGTGGTGGTGGTGGTGGGGTTAATGCATGGTGTTGGGTGTAGGTCGTAGTGGTGGAGGTGGTGGTGGTGGTGGTGGTGGGTGTTGGCGATGATAATGGTGCTTGGTGGGGGGGGGGGGTGTGTGTGTTTGCCGGCGCAATGACTAGACAAATGGATAGCCTGCAGTGCCAGTCATTCCGATAGTAAATTTTCCAAAATAGTCTTCTCTTGTACCACAAATATGAATATGAAGAAAATGGACATTTTCTTGAAGAAATTCGAGGGTTAAAATGGTTAATAGCATCCATGTAATGGCGCAACACGAGGTGGTCGCTTAGGGCAGGACTGAATTATAAAGTAAAAACATGGTTATAACATATCACTGCTCTGTAGGCAAAAGGATATATTTATATTTGAAGTAAACGGTCATCTATGATTATGCTACTACGCTCAAAATGTTGCTCTTAATTGTCGTATCTTTAAGCGTCGGTAAACAGCAATAGCCAGTGAGCGGTTATTATCGATTTTCACAAACTCTCGGCGAGGACATTGTAATATCCCGTGCTTAGAACGAGACGGGTGGTGTTTTAACATTCTTTCGTTATTAACACGTGCCGTGTTTGTAACTCGATTAAGGACCGATCCCACGGCTATTCAAGACGCAACAAATAATCTTTTTAGCATAAGTACGCTCTACATACAATTCTATAAACGGAACCCTCAGAGATATAATGACCACATTTTAACCATCGTATCTAAAACAATTGACGTTATTGCAAAGTATTTAAAAAACAATTTGTGCGTAATGACGGATAAAAGTCAATCAAAATATTCGACAAAAATAGTTTTTCTAATAACGTTAGCAACGTCAAATTAATTTCAAAATATTTAACAGTTTTCCTGTATGGTATCGATGAAAATGAGCTATATATTCATCAGTATTAGGGTTAACTTTTTTAACCCATGATACAATCCATCATCACCAAGTCTTGGTTACCATTCCAACCGAACATACCATTAATACAGGATTTTTTAAATATTTTGATGCTAATCTGTCTGGTAGCTGTTGCTTACTAACAGCTTACGGACAGTCTCTAAATATTCTACAGTATACTAATAACGTTAGCGACGAAACAGTCAAATTATTTTCAAACAGCAATACTGTAATTCCTCATACATCCTCAACCTCATACTCCTACGACCTCCATTATCAGACCACCTCTTAAACTCTATTCCTTTACTATTACCACTCTCTACTATTATCACTCATCAAACTCTATTATTTTTACAACGGTAGATAACCGCGGAGGGGGTGGGGGGAGGCCGCCGCCACTACGTTTAAACGTAAAATACACAACTTTTAAACTTTTAAGGGTTAACATTTTCAAAATAACACCGCTATCGCGCACTTCGTCACTGTTCCCAAAATCTAAAACGACTGACGTTATTGCAAATGCAATATTAAGTATTTAAAAACAATTTGCGCGCAATGACGGTTAAAAGTCAAAACGTTTTCAAAATATACAACAAAAATAGTTTACTAATAACGTTACCGACGAAACAGTCAAATTATTTTCAAACATCAAAACCGTAATTCCTCACCCCTCCTCAGCCTCATACTCCCTCCTCCTCCTCCTCCTACGACCTCCATAATCAGACCACCTCTTAAACTCTATTTTTTTACATTACTCTCTTAATATTTTTACAACGGTAGATAACCACGGAAGGTGGAGCGCAGCCACTACATCTAAACGTAAAATACACAACTTTTATACTTTTAAGGGTTAACTAATTCAAAATAATAGAACATTCCAGTGTTGCAGATTCTCAAATACGTGTGCGGCTGTGTGTCATTGTTTAGCTAGAAAACGTGGCATTATAGTCGTCATTGTTCTCTAGAAAACGTGGGCCCCTGTGCGCTATTGTTCTCCAAACAATAGCCGCTGAAATGGAGCGTTTTGATTGGTTAAAACCACATTCCAACGAAAAGAACAATAGCGGCCAGCCCCACACATAACTACTTATATATATATATATATATATATATATATATATATATATATATATATATATATATATATATATATATATATATATATAAATATATTGTTGGGGCCAAAGGCAGCAAACCTTTAAAAGCACCCAGTCAAATTAGTTTCAAAATAGTCACCAGCTTACCTGTATAGTTACCTTTTGAAACTAATTTGACTGGGTGCTTTTAAAGGTTTGCTGACTCTGGCAGCAACAAGGCCAGGTCAAATTAGTTTCAAAATATTCAACACGATGTTGATTAAACAGTAAAGACATACAATTCGTACACTTGCCGGACTATTCAATGTTCATGACTGAGCTCGATACGCCATTCATTTAGACATTTTGGATTGTGACGTCAGCCTGTATATGAAGTAATTTATTATGACATCATATCCTTCAGTTACAGATCGAACCCAGCCATTATCATAGAAAATGACTGTTGAATAAATAGCAAAGACATACAATTCGAACAGCGTCTAGTCAAATTAGTTTCAAAATATTCAACACCATGTTGATTAAATAGTAAAGACGTGCAATTCGCATACTTGACTGGCTATTCAGTGCTCCTGGTAGAGCTAGATACGTCATTCATTACACATTTTGATTGTGACGTCCAGCTCCATCTGACCTAAATAATAATGACGTCATATACAGAAAAATCCATTATCATAGAAAATGTCCTATGTCTATTTGCCATCCAAGAGACCATTGTGGTTTTTCTTTTGCAATTTACTACTGGAATTATAGGATCGGTTATCCATCCAGTCATTCCAGTGGTAAACTTTCAAAACAAGTTCTCCGGCGAGTAGATAATGCAATTGGACATTTCTCACGATCGCCGCAAGAAGCCATTTGTGGTCAGTTTGATAGAGTGCTAAAGTGGACATATAAGAGACGTGGCGAGTGGGCGTGTGCTTGAGTACTTTCATCTGCAAAAGGGGTGATAAACATGTTTTGTTTCAGAAGAGTACTTATTTGGAGTAGTTATTTGGAGTTCCGTTGGCTGTTTAATAAAATAATTAAGCGGTCATCGCCGCGCAAACTCTATTACAGTCGGACCAGAACAAATAGGAGAACTCGCCATGAATCACGCGCGTGAAGATAATAATTATGAGATATCCAGCAATCTAAAAATAGAACCGTGTCTTCGCGCCGAGAATTATTAGATCTCGTATCGATGTTGATCTCGCAAGACACAGCCCCACAATCCCCTGCGCCAAATGGCCGCGCCTATAGGCAATTCTAGACAGCAATAAATATAAGAGTGCCCGACGCTGGAGTGCCCCCCCCCCTCCCAAAGAAAGTCTTAGAATAACAGAGTCCGTGAGATCGCCTAGCACGGTGTGAGAGATAGCTTACCAACACGGATTAATTAGCGTGTGGAGAGAAAGTCATCTCCAGATTTTTTTACAGAATTAAAATCGGTCCAGGAATGGCTGAGATATCGGAATCCAACATCCAATATTTTGAACTCCCAACCAAAATAATGACGCCATAGCGACTATACATACCCACGGTAGGGTGAAGGCCGACAGATCACGTGGTCGCGTAACCGTACCTAGTTATGGCGCGTTTGCTGATTGGTTGAGACGTCTAAGTCGTGACGTCACTGATTAGTATAAAAGGAGCTCAGAAAGACGTTGGGTGGAGTGGCTGCCAGAGCATACCGAGACGAATAAGTACCGCTTACTGTAATAGCATCGGTAGTATATAACCCAAACAGTGCCTATCGCTTTTGAGTTCTCGTATCTGGAGCACACCCACCGCACTTCAGGTTAAGTTTTTGTAAGCTCCCGGACGATATCACCGGGGGTGGGGGTGGGGTGGTGTGTGTGTGTGTGTGTGTGTGTGTGTGTGTGTGAATGTAAATTCAAAAGAAGGTTTCCCACGCTACCAACACTCCAGAGGGACCTTCCGTGTGGTGTGGCCTGTTGGCCATAATGTAACACCACAAAGACAGTAGGATAGTGGTATTTTCCGATATCTCGCCAGATCTGCCATACCACGTCAAAATAGTGATATGACCAACTCCACACATGTCTTGTGCTATTTATTAACGTTTTGACCACAGTCTGGATATTGCTTTATGCACCGTACAAGCATGCAGTGCATATCGTCGTGTCCTCCGCAAAGATGTGCCGACGTCACAATCACGCCACCTAGCTGCGTCATAGTCAGTCATGTGTCCAAATTATTTGTCCCTATAAATTTCCATCAAAACATTCAGTGAACTGTCCTGGGGCTAATTCGCAAGGCCGCGGTTGCTGCATGCGAAGCAACGACGCCCAGCTAAATTGGTTTCAAAATATCCAACATATTATCTGGATAGTTATTCGAAATTGGGATTCTGGGAATTCAGGTCCCAGAGCATATAAATCGACCCCAACACGTCGAGAAAGTGGTGGAGTTCTACTAAAATTATATATTATATAGGCGTGTGTATATATATATGTATGTATGTATGTATGTATTTTTATTTTATTGACGCACTGGCAACGCGCGGCTTCAATTTCCATGTGCTACCTTAGCCGACAGTCATGCACCCATTAGTTTAATTTGTTGATCACCATCTCCCTGTCGGGGGATCGAACCGCCATTCTGCAACTCCGAATAGCATCAGCAACCAGGCATCTTTCCACTGGACCACCGCACCTAGACTAAATAGTCAAGGATTGGCCGACCAGCTTTCACATGTCTGATATACTGACACACTGACGATTCATATGGGACTATCTGTGGATGCACCTGCCACAATTCAATCCTAGGCTTTTACGCCTATTGTACTCTGACTCCAGCACGGCTCTGGCAGTATATGTATTTTTATTATGTATGTGTGTATATGTGTGTATATATATGTGTGTGCGTGCGTGCGTGCGTGCGTGCGTGCGTGCGTGCGTGCGTGAGTGCGTGCGTGCGTGTGTACACGCATGTATACGCATGCATGTGCATATATGTATGTACATATATATATTTGTATTTTTGATCGATTATGTTAATGGCAACTATTTTCCGCCATGCAATAATAATAAACAATAATTGCAAGGGCAATTAGCCCAAAGCTGAAATTCATTCATTCATTCATTCGTTCATTCATTCACCAATTCGTATAGCTGTCGGGAGGAGTGTTCCCTAGGGGCTGTCGTGCCCTTAAAACCATATCAAACATGTGTGTGTGTGTGTGCGTTCGTGCGTGCGTGCGTGCGTGCGTGCGTGCGTGCGTGCGTGCGTGCGTGCGCGTGTGTGTGTGCGTGCGCGCGTGGGCGGTTGTGCGTGCGGGCGTGTGTGGGTGTGTGTGCGTGGACGTGTGTGCGTGCGTGGGCGGGTACGTATGATTGCTTGAGTGTGTCGGTACGTGTGTGCGCATGCCGTGCGTGTGTTTTTATTGATTATACAATCTACTTAATTATATTATTCATCTGCTCATTCGCACGAACATGCCTAATTATTTATCGAACTGGTAAATTGATTTATTTTATCGCATAATTGTGTTTGCATTTATCATAATAGTTCCTTGTTGGTAAACGATACGCCTACTCCACATGATTATTTATGAATCATGTTTGTAATTAATGTAATTATTGTGTAATATTTCAAAATGTCTACTGCCTGCGTATCCAAAATATAGAGAAAACATATTTACTCATAAAACCACATTATCAAAAATGCGTATATTATTCCACAAAATTAATTCAAATTTATATTATGCAGAATTTCGACTGTTGTCCAGAGCTACACTTTGCTATCGTAGTCGAGCCTGTCTACAGCTGACATCAACCCGAAAGGCCAAAATGATGGTTCCTCAGGTCGTGTGCTGTAAGCAAACACGTCTAGACGAGCCGCCATCAGTTGCAGAGGTGGTTTTTTATTCACTGACTACTGTCTTTAAAAATCAATTTTGATTGACCACAAGGTGACCGCTGTAGACAGGCCCAACACCGTCCCAAAACGCGTCTTCTGTAGATACTATAGAACTTTACAATGTCTTGTATATATTATCTTTTTCAGTATTCCGTTCTTCTACTCTTTTTCTTTCTTAATTTTCAACACTTTCTTGTTATTATCTCTGGAGCTCTTTGTGCTTTTCACCTGTGCTTATGCTTCTTATTCTGCCGCACGTGCATATGGCCTTGGAGGATATACATAATTGACAATGGATAATGATCTAGCTCATTACCGTGCGGCTGTTTGACTGCCACCCTCCAAAATCCATAGGTCGCCAAACTATATCACCGAACTCATGGAGAATTGTAAGTGTCTCTCTCGCAATTTACATTGCCCAGTTACTATCTTGTCCTCTGTACTACCTGAAAAATGTGACTAATATAATAATAATAATAAAAATAATAATAATAATAATAATAATAATAATAATAATAATAATAATAATAATAATAATAATAATAATAATAATGTGTCTTTCATTAGCAGGCGATGTAGAGTCTAATCCCGGTCCCATGAACAGTAGTGGTCTCTCTATTGTCCATCTTAATGTTTGCGCTCTCAAAGATAAAATCCATCTTGTCGAAGCAAACTTGTCTAATTTTAACATCATTGCAATCACAGAAAGCCACCTTACACAAAACGTGAACAATGACACTATTACACTTCAAGGCTTCCAAGAGCCATATTGAAGGGACCGTCAGCAAGCATGGGGCGGAGTATGCGTCTATATAGCCAATAACATCGCCGCTTCTCGCCGTGTTGAATATGAATCTACTAGTATTGAAATGATCTGGATAGAAATTTATGATCGACCAGAGCTGCTAATGTGTGTAATTTATCGACCACCCAATAATGATGTCGATAAATGGCAAATCATTTCCGATAACATAGAAAACGTCCGCGATTTAAACCCGAATAAAAACATTCTTTTACTGGGGGACCTAAATGATGATCTCCTTAGTACGACAAACCACTACCTACGCGATATTATTACCAGTTTTGGCTTTTATCAGCTAATAACATAACCAACCCGCTCTGTCTCGAATACATTACTTGACCCTATTATAATTAACAATATTAGGCTTGTCAAAGATAGTGGCGTTCTTGCACCTTTTTGTAGCGATCATACCCCAGTACATATGACCATAACATCCTGCATACCCAAACGGAAATCATACAAGCGCCATATATGGGATTACGCAAAGGCTGACCGGGTGAAATTTAGAAACCACATATCTAATGCTCCGTGGAGCACCCTTTCTGACGAGCATGACATCGATAGCTGATGCCAAACCATTACTACAAATATTACTAATGCAGCCAATGCTAGCATACCAAACAAACCAGTCACCATCCACCCAGATGATAAAGCCTGAATGTCTAGCAAAATTAGACACGAGATGAGAATTAGAGAAAAACTGTATAAGAAAGCAAGGAAAATCAAACAAGAACAGGACCTTGCAAATCTTAAGAAACAAAGAAATTCGGTCAACACCTTAGTTCGGACAGCCAAACAAGAATTCAAAATCAAACTGGCAGAAAAAAAATAAAAATGGACGCACAGGTTCCAAATTGTGGTGGAAGTTGAGCAAGTCCTTTTTGTTTGATACTAACTCCAATTTTGGCGATATACCCCCTTAAACGTGGTGACGGCGCATTTACCTATGACTTTATTGAAAAGGCTAATCTTTTAAATCACTATTTTTCAAAATATTGCGACAATTGATGAGTCAAATGTGGAATTACCCCCTTTATCCCTATATACAGAACACTTTTTAAATATGATCACAATAACGACTCAAGACGTTCTAGATATACTTTCTAAGCTGGATGCCTCAAAAGCTGTCGGTCCCGACAGACTAAGTCCTAAACTATTAGTCATGAGTAAAGACATTCTAGCTCCGATTCTAGCACGTTTCTTTAATTACTCACTCATAAATTCAAAGTTTCCCACCTCCTGCAAAATTGCCAATGTAACTCCAATTTTTAAAAAGGGGGAAAGGGACTCGTGCACAAATTACCGCCCAATATCTCTCTTGAGTTGTCTTAGCAAAGTTATGGAAAGAACTGTTTTTAAATACGTTTACAACCACATTAGAGATAGCATCACTCCCTATCAGTCTGGCTTTCTTCATTCACATTCTACAGTAAATCAACGATTAAGAATATATACAGATATCGCCAAAGCTCTAGATGCACAAAAAGAAGTACTGTTCTTATTTTTCGACATTTCGAAAGCATTTGGCCGAGTGTGGCATCGTGGCCTCCTACAGAAGCTCAAACAATTTGGCATCGCAGGAAATCTACTTTTATGGTTTGGAAGTTACCTTCATAATCGCTACCAGCGAGTAGTTATAAATGGTTACGAATCTACGTTGCTTCGATTACATGCTGGTGTGCCACAGGGCTCCGTTCTTGGGCCACTACTTTCTTAGTATTTATTAATGATATGCCCAATGACATACTAAACAATATCAGACTATTTGCTGATGATACATGCCTTTATGTGATGTCTTATAACTTAGAAGACCACACACCTTCTGTTGACCATGATCTGCAAGTAATGACACATTGAGCAAACACATGGCTAGTCGAATTTAATGCTTCCAAAACAACGTCCCTATTTATTTCTCTACACGGAGATCCTACCGTTTCTCCAATAAATTTCAAAAATTCTGAAATAGTTCCATCCACCCATTATAAACACCATGGTATCACGTTCAGCAATAATGGTCATTGGCACAACCATAGTGGAAAGTATAATAGCAAATGCCCAGCTCAAGCTTTCATTACTCAAAGGACTAAAATATGTCTTAGACCGCGAATGCCTCGAAATCATGTATAAGAGCTTTATTAGGCCATCGTTGGAATATGCAGATGCTGTCTGGGATAATTTACCACAATATCTTGTTAACAGACTAGAAGACGTACAAAAGGATGCTCTTAGGACAATTAGCGGAATGACACGTAGTGCCCACATCGAAGATTTGTATATAGAAACTGGCATAGAAACACGTTCCCACCGACGAGAAATTCACAGATTAGTCATGTTTTACAAAATTGTCAATGTGATGACGAGCGAGGTCTTGACTGATTATCTCCCTCTACTGATATTAGCACGTAATCCCCTACAATATCCGACGCTCGAATTCTTTCACCCCAGTTAGATGTCGAACAGATCTCTATCACGAGCCGTTTTTCCCAGCAACAGTACGTGCCTGGAACACCCTTCCAGCCCCTGTCACTATGTCTAATACCCTACCGGAATTCAAGACCAAACTAAGAGCAATGTCCCGTATTCCCAGTCCCCCTCCGTGGTATGACGTCGGCTCATGAGTGGCTAATATATGTTTAAGTAGGCTTCGTAATGGCTGTAGTAGATTAAATAGACATCTATTCGATAACTTCCTCTCTGACTCTGCAAGCTGCGTCTGCGGCCATCCTGATGAATCTGTTAAACATTACCTTTTTTACTGTCCACTTTTTAATGAACAAAGAACCACCTTTGTAAATGAGCTTGCCTCCAACCAAATCTCCTCAACAACACTAACCACACAGGAGCTTCTATATGGCCGCGCTGACGTTGATGTAGAATTAAACATCACGGTTTCCACGATTCTATGTCAATATATTACTGACACCTGTCGGTTTAAATGACCTATAGTAATTTCAAACACCACTCATGGATTCTGTCGACAAATCCATAGCCGCGGAAGTTTCTGGATGGCCATGCAGTGTGGACCGGACTACAACACATCGAGATCCTTTCTCCTAATACCGCCTTGTGATTCGTCAAACCATGCTTTTCTCCTTCTCCCGAAGATTTTTTCTGTCATCATTAGGCTGCCTACATACATCTCTCCTCCTCCTCCTCCTCCGCCTCCTCCTCTTCTGCCTTTTCCACCTCCTCCTCCTCCTCACCCTCCTTCCTCTTCTTCTTCTTCTTCTTCTTCTTAGAGGAAGACGTGTGTATTTGTGCTCTAGCAATACTCCGATTTTACCGTGTTTAGGATCGTTGAATGTGTCTTTTTGTGCAGTGTATATATTAAAACAGTTGTATATATGTTTGTGACAATAGTTTCGTTTGTATTTTTCGTATTATTGAGTATTTCAGTAATCTAAGTGTGGTTAATATTGAAAGTTATAAATGCATAGTAGCCATTGCTATAGGCCTTACTGGCCTGTAGGCTGGTCGGCTAGGGTCTCGGACTGATTAGCCTATTGTTAGCTAACAATGGGTGAGCCGGTCAGTTTCGCTGATAGAGTTAAGTCTGTTAGAAGTGTGTCAAACTTGAGTTCTGCGTCTGACTTTGAGCCCTTCAATGGTATCGATCGTAAGCACGGCGTGAGGATCGATTGTTTGGAGGGGGTGGTGGTAGAAGCGTATGTTAAAGGGGCGGCTTCGGTTGTGCCAGCTGGACATTGTAGCCGCGTCTCGCGTTAAAGGTGCAATCACGATTTATCTAAAGACCGAGCATGATGTAAATAAACTGTGCATTGAAGGAACTAACGTTGGTGGAATCTTTCATACCGTTCAGTCTTTAGAAAACGAACCTAGCAAATTCATCATTTCTAACGTACCGCAATATATCCCCAACTACATTATCAAACGGTCATTAGAACAGTATGGAAAACTCGTTAGTGGTTGTCGTGCTATACCGTTAGGATGCAAAGCACCAGAACTTAAACACGTTAAAAGTTTCAGGCGTCAGGTGTTAATTGTCGTTGATAAGCCACCCGTGCCTGACTACATGGACATCTTCTACATAGGGAAATCTCACCGTCTGTTCATCAGCAGTGATGAAATAATCTGCTTTAAGTGCCATGAAAAAGGACACTTTCAAAGATCATGCCCGAATACAAATGTAACCGAACTGATGCAAAATAATGTTGACAATGTTGCTGCTACTAGTAGTAGTAGTAGTAGTAGTAGTAGTAGTAGTAGTAGTAGTAGTAGTAGTAGTAGTAGTAGTAGTAGTAGTAGTAGAAATGATAATTCGTCTTTCGTGCTCTCAGAAAATGACTCCGTTACCGCACGTAAACAAGAAGCAACCTATCAGCAATGAGGTGGTGCCGCCTTCGCGAACATCTCCTAAGAAGAAACGTCAGAAAACGAGGTCGGATAACCGTTTTGGTGTTCTCAATTTAATTGACGATGATATTGAAGTCTTACCTCTGTCTCAAAATGTTAACTCTTGTATTGATACCGTCTCAAGAATCCAGGATACAATCGTCGCCACTGTGAACAATAGTAACTCTTTAACGTCAGTTGAGGTACATAATGTACCAGATGTGTCGCCGGAGGAGGACAGTAATTCTATTACCGTGTCAATCGTTCGCGATGATGAGCCAGTAGCAATGTCAACGCAGGACCTTGTTACTAAGATGGATGACATCATAACAACAATTGACAATAGAAATGGTTCGGGGCCTTCGCCTTTCAAACCTGGGCATGACCCTTGCAGTGATGATAATATTACCATAGGTGCGGCAGAACTACCACCTGTTTCACAAGACATATGTCTGCATGATGACGAGAGTTCGGACACTGACGGTCTATCGTATCAGATATTTCGGACAGATTTGGCAGATTCAAGGGAGGTAACCCAATCTCTTGAAGAGGTAAAATTGTTCGTAGATAGCTTAAAATACAGCAAAAAAGTTATCAAAAAATGCAAGCTTTTTCAACCTGATTTAAAGCTGTTGATGCACCAGTTATTTAGAATTAAGAAGCAACATGGATTATATGCTTCTTTTAAATATCGTCTTACAAAGATTATAACCAAGTTGCATCGTAACCTAAAGAAGTAAATGTTCAGTTTTTTCAAAGGTGCAATTTCCCTAAATCGTTAGCTTTTTTCATCCAATAATCATGTATCTCATTAAAAAAATGAACATTTGTACTATTTGTATACTTTTTATTAATCTTCTCATACCATCTCTATGTGTTGTTAGTTTGAACACGAGGGGTTGTCGTGATTCATTTAAAAGATTCAACATTTTAAATCAATTACGAACAGAATTAAGTCCAGATATTGTCTTTTTACAGGATATTCACACAATGAAATCGGACGAGTCACTCTGGCGACTAGTCTGGAGAGGACAAGCATTTTTTCCGCATTTTAGCACAAATTCAGCTGGTGTCGCTATTCTTTTCAAACCCAAGCTCAATATTAGCATTATTGAGACTATCACGGTTGAGCAAGGTAGAATTTTACATGTCACAGCAAAGATTAATGATACATATTTTTATTTGATAAATTTATATAATCATACAGAATCTTATAGCAAAGTTGAATCAACCGAGCTTTTACAATCACATATTGCGTCATTAACAGAACCATATCCGGTTATTCTTGGTGGGGATTTTAACTGTACGCTAGACTGTAACCTAGATAGAACATCAGCCATAGAACCCCACATTTTAGCGAGTGATGCTCTGAAATCTTTAGTATTGCGTCATAATTTTATTGACACATATCGATCTCTGTACCCTGAGTCAAAAACATTCAACTGGTCTAGATCAGATGGAACTGCTTCACGACTTGACAGGATCTATATTTCATGTAATTTCAAGCAGTTTATCAAAAGTTGTTCAGTCATTCCTTGTAATTATTCTGATCATGATTTCGTAAGGGTTATATTTCAGCTCAAATCAGTAAAACGCAGAAGCGCATATTGGTGTATGAATACAGCTGTATTGAGTGAAACGAAGTACATTAATTTAATAAATGATTTTTGGTTTGAATGGCAAAAATGTAAAAGTGATTTTCGCTGTCTTCAGGATTGGTGGGAGATCGCTAAAAAGCATATATGTTCTATATCTCAGCGTTACTCACAAGAACGCGCTATTCTTTTTCGAGAACGGCGATCGGATTTGCAAAATGAAATTGATCACTTATCAGCCCAAATGCCAAAAACCGATGAGAAAAGTGAGATAATTAATCAGAAACAAATGGAATTAGCGCACTTTCTCAGAGAACAAGCTAAAGGTGCCTGGATAAGATCTAGATTCCGGCACATAAATGAATTAGACAAACCAACAATATTTCTTTAACCTTGAAAGTAAGCGAGCTACGAATAAAACAATTTCACAGTTGAAATTACCCAATGGTATGATGGTTAATACTGACTCAGATATTTTGTCTCACGCTTCTGATTTTTATAGTGAACTATAAATACATCAGATGTTTGTAATTTGTCAGAAAATGTTTTGCTCTCAGATCTACCTAAATTGAGTAAAAGATCAAAAGATGATTTAGAACGTGAATTAGATTTATCGGAATTTACAATAGCGGTTAATAAACTTAAGAATAATAAGGCTCCGGGAATTGATGGATTACCAGCCGAATTTTATAAAACGTTTTGGCAAACTATTGGTCCTGATTTTCTTCAAGTTTTTAATCAATCAATTCAAGACATGTTGCTCCCTACGTCGTGTAGAAGAGCAGTAGTTACTTTACTGCCAAAAAAGGGTGATTTAACTTGTCTGAAAAATTGGAGGCCGGGGTCTCTTTTATGTGTTGACGCTAACATATTTTCAAAGGCTTTGTATAATCGTATACGTGCGACACTTGCTGAAATAATTTGCATTGATCAAAGTTATTGTGTTCCCGGCCGTACGATCTGTAATAACATTAGATTAATAACGGATGTAGTTGACTACTCAAACTATAAGTTATTACCGCTTGGATTAGTATCCTTAGATCAAGAGAAAGCGTTTGACAGGGTGAATCACACGTATTTACAAGATACCCTAAATGCTTTCGGATTTGGTGATTTCTTTGTTAGATGTATACAAACCCTGTATACAGAAGCGTCATGTCTACTAAAAATAAACAATCTACTGTCCACGCCCGTTTCTTTCAAACGCGGTATCAGACAGGGCTGCTCTTTATCAGGTGCTTTGTATAGCATTTGTATAGAACCACTGTTAAATAAATTACGTTCAGGCAAAGGTCTGAAGGGCGTAGCTCTGCCTGATACGGATGAAAATGTTGTTTGCTCAGCTTATGCAGACGATATAACTGCTTTCTGTACTTGTAATAAGGACTTTGTTAATTTGCAAGAATGGCAAAATATTTATGAGGGCGCGTCCAATGCAAAGATTAATCATTCTAAAACAGAAGGCCTTTGGACTGTCACTGGCTTATGGAAAACCCGTATTGATGAGCCGCTAGGGTTAAAATGGAACAATAATGGCTTGACGATCCTTGGTGTTTATATAGGCAATTCTGCAGAATACAGTAATCAAAATTGGACCAACTTTGAAACTGAAATCAGTAATAAACTTGTCAACTGGGTACCATTGTCAAAAGCATTATCCTTTCGAGGTCGCATTATTGTAACTAACCTACTTGCTGCTTCTAAGCTGTGGCACAGGCTAGCTGTTATTGATCCACCTGGCTATATTGTTAATGCTATTCAAAAACTTTTAACGAATTTTGCATGGTCTGGAAAACACCGGCTTCCAAAGGAATTGTTGTATTTACCGTTAGAAGAAGGTGGACAAGGACTTGTTCATATTGTTTCTCGAATACGCGCCTTCCGTATACTGTATGTCCAGTCTTTTCTCAATCACTTTGCTTATCATCCGTGTTTCAAATTTACTAGCTGGTTTCTTAAGCAGATACATAATTTAAATTATGATCATCAGATTTTTTCAATACAATTGGATATAAATTTGGTTGATAATGTGCCCAGTTTTTATAAAAGTTTGCTGAATTCATGGTTTCA
Organism: Chaetoderma sp. LZ-2023a; assembly: GCA_034401795.1. Taxonomy (NCBI): domain Eukaryota; kingdom Metazoa; phylum Mollusca; class Caudofoveata; order Chaetodermatida; family Chaetodermatidae; genus Chaetoderma; species Chaetoderma sp. LZ-2023a. Next base: position 53,417,370 of record CM067362.1, read on the forward strand.
GTTCGATGTAGCGAGAGTATCACAACCAGTCTGTAAAATAGACTTTTTACAGGAACCATTGTTTCTGAATCCTTTTATTACGAATGCTCCAATAGGACACCCATTCTTTCTTAGTGACTTTATACGTGCTAATGTTACAAAGGTAGATAATATTTTACAAAATGATCAACTGATCTCTCCTGACGATCTTCTCCTTAAACTTGGTCATCGGTCTATGCGACTACTAAGTGCTAATTTAAGCATTATCTGGAATAGCTTGCCAACTGAATGGCTTTCTCTATTAGATCGTCCTATTGATATCCCCAGGTCAGTGTATATATATGAACTATCATGCAATTTTGATGAAGAGTCTGTTTTTACTGTGTGTGTACCGACACGCTGCAAGAAAGACGTGTACAAACTGTCCTTATTGAAATGTTATTGGAACGTCCTGCATAAACATGCGAGTAACATATGGTCAGATCTTTTAGCTCTTGAAGTCACATCCACAGATTGCTGTTTATGTTTTTATGAATATCCTTGTACATATCATGGAGCCCTAAATACAGGTGTCTTTCTTTTTAAAGCTGGCTATTGTGTTAATGATGCATGTGCATACTGCGGGGAAAGGGAGGATTTGGCTCACTTTTTCATAACCTGCTCACGTCTGCAACCTTTACTTTTAGCCATTAGAAGATCTGTTTTATATTTGTTAGATGTTGATGAATTTAAGCATGAAAATTATATCAAAGGGTTTCCATGTCCTCATTGCCCGTCAAAATCTGAACGAAAAATTAGACACCGTCTATCTAACTGGATTATAGCTAATGCCAAAATGGCGACTTATGTAACTCGCCAACGCCTGATGGATGGCTACAGTCGAACGGACCCCCTTCGAGAATGCATTTCTAGATTAAGGTCTCGTATTACTATTGAATATAAATATCACAAAGAAAACGATTTATTAGAGAACTTTGAGCATTTTTGGGCTTTTGACAATTTTATCTGCAGCATTGAGGACACTATTCTAAAATTCAACGGCATTTGATGTTGTCTGTCGTCACCTTTTATATTTCTGTATTATGTCTCTGTGATGCTGGTGAATGTTTTGCTTTTAAAAAAAAAATTTTAAAAACTATATTTGATGATTTGCAATGGATTTTATGCTGTATATTTATGCCATCATCCTCATTAACTGATTTTATTAGCAGTAAGATATTCTTCTTTTTTCAAATTGTTCTAAAGGTAGTTATTATTTTGCTTTTGGACTGATTCTTTAGCAACGGCATTAAAAAAAATGTATATTCATGCGCAGTTGTAATATTTCGTAATTAATAAAGTATATGAAAAGTCTTCTTCTTCTTCTCCTCCTTCTTCTTCTTCTTCTTCTTCTTCTTCTTCTTCTTCTTCTTCTTATTATTATTATTATTATTACCATTATTAATAATGTTATTGTTGTTATTACTGTTGTGACAGTTGGCAATATTATTATTCGCCTCTTGATTTAATGTAATATATTTGTATGTAAGTGGGAGACGCTCATAAGACATGTCTTATTGTGCTCCCACATAGATTAAAAAATAAACCCTGTTTAAATCAAAGATGTTCATGCATCAAACTAACTTTCCACCATAGCCCGTCAGCAACATACAGGGCATTTTCAAATCGGCAGTAGTACGGAACTTCTTCACGACCGCATAATTCCTAACATGTGTTCGTAGGTGACTATCTACTAGCCACCCGCATAAGTTCTTCATCACCGTTCATGAGTATGAGCCGCAGCGGATAGATCGACTGCAGATATTCACCAAGTAGCGACTTCAGTATCGAGCCAACTCGCGCCTCAAATGTATGACGCTTCAACTACAGTGACATTAGGACACCTTTGTAACGATGACTACTAGGTACTCTGTAACCATTATATTGTATGATTCTTAATACGTACCGAATATATGTAAGTACCGTAAGGTCGTCTGAGACCTTATTTTTATAGTTTATATATTTTATTCTATATATTTATTTTCATTTATGTGCCGATGACGATGACTAATAGGCACCGCAAGGTCGTGTGACCGTATATTTTGACTATACTGTATTGGTTGGTAATATGGCAGTAGCCATCCAAATTTCTATCTTTTTGCTTAGTTATTATTATTACATAACAATACTTGGACCTCACTTCGCTTAGGTTACACTATACAGCACCAAAACACACCACCCTGTTCCCATACAGCATCAATTTTTCACTAAGATCGCTGTTCATGTTCTCATTGAGCGAACATCACATGCGGTCGCTAAACCTAACTATGATAGCTCGGTAGGATAGATTTTCAAAGTAGCTAGGGACGACTACGCTTTAGAAGACATTTGTGTAAGCCTCTTTTCCGGGAGCTGCGGATAAGTTACACACCTCGTACCGGCAAGTTTGTATAAATTGGCCATCCACCATAGGGCCTCCTAAAAAATTGATAGTATAATATGAGAAGTTGTCTCTTCCTACGCTCCTCCGGCTTCAGGGCCTATTAATTGTCTGGACTCCCTCTGCCACGTTGGTTAGAACTGACTTTAGAAACTATTGGGATTTCTGAGCGGTTAGAATCAAAGTGTCGATGACCGCACACATACACGCACGCACGCACGCACGCACGCACGCACTCACGCACGCACGCACGCACGCACGCACGCACGCACTTACGCTTATGCTTATGTAATGTGACTTGTCCCCATGTTGTTATTTGTGGTCATGATGCGGTATGTGACGGGATCGTTATTTGATTCTCATGCTACCACCAGCAATCTAAAAAAGGCATTAAAATGGACTTGCTCCACCCAATGGTTCGTGTGATATCAATATCCACGCAACGTCAGCAAATTCTTGACCTCATTTTGTGTGCGACAGACTTGGGACAGATTTGAATTTTACGACGAATTCAGAGGTACTATTTTTCTGTTAGCTACTTGTCATACAGACTACTATAGGCGTCATATCATCTCGTATTACGTGAATTAATAGTGTCTGGTATGAGGAGAGTAGCGCTCGTGTCATTTTAAGTTTTGATTCTCTCTACCACCGTATTCTGGTGGAAATCACTACGCCAATGGCTACTCAATACATACGAGACACTTTTCTCAATCTCGAATCGAAGGAGATCTCGCGAGATACGAATGCTACCACCAGGTGACATGTTTGCACACTGTCGGTCTGACGGGGGATGCTCCGTGGTGGTGACCATAGCAGACACCGAGCATTCTCGCCTGGCAGACCTGTATGTTAAAGATAGGAAAAACAAATAGCCACTTGCGGCTTGAAACTTGATATTTGTAGACCTAAAAACTAACTGTTAAGTTAGGTTCTAGCAAGAAGGCCCAGGGGCGCCGGAAGCACGGGGGAAGCGGGGGCAGCTTCCCGCGTTGCCCTTTGGGCAGGTGTCGGGGGGGGGGGGGGGGGGGGAGGGGGGGGGGGGGGGGGAGGGGGCAGCTGCGCCCTTTACCCGTTTCTATGCTAAAAATGAGTCAACTTTAATTTAGTACTTTAAACAAGATTTCTTTAATATTCAGAGCAGACTGGGCAGTTGTATTAAAGTTTGGTTGCTTTGACATTAACATAAGTCTATAAAGTAATATGGGAGTGCTTATAGGCCGAATCAAATCATCAATGCAAACGCTATTTATGTAGTGGCAGTTACATGTGACATATTGACTTCTTTTTTTTATCTGTAAACTTTGCATGTATCTTTGCAAGTAAAGCTAAGATACATAGACATATGCTATTTTTGAAGTGATACTGGTTCACGCCCCATTAATGCCTTGCTTAGTGGGTACAATAGAATATATGTGCAATGATGGGCGGCTGGGTGCATCAATGTGGAAACACTAAGGGATAGTAGAATTAACAGCAACTCTCAAACTCAAAATTTTAATCTATGTGTGGAGCAGATCCAAAGGTAGAAATAATTGATATACACATGGCCGACGTGCAATGTCGGTGGGTGTAGTTGAGGAATGTGTCTCCCAACGCACGCACGCACACACGCACGCACGCACGCACGCACGCACGCACATACATACATACATACATACATACATACATACATACATACATGCATAGCATCAGCAACCAGACATCTTTCCACTGGACCACCACGCCAAGACAAAGTCTCAGGTTAGCAGACCAGCTCTCACATATCTGATATGCTGACACACTGACGATTCATATGGGACTATCTGTGGATGCACCTGCCACGATTCAATCCTTGGCATTTAAGCCTATTTTACTCTGACTCCATCACGCTCAGACAGTATATGTATTTTATTTTATTGACGCACTGGCAACGTGCGGCTTCAATTTCCATGTGCTAACCAGCCGACAGTCATGCACCCATTAGTTTTTAATTTGTTGATCACCATCACCCGGTTGGGGGATCGAACCGCCATACTGCAACTCCGCATAGCATCAGCAACCAGACATCTTTCCACTGGACCACCGCGCCAAGACAAAGTCTCAGGTTAGCAGACCAGCTTTCACATGTCTGATATGCTGACACACTGACGATTCATATGGGACTATCTGTGGATGCACCTGCCACGATTCAATCCTTGGCATTTAAGCCTATTGTACTCTGACTCCATCACGGCTCTGGCAGTATATGTATTTTATTTTATTGACGCACTGGCAACGTGCGGCTTCAATTTCCATGTGCTAACCAGCCGACAGTCATGCACCCATTAGTTTTTAATTTGTTGATCACCATCTCCCGGTCGGGAGATCGAACCGCCATACTGCAACTCCGCATAGCATCAGCAACCAGACATCTTTCCACTGGACCACTGCGCCAAGACAAAGTCTCAGGTTAGCAGACCAGCTTTCACATGTCTGATATGCTGACACACTGACGATTCATATGGGACTATCTGTGGATGCACCTGCCACGATTCAATCCTTGGCATTTAAGCCTATTGTACTCTGACACCATCACGGCTCTGGCAGTATATGTATTTTATTTTATTGACACACTGGGAATGTGCGGCTTCAATTTCCATGTGCTAACCAGCCGACAGTCATGCACCCATTAGTTTTTAATTTGTTGATCACCATCTCCCGGTCAGGGGATCGAACCGCCAAACTGCAACTCCGCATAACATCAGCAACCAGACATCTTTCCACTGGACCACCACGCCAAGACAAAGTCTCAGGTTAGCAGACCAGCTTTCACATATCTGATATGCTGACACACTGACGATTCATATGGGACTATCTGTGGATGCACCTGCCACGATTCAATCCTTGACATTTAAGCCTATTGTACTCTGACTCCATCACGGCTCTGGCAGTATATGCATATGTATTTTATTTTATTGACGCACTGGCAACGTGCGGCTTCAATTTCCATGTGCTAACCAGCCGACAGTCATGCACCCATTAGTTTTTAATTTGTTGATCACCATCTCCCGGTCGGGGGATCGAACTGCCATACTGCAACTCCGCATAGCATCAGCAACCAGACATCTTTCCACTGGACCACCACGCCAAGACAAAGTCTCAGGTTAGCAGACCAGCTTTCACATGTCTGATATGCTGACACACTGACGATTCATATGGGACTATCTGTGGATGCACCTGCCACGATTCAATCCTTGGCATTTAAGCCTATTGTACTCTGACTCCATCACGGCTCTGGCAGTATATGTATCTTATTTTATTGACGCACTGGCAACGTGCGGCTTCAATTTCCATGTGCTAACCAGCCGACAGTCATGCACCCATTAGTTTTTAATTTGTTGATCACCATCTCCCAGTCGGGGGATCGAACCGCCATACTGCAACTCCACATAGCATCAGCAACCAGACATCTTTCCACTGGACCACCGCGCCAAGACAAAGTCTCAGGTTAGCAGACCAGCTTTCACATGTCTGATATGCTGACACACTGACGATTCATATGGGACTATCTGTGGATGCACCTGCCACGATTCAATCCTTGGCATTTAAGACTATTGTACTCTGACTCCATCACAGCTTTGGATGAAAATCCTTGATCTTCTTCTTTTCGTCACACTTGGAGAGCCGTTCTCAAGATGAAATCTGTGGTTTTCTGCAGTTCTTCCATAGGCCCATACAGCTTTTCAAGAAAGGAGGTTGACAAAGGCCAGATCTCATCTCTCAGCAGCTCTTCTTCTTTCTTCTTTTCGATCGCTGGGATCACACTTGGAGAGCCGTTCTCAAGATGAAATCTGTGGTTTTCTGCAGTTCTTCCACAGTCCCATATAGCTTTTCAAGAAAAGAGGTTGACAAAGGCCAGATCTCTTCTCTCAGCAGCTGATACGTACTGCAACATTGAAATATGTGCTCTGTGGTCTGTTCTGCTTCTCCACAAGGACAAGCGGGCGATGTCGTAAGGTGGAACCGCCTGTACATGTGTTGGTTTAATCTGTTGTATCCAGTTCTGAGACGAAAAATGGTCACTTGCTCTGGCCTAGAGAGATGATGGTAGGCATCTTCTGATTGAGGTGTTCTATAGAGTGACTTGATGATAGTCTTCATCTCTGTATGGGTAATCATGTTTTCTGTCTGATTCTCTTCTGCACCCACCTTTGCCATCTTGTCTGCTTCCTCATTTCCTTGGACCCCACAGTGTGAGGGGATCTACTGCAATGCTATCCGAAAGCATTTGATGGTTTGTAGTGCTTCTTCAAGTTGTGGCAGCTTACCTTTGGTGATAGCCTCAAGGACGGAGCGGGCATCAGATAAAAAGACAATCTGTGAAATAGGGTCTGCTGTTTTGCTGATGGTATTAGCTGCATGAACCAGTGCTTCGACTTCAGCTCTGTAGTTTGTGCAGTGTTTGCCCGTCGGTATTGCAGCTGACTCATGTTGTCCGTTTGGATACTGTATGTGCAGTCCGGCACCTCAGCTCCTAATTGCATCTTTGGCTGATCCATCTGTGTAGATCCTTATCCATGTCTCCTGAGGGTACATTTCCTCCCACGTGGCTAGGGTCAGTGCCTTCTTGCTCACATCACTGTGTTCATCTTTGGTTGTGAGATGAGGTACTGTGGTGCGAATAGCTATGCTCTCTAGTTTGTTTTCCCAGGGTGGAGGATCAAGGGTGTGGTTTGGGGTCTTCTATTTGTGCTGGCAACATTTCTTGGTGTTTCCTTTGAAGTGCTGTTGTCTCTTTCACAAAACTCGATCTTTTAAGTCTTTCGGATGACAGCTGTGCTTGCCTGATCTTCATCGGGTGGTTGCTGAACGATTTGGACTTTACAGCTTGGATCAGTGCTTTGCATTCACTTCCTTTGCTAAGTGGGGGGATGCTTGCTGTCTGCTCCGTTTTTTCTATTGGTGTTGATCTCATTCCACCAGTGATGATGCGCAGTGCCTGGTTTTGTACTCTGTCGAGGTTCTGTTAATGAGATTTAGCTGCTGTCATCCATGAGCTGGATCCATACTCAAGGTGTGGTCGTACGGCACCTAGGTAGATGGTCTTGAGGATCCTTTCATTGGCACCCCACTTTGTTCCTGCCAGCTTCCTCATGATGTTTAGCCTTCTTCTGACCTTTGCCTCTGCATTCTGTATGTGTTCCTTCCATGTTAATCTTTTGTCGTAGGTCACTCCCAGGTATGTCTGCTGGTCCTCATACTCGAGTGGAGTACCGCCCAGTGTCAGATTGCCAACCTTTGGTTTTGGTGGACAGTGAGAATAGCATGGCTGATGATTTTTCTTTGTTGCTGGTAATACACCAGCGATTGGCCCAAGCTGTAATTATGTCCAAGGCGAGCTGCATTCTGTACGTGGCAGTCGTTGTGTACTCCTCGGTGCACCAGAGTACGAGGTCATCTGCAAAGATGGCTGCTTGGATCCCATTGGGCAGCTCTGCTACAATGTCATTAATGAAGAGTATGAACAGAGTTGGTGACAATACTCAGCGTTGTGGCACCCCTTGTCTCAGCAATACATTCTGTCCAGATTGTCCATCCACCAGCACCCTAGCTCTGCGATTGTGTAGGTACGTTGGTCCATTGGAACATGTTACCACCGATGCCTGTGCGCCGGAGCTTCAGGAGGAGGCCATCCTTCCACACCTTGTCAAATGCCTTCTGCAGATCGATAAAGGCAGCTAGCATCACCTTCTTGGCTTCAAAAGTGTCCTCTATGACCTCTGCAAGATGTGTTGTTTGATCTTCTGTGCTCCTGTATCTTCTGAAGCCAGCCTGCTCTGAAATTACAATGTTCTCCGACTCCAGGTACCACTGCAACCGCTGGTTGATGATGCGCTCCATGGTCTTGCATATGCAGCTTGTAAGACTGATAGGACGGTAGCTCAGCACTTTCGTCTTGTTCTTCTCTTTTTTCAAAAAATCGTTGATGAAACAACTTTCAAACAAATTGTTCTCAAAATAATCAACAGGGCAGTCAATGATGTAAGACCTGCTGACGATATTTCGAGCAACTTTTTTGACAGCCATTTCTTACTCAGGCAGCAACAGCGTTGTCAAATTTTTCTCAGAATGATCAGCGGGCTTTCTTTTTTGTTAGCTAACAAATGCATACACAACACGCATTCTCTAAGTATTGCTTTGCAATACATGTCCCCTACCTGGTGATATAAATCTGTAGAGATTGCTAGTCAAAAACTTCATTAAAAATTGTCAGAAGCAGTTGAAACTCGAACTTGATCTGTAACTTCTCATAACATAGTAATAAACCAAGTTTCCGTTATATATGCTGAAGGAGAAGGAAAAAGTCTTAAAAGCTGATATATTTGTATCTCATAAGTCGAAAGGGGACATAGCTCCATCAAAAATGACGCAAACGCCTGAAACTCGAACTTGGTCTGTAGTTTCTCATAATAAAGTAATGTGCCAATTCTCAGTTGAATATCTTGAAAGACCGCGAGAAAAAGGGCGGAAAACTAATATTTTTCGTATTTCATAAGAACTCCATGAAGAACTGACGAAAATGTCTGAAACTCGCAGTTACTCTGTAACTCCTTATACTAAAGCAATATACCAATTCTCAGTTGAATACCTTGAAGGATTGCGAAAAAAAGTGCGGAAAGCTAATATTTTTCGTCTTATCGCCATCAAAAATTGACGCATACCCCTGAAACTCGAACTTGGTCCGTAGCTTCTCATAACAAAGCAATGTAGCAATTCTCAGTAGAATACCTTGAAAGACTGCGAAAAAAAAGTCAGGGAAACTAATATTTTTCGTATTTCATAACTCCATGAAAAACTGACGAAAATGTCTGAAACTCGAATTTGCTCTGTAACCCCTTAGACTAAAGCGATGTACCCATTCTTCCTTAAATATCTTGAAGGAGTGCGAACAAAATTGCAGAAAGCTGATATTTTTCATTTTTCCTAAGTCGAAAGGGGGCATAACGCCACCAAAATTTGACGCATACGCCTGAAACTCGAACTTGGTCTGTAAATTCTCATAACAAAGCAATATACCAATTCTCAGTTGAATACCTTGAAGGACTGCGAAAAAAGTGCGGGACACCAGCTGCGACAGATGGACAGACAGACGGACGGACAGATGGAGTGCAAACCTATAGTCCAACGCCCCCACCCCCACCCCCACCCCCACCCCCACCCCGGTTTTACCGGTTGGGGACTAAATAAGTCCGGCCTGTAATATATAAGGAATCGAGATCCAGTCTCAGATATGCTCGAAAATTCAGTTCATTTCCTTGTCAATCGGGAGGTAAGCATATTATTCTACTCACGGTAGGCTTGTCAGAGGCGACCATGCACGTGCTGGTAGACTACTTGATCTGTGTGAACATATTTCACTCTGAAATACGCATACGATATAGGCCTAACTAATTGTGTATGCGCTTGCTCGCAAACAAAACTGGGAGTCCGCTGATTACTCTGATAAGACTTTGATAACGCTGTTGCTGCCATAGACAGAAATGGTTGTCAATAAAGTTACGCGAAATATCTTCCTGCTGATTATATTGAGAACAATTTGATTGGAAGTTGTTCCGTCAACGATTTTCAGCCAAATTGTTATCAAATCTTTATCTAGTGACAATTGTATTATCAGCTGATTATATTGACAACAATTTGACGGAAAGTTGTTGCTGCTATAGGCAGCATCAGTTTTCAGTAAACTTGTTATGAATATATTTGTTGTCACTTGCACCATAGGAAATATACACATCTGGTATTGAACTATGATCTGCACATCTATGCGCTCACTTTGGAAGCAATCAAACGAATGACTAGCTTTAATGTTACGATAATGGTTTTATACGAACAATTAGCCACCGGCGAAGACAATACTCGAGTCTGGACTAATGGCGCCAACAAACATCTATCTAAAATGGAGACTACAGTTCTAGTTAGTTAAAGTGACCATAAAGTATCAAATTGTCATAAATTTAGCTAGGATATGTTTCTTGTAAGAATAGAAGAGAACTTTAAGGCACCAACAACATTGTCGAATTATTATCCATACACGTGCAATCAATATATACACATCGCGCCTTTAACACGGCATCATTCAACGGACGGGTCCAATTTAAATAATGACACTGAGCCGTCAATACCGGTTGTGACCTCCGCGCGCATTAGCCACCACCGTACATCGCTTTCTCATGCTTCGAATTAAGCACCTGATGTCACGAAGAGGAATCGCATCCCATTCCTGGAGCAGTGCAGCTTCCAGCTCCCGCACGTTGTGACGATGTGGATGGTTCTCGCGCACCATACGGCCAAGATTGTCCCACACATGTTCGATAGGAGACAGGTCCGGTGATTGCGCTGGCCAGTCCAACACCGGAACGTTGTTAGCCTCAAGGAAATCACTGGTGACCTTAGCTGAATGAGGACGGGCGTTGTCTTGCCGGAACATAACGTCTGCATGATGCTGCATAAAAGGGATGACAACAGGGGCGACAACTTCTTCACAGTAACGTTGAGCCGTTAAATTTCCGCGAATCACAATAACATCGGTTTTGCCTTTTCATGGATTCCAGCCCACACCATGATACTGCCGCTACCGAATCTGTCCTGCTGCATGATGTTGGCTGCATCACACCATTCTCCTAAACGTCGCCAAACCCGTTGCCTACCATCCACCTCATCCACACAAAATCTCGACACATCACTGAACAAAACGTGGCTCCATTGTTGAGCACGCAATCGCTGACGAGTTCTTGCCCATGCAAACCGATTCTCGATGTGACGCTCTGTAAGCGGAACAGCAACCAGTGGACGACGGGCAGGCTGTCCAGCATCATGGAGTCTGTTTCGTACAGTTTGTGCATGCACAAGAATGAATGCTTAGCAAACGGCGTGTATGTTTCGTTGACAGATTTGTGCATTTGTTTGAAATGCATTGATCGAACAAAAATGTACACGCAGTAGCTGGACGAAATATTTCCTTCATGCAGGCAAAGCGTATTTTGGCCATATACTCATTCTACTTAAATAGTAATACTGAGCGTCGTGTGAGTCTATGAGCAACAATTTGATAACGTTGTTGGTTCCTTAGTCAGCAACAACTTAGTCAAATTACTCTGCAAATCCGTAGAAAGTGTTGACTGAACTTTATGATGATTATTTTAGAACACATAGACTGAAAGCTGTTGCAGCAACACTTTTCAATAAAATGTATGTCAAATATATAGGAGGTAGTAATTGCATTACATACTAATTATTTTGACAACAATTTGACTGAATGTTGTTACTGTCTTTGATAGCAACAACTTTCACGCAAATTACTGTTAATGTATATAAAAGCTTTCTCCTATTTTCACCTGGACATTGACACACTTTCTCTGAACAGTATTGAAATACAGACTGTCGAATGTACTACCGTGAATACGCATTACGTGCATGCTTACACTACCAAAGCTGGAGGACAAAAGACTATTTGCACGTGCAAGCAGGTTGGTTTTGTTTGAGAAATCCTGGCTTGCGCAGACTAAATGAATATGGCGTCTAATAGTTACAATGATTATGAGTCATGGCATTGCATGCTGGGTAGCATTGCACGCCGGCTAGCATCGCATGCTGGGTAAATTGAAAAGACATCTCATATCTCGTGCAAACGTGTCTATATTTAATGGATACGAGAGCTTTAATCTCCATTAGCTGCCAACGAGTACCATTGCTAGCTCTAATATTTTCTGATAATGTCTCTAGTCTAAATTTATGATGGACCGCCATACCACTGATACCAACCGCCGGGATGATACGGTGTGGTTCAACTTCCGCGACGATGGTCGAACGGCCCCACTGAAACATGAACGTTCCACCAACTCTAGAGGTCGGTCTGTGTACGATCCGGAGAGATGCGAATCCCAGTCTGTTACCCCGTGATTATTTAGCCAGCGTCCTCGATCCGACGCACCGTGTAGCTGTGGTGCCGAGGAATACGAGAGATTTTGGGAGCAGCGCGTACTCCCGGAGGCTACAGAACCACACCAGTCTACATCGTACTATAAGTTGTTTTGCCATGATTGTGCCATTGTTTTACAGAATATTACAAGTAGATTATGTGTGGGAACCACAATGGTCTATATTGTACCATAAGTATCGCTACATACTGTATTGTATTGGAAAGGAATTGTGGATGGGACCGCACTGGTGTATATACGGTATCAGAAATATTGTATATTGTACTCAGTAGGTTTTATATCGTATTACAAATATACACCTGTGCAAAAGTTAAGCACCAGCAAAAACAATAGAACGTAGAAACATGATGGTACAACTAGGCTGCCATACTTTTTGTCCCCGCGTTAGCTGACATAATTCCAAGTACGAAATGCACATGCATGCATGACTTCACGCCGCTTGATGTCCGTGCGTGGCGGGAAACAGCATACGTGTTCAGTTATGTAAAAGTCCAGTTTGAGGTGTAGAACATTACATACAGATTTAGGCGACAAGATTAGGAATTTTGTGTTCATGACCATGGTTTATTTGTACAAAGAGAATTAGCTCTTGATTGTGAACCGCTATGGCAAGACGAAGGTTAAGTGATCGTGTGAAATGGCAAATCATAGGCATGCATACCACTGGTATGTCATGCAGAGAGATTGGCAGACAGCTGAACATTAACCATACTGTAATCAGTCGTTTGATTGCAAAACATGGGCAAACTAACGAGGTGAAGGACAGGCCTAGATCTGGAAGACCGAAGAAGACTACTGCCCGTGATGATCGAGCCCTAGTACGCCTTGTTAGGAGATCTCCATTCACCAACAGCAGAGTGCTCAGCCAGCAATGGGAAACGCGCAATAGAGTGTCAATGTCTACCGTCAAAAGGAGACTGTATGCTGCTGGCATGAAAGCTAGGAGACCTGTCAGACGTCCTCTCCTCACTGCACACCACAAAGAGGAGCGTCTGAGGTGGTGCAACGAAAGAAGACACTGGAACATGAGATCCTGGAGACGGGTACACTGGTCCGATGAAAGTCGGTTCCTGCTTCATGCCACAGATGGTCGAACTCGTGTATGGAGGTCCAGACGCACGGCGTACGACCAACGTAACATCATGGAAGAAGTTCCATTTGGTGGAGGTTCCGTTATGATATGGGGGTGCATCTCATTTGATTGTAAGCTGGATCTGTTGACTGTACCTGGAACACTAAATGGACAAAGATATCAAGATTCCATACTGGATAGAGTTGTGGTCCCTCATTTTGTAAATCATGCACCTGGAACCCACCCTATATTCATGGATGACAACGCCCGACCACATCGTGCTAGAGCTGTGCATGAATACCTCCGCCAGAATGCCATCGAAACCCTACCATGGCCAGCAAGGAGCCCTGACATGAACCCTATTGAGCATATCTGGGACATTCTGGGAAACATGGTGAGAAGGAGGGATCCTCCTGTGCAGAACCTACAGGAATTAACAGACGCACTCCATCTTGAATGGCAACGAATACCACAATGGCGTATCAGTCGGTTGGTGACCAGCATGAGACGTCGTGTCCAGACCGTCATCCAGGCACAAGGTGGATATACCCGGTATTAATAATGACAGTCTCAAACTCGTGCACAGATGTTAAACTTCGTTTTCAGACACCATTAATGACATTCCAGCCACGTGTGTCAACTGTAGGGCAATAGTTGTCAGTTGTGTCAACGTAACCATATTCAGGCCTCGTTTTCAAGTTCAAACAAAAACATACAGTGTTTCCCCACCATCATAATCAGCATTCCTCTAGTTGCATTATTACCTCTTGCACTAAGATGGATGGGTACCTAAATGTTTATGCTATTGCTTTCTTCATAGCACATGAATATACCCTCGCATGTGCGTAAAAATAGGGTGGTGCTTAACTTTTGCACAGGTGTATAGATGAATGTCGAACAAAACACACAATTCAATAATAGTATCCTATTATGACTCCTAGACTCCATGACATACCCTCACAATGGATGGATCCAATCTGCCTCTCAAGTATCTGCCATCATAATCAATTACGTCACTAGTTTTCTGACGTCACAACCGAAATGCCGAATATCTATTTTACGAAAATCAAAAAGTCCGTCACTAGTGTACACATTGTATTTGATGAGTTTACAAATTAATAAACATTGTTGAACATTTAAAAACTAATTTGACTAGGAGCTGTTACTGCCATGCACAGCAACAGCCCCAAGTGAAATTAGCTTCAGAATAACCATCAGTTTATATAGCAGCTTCTCTCCCTGGGTTCTATCATTATATATGCCGTCACATCGTAATCCATGATACTGTAGACTTCCATATGATATGATCCAATGCCATATTCGTCAGCTTTTGAACCTCTTCTCCAGTCACAGTCTTAATTCCATCTATCCAATGACTCGTTGGCCTTCCAGGACCTCTTCGCGATGATCGATCAACCATCCAATATCAGCTTCTCCAGACTATCACCATCTCTTCTTGTCACATGTCCAAAATACTCCAGCTCCAGTCTGATTTAACATCTTTCACGCTTCATCCGTTATAGTTGTCAAGAAAATTAAAATTGTTTACCCGCTCGTTCAATTCACCATGATCAGTTATTCTGTCTATCTGATTGTTTTCAATAATCACCATCGTCATTTTCTTTACATTGAGAAAGAGACACTCGGACCGCTTTCTCAATGTAAAGAAAACGAAGATCATGGTTATTGAAGACGAGCAGACAGCCAGAATAACTGCGGTCACTAACTAGCAATTTCACCCCTTTCAATCAGTTCCTAAAGCTCATTTTCTCTGTTAGCCAGCAACGTCGTGTCATCACTGACCAGCATATCACACGTTACCCACTATCACCCTCGAATGGTCACACCGTTGACATAGTTTTCCAGCGAAGTTTGCCTAGCCCACTCTGTATATATGCTGGGGACATTCGGTGAGCCGATTCAGACTTGGCGCACTCCTTGACCAATGTCAAACCAATCACAGTTCCCACATGCAGTTCGCACAGTTCATGACTGCTTGCTATGCAATGATTGGAGAACATCTGCCATATTTGTAGGAAACGCCCTCTCTTCCATTGTGATCCCCATACGTTGATAATACACCATGCCGAAAGCATTAGACTAATCTATGAAACACAAGTGCAATGGTTGCTTGTTCTCCATAAGCTGTTCAATTATCCATCAGATGGTAGCAATCATATCCTGACATCCTCGTCTTTTTCTAAGCCCTGCCTGGTGGTTACAGACTTCACGCTAGAAGCATTGTTAGACTCTGTCCATCATGACATAAAGAAGTACTTTACTCACATGAGAAATGAGAGAAATGGTTCAATTGTTCTCGTATGTTACCTTTCTTTGGCAAGATGATAAATACTACTTTAGTCCAATCCTTTGGTTATTGTTCTGTTGACCATATCCAGTTGTAGACTTTATGGCAGAAATCTTAACAGCATTAACCTATCGCAATTCAGCTAGTAATTCATCAAATCCTGGGGATATACCCGATATCATTTTGTTGGAGCTTGACATCTTTCTCTAGTTCAGACAACAGGATGTCTGTCTCGTGATCATAGTCCTTGAGTCCAGGGGTGTAGGAATGTACTTTGACTTGGGGTGGGGGCTGGAGTATGTGACCAAAAAAACGGAGCGCTATGGGGATACACTATGGGAGAGGAAAGACTTGATGGGAGACTATCGCCCCCTGCTCACCCCACCTCCACAACATTCCATATGCTTCAGCCTAGTTATTACTGTGGCTGGCGCTTTGTGTCAAACCCATTCCTTCAGCGGCTTTGACTATGTGTGGTTGAGTTGGGGATTTACTTGATAGCTTCTTCACCACAGCAAATCGGTCTTTCGATCTGTTGTTCAAACTTATCTTTCCAGGTCGTAACATTGTTTATTGCAAAAAGTTGTCTTATCGTGTCTGATTTATTTCTCAATATCTGAATCTAAGCAGGCATTGCATTTTTTTCATTCACCAGATCAGTGCCCTTAGATTTATTCTCACGGCGTTTGTAGACCAAGTCCAACATTATGGTTGATATCCATTCAGCACTGACTAGATTTGTTTGATCATCTTTTTCGTATCTGTAGCTGTGTAACAGAGTAATTGGATTACTGTTACATACATTCTATTCGGCAGTGGATAGCTTTATTTTAAGATCGCGTAGTATATTGTATATTAGTTAGTCTACACTTGCTATATCTGAGGTTACATTGAGAAGTATGTCAACGTTCTGATTGGTTCGTTAGGAACGCGCAACCATCTAATTGGTTGACGATGTTCTCTTCGGGTTACCGCAGCTGTCGTGAACAATAGTCGCGGGAAACTTCGTGCAAGTCGTTCACTAGCCAAGATTGACTTTGTCTGACAACGTGTTTTGGGTCGCTAAGTTTAGCGCATTTCCAATTATCGTCATGTAGGAGATTAAATTCGGATGTCTGGATTTCATGTATGCAGTGGCGGATAATGGCTATGCCTAGATATTAAGTTAGTTCCACGCTGCTGGGGGATGGGATTGGATTGGATGAGATTGGATCCGATTTGCTTGTCATGATGAACTGACTATTCTTCATGAGTAGAGAATTGTACGCTTCGGCGCCCATATCTGATTCATAGTGAAGAGAAAGCATGTTCTGACTTCTCACTCATTGCTTTTGGCCTGTTCTTGTGTGACACCTGGATCCAAATGTACTTGACATTTTACTTATGGTCAATGATCCGATGACCTGTATCAATAAGAATTAAGTGGAGCTGTACCGCGATCATACGTGTCGCATGGAACTTTAATACACACTCGATCCTGTGTGACACTATGTTCCATTATATGACCACGATTGTGAAAATAAAAGGTATGTTTGGAATTCAAAAAAGGTTAATGAACATAGGGCATATATTTTATCAGATGAAGTTCAAATTGTTTTAGCTGATATGAAAAAAATATTGGACAGGGTACATATTTTGGATGAAAACATGGTTGAGGAAATGGTTACGATGATCACAACAACAATTTAAAAGGCAGCTGATACATTATTTTTAAAGAAAAGACCTACCGTTAAAAGGCAGTTTCGAAGAAATGTACAGCAATATTCTATAGATTGTGACGCTAAGAGACGTCATGTCTTCCATATGTTAAACGAATACAGAAAGGAAAAAAGTGTATTTGTTGAGTTTTTCAGAGCAGTTAATAGCCCAGATAGTGAAATATACCAAGCTGACCAAGATATTCAAGATTATGTTAGTGATTACCTAAATGAAGGAGTTGACATACATATTATTTTTGATGAGCTAAATTCGGAAATTTTCATGGAAGAATTAGTTATAGCAATTAAACTGCTGAAGAATAATAAAAGTGCGGGACCAGATCTGTTGATAAATGAATTTTATTTAAATGCTTTAGATGAACTTATTAATTATATTTTGGCACTATTTAATGGTATCTTTAGGAGCAGAAAGTTTCCAAAAAATTGGTCGGAAGGCATACTGATACCGCTACATAAAAAGTGAGGTTTAAACGATGTAAATAACTACCGGGGTATTACATTTTAAAGTACTCTTGGCAAGCTATTTACTAAAGTGATAAATAACAGACTAAACAAGTGGATCGAAATTAATAAGATATATGTAGAGGTACAAGCGGGCTTCAGGGCGGACTTTGGCACAATTGATCATATTTTTGTTTTAAATGCTATAATATCTTATATGTTGAATCAAGGAAAGAAATTATATTGTGTTTTTATAGATTTTAGCAAAGCCTTTGACTACGTAATAAGGGGCTGCTTATGGTATAAACTGATCAAATTGAGAGTTACGGGTAATAAAGTTAATATTATTATGTCGATGTACCAGTGGTTAAAAACATGTGTGCGTGTGAATTATGAATTATCAGAAAACTTTGGATGCAGTACGGGGGTACGTTAAGGGGAAAGTTTATCACCTTTTTTGTTTGCCATGTATATAAAGGACTTGGAGGGAGAACTTGCTATGCGAGGGATAGAGGGGGTCGATCTAACACTAACACAATTATTTTTGATTTTATACGCAGATGATATTGTTTTAGTGGCTGAAACAGTAACAGATATGCAGAAGGGCTTAAACGTTTTGACTGATTATTGTAAGAGGTTGCGTTTAACATTAAACATTGAGAAAACAGTGGTGTTTAGAAGAGGAGGTCGATTAAGACAAACTGATAAAGTTTTCTATGGAACAAATGAAATAGAGGTAGTCGGGGAATTCAAATATTTGGATATTACTTTTGGCACAAATGGCTCATTTTTAAGGCACAGGGATGTTTAGCTGAACAGGCACAGAAAGTAATTTTTGCATTAAATAAGCATATCAGTAAATGTTTAGGTCTGTCACCAGCTCATATTTGCGGAATATTTGATACATTAATTCTTCCGATTTCTTGCTATGCCAGTGAGGTGTGGGGGTGTCATCAAAGTTCCGACATTGAAAAATGCCACCTAAGTTTTTGCAAACAGCTTTTGAATGTGAAGCAGAGCACTTCAAACTGCGTTGTTTATGAGGGAATTGGGTAGGGCACCACTATTATTAACTAGAGAAATTAGAATATTAAAATACTGGTTTAAAATTTTGGATGCCCGACCAGATAAATTAACTAAAATTATTTACAATGTTTTACACAATGATTGGATTCACAATAACAACTGTAATAATTAGGTGGACAAATTAAGAGATATGCTATGTAGAAGGTGGTTTAATTATGTCTGAGAGCAGCAGGGCGAGCATATAAATAGAAAAGAATTGATATTGCAATACAACAACAATAATAATAATAATAATAATAATAATAATAATAATAATAATAATAATAATAATAATAATAATAATAATAATAATAAGTACATTTATACCGCACGAAACTCCATGCAGAAGCATGCTCTAGGCGCATACAATATGAGAAAACATTAAATTTAATTTAGTGACTAAGATTGAATGAATAGGAATGTTTTTAGACTAGATTTGAATGTGGGCAAGGTAGGAGACGATTTAAGGCTTGTAGGGAGATTGTTCCATGCAGTAGCAGCGGTAAAAGAAAAAGATCTTTGCCCATACGTTGACATTTTTGCACTAGGAATTTTGGGCAGATGCTTATTTTCAGATCGTAGCGAACGGCCTTGAGAATATGGCTGCAGAAGGTCAGACAGATAGGTCGGTGCCGTATTATTTATACATTGATAGGTCAGGCAAATGATCTTATACTGAATTCTTTGAGTTATTGGTAGCCAGTGTAAGTCGTATAGCACGGGAGAGATGTGCTTATATTTGCCACAGAGGGATACTATCCTAGATGCGGCGTTTTGGACTGATTGAAGCGTCTGAATGAGTTTTTTGGCGCACCTGATAGCAGGCTGTTGCAATAATCTAGCCTAGATAAGATCAATGAAGATACAAGTTTAGTGGTCAGGTACTTTCTGATGCTACTGATGTTTCTCAGTTGAAGAAAGCACACCTTGCATAGATTATTGACTTGCTTATCCATACTAAGCTCGCAGTCCAAAACAACCCCTAGGTCTTTTACCTTATTAGACAAACTAACAGGGCTAGTACCAATAGTGATGGCATCGAGCTCAACTTTTGCACGCCTAATAGATGGACCACTAGCAGTATTTCTGTCTTATCATCGTTAAGCTTTAGCATATTAGTGTTCATCCACGTTTTTATATCTTGACAGCAGTCTGTTATCTATTTGACGGCTTCAGCTGATGACTGGAAACTGTTGCGTATCATCAGCGTAGAAATGGTGCCACAGGCCGTGATTGTCTATGACTGATCCCAACTGCTTCGTGTAACGGGTAAATAATACAGGTCCCAGTATGGATCCCTGTGGCACACCACACGTGAGTTCAACTGGAGTAGACTGGATACCGTTAACATAGACTGATTGATACCTGTCAGTTAGATAATAATGGAACCAGTCCAAAGCAAGTCCTGTGACTCCAAATCCATCTGTCAGACGTGCGAGAAGAATCTTGTGGTCGATTGTGTCGAACGCGGCGCTGAGGTCCAGCAATAGTAAAAGGGCTACATTGCCTTTATCTACTTCCCAACGAATGTCATTCAGGACTCTGAGCAGTGCTGTCTCAGTACTATGTCCGTGACGATAGGCAGACTGGAATGGTTCGAGTAGGTTATGAGTAGATACATGGTCGGACAGTCGCTGAAACACAGCACGTTCTATGATCTTGGATAGGAAGGGCAGATTTGACACTGGCCTATAGTTTTTTAGATTGCCCTCGTCAAGACCTGATTTCTTCAAGAGAGGGTTAATGAGCGCATACTTGAAGATTTTCGGCATAGTAAGCAAAGAGCATTTGATAATTATTTACAGGAATGTAAGCGCCAACTAGAAACAAACAGTCAAACTCGGTTATATAAGCTTTTCGGCGGGGAATTAATTTATAAGTCTTATCTAGACAAGATAAAGGTAGTTAGACATAGAAACGCATTATCAAGATTCCGTACCGGCTCTCATAGGTTACACGTGGAAACTGGGAGATGGCATAAGCCAGCACCAACACCATTTTCTGATAGAATCTGTCCATTTTATAGAAGATGAATACCACTTTGTAATATTTTGTCCCATGTATAAAGAATTAAGGAAAAAACTCATAAAACCTTATTATTATGCAAGACCCAGTGTGTTTAAATTCACAGAATTGCTGCAGTGTTCAAACATGACTACGTTAAGAAAATTAGCATCTTTTATGTATAATGCTTTTAATGTGCGCAGTGACCATACGACTTAGACATTTTCTCCAGTCACAACAATTGAATAGGATAGATTAAGCGATGATGGGGTTGACGAGGTTGATGATGAGGTGGGGATTGGTATGTAGCGCATTGACATGGTGTGGGATGGATTTGTGACAATTTATTATATCACAGTTAGTAATGAATCCAAAAGAGAGTAGGATACAGTTCAGACTAAGAATAATATGATGAATGACATTTAATGCCAGATTCACCATTATTATGTGCAAAGATGTTATTACAAATCGAGGGTGGTGAATGGGGCAAAATAATTACAATATTATCCTAGTGATAAAATCCCTTCTTATTTCGTACTGATGATCACAAAGACGACGAACAACAACTACACCACCACCACCACATTTATATTGATGTTGAGGATGCTAATTGTGATAACAATAATTACACGCTGACGATGATGGTGGAAACAAATATGATATTTCAGAAACCAAGCCTTACTCCTCGTTTCCCTTTCGTACCACGAAACGAGGAGGGTGATATTGTGAAAATTAAGGGATATTCAGGTTGCTTGTGGGTGACATGTGAAATGAGTACATAGGCGGTGTGAATGATCTTATTGGTTTGGGCAGGTCTATTGGGGTTACGCATGTCATGCGTGTCGCCCGCATGCAGTTTGAATGGTAATTTTATGGGTGATGGAAAGGGGCTTGGAATCTCATTGTATAAGACAGAACTCTCTTCGTTTTTTTATGACAAGAAAAACAAACAAACAAAGAAACAAGATAACAAGTAAAAAACACCAAGGAAATCAAAGATGATCCTGACAATTGAGAGTGTGATAGAGGATAGTAAATGACCATGAAGACATACTGAAATAGGGAAAATACAACAAAAATATTGATGACAATATTAGCAATGATAATGAATGCATGATATATATGTTTCTATAAAATGTACACCATAAATATTTATATATGCCTTATATACTGTCCGCCACACTATTGTAAATTTTGTTTACACTCAAGGGCCGATGCCCTATTGTGGAATAAATTATTATTATTATATATTAGGTGCATGTTAGCTAGCAATTTCAATCGAGATAATCAAAAATAATCAGTAGGAACCAATGTCATTAATTTGATGATCATGGATCTTGGTATGTTTAGATACATTCGGTAGCTATAGCATTTGGAATTTATATAGTCACATAGTTTATAGCAATCTAAGTCTTGTACCTTTCTTATACTTATGAACCAAATTATGGCTACAATAGAGTGCGTACATATATTTCTTACATGATCTGTTGCTTCATTATTTGAATGCCATTCACAGCCCTTTCCTTAATATTACGTTGTGGTTCCACGAATCGTTACATCTATAGCCCGTGTTGAGGATAACCCTTTCTAAAATTGCTTTAGGAACAAATTTAAAATTAATGTTTTGAAACTTTAACTTGACTGATTGTTCTTTTGATTACTACTTCCAAATTATCTAAATAATAACTAAGTAACCTCGTTACACATGTATTTGCCGTTTCTAACAATTCTGCCTTTATTCCTCTCCATTATAGTTGCATCGACATCTAGATCTAGTAATTCAGATTTCAAACTTTCATATCGATTCCAACACGCGTAAAAGTGGGCGGAGCTTAGCTAGAAATGGAATCACTCTATTTGGCACGTACCGTGAGCAGATCACATGGTGGCATGGTGAATGTTGCATGATAAATCTCAGTGATTGAACGTTATAATTTGGTATTCACCATGTCCATGTGATATGCTGACAAGGGATGTGTCCAGTTGCTGTGGTAACAAGTAGCGTATTTTTACATGAGATACCTGAGTGGCAGATCAGATCGCTCCATTGTGAAGTTAACTATTCTAGAAGAAAGGAAGAATATTCTACATGAGAACAAGAACAATCAAAGATCGCAGATCCTCGCACTCCCCTTATTGTCACCGTATAAAAAGTTTTCAGATTTACCTGAATTTTTTTTATGGATTATCCAGTTTTAAAAGATTTTCCTGAATTTTTTGGATCCTAGTGTTTGGTCACACAGTTTCCTGTGTTAAAATTTGAGCCAAATCGGGCTTATAGTTTCTTAGATATACTGCATCTAGAATTTGATCTGATTCGGATTAAAGTTCTTTTTATCATGACCAGAGTCTGGAAATCTTCTTACACGGCAGGTTCCTTGTGTTGAATTTTGAGCCAGACAGACAGACAGACAGACAGACAGACGTGCAGGTAGGCAGGCAGGCAGGCAGACAGGCAAGCAGGCAGGCAGGAAGGCAGGCAGACAGACAGACACGAACACAATACCCTCTTTCCTTATGGAGCGAGGGTAAAAAAATCGATTTAAATTTTCTTGGGACCTTTTGTTTTGAGTAGGGATACGGGGGACCTCATCTCGGAAATTCCTGACAACTGCATACATTGGGAAACCATCTTCTGCATTTTCTGGCTGTGGAATTCTTCTACCTTTTGAAAGCCTATATGGGTCTCCCTTGTTGCTACCAGTCAAATTAGTTTTCAAATTTTCAACAGAATGCTTATTAAATTGTAAATTCATCAAATTCATGTACATCTAATACAATGGACCTTTCCAGTTTTAGCTCTATCCCGCCCATCTCTATCTAAGTACCACCCAGGCTTCGCCGTGTTGGGATTGATCGATCCGCGAATGCCATAACTATCAATTTCCTGAAAATTATACAGGTAAGCTGTTGAATACTTTGTAACTAATTTGACTGGGTGCTGTTGCTGCCTATGGCAGCCGCAGCGCACAGTCAAATTAGTTTCAAAATATTCATCAGAATATTTATTAAATAGTAAAGACATACAATTCGTACAACAACCCATAGTCCGTCTTCAAATATGCGTTCGTGACGTACTTATCGACGTCAATCATGACGTCATTCATTATGATGTCATTCTACACGTCGCTTAGTTGATTATGAGGTCATAGGATAGGTTGATAAAGTGGAAAGGTCTATTTCATGATGACATTTTCGACTTCGCGACAGACATATACGTAGTCGCATTGATTGTGATGTTAGATAACAAGTTACGCATACTGATTATGACGTCAGATAATTGATCGATACATCAGATCGCTCTATTGTCATTAGAAATACTGCTGTTACATAAACACACTTCTGTGGTGATCATTTCGGAGAAGGCTGTCTTGTAAAGCCCGTGGTCTGGATTCCATATATGCAATGGTGATAGTCCGAGTCAGCTTTAATAGAGGGATCAATTTCAATTCTATGCCCCGCCCATTTCTAACTAAGCTCTGTCCACTTTTTATGTTGGAATCAATTTAGATACGTTGAATCCTGTCTTATCCTGACCTGTACCTATTACAGGTAACCTCTTGAATATGTTGAAACTAATTTGACTAGGTGCTGTTACTGCATATATCAGCCATAGCTCTTAGTCAAATTAGTTTCAAAATATGCAAGAATGTTTGGTAAATAATACAGACATACAATTCGTACACTTGCCGAACTATTCAATACGCAATGCCCATGACGTAGCTAGATACGTCATTCATTACACATTTTGATTATGACGCCAACCTACGTGTGACGTACTTAATTATGACGCCATATACTTGAGTGACAGATCGGATCTATTTATTGGAAGTGTTTATTCATATGAAGAGGCGCTACAATTCATACTACTGCAATGCCATTTTCACAAGGAACATGGGGTACCATGCAAATAAATGCAACACTTTCTAGATGTACAATATAAAACAGATATATTTGAATGAAGAGTTAATACAAAATCAATAGCTCTGTGAAGTTATTCTTCATAGTCATCTTCCTGTGAGCCGAGGCACCACATCCTTTATTCTTCATGATCTTATCACAGTCTGATAAATAATAAATAAATAAATAAATAAATAAATAAATGAATGAATGAATGAATGAATGAATGAATGAATGAATGAATGAATGAATGAATAAGTGTGGGTGGGTGGATAGATTTGGGTGGGTAGGTGTGTGGGTGGGTCGATGGATGGATGGATGGATGGATGAATGAATGAATGAATGAATGAATGAATGAATGTGTGGAAAGGATGAACGAACGAACGAACGAACGAATGAACGAACGAACTAACGAATGAGTTGCGGACTGAATTATTGATTGCTTAAAATGCTGATTTAATGTAAGGCAATGCTAACGTTATTCTAGTGTGGCAAGCTTAAAGCCGATATGACAAATATTGCATATTAGGCATATTTTGAGGCACGCCGATTTACTAATAAACTGCTCTGTAATATTGACATTTTAAATTTATTACTGTCAGGTTGTGACATAAAGATGGTAAAATACGCAATTCTAACAAATATCAGTAAACTACTGGGGCGAAACATTTGTTTTCAACAACTCGCCAGTAGGAGACCAATTATTAACCCCTTAATACCCATACCAGACAAAAACGGCTTTTCCAGTGGTCTTGAGAAATGCCCATTTGCAGACCAAGAGAAGATAATTTTTGAAAATTTACCACTGGAATGACTGGCTCGCTGTATATACTGGCACATCAAATGCCCACAACCTTTGTGGCAAAATTGACACCTTGATTGACAGTTGTGCGTGAAAAATAGAATTAGACGTTTGTAATACTAATGTGTGACGTCATATTGCCATGGTAAGAAATCCCATGGTAATAAAACATCAGCCAATCACAGCTAGGGGTACATTTAGGCGCTTGCAAACTCTTATAAGAGGAGAGGCTCTGCTCTAGAAAAACGAAGGCGGTAGCTCAGGCAGTAAAAGAGCAGAGCAGTGAAACCCGGGATCGCGTCTCTGTTCCGCCAACTGACTATCCCTGGAAACATAGGCAATCGCCTTCACTTCCCGTTGCCTCTCTCCACCCAGGAGTATAATTGGGTTGTAAAAACTGGGGAAGTTACCAATAATAGATAGAAATACAAAACCAGCCTAGATATGGCGTGAATGGGACCTAGAATCAGGGACTCGATAGACGCCAATCAAACCAATAACTTCTAGATTAAACAATCCATGACGAAATCGGCCCAAACCGGCCTCTGAGGGTGGTCTAGAGGAATGTCCATTTGCAGGCCAAGAGGACATTTTTGAAGATTTACCACTGAAATGACTGGCTTAGTAACAGAGCCAGCTATTCCAGTGGCAATTGTCAAAAATACTCTTCTCTTGGCCTTCGAATGAACAATCAATATATTGTTATCTTGACCAGATTGAAACATTAAAGGGTTAAACAGCCTCTTCACACTAAATGCTAAATCATGACTGCTACGTTCAGCGGGTAGAGCTTATGTTAACCAATCATTGCTACATACCATGCCCAAGTCCACCTCCATTTAATTAACTTCCGCCTATTTATCCTCTTCACAACATGGCGTCTCATCGTCATCTTCATCACAACATGCTTCTTCCTCGCTCTCTTCCTCATCACGCTTGTTGCGATTATTCGTGTCTCTTTTCAGAAAAGAATTCGCCTCTGGTTTAGCAGCGTGCATATCATTAGCCTCAGCGACATCGAAGACAGACACTGCCACCACAAACAGGCACACTAACAGCAAAATGGTCACCTTCTGCATGCTGAGTCTGAATTTAAAAAAATTAACATCGATTAATCCTAATAATCCTCGAATACATAGGTATTTATTACTGTTAGCAAGCGCGCCATAATCTGGTGGGACGGATGCTTGAAAGTATCTAGACGATGGTGAAGTGGGGGTAGCCGCGTGTTGTTATTGGCAGATGGGTGACTGGCTGTGTGTCGCTGGTCTATGGACAGGTGGGATTAGCTGAGTGTATGTCGGTGGGATATGGACAGGTGGGCGTGGCTGAGTGTGTGTTGGTGGCATATGGATAATGGAGGTAGCCTGTTGATCGTCGTTGGGCTATTAGTAGGGGCAGATGCTGGAAGCTGGTTGTAATGGTGGGATATCAATAAGCGTGACAGAGTGAGTGGAGCTTAGCAAGAGATTGGCGTGACACGTGATACGCTGACATGGGTAGTTGTTATGCTAACAGGTGACGTATTTTGAGATAGCCGGTTTAATGTGGCTGGGTTATTGGCAGGAGGCTAGTTGTGTGTCGGTGGGCTATGATGTTGGGCGTAGCAGGTTTTGTGTTTGTGGGTTATGGGAAGATTCAATTCATCTTTCTAGAGTACCCACCCATTATATGACGTCATAATGAACTGCGTGGTATGTGGAATGACATCATAATGAATGACGTCATGAATGACGTCGATAAGTACGTCACGAACGCATATTTGAAGACGGTCTATGAGTTGTTGTACAAATTGTTTGCTTTTACTATTTAATAAATATTCTGTTGAATATTTTGAAACTAATTTGACTGGGCGCTGTTGATGCAATGGGCAGCAACAGCGCCCAGTCAAATTAGTTACAAAATATTCAACAGCTTCCCTGTATAGTTTTCAGGAAATTGATAGCTAGGTCATTCGGGGATCGATCAATCCCAACACGGCGAGGTGTGGGTGGTGCTTAGCTAGTGATGGGCGGGGCATAGCTAAAAATAGAGAAGGTCCATTGGGTAGCTGGGTCTGCGTGGGTGTGCTATGGTAGGTTGTCGTAGCTTGTCGTACATGTGTTGGTGAGCTAAGCAGGTACAAGGGCTGGTGTTGAAGATGACGCGTTGCGGTTGAGTCGTTGAAACTGAAGTGGGTGGTATAAGAGTCATGTGAACAGGATTGGGGGACGTGTGGGGAAATAAAGAAGAGGGTGGGGTTAGTAGAACATGATCAGGGCGAGAGGAGAAATATGAATAGAGCCTTGTGGTTTTGAGGTCAAAAGTGCAAGATATAAAGGGTAGAATAAAAAACGTATCTAAGAGCACGAGACTACCTTAAATATAGATAGAAGCCAAGCTGCTAATATCATACTAATATGTCATATACATTTGAAAATGGTCAGTTTTTTGTTTTATTAGAACAATCTTAATGTATAACTGCATTCTAATTGCTACCAGCCCGTCACCCAAATTTGTTATTGTTTGTTGGGTTTCTAGAAAGTCATTTGGACGTAAGCGTTTCTCAATTTAGGGAATTATTATATTTACGAAACAATTTACGAAACAATCCTATGGGAAAGAACTCGGAAAATCTTGTTTATATAGTTCGCCAACAGACCGCAGACAAAATCAAAGTGCCACAATCCTAGACTCAGAAAACATTATGCAGGCTGGGGTGTGAAAAATTGTTTACAACATCAAAGAAATTAACGGCGCCTGATACGTGCCATTCATATATTTTTTATATTCAATATTTTTTCATAGTTACTATTAGAGTAGGAATATTATCACTGGAGCTGAAACCATTTCTGCTCGAGTAAAAATATTACCACTCAAGTATAAATCTTATAATTCGAGCAAAAATATTGCCACTTGAGTATAAAGTATTTCACATACAGTTGAAATATTTCAACTCAAGTGAACAGTTTCATCTCGAGTAGACCTATTTCTACTCGAGTAGAAATGATTTCAACTCGAGTGGAAATAGTTTCTACGCGAGCCTTAATACTTATACTCGAATGATAACATAGATTCCATTCGAGTAGAAATATTCGACTCTAGCTGAAAACATTTCTACACGAGTAGAAATATTGCTACCAGAGTAGAAATACTTCAACTCAGATGAAAAGTTTCTACTCAAGTAGAAATAGTTTCCACTTGAGCCTTCATATTTCTACTCGAGTGATATATAAACAAAATAATTGAATATAAAAATATACGAATGTCCTTTATCAGCCACCATAGAAACCGGTTACAATAACAATATTACAGACCTATCCTTTAATTGCAATCGCTGACTATATAATTTAAGTACACGTCGCTAGTTCAACTGTCAGATTTGCGTTTGTATTTTCCATTCGTATATTGGATATCGATTGGCCGTATATAGGCATATATGGACCTATGCTAAAATGCTAGTATACTATGTTTTCCCGTTGGAATTTTTCATTTACATCTCCTTGGCCATTGAGTGCACATATTGATAAGAATTGAAATTCAAACGCTCATATTAATCCACTGGAAGCGGCTTTTTTTAGAAGCGATCTATCTGCTAATTTATCTTTAATGCGTGCTCTAAATTAACCCCTCTTGTGTCAACTTAACCCTTTAATTCTCAAACTGACCAAAAACAACTTTGTAGCGGTCTTCAGACATGGCTATTTGCATGGACTAGAAAAGAGTATTTTTGAATATTTACCACTAGAATGACTGGCTCGGTAACCGAGCAAGTCATTCTAGTGGTAGATTTTCAAAAAATACTCTTCTTTCGGCCTACAGATAGACACTGGCTAGCCAAAAACTTTAATCTTCTTTACCATTACCCCTTTAATGGTCAAGCCGGCGGAAAAAAATTTCAGTGGCAAATTTACAAAAATAGTCTTCAAAATTAAAACATCAAAATGTTTAAATGATATATCAAGTAGTATTTTGACCGTGACACAATAGGGGCTAATGCCGGAATGTGTTAAAAAGCCTAAAAAGATGTTCCCACAATATTTATGAGGACTCTATCTGAAATTACAGTCAGTAAAACACAGCTTAGATCAGCGCATAAATATACTCATTATAAGAGCTTACGTTTAATTAGAAAATGTACTTGTATATCTACTTACTTTTTTTAGTCGAACACGTTTCGTCCCTGAAGTTCAAACAACCTTGAGGTAGTATATGTAGGTTTTTGTATGTACGTATGCATCTTGAATGTGACTTTTATATAATCTTGAATGCAAATTGCAAGTCCAATGAAATTTACCTATTACTTATGTGATCCACGATTGGTTGTCAGCATTATTAAAATATAGGTTAATGTTTTAACTAAGTCATCGTGTCTTACTGTTGGTGGTACATTGGCCGCCCAATGAAATTCGCTTATAGAATATTAATCCCCGTTTCCCTAATTGAAAATTTCGGACATCAGCACTCAGAATTGTGAGTAAATAGAGTAGTAGTAGTAGTAGTAGTAGTAGTAGTAGTAGTAGTAGTAGTAGTAGTAGTAGTAGTAGTAGTAGTAGTAGTAGTAGTAGTAGTAGTAGTAGTAGTATAAGTACCAGAAGCAGCAGAAGCAGCAGAATCCGCAACAACAGCAGTATCAGTTGCAACCGCAAGAAGAGCAGCAGAAGCAGCAGTAGCAGCAGCAGCAGCAGCAGCAGCAGCAGCAGCAGCAGCAGCAGCAGCAGCAGCAGCAGCAGCAGGAATAACAGTAATTAATATGAAAGCCTCATATATTATAATTTAAGCTTGCATCTGACTGCCTGTTAGTCCGAGTTCTCTGACTCTGCCCTATGCCGTTTCTGGGAGTTCTCGCCCGGCATATCAGAAACGGCATAGATTGGAGTCAGAGAACTCGGACTAACTGCTTGTTTGATATTGTAGATTATTTGAAAATTGCATTTAAAGGATTGGTGTCACCCTCTCAGCTCTATCACGCACCGGAACGATCCGGTCTGTCACTCAAGTATGTGACATCATACTCAAATACGTCACATGTTAGCTGACGTCACAATCCACATGACGTATAACGTCATCAAGAATATCGAAACGTCTGTCAATAGTGTACGAATCGCACGTCTCTGTTGCATTTACAATTTAATAAATATGTTGTTGAATATTTTGAAAATAATTTGTGTTGGAGGTGTTGCACCCCCCCCCCCCCCCCCAGTAAATTTAGATTAAAAATATTCAATAGCCCACCTGTATAGCTACCTTGGAATTTAGACTATGGGAATTACAGGTTTCAAAGTTTTAAAATGATTCAATAAAAAGTGGGCGGGGTATAGCATTAAATGGGCGGTGCATGGTTAGAAATGGGCGGTGCGTGGCTAGAAATGGGCGGTGCGTGGTTAGAAATGGGCGGTGCATGGTTAGAAATGGGCGGTGCATGGCTAGAAATGGGCGGTGCATGGTTAGAAATGGGCGGTGCATGGTTAGAAATGGGCGGTGCATGATTAGAAATGGGCGGTGCATGGCTGGAAATGGTTACTTTATTCATTAGGTGAAAGATCTTTTCCCTCATCCGGGCGTCGTTTCCCTCGTATTAACATCGTTGTCATGATAACTGAGTACCGATAAGGACCTAAGCATAAAGTGGCACTGCCTGGAGCCATGTATAATGTATATTTGAACCAGGATTTGAATGTCTGCCTGCCGAACTGCTGAAGACCACATCTTCCGTGAGCTTTAACTCTGCATATCCTAAATATTTTGAAAACAATTTGACTGAAAGTTGTTCAAATTATTCAACATGTCCAGAGTTATTTCCCATTTGAATTTATTATTTGGTGGCTGGTAACAATCAGACAATTAACATATTACATTGTGTGTGGATCCTCTGTTCTCCGATACGCTTCACATCCATTACTCCGCGCAATGAACCTTTCCATTTTTAGCTATGCCCCGCCCATCTCTAGCTAAGCTCCACCGACACCTCGCTCGTGTTGGGATCGACCGATCTCTGAATATCTTGACTAGCAATATCCAGAAAACTATACAGGTAAGCTGTTGAATATTTTGAAACTAATTTGACTGGGTGTTGTTGCTGCCTATGGCAGCAACAGCGCCCTGTCAAATTAGTTTCAAAATATTCAACAGCATGTTTTATTAAACAGTAGAGACATACAATTCTTACAATGTGTTGGGCAAGAGTTAAAGACGGTCCATATAGAATCCTTTATGACGTAATGATTATGACGTCATCCTACATTACATGATTGCATATTTGCAGCAATTGCTGGCAAAAGATCGCTCTAGAATTTCTCTCTAGAATTGGACGATTGCCAGCAATTGCTGGCTAACGTGACTAAAATGCAAAACATCTCAAGAATTTGTTGATTGCCAGCAATTCCTACCTAACGTTTCTAAAATACAAAAGATCGACATGGATTAGACGATTGCCAGCAATTGGTAGCTAAAATAACCCTGAGTTTTGATCGGATCACCACCATAATTGTGTAGGATGTTACCCTCGGGGTCTTGAGATGTCTGCCTGCCGGGAAGATGACCTTGACCTTTGACCTTTGACCCACAATGCATGGAATATGGCTCCGTGTGAGACTTTGAGAATGGAGATTTAGAATGCGCCTACGCCTAGAGTTTTTATCTCCTCGACGTGAACCGTGGCACGCTTCTAGGCGCAATCAGCCTCCGTAAGGACATTTGGCGTTACCCAATATTTCCTGTCAAAATATCATATCATCATGTGTTACCGTGATATAGGATAAATGACGCAATTCTCACCAGATCTCGACTACGTTTCGTGCATCCGCTTAGAGACATCATCCCCTATCAGACGCCGTTTACAGAATTAAAATATCCCTAGCGATTTCCGAGATATGTATATATTTACAAAGTGAAAATCATGAAAATTCGGTTTTTTGACAATTTGACTACTTTTTCATAGTTAGCCTTGTGAAATTTTCAGTCTAACTTTTAATTTCCAACAAAATGAGCCATGTCTCGTCAAAATCGGACCAGTAGTTCGGAGTTATTAAAGATGTATCGAATGGCAAACTACTATTGTTAATCTGCAATGAGAATCGCAGATTATTATAATTACTTCTAAAAAGAGTTTGGACCGCATCTCCTCCTACAGTTTTCTTCCGATCAACTCCAAACCTGGTCAACTTCTAGCACCCATAGTGGAATCGACGGCGTGTGCTTTTTTTAGATCCACCCAATAGTTTTCGAGCTACCCACCTTTGGGTGGGCAAAAAAGGTCCCATACAAATTGAAGTGCTACTACAACCTGAGCTTTGATCGGATCGCTACCATAATTGGGTAGGATGTTACCCTAGGGGTCCTGACGATGTCTGCCTGTCGGAAAGATGACATTGACATTTGACCTTTGACCCACAATGCATGGAATATGGCTCCATGTGGGACTTTGAGGGTGGTGATTTGGAATGTGCCTACGTCTAGAGTTTTATGTCATAGATGTGAACCGTGGCACGCTTCTAGGTGCAATCAGACGCTATATGGATCCGTGATGACATTTGGCGTTACACAATATTTCCTGTGAAAATGACATATCGTCATCTGTTACCGTGATATAGGATAAATGACGCAATTCTCACCAGATCTCGACTACGTTTAGTGCATCCGCTTAGAGACATCATCCCCATTAGTTTCAGAGTTATTAATGATTTGTCGAATGGCAAAATACATATTTTTAATCTGCAGAAAATTGCAGATTATTTTAATTACTTTTAAGACGTTTTTTCTCAAAATGCCCGCCATGAAAAAATTTTGGGCAAAAATAGCAGTTTTAGGTTTTTTGCAGAAATGAACTCAGAATGAAAAATAAAACAAACATTTTTTGCCAAATATTTTTTTGAAAGTACCAAAAATTATCTTTTGCAGAAATGAACTCGCGGTGAAAAATGGTCGTCAAAATGAGTTTGGTGGGCAGCCACGTCTCATATTGGCCGTAGTTGATCCCAAATTTAAACTTGATCCGACAGACAGTTTTCGAGAAAATCAGCTTTTCCGTGCCACATATCCCCATAGTAAACCTATAGGAGCAATATTGGAACAGTGTTATCTCCTTATCTCTTCCGATTCTCTTCAAACCAGGCCAGATTCTAGAACAGTGAATAATCTAAAAAAATTCTAATGAAAATTTAAGTCTCACCCTTGGGGTCAAGGCCATTCATGGGTAAATCCTTCTAGTTTTCATGTTTGGCATATGTTACCTGTCTTTCATCATGCAACTTCAAAGATCATGTTAGAAGACACAAGTTATTTTATCCTTAGGGTCAAGGTGACCTTTTAGTTTAAACCTATGGGCATCTCCAGCATGAATCTTTGAGCTGTGACTACACATAGAGTTTGTACTAGATCATCATCAGACTGGTTCAATGGCCTTTAGAAGAGGCCTTATGCTATTTCATCAGGGACAGACATCGCAGATTTACAGTTACTTCAGTAAATGTTCTCTAGTTATTATTATTATTATTATTATTATTATTATTATTATTATTATTATTATTATTATTATTATTATTATTATTATTATTATTATTATTATTATTATTAATAAAGCCAATATTGCAGCAATGTTAGGCATATATTGAATAATTTATGCAAGTTCTAATTAAGTGGCTACACAAAACGTATAGGCAACAATTCCATCAAAAACAGTTCATGTTAATAAAGTGATCCGATCTGTCACTCAGCTATATGACGTCATAATCAAATATATCACATGTTAGCTGACGTCACAATCAAAATGACGTAGTTCCGTCACGAAAATCGAAAACTCCGTCACAAAATTGTACAAATTATATGTCTTTGATGAACTTACAATTTAATAAACTTTCTATTGAATATTTCAAAACTAATTTTACTGGGGACTGTTGCTGTCCTAGGCAGCAACAGCTACCAGTCAAATAGGTTTCACAATATACAACAACTTACTTCTATAGTCATCTTTAAATTTAGATTCTAGGAATTAACGGTTACAATTTTCAAATCGATTCCAACACGCGTACAAAGTGGTTGGAGCTTAGTTAGAAATGGGTGGGGCTTAGCTAGAAATGAATTCCTCTTTTATTTACCTTTCTCGTGACCTTAGCTCTCGTCTATTCATCACTCATCACACGGCTCCTCTCCGTTTGAGGTCTCCCTTTCCGATTCGGCCTCATCGGCTTCGCATAGATCGCGTTTCTTGAGGTGAAGTTTTTTTCAGAAATGCCTTCGCCTCTGGTTTAGCCGCGTTCACATCGTTAGCCTCAGCGACATCGATAACAGACACAGCCGCCACAAACAGCACACTAACAACAAAATGGCTACCTTCTGCATGCTGAAACTGAATTTAAAAATTAACGCATATATATGTATATATCGATTGATGAGAGTAATCATCGATTGTATAGGTAATACTGTTGGCAACGCATCGATGTAAAAGAAGTCGAACTGGGTACACTGACGACCAAAAAGAGCCCTAGGGAGCTAAGTACACTCACCGAGGACTAGAAACAGTGGCCAAAGAAGAAGGACTGATTGGTACTGGATGACATTTTCAAACTACGGCAGCCGTGGAACACAGTAGGCCTAAATCATCATCATGGCCACTGTTTGCAAGCTAACCACGATCTGGTGGGATGGGCGCCTGAAAGTAGCTGGGTGGGCTGGCTTGGAAAGCAACAGCGAGTTGATCGTGAGTTTGTTGTGTGTCGGTGAATGGTACCGAGCTGCGGGTAGCTGGTTGTGTGTCGGTATGGCTGGTTGCGTATTGAATGAAGTATCTAGCTCCATCGTGTGCATTAGAGGGCG
Organism: Chaetoderma sp. LZ-2023a; assembly: GCA_034401795.1. NCBI lineage: Eukaryota > Metazoa > Mollusca > Caudofoveata > Chaetodermatida > Chaetodermatidae > Chaetoderma > Chaetoderma sp. LZ-2023a. Next base: position 53,452,826 of record CM067362.1, read on the forward strand.
CACGGACGAGCCTGGTTTAATGGACCATATGATCCATTGATCATATGCCGTCAAATGACGTCATAATCAACTAAGTGACGTGTAGGGTGGCGTCATAATCACGATGTCATGAATGCCGGTATTTAATAGTCCGACAAGTTATACGAATTGCATGTTTTTGCTATTTAATAAACATGCTGTTATAGGCAGCAACAGCACCCAGTCACATCAGTTTCAAAATATTCAAGAGTCGTATAGCTTTCTGGAAATTGATAGTCAGGGAGTTCAGAGAGTGATCGACCCCAACAAGAGCAAGGTGTGGGTGGAGCTTAGCTAGAGATGGGCGGGTATAGCTAAAATGGAAAGGTCCATTGCCATTACCACCACGCGTTGACAGCGCAGACGTCGCCATAGGAGATTTAACAATTTCTTCAATACTGCGATTCTTCATGTCCCTGTTATTATAATCTTCAGATTTAATGTTATAAAGACATATGTGTGACTAGTAAAGGTTTAGTATTTCCTATGTTTCTGGTTTTGTCCACTAATATCCTCTAAATATCCTCTAAATATCCTCTAAATAAAATATGAATTCGTATGACCTTCAAGTTTTCATCATTTCCAATTTGACCTAGCAGACCTTTGACCGACAAAATAGCTGGAATCGTATTGTTTCACACACAGCAGACACCGCGCAACATGTTGCTTGAAAATAGAACCCGTCCTAATTCTTGAAACTTGTTGTACAATACTCGCAACTTGAAACATTTTGCCATATGCTCATGCAACATGTTGCGCAATCCGTGGCCAACTATTCGTGAGTGAAATAGAGTATTTGTATATATTTACATATTCTTCCCTCCTTATGTGACCAGCGGTCAGCAGTGTTCGGGGGGGGGGGGGCAGCGGCAACGTCGTTACTTAGAACTTAGTAGTTACTTAGTCCTTAGTAGTAGTAGTAGTAGTAGTAGTAGTAGTAGTAGTAGTAGTAGTAGTAGTAGTAGTAGTAGTAGTAGTAGTAGTAGTGGTAGTAGTAGTAGTAGTAGTAGTAGTAGTAGTAGTAGTAGTAGTAGTAGTAGTAGTAGTAGTAGTAGTAGTAGTAGTAGTAGTGATAATAGAACGGCGGCAGCAGCAACAGCAACAGCAGCAGCAGGGGTAGTAGCATCGGTAGCAGCAGCATGAAGATGCTCTTGAATATTTTGAAACAAATTTGACTGGACGCTGTTGCTGCCAAATTTGTTTTAAAATATTCAGAAACTTACATGTTTGGTTTATGGAAATTGATAGTGAGGGAGTTCAGGGATCAATCGATTCCAACACGAGCGATGTGTGGGTGGAGCGTAGCTAGAGATGGGCGGGGCATTGCTGGAAAAGTCCATTGCTTAGAGCTATGTTGATTATGTTCGAATAGTTAGACTGAAAGATGTTGCAGCAAACAACTTTCATTTAAATAGTTATCAAATCTGTAACGAGTGGCACTCGCGTTGCCTACTGGTCAGTTACACGAACTCACGCAGTTCCAATCAGTAAAAACATAGAGTTAGCCCCTCTTATGTCAGCATCGCCTCAAAGCGCTCAAAATACTACTTGATATATCAATTAAACATTTTAATGCTCAAAATTTTTTCACGATATTTTTAATTTAGAAGACTATTTTTGTAAATTTACCACTGAATCCTTTTTCGCCGGCTTGACTTTTAAAGGATTAATGGTAAAGAACATTATAGTTTGTACTTAACGAGTGTCTATCTGCAGGCTGGGAAGAGTTGTTTTTTTTATTTACCACTAGAATGACTGGCTCGGTTACCGAGCAAGTCATTCTAGTGGTAAATATTCAAAAATACACTTCTCTAGGGCTTTCAAACAGCCATGTCTGACCCTTGAACAGTTGTTTTGGTCAGTTTGATAGATAGCATAGAAATCAACAAATAGCCTATATCTCGTGCACGTTGCATATCTATTTATTAACACACGAAAACCTTAATTAACACTTGCGTCAAATTAGAATTCCTGCCAAGAAAATCATGTCGGGTTGTGTGGTTTAACAGTTAATAAGTCTGAGTAAATGTTCTCATAATATTTATGAAGTAGTAAACTGCAATTAAGCTGACCGACAGACAGACTGACTGATAGACAGACTGACAGACGTAACCTACTTGTAGGCCTAATATGTACAAGTCACACGTACAAAAGTTAAAGCGGGTCACAAACGGAGACGTGGCAAAGCACTTAATTTAATGTATTTTTGTATAATTTAAATAAAATAAAATATGTTTGCATATTTTTTAATTCAGGGAGTTTAAAAATTCATTTTCTTAACCCTTTCCACTCTGACATCAATATGCTATCTTATTGTGTCAATAACAAAACAAACTGGTGTACATTTTTCAACAATTTTCTACGACAGCAACATCTTCCACAAAATTTTTTGAAAATGAACACCAGTTCATCTTTTAATTTAATTTCAAAATTTAAAATTTGACATCAAATTGCTAAGAGTTAATAATAAATTTCGTCACGGAAAATCCTGTTCTTCATTTTCTCATGAGAATCATGCAGTGACGTCATTACGTGAATGATTGTTGAGGTATGACGTCATCGCTTGAATAATATTTTGTTGTTGATGATTTATAGCGTACAGCAGCTCGTTCAAACACCGCCATATTAACGAGATACAACCATGCTAACTTGGTGCCATTTTTTGTGTACACGAACGTATGCATGCTAGAAAGTATTGCGATACACTAAGCTTTCAGATGTTATATACGGATACTACTCTGGATTCTGACCTTGGAGGTAAACAACTATATCAAAAAGTCATTAAAGTTCGAAAATCTGTTTCCAAAATCATCAATGACTAATTCACTTTCAATAAGCGTGAATACCATGAACTTTATGGGAAAGTTTTAACAGTGATTTGTGAAAATCGGTCAACTTTTTAATTTATCAAAAATGATCACATCTTTTGCTGTTTTTTTAAGAGAAATCAATTTTTCGTTTATGATCTCCTTTATGCGTTTACTTTTGAAGAACTCAACTTAGGCCTACTATAAAAGTCAACCAAGATTCTCTCTGAATTTCGATCAAACGTGATTTAATATATTTACGATTTCTGTATGTAAATGCACGTTGATTTCAAATTTTATAGAATTTTGAAAGAAAATTGTCTGCCCAATAAAATTGATAAAAAGCTTATTAGGTCCGCGATTGCATCATCATCATCATCGTCATCGTCATCATCATCATCAAATGCTTATTAGGTCCGCGATTGCACCATCATCGTCATCATCATCATCATCATCATCATCATCATCATCAGCATCTACAGCAAATGTTTAAGCTGGTAATAAAATATAGGCCTGTAGCTATATTTTAAATTAATGATGTATTTTTATAGAACATATATATTATTGCATTATATTAAATTAAGCCCTCTTATGTCAACAACGACTGATGCTTGTTTTCTTGATTTCTCGTCAGCTTTTATATGTTTACGGTTCTTTTCAGTCGATTTATTTTTGGGTAGCAAGGATTTCCGCACAATCCATTGATCGTGTTACCTAAACAGTAGTATAGTAGCAGCAACAGCGGCAGCGGCGGCGGTAATAGTAGTAGTAGTAGTAGTAGTAGTAGTAGTAGTAGTAGTAGTAGTAGTAGTAGTAGTAGTAGTAGTAGCAGCAGCAGCAGAGGTAGTAGTAGTAGTAGTAGTAGTAGTAGTAGTAGTAGTAGTAGTAGTAGTAGTAGTAGTAGTAGTAGTAGTAGTAGTAGTAGTAGTAGTAGTAGTAGTAGTAGCAGCAGCAGCAGCAGCAGCAGCAGCAGCAGCAGTAGTCAATATTGTCAACGCACTGGCTCAGAATCTTCAATAATTGAAAAATTTAAGATATTTTGGTTTATCTTACGGCCTGAGATTTGTCATTTTGTTTGAGGAAAGCCATATGGCATTAATGTTAACCCTTTACTGGTTCAATTTGTCCAGTAAAATCCAAATATGCGCTTACTTATTTAATGTACATGTGCAGGCACAGACAAGGTCATTCCCGAGAATATACCACTGGAACGACTGTCTCGGTTCCCGAGCCAGTCATTACAGCGGTAAATTTTCAAAAATACTCCAATCCCCGCCGGCAAATGGACATTGCCCAAGATCACTAAATTGACCGTTTTTGGCTGACCATCATGCATGGGTTAATGTTGAATGATTGAGATGAATATTCTGGATAGCTACTTGAGTTTTGCTTTTACCAAGATGTCACGTAGATTCGGATTTTTCTTAAACGCAATTACTGGACGCTAGTTAAAGGGTTGTTTCAGTTTCTCCTATAGGTTTTGATACTCATCTTTCAAGATTTTCGAAATTTCAACGTTTTTCCGATTATAGGTCAGAATGAATGGAATTTTGTCACGTTGATCAGATAAGCCTGGGTCCCAGTTTATTCCCCTTGGCCACTGTGTTTCGAGTTCTTTAATCCAAAACGATTCTCGAAGTTTTCTTTGTTTATCAGTTTCTTCTGCCGTATCTGAAAGGGGTGGCTGTTCAATCGGCATAATTTCAAAGTCACGAAGGACTAAATGTTCAGGAAGATTACAATGTTCGGAAACATGTGTGTCTTCCTCTAGCCTAATATCTGAGAGGTGTCGAGTTGCCCGCCATCTTAATGGACATTTGGTTTCGCCGACATACAGTTTTTGGCACAATTTGCATGAAATTAGATAAATAACATTTTCAGAGTCACAATCTAGATTAGACTGAAGTTGGAACTTGCTTTTGTTCTGAAAGCTCGTGAAAGTATTCTGGTTTGGGAGAAATTCATCTAACTTGCACCTTTTCTTTCCGCATTTGCGAGATTCGCCTACACCTATAATCGGACGATTGTGAGAAATTTTGGTAGGCCGACGATTTGAGGCATTATCTGGAATGGTTTCCAAGCCGTCCAATGTTTCAGATTTGATTTGGCGCAAGAATCGCGAGGAGTAACCTCGTGATGTCTAACGTTAAATCGCCTGAATTCCTTTGTACGAGACTCGGTTGTAGTAGTAGTAGTGGTAGTAGTAGTAGTAGTAGTAGTAGTAGTAGTAGTAGTAGTAGTAGTAGTAGTAGTAGTAGTAGTTGTAGTTGTAGTAGTAGTAGTGATGGTCGTGTTGGTGGTAGTAGTAGCAGCAGCAGCAGCAGCAGCAGCAGCAGCAGCAGCAGTAGTAGTAGTAGTAGTAGTAGTAGTGGTAGTAGTGATGGTCGTGTTGGTGGTAGTAGTAGTAGTAGCAGCAACAGCAGCAGCAGTAGTAGTAGTAGTAGTAGTAGTAGTAGTAGTAGTAGTAGTAGTAGTAGTAGTAGTAGTAGTGGCAGCAGCAGCAGCAGCAGCAGTAGTAGTAGTAGTAGTAGTAGTAGTAGTAGCAGCAGCAGCAGCAGCAGCAGTAGTAGTAGTAGTAGCAGCAGCAGCAGCAGCAGTAGTAGTAGTAGCAGCAGCAGCAGTAGTAGTAGTAGCAGCAGCAGCAGCAGTAGTAGTAGTAGTAGTAGCAGCAGCAGCAGCAGTAGTAGTAGTAGTAGTAGTAGTAGTGATGGTCGTGTTGGTGGTAGTAGTAGTAGCAGCAACAGCAGCAGCAGTAGTAGTAGTAGTAGTAGTAGTAGTAGTAGTAGTAGTAGTAGTAGTAGTAGTAGTAGTGGCAGCAGCAGCAGCAGCAGCAGCAGCAGTAGTAGTAGTAGTAGTAGTAGTAGTAGTAGTAGTAGTAGTAGTAGTAGTAGTAGCAGCAGCAGCAGCAGCAGCAGCAGCAGCAGTAGTAGCAGCAGCAGCAGCAGCAGTAGTAGTAGTAGTAGCAGCAGCAGCAGCAGCAGCAGCAGTAGCAGCAGCAGCAGCAGCAGCAGCAGCAGCAGTAGTAGTAGCAGCAGCAGCAGCAGCAGCAGTAGTAGTAGTAGTAGCAGCAGCAGCAGCAGCAGTAGTAGTAGCAGCAGCGGTAGCGTAGTAGTAATCGATGGAGTAGCTGTCGTGGTGGTCGTGGTGGTGGCGGCGGTTTAATCACTGCAAAAATTAGTCTTCGCTTGGCCTGCAAATGGGCATTCACTGAGCAAATATTTAGATTTTCTTGAAAGTTCTAGACAATTGACCTTTCCAGTTTTTCCATCCATCATCTAACGTCATATGACGTCATAATAAACTAAGTGACGTGTATGATGACGTCAAAATTAATTATGGCATGCATGGCTCGATTTAGTCCGTCTTTAAGGCTTAGTAGTCCTACGCGTTATACGAATTGTGTCTTTACCATCTACTAAACATTCTGTTGAATATTTTGAAACTAATTTGACTGGGCCCTGTTGCTGCCATAGGCAACAACAGCACCCAGTCAAATTAGTTTCAAAACAACATCTAATCTGTATAGTTTTCTGGAAATTGATAGTCAGGGTGTTCGGATATCGATCGATCGATCCCAACACGAGCGAGGTATGGGTGGGGATTATATAGCGAGAGATAACGGGGGGGGGGGGGTGAGGTGGGGGTGGGTGGTGTGGGGGTGGGGTGTAACAAAACTGGAAACGGCCATTAAAGGATTAATTGAATTGAATATAAATAGAGTTGCTCGCTTTGACAAAGGTTGAGTTAATGTCGCCTTTATCTTGACATTTCACCTCATCATCTCACCGCACGCCATTAACATCGCTCATCCGCGGCTATGCCCTGATAATTTTGCTATATATAGGCGGATGGTTGATTGGCTCTTATTATTTAGTTTCATAGCCAATCAAAAAATTATGAACATCCGGTACATTAAAGTTCAAGTTCAAGTTCATTTAAATCCAGGTCACCATATTGTGATGCATTGTGGATCTTTCTTATAACAGTTATTTTGTACATGCGCAGCTGTAATCATGTAAACCAAATTATTATTATTATTATTATTATTATTATTATTATTATTATTATTATTATTGTTATTAACGTCCATTATCGTTATTATCAGTATTTTCAACATAATATTAATTAAACTATATAGGCCAGGGAATCTGTGACGTGGTGATGAGGAGCAGTGCCCCTGTTGTTAGAGCACTCGCGTTCATAACCAGCGATACTGGTTCGTGTTTCTGTGCCTGGCATTCACGTTTTCGGTGTAAACATAGCTAATCTAATTCACTGCCCGTTGTCTCTCTCCACCCATGGGTAATAAATGGCTACCAGTACAAAATATTGAGAAATCAGCCGCAATGGCGCAATAGGCTGAGAACAAAACCAGCCAAGACATGGGATGAATGAGATCTGCAAATTAGGGACTTAGACCAAGCAAATCAATATTTGCTTCGGAATCTATGGTATAACGGGAGGTAGGCTACTGAAGACTGTTTACCTGGTGGTCCTGATTCGCGCCTGAGTAGTGGACTAGCTCACGGTCTTTGTATTTTGATCAATTCGTGACCGATTCTCAATAGAGGAATCCAGTTCTAGCTATGCCGCGTCCATTTCTAGCTAAGGTCCTAGCTAGCATCCAACCATGCCTTGTGTGTGTGATGAGATCGATTTTTATAGATTGAACACTGAATTCCCAGAATCCCAATGTCAAGATAACTACACAGGTAAACTGTTGAATATTTTGAAAGTAATTTGACTGAGTGGTGTTGCTGCCGATGGCAGCAACAGCGCCTAGTCACATTAGTTTCAAAATATTTAACATAATGCTTATTAAATAGTAAAGACATACGGTTCATTGTCCATTCCATGTCGATAATTAAGTAAAATAAGTGTTCAAATTATATAAGTACAAGTAGAAAAATTTCTCCTAGCAGAATCAGTACTTTCTTTGCAGTTCAATGACAAAATGAAGCTATATGCTGTGTACGACTGTGCGGATAATGGAGAGATCCGATCTCTCACCCAAGCATTTGACGTCATAATAAATCAAAATGACGTAATGCTCCGTCGTTAATACACGAATTGCATGTCTTTGGCGGATCTACAATTTATTAAACATTATGTTAAGTATTTTGAGATTAACTTGACCTGGAGCTGTTACTGCCTACGCAGCAACGGCGCCCAGTCAACTTACTCCCAAAATGCTCAACAGGTCATCTGTATAATTACCGTGAAATTAGATTCTTGAATTTCATGGTTAAGAGTGTTAAGATCGATTCCAACACGTCGTATTTACATCATATTTACCACATTATAGAAAAAATCTATTATTAAGAGCAAACCTTGGACATATCGCCCAAAACTGATCTAAAGTGCATTCATAAAAGCATCGCTATAGAGGGATCCCACCTGTCATTCAAACTATCTGACATCAAAATCAATTACGTCATACGCTTGGTGGCATCATAATCAGATGGACGTGAACATTACGCCTGGATTCCCCTAAATCAACGCTCAGAGCAAAACTGCTGGCTGGTAACGCCGCCAACAAGCGGTTGGCACACATTGAGTTACTATGGCACTAAAATACACCGCAATTTAAACCATTCCTGTGATAAACTAAAATCACTATACTATTTAAGTGATACATCATTGGAAAGCGCATTCAACTGCCTAATCATTAATGTATTTTTTTTTGTACATCTTTCACTGGGTTATTTGCGTATATAAAATACACCTTTAATCAAGCGAACAATACGGACTTTAAAAAAATTACAATCAATTGCATTAAATTTTTCAAAACCATAACAATGAATACAGAAACGTATAGAAAATTGGCTTAGCTTTCCAATGATGTATGACTTCAATAATATTCTGAAATTAGTTCTTCATATAAACTACTTAAAGTGCTTTGTATCTGAATCCAATAGTAAAGTAATGCTGTTTGCGCGTCGGCTACCCTGTACCAGCCAGAAGTGGTATGCGCGATGCATTCTGGGAAAGGATTTTCCCAAAATACGATAATGAGGGAAAGGTCTTGTCAAGGTCAAGTTCTACTGAACTCACGCCACAACTAGCCCCATAGTGAGGGAATGCGCGTGAGTGATCGAACGAGTATATACTATATCTATGCTCACATCGCTTGTCATCACAACTCCGCTGTAGGTCTGCATATGCCTACAGGCTCACATATGAGTCAAAATTGTTAGGGATTTTAAATTTTTATTATATATTTATTATTTATATATAATTATCAAAGTTACTCACACATGACGGGACAAAAATGAATCCGATCTTGTTCACTTTGTCAATTTTAATCACAAGTAATTTACCTTTCCAGTTTTAGCTATTCCCGGCCCACCTATAGCTAAGATACACCCACACTTCGTCGTGTTGGGATTGATCAATCCCTGAATGCCCTAACTATCAATTTCCTGAAAACTATACAGGTAAGCTGTTGATTATTTTATAACTAACTTGCTTGGGTGCCGTAGCTGCCTATGACAGCGCTCAGTCAAATTAGTTTCAAAACATTCAACAGAATTATATATATTAAATAGTAAAGACATACAATTCGTACAACAACGCATAGGCCATCTTAAAATATGCGTTCGTGACGTACTTCTTCTTTTCGTTCGCTGATCATACCGCCAGTCCTGTAAGTGACTATCGACATGATCATAAGCGTTAAGTGCGCGGATCCATGGTTTATTAGAGTGCGCCGTGCGGCCTGGAACCTCCGTCTTCAGTACTCGAGGTTTCTGTCAGGGTTACCTCACCCTTACCTCCTTTAGTCGCCTCTTACGACACGCAGAGGATACGGAAGGTGTATTCTAAGCCTCACCTACAGGGCATTAATTATAATGTCATTCTACACGTCACGCAGTTGATTATGACGTCATATAATAGATGGATGAAGTGGAAAGGTTCATTGTTCATATCTCTATCATGTCGATAAGTATTTAACTTATTTACTGCCTCAAGTAACGCGCAGCTATGCACTATTATTATGAGCTATTAAGCTAACGCACATCCGTTGCTTTATAACTGACACATGTTTCTTAAATTGTCAGTTAACCCCTCTTGTGTCAACATCGCCTCAAAGCGCTCAAAATACTACTTGATATATCAATTAAAGGTGCATATTCACACCAGAATGATTGAAAATAAAAGTGTTAAAATTGCATACTTTTATAAGCTTAAATTATGTGCCTATGTGTAATGAAACGAAATAAATCTTAACATATGGTGATTCGATTCCATATAAATTAATAAAATCTTTTAAGTTGCGAAATTTAAATAGAGGCCCCGTGATTTTCATTACCCATAGGCACATAATTTAAGCTTATAAAAGTATGCAATTTTAACAATTTCATTTTCAATCATTCTGGTGTGAATATGCACCTTTAATTGGTATATCAAGTAGTAATTTCATTACATATAGGCTCACGGTTTAAGCCTCTAAGAGTGTATAATTTAAACAATTTTATTTTCAGAAATTTTACTGTGTATATGCACCTTTAAGCGTTTTAATAGTCAACACTGACTCAAGAAATTTTAACATTAGAAGACTGGTTTATTTTGTAAATTTACCTCTGAAATTTTTGATCGGCTTGACCGTTAAAGGGGTAAAAACAAGCTTTGGCTTACCCGGTATTCATTTTCAGGTCAAGAGAATTGTATTTTTGAAAATTTACCACTGGAATAACTGGCTCGGTTACCGAGCCAGTTATTCCAGTGGTTAATTTTCAAAAATACAATTCTCTTGACCGGCTAATAGACATGCCTCAAGGCCACTGCAGAGCTGTTCTGGTCAGTTTGACCATTAAAATGTTAAGATGACACAAGAGTGGTAAAAATGCAAATAAAAGAACAATTATTGGATGGAAAAGTTTTACATTTAGAAAATTTGGAACGTTTGTCCTATATTAATAACACATTTACTTACGTGATATGTTACATAGAATTTTATATACTCATTAGCAATGGCAATATGAGTCGTAGATAAAAATTTAACCAACGCATAGGCTTTCGGCGGTTCTCTTTAATAGGGTGCTTATTCTTAAAAGAAGAAGAAAATGATGTCATTATCTATGTGTAAGCCATATCAGCCTGACCAATCAGCTGCCAGATGTGTGTAAACCATATCAGCCTGACCAATCAGCTGCCATATGTGTGTAAATATTATAAGCCCCTTATCTCCTCCACGGAGAGGGGCGTGCTTGATAGTCTAGGTTTCAGTAGGCTTGCGCGATTACGTGATTAGATTGAAAACCGCGATTATGTTTTAAATCGTGAATTTATATGAATAGATTAAATAATCGAATACTGGTGAATATTTTCTATTGCATAACATATTTCAAAACCTAACTTTCAATTACATTTTAATGCGATCGGTTCTCAAAAATGACATTTTGCTTAGTGAATGCACGTTCATTTGCAGGGCAAGAGAAGACTATTTTTGAAAATGTATTACTGGAATGCCTGGCTCGTGAATCGAGCCAGGCAATCCAGTGATACATTTACAAAAATAGTCTTTTTTTTATCCAAGTTGATTAATCGAGTAATCACGATTAATTTTTAATAGCTCAACGCAATAATCGCACAAGCCTAGGCTCCAGGGCTATCACATACCCGCGAGCCGAGTCGCCGCCATTTGTACTAATGCAGCTATTGCTGCTGGTATCTGAAGATGCAGAAATTCGTGAACAAATAATGAAAAGTTTAGAAATATTTCTCATGAACTTAAAATTGCATTTGTAAATGTATGCGGCTTAAAACACAAGTTCAATTACCCAGAGATGATGGAATTTATACGGAGCCATGATATTATTGGTATGGCAGACATGAAACATGGGGAGTAGTCCACTTTCAAGATATCCGGATATAGAGCTATGCTCAAAACAAGAACTATATAATACCCGCACGAAAATCTGGAGGTGTTGCTATATTAATACATGAATCGATGTCCGGATATGTTGAAGAAATACAACAGACCTTTCCATTTTTAGCTATGCCCCGCCCTCGTCAACTAATAGATGGACAGGTGAATTAGATAATGAGGTAGCTATGTGGATACAGATTGATAATACCTACACACGGACACAAAGCAGTGTAATAATAGGAATGATTTACATACCCCATGAAACCTCAAAATTTTCTTCCGATCAATCATTTGACATCTTGACCAGGAAATTACATCTCTAACGAGACCGTCTGACGCACTAATACTTACAGGCGACTTTAATGATATGACCAGCAATTTAAATGAGCTATTGGAAACTGATCATCAATTCACTTTTCCAGAGTACCTACCCATCATATGGCGTCATAATGAACAGCGTGATGTGTACAATGACATCATAATGAATGACGTCATAAATGACGCCGATAAGTACGTCACGAACGCATATTTGAAGACGGTCTATGCGTTGGTGTACAAATTGTTTGCTTTTACTATTTAATAAATATTCTGTTGAATATTTTGAAACTAATTTGACTTGGCGCTGTTGCTGCAATAGGCAGCAACAGCACCCAGTCAAATTAGTTACAAAATATTCAACAGCTTCTCTGTATAGTTTTCAGGAAATTGATAGCTAGGGCATTTGGGGATCTATCAATCCCAACACGGCGAGGTGTGGGTGTAGCTTAGCTAGTGATGGGCGGGGCATAGCAAAAAATTGAATTGTGAATTGAATGATATCTGCCAATTGGATACTGAGGATATGCCTCAATGGCCAAGATGTTACCAATACGCAAAACGCAAGAAACACATATGGCAAACTCCTGTGGGTCATAATCTCATAGATATTTGTAAAGACAATAATCTGTGCATCTATAACCGGATGGTAGGGGCGGACAATGGTATAGGAAAACTTACATGCAAAAGCATCAGCGTCGTAGATTACGTTATTTCGTCCTTTACTTTAACCCTTGAATTTGTTAAAAGAAAATTTATTTCCATTTTCTCATAGAAAATTTTCATTTGCAGACCAAGAGAAGACTATTTTTGAAAATTTACCGCTGGAATGACTGGCTTGGTTATCGAGTCAGTCATTCCAGTGGTAAATTTTCAAAAATAATCTTCTTTTAGTCTGCAAATGGACAGTTCTCATGACAACTGCAGAAGCCATTTTTGGGCGCTATGAATGTTAAAGGGTTAATAGATAATGTGAATGGTTTTATTGTGCATGAATTATGTCCATTGATGTCAGACGTACATGCATTCCTGCACATCAGCTATGTGTTCACAACCGTTCAAACCAAGCACACAGAAAACAGCACACTACAAAACGTAAAACGAAATATAATTGAGCAGCAACAACCAGGCAGATGGAAAACAAATAAAAGCTGAGAATGTATGAGATGTGTTGCTGATAACACATTATTGCAACGAATAAAACATATACTACTGATAATAATTTTTGGGTGGACAAAATAGACCAAACTGTTTCGGGTATTAATGACCTATTTAAAAATAGGCAATTATGAGATTAGGACTTAAGAAGGTAAACGGAACTAACAATAGTAGACTAAGCGTTGTGGCGCCAAGAAAATGCGACCGTGGTTTAACGGTAACTGCAAGAAACACAGGAAGGAATATCACGGCACTAGATACAATCATCGCAAACACAAATCAGAAATGGCAAGAACACTTATGATAGAAACTAACAGATCATACAAAAAGGCAATGAATAGAGCAAGATTCTAACATAAATTTAGATTCCACGATAAAATTGAAGACCTAAGTACAAAAGATAGCAAATCCTACTGGAAACTTATTAAACAATGTGACTATTTAACAAACACAAGTCCAATAATTACAGAAAAATATGTGTAAGCACTTTAAAGCAACACACGAAAAAGATACAACACCAGGAAACCACGAAATTGAAGTAAATCAGTATCAAGAAAATGCAACACTAAACAATGAAATTAAAGAGCAGGAAATGTCTAAGCGTGTCCAACGTCTAAAAACAGTAAAGCTGCAGGATCTGACGGTGTCCTGAATGAATACATCAAATCTACCGCAAATATTATGTTCTCTTATTTGTTCTGGTCCGACTGTAATAGAGTTTGCGCGGCGAGGACCGCTTAATTATTTTAATAAACAGCCAACGGAACTTATATGTCCACTTTAGCACGCTATCAAACTGACCACAAATGGCTTCTTGCGGTGATCGTGAGAAATGTCCTTTTGCATTAGCTACTCACCGGAGAACTTGTTTTGAAAGCTTACCACTGGAATGACTGGTTTGATAACCTATCCTATAATTCCAGTAGTAAATTGCAAAAGAAAAACCACAATGGTCTCTTGGACGGCAATTAGACATAGGACATTTTCTGTAATAATGGATTTTTTCAGTATATGACGCTGTTCGAATTGTATGTCTTTGCTATTTATTCAACAGCCATTTTCTATGATAATGGCTAGGTTCGATCTGTAACTGAAGGATATGAGGTCATAATCAATTACTTCATATACAGGCTGACGTGACAATCCAAAATGTGTAAATAAATGGCGTATCGAGCTCAGTCATGGACATTGAATAGTCCCAAGTGTACGAATTGTATGTCTTTACTGTTTAATCAACATCGTGTTGAATATTTTGAAACTAATTTGACTTGGCGTTGTTGCGACCAGAGGCAGCAAACCTTTAAAAGCACCCGGTCAAATTAGTTTCAAAATAGTCATTAGCTTACCTGTATAGTTACCTTGAAATTGGAAGTCTGGGAATTCATTATTCAGCGTATATATACATCGATTCCAACACGCAAAAAGTGGTGGAACCTAGCTAGAAATAGGCGTGGCATACCTAGAAATGGATCTCTATGACGAGATTGTTGCCCTGAATACAATGTACTCGTCCTCTGACGGAGGGAGGATAATTAATACCACTTGCTAATGCACATTTTCATGTTGTCTATCGATCATATTACGTCATATGATGCCATAATCAACGACGTGACGTATATGTCATAGTCATGACGTCATGACTGACTCACTTTAGTCTGTCTTAAATGCTTAATAGTCCGACACGTTGTACGAATTGTATGACTGCTTTTTACAAAACATGATGGTGAATATTTTGAAACTAATTTGACTGTGCGATGTTACTGCCACAAGCAGCAACAGCACCCAGTCAAATTGGTTTCAAAATAGTCAACACCTTACCTGTATAGTTTTCTGGAAATTGATAGTCAAGAAGCTCAGAGATCCATCGATATCAACACTAGCGCGATATTAATGTATTAATATATCATCCGGATTCAGTGACCGATTGACTAACGTTAGGCCTATGGAAGTCATTTCAAGCAACCGCCACCAAGATGTGACTTACTCGGGCAGAATTGTGTGTTTTTCTAACAAAACCCTTTAGAATGTTTAACACCGAAATTTCAATATCTCAGATAAAGACAACTATACGAATATCTTTTTAATACGTTGACTGGTAGCCCACCCACCCTACCCACCTACTTGTTGCTATCATAGACCTGTATTAAGTATTGCAACGACAACGACTGCCCATGTAAGCCTATCATCTTCTCTTAATGTATTTTAACCCTTTCATGAGGAGGCCGCCAAAACCGGCCTCTACAGTGATCTTGAGGATGTTAATTTGCAGGTCAAGAGATCGTTTTTGAAAATTCACCACTGAAATGACTGGCTCGATAATTGAGCCAGTCATTCCAATAGTAACTCTTCAAAACAGTCGTCTGTTGGCCTGCAAATAGGCACTCAATAACCAAATATTTCTTTTCATATTCTTGACTCAATTTAGGTAATACCGGGTTAATAAATTATGAGGACGACGATGATGTATCATGTCTGTTTAACCTTTCCCGTATTGTATTATAGTATGATTCACATGTGTTGCATTCGAGATAGGGTAAAAATTACAGACTTGTTACAGACAGTCTTGAGGCGTACTATGTGTGGGGTAAATTTCAAAAGAAAAACATGCATATTAATATAGTAGAGGGCGAAAAAGTAGACAGAGTTCGCTAACAATAATGGATCCATCTAAAAATAAAGGCTTGGCTTCTTCGAAACTACACCTCTAATGTAATGACCGGTCATCTTCTTACGTTATCACAACGACTAGACTGTTAGACAGACTCCACTTCAGATACCAGACAGACCGGGACCCAGTCTATCTCCGTAGCAGACTGTAAAAGCAACACTGGATCGTGAAATCGCTACGTCAATGGCTACTCAATAGGCCCCTACATACGAGATAGATTTCTCGATCTCGTATCGAAAGAGAACTCGCAGGATACGAATGAATAATGGATGTGTGATTATCAGTAGTATCATTTTGTATTTAATCCATCCGTGGGAATAAATCCATGTAGGGCCAATGCAATTATGTAGCAGTATTGATAGATTACCAATGTTCCAAATTTCCAGTCAAAACTGCTGTCAATAATATTGTAGCAGATTGTTGAATACAGAAATCAACCGAAAGTGTAGGCCTATGCATGTGCTAAGTTAAGGTCTACAGCAAATTCGGCCACAGAATTTCAACCATATGGTTAGATAGGTATATCAATACGCTAGTGAATTAATGGATTGAGGTTAAAAAATTTTTTACCATGAAGTAATTTCGTTGTGTAAAATTTCATACCGAAAATTTGCTAAATCTCTGGCGATTCACAGTTTTCAGTGCCCTATTGTCTGTAGTATGTTTAGCCCCATAATTTTACCTACATAGACTTGAGCCTTAATATACTAGGTATATTCCGAATCTAACAAATTCTAGATGAAATAATTTTATTAGGCAAAAATTGGCTTAAATGTTGGGGTGTTCGTGCTTTTCGGTGCCCTACTGTCTGTATGTAATATGGTCAGCTCCAGAACTTCGCTCACATAGACGTAGAGGGGTTTGAATACGATAGTTATATTGGGAATTTAAAAAAATTTGACCGTGAAATAATTTCGTAGTATACGATTTCATCGCGTAAATTCGTTTCGATTTTGGCAGATCTGCGGGTTTTCAATGCCCTACTATTACCTGTCTGCAATAGGTTTGGTCACATAAGTTCACCGATATGGTTAGATAGCGATATGAACACGCTAATGAATCTTGAGTTTTCTACCACTTAGTAATTTCGGAATATTCAATTTAGTAGCCACGGACAGTTGTCAAATGCCAACAATTTACTATATTCGGTGTCAGAATGTCTGTTCTCGATTTGTAACATTTTTTTTATATATGGATGTATATAACTCAATATGAGCTGGTGCTTTTGCACAATTCTACCATCAAGTAATCTCATCGTAGGTAGTTACATATTCGCCGTATGGCCCCCATTATAATATGGTTGGTTCACATTCACCACATTCAGATAGGTGTCGGCATGTCCTGGCATATCGCTCATAACGGGTTCGGCCCCAGAATGTCACCCATATGTTTAGATAGGTATAGGCATACTCTTACGGAGTAGTGAGATTTAAAACTATCTACCATGAAATAATTTCGGTTAAAATTTAGGCCGATTCATGGTTTTCGTTGCACCCAGTCAAATTAGTTTCAAAATAGTCATAAGCTTACCTGTATAGTTACCTTGAAATTGGAAGTCTGGGAATTCATTATTCAGCGTATATATAGACATCGATTCCAACATGCAAAAAATGGGTGGAGCATAGCTAGAAATAGGCGTGGCATACCTAGAAATGGATCCCTCTATTGAAATTGGCATGAGCAAATTGAGCATTACAGGGCTAATACCACTTGTTAATGCGTGGTCCACACAATATGGACCACTTGTATTAAGAGAGCACCCGTATTTATAGGTCAGATTTTAACAAGGCCAATCATAGATTGTAGACCCTTGCCATCCCGAACGCACATAGACCCGAATACAATACACTCATCCTCTGACGGAGCGAGGGTAATTAATACCACTTGCTAATGGGCCTTTTCAGGTTGTCGATCCATCATATTACGTCATATGACGTGGTAATTAATTAAGTGACGCATAGGATAACTTCATAATAATGACGTCATGACTGACGTGATTTAGTTCATCTTAAATGCTTAATAATCTGACATGTTGTACGAATTGTATGTTTTTGTTATTTAATGAAAATGCTGTTGAATATTTTGAAAATAATTTGACTGGACCCAGCCAATTTAGTGTCAAAATATTCCACGGCTTACCTGTATAGTTTTCTTGAAATTTATCGTCTAGTAGTTCAGAAATCCGTCGATCCCAGCTCGAGAGTGGTATGGGTGGAGTTTAGCTAGAGATGGGCTAAACTGGAAAGATTCATTGTATTAGTAAACCACCACAGTTTCCAGTGCCCTATTGTCTGTAGTATGTTCAGCCCCATAATTTACCCCACATAGACTTGAGCTTTAATAAGCTAGTTATATTCCGAATCCAACAAATTCTAGATGAAGTAATTTTAATACGCAAAATTTAGCTTAAATGTTGCATGTATTCGTGGTTTTCGGTGCCATACTTTCCGTAATATGGTCGGTTCCAGAACTTCGCTCACATAGACGTATAGGAGTTTGAATATGATAGTTACATTGGGAATTTAAAAGAATTCGAACAGGAAGTATTTTCGTAGTATGCAATTTCATCGCATATATTTGTTCCAATGTTGGCAGATCTGTGGTTTTCAATACCCTACCGTCTGCAATATGTGTGGCTACATAATTTCACCCATATGGTTAGATAGGGATATGAATACGCTAATGAATCTTGAGATTTCTACCACGTAGTAATCTCGTAATCTTCAATTTAGTAGTCACGGACAGTTGTCAAATGCGAACAATTTACTATATTCAGTATTAGAATCTCAGTTTGTAATCAATTTTTTTACATATAGCTGTGCTTTTGCACGATCCTACCATCAAGTAATTTGGTAATATGTTGTTACATATTCGCCATATGGCCCCATTGTAATATGGTTGGTTCACATTCACCACATTCAGATAGGTGTCGGTATGTCCTGGCATATCGCTCATAATGGGTTCAGCCCCAGAATGTCACCCATATGTTTAGATAGGTATAGGCATACTCTTACGGAGCAGTGAGATTAAAAAATTTCATAACGTAAATAAGCTCAAACTTAGGATAATTCATGGTTTTCTTCGCAATGCGTTCACCCCCAGAATTTTACCCACAAATACTTATAGGAAATATGCTAGTTGTATTTGGAATTTAAAAAAATTCTACAGGAACGTAATTTCATAGTACACAATTCAATACCGAGAATTGGCGCAAATTCTGTCAGATCAACGATTTTCTGTACCACACTGTTTGCAATAGGTTCGACCCCAGAAGTTCACCCATATGGTTAGATACGTATATGAATACGCTAATAAAGTATCAAAGGTTTAAAAAAATGTTTACTAAATAGTAATTTCGTCATATGCAATTTAGTAGTGGCACACCATTGTCAAATTCCAATAATGTACTATATTCGGTACCGGAATGTCTTGTAGCCAGTTTTCGAACATAAGGCCATGTAGAACTCACTATGTTCTCGTGCTGTGCGAAATATTGTAATAATTCTACCACCAAATATTTATTATAGTAATGTGAAAATGTTTCTATATATCCCATATTATTAGCCGCGTGTACTGGTAGAACCCGACTTATCAGGCTAATACCCTAACA
This sequence comes from Chaetoderma sp. LZ-2023a, assembly GCA_034401795.1. NCBI lineage: Eukaryota > Metazoa > Mollusca > Caudofoveata > Chaetodermatida > Chaetodermatidae > Chaetoderma > Chaetoderma sp. LZ-2023a. The sequence continues at coordinate 53,472,274 of CM067362.1, forward strand.
TTTGCACATATGGTCAACAAGATCGTCATCATTACAACGGTTGAGACCAATTTTGGCCTTTTTGTCTAGCAAAAATATTTGATTTAATAGTTTGTCACTGTTTCCAGTAAAGATATCGTTTAATAGGTGACATAGATATGATAGCTAAATGAAACAGATCACGATGTTTCCCACTGGGTCTTCAGTCAGAATGTTTTCTGCTATATTATTTTCGTTGGAGAAAACTAGGTTCACGGTATTGGTTCTATCCTGGCCACTTAACTTTGTTGAAAAAGTTATCTGTCGGTACAGATCAGGGTCCTGTATTGCATCAAAAATATACTTGCTTTGTGCATTTCACTAGCATTTCAGTGTATATTTCACCAATATATTTCCGGGTAATAAGCTCTTCACGTCTGTTTAAGAAGGTATCAAGATTTAGGTTTAAAATATTCTTTACAGTTTTTCTTTAATATGTTTGAATGGGTGTCAGCGTCTGTACTGCGTCTTGCGCTGATTTTCTACTGATTGGGTTGCCAGCTCTGTTGATTTCTTTATCTTTATAGGTTGTTGATACCTAATGACCCAACTTTGATCTGTTACACTCTGTTGATGCAGTAGTGCAATTTTCTCATCACTGGCTGCTCTTAATTTTGTCTGTTCCTCTCTCTGTTAAGGAGTTTGGCCTGGAAAAATTGTTAGACTGACCAAAAATATAAGCTGCTTTTCCTAGCTCATAGCTAATACTGCCCATATCTTTTTGCAAGAAATATTCCTTCTTTTGTGTTTATTGTATGCCTTTATATAAATTCATTTTTTCATGAAACAGTTGAGTTTATTCTCAGAATTATAATAACCTCCGGGCACGCTATTTACCAATGATGCCTTGCATCAATATGTGTACTTGTGTCCATACTTTCATTATGAGACTAGTTATCCCGACCTCTGGTGATGTGTATATAACATATTGCCTCCACAGCGGACTCAATTCTCTTTTGATAATTGGAAGAGAAATTGAATACACGCAAATTTATATATATTTTATCAGAAATAAAATTGTATTGACTATATCAATCTGACACTTTAATCGAAATTTAAGAAACATTCTGCAGAATATTTTGAAACTGATTTGACTGAAAACAACTAAATATTCAACTCATTACATGTATTGCTGGTTGGGAATTAAGACGTGGCTGTAGTGCTATAATTGTTGTCTTGGAACAGTACTACAACTTACCGTTATTGAGACATGCTGTGAGTAGAGTAGCCGTGCATTACCGGCTGCTCTGATTGGCTGGCATGGTAATGATGCTATCAAAATCTGAATTCGGTCACGCCCCCTTTTTCTCGCCAAAACATACTCGAACCTGGCAATAGACCTCGCTGTCGATCAATCAGATTCGAGTATTTCTGGCGGGGAAAAAGGGGAATAGCCTAATTCAGAGGGAGATGACCCCTTAGCTGAACACCCCTTTATATCTCAGAGTGTTACTGGATACGTCTACGTGGTGCTGAGGTGTCAGGAGGACTGATCAGGGTGGGGAATTCTACACAGTTATAACAAGGGTTCTATCGAGAGGTCACGTAACGTTTATCAGTCAATCAGAACAGTTGTTTATATCTCAGCTCGTTATTGAATAAACCTAAAGATATGAGGTGCATAGGGGTCGGAAGGCCAGGTGCGGGTGGGGAATTCTACAGAGATATAACATGTTCTGTCAAAACGAGGACTCGTGGCCCCTCGCAGTCAATCAGAACAACCATTTATATCTCAGCTCATTACTGAATAAAGCTAAGAGGTGCTGAGAGGTCGGGACGATGGGGTGAGGGTAATTCTACAAAGCTATGTGTTCGGCCATGTTCTGTCAAAACTAGGTCATGTGACCCCTCGCAGCCAATCAGAACAGCTATTTATATCTCAGATCATTACTGGATAAAGCTACGAGGTGTGGTGGGGTCAGGATGGTGTGGGTGGGGAGTTCTACAGAGTTATAATCAATCCATCTGAATGGGTTCTGAATAGGGATGAACACTGCCAATTGTGTCATGGGGTTATTACAAATTATGCTTTTATAATCAGAATTCTTAAATCTATCAGATATTCATAGTTACTGAAGCCAGAATTATGGATGAGATTTAATTTTCGCAGGGAGAGCAGACACATCCAGACTAATAAAGGGAACTATTTCTAGCTATGCCTACCCATTTCTATGCGGCATCTGAGACAATATCGATGACTTCACCGGATCATATCAAAGTGGCTTCAAACGTGGACGCAGCTGCGCAGACAATATATGGGCTCAACGCATGCTTGTGTCAGTAGTCATGTCCAAACACTGGGATTTCCATAAAATGGGCATTGACATGTCACGAGCCTTCGACACAATTAAACGCTCAAAGATCCTTGCTCTCGACCAATCAGATTCAAGTATTTCTGGCGGGAAAAAGCGGAATAGTCTAATTCAGAGGGAGATAACTTTTTAACAGAACACCACTTTATATCTCAGAGCGTTACTGGACACGTTTACGTGGTGCTGAGGTGTCAGTAGGACTTATCAGGGTGGGGAATTCTACACAGTTATAACAGGGGTTATGTCGAGAGGTCACGTAACGCCTCGCAGTCAATCAGAACAGTTGTTTATATCTCAGCTCGTTACTGAATAAACCTAAAGATACGAGCTGCATAGGGGTCGGAAGGCCAGGTACGGGTGGGGAATTCTACAGAGTTATAACATGTTCCGACATGTTCTGTCAAAACGAGGACTCGTGGCCCCTCGCAGCCAATCAGAACAGCCATTTATATCTCAGCTCATTACTGAATAAAGTTAAGAGGTGCTGAGAGGTTGGGAGGATAGGGTGAGGGTAATTCTACAAAGCTATGTGTTCGGCCATGTTCTGTCAAAACGAGGTTATGTGACCCCTCACAGCCAATCAGAACAGCTATTTATATCTCAGATCATTACTGGATAAAGCCACGAGGTGTGGTGGGGTCAGGATGGGGTGGGTGGGGAGTTCTACAGAGTTATAATCAATCCATCTGAATGGGTTCTGAATAGGGATGAACACTGCCAATTGTGTCGTGGGGTTATTACAAATTATGCTTTTATAATCAGAATTCTTAAATCTATCAGATATTCATAGTTACTGAAGCCAGAATTATGGATGAGATTTAATTTTCGCAGGGAGAGCAGACACATCCAGACTAATAAAGGGAACTATTTCTAGCTATGCCTACCCATTTCTATGCGGCATCCGAGACAATATCGATGACTTCACCGGATCATATCAAAGTGGCTTCAAACGTGGACGCAGCTGCGCAGACAATATATGGGCTCAACGCATGCTTGTGTCAGTAGTCATGTCCAAACACTGGGATTTCCATAAAATGGGCATTGACATGTCACGAGCCTTCGACACAATTAAACGCTCAAAGATCCTAGAGGTACTACACAATGCCAGTGGCAATGAGGCTGAGCTACGACTAGTGGGACTACTGCTTGCAGACACCTAGCTGAGCGTACGAGTCAAGTCAGTGAAGCCTGTTGAGTTTGAGACACCAATCAGGGCCCCCAGGGCTTTTCACCTGTTATTGTGCTTTTCACCTGTTACCTTAAACTTGCTGCTGTATTGAAATCTGTGCGGGAAATTTCTACAAGACCAAACCCCCACCCCTCCCCCACACTCCCAGTGTCCATACTGGGTATGCCACTAGAAATGGAATATGCTGATGACGTGGACTTTATAGACGAGGAAAAGGAACCCATTGACGAACTTCTCACAATAGCTGCAAGCAAACTAAAAATTGAGAATATCTTTATGAATGAATCCAAAACAAAGTTCGCCCACATATACCTATCTACAAAGCATAAAACTAAAGAAAACGACGATCCTCTTCGTGGCGGCGAACCATGGAGGAAAAGTAAAATCCTGGGCGCACTGCTTTGCAGTAGTGCTGAAATTTGCTGCATCATGGGGAGCATAGCCTTCCAGTCCTTCTAGAAGCTAGGGATTTGTAGATCAAAGACGCCGATGAAAAAAAGCCCACGTTTATACAATGAAACCAGCATATTCTTGATGCTGTATAACTGTGACAGCTGGGAAGCTCCCAAGGCAGCTCTAGACAAACTTGATGCCTGCCACCGCAAACACATAGGCACCATCACTGGACACCGATGGCCAGACAGTATACTGTCCAATGATGCACTATACAAGATGTGTAATACATCGCCTCTGTCTGTAAAAGTTGCCCAGCAAAGATGGTGCATGTCTTTCCCAATACCAGAATGACCATTGACTCTTTTCCCCCGAAGGGCATTGTGTTGTGCTCTCTCATTATAAGAAATCATGTCATTATAAGGAAGCATGTTTTTTAAGTTTGGGTCCAGTATGATTAACCAAACCTGAGATATAAACAGAAAAGCTTAGCTAAACGGAAAATGTTAATGTTTAAAAAACAATGTTTTTATCATGGTCACAGTGACCTTGACCTTTGATCTCAACGTCATTGAGTGATGTCTGATCAATATAAGGAAGCAATTGTCCAAGTTTGGGTCCATTATGATTAACCAAACCTGAGATATAAACAGAAACCTTGTGCTAAACAGAGTGTTAATGTCGATAAAAACAAGGTTTTTACCAATGTCTCAGTGATCTTGACCTTTTGACGACAAGGTCTTTGTGTAATGCATGTCATTATAAGGAAGCATGTGCCCAAGTTTGGGTCCAGTATGATTAAACAAAAACATGAGATATAAACAGAAAATTTGAGCTAAACACAAATTGGACGACGAGGGTGCCGGATGACATATAGGGTATTGTAATAGCTTGTTTTACTTAGTAGCCGAGCTAAAAATTAACCAGATATGTGGTTGCAATGCAACTCTGAAGCTCGACTTTACAATGATCTATGAAGCTTGACTTCAAACATAAAATAAATATAGAAGGCTTATCAATACTCTTATAAACTATCTATTGCCTCAAGATTCTCATTAGAACTCTTGAAGTTGATCACGATAGGAGAATTCCGTTCAAGTTTCATTGAAATCGTGCTATTGATTAAAGAAGAGTAGAATTTTAAAGAATTTCCGGAAATCCAATATGGCCAACAGAAAAATTGACCAAAGGATATAAACTGCTAAGTTCAGCTAAACGTAATCTTTTAATGTTGAAAAAACTAGATTTTTTCAACAGTCAGTGATCTTTGACCTTTTCACCCCAAGGTCATTGTGTCATTATAATGAAGCATGTGTCCAAGTTTGGGTCCAGTATGATTAATCAAAGATGAGATATAAACTGCTAAGTTAAGCTCAATAGAAAATGATGTTGAAAAAGAATTAGTTTTTACCAAGGTCATAGTGACCTTGACCTTTAAGCATCGACATTATTGTGGGATGTCGTGTTCTTATATGGCAGCATGTATCCAAGTTTGGGTCGAATATGATTAATCAAACCTGAGATATAAATAGAAAAGTTGAGCTAAACTGAAAATGTTGTTGAAAAAAGCAATGGTTTACCACGGTCACAGTGCCGCTCACCTGGACCATCAGCATTTGAACCATTTGCGTTTAAACAGATATCATGGATAATTTTCGGAAAATCCAAGATGGTGACCCAAAAGAATTTACTAATCAAAATTCTGAATAGAAATTCTAGTCTACCTTGATAGGGTCACTCTAGCCTAATTTGTTTGAAGTATGTCAGATTTTCATGCAAAAAATTGATGAATCAAAATTCTGAATGCAAGTTCTATAACCTATGACCATAGGATCCTTTCAGCCAAATTTGATTGAAATCGGTCAAACGGGTAAGGAGAAGAAGCAATTTGACAATTTCCAGTAAAATTTTAATAAAATCAAATATTTTCACTCAAAATATTTACGCAACAAAATTCTGAATGGAAGTTCTAGAGCCCATGACCATAGGATTCTTTCAGCCCAATTTGGTTGAAATCGGTCTAAATTCTAAGAAGTAATTTGACAATTTCCGGTAAATTTTTCATAAAATCTAAGATTTTCACCGAAAAAAAGCTATGAATCAAAATTCCAAATGAAAGTTCTGGATCCGAGCAGAATAGCATCATATGACTAAAATTTAGTTAAGATTCGGCTATTGGTTAAGGAGGAGTAGCGTTTTAAAGCAAAAGTTGATGGACGATGAATGGATGGACGACGGATGGACAGACGGATGGACGATGGACGGTCGCCACAGCATAAGCTCACTTGGCCTTTCAGGCCAGGTGAACTAATAATTGGTCGACCTGGATATTTCAAAGACTGATTCTTAGCCATGAAATTAATCCTAGGTAGAAGCCTAATGCCTTCCTCTGTAACCACATAACTGTTTGCCTCGGCGGATAAAGCATAAATTTAGCTTGCAGTAATTAAAAATACAGTTATATGCTCTGGAGGTTGACCGACCCCCTTCAGACCTTTGCCATAGACATGGCTGCTTGCTCAGAAAAGCCCTCCTTAATTTTAGATTCCTTGACAACATCCACGCAGTCAATTGGAACATTGGCGGGTTGTTGTGCAAGGCCTTTCCCTGGAAGATTATGTCGTCCATCAGAGGCAGAGGAACAGGATTGCAGACCAAAAGGTCCAGCAGATCCGTATACCATGATCAGCTTGGCCAATTTGGGCCGATCAGAAGCACTTGGCATTCCTGCTGCCTGGTTTTCTGGAGAACTTTTGGAATCAGGATTCCCCATCCCATCCCTTACCCTTCATTTCCCATCCGATGTCCATCCTGGTGTGAGGCCCTTGAAAATTTTGAATTTGCAACCGAATTTTTGCACTCAATGAAAATAATTTGGGTTGAAATATCAAATTCAAGGGCTTTTCAGTGCATTAAAGCAATCTTCAACTACTTTTCAAGGGAATTTTAGAATTCAAGGCTTTTCAAGGCACATGTAAAAATTCAAGTACTTTTCCAGTTTGTATGAACCCTGCTTGACCAGCGCCACCGCTGGTCTGCTATGGACGCTACGCAGGGGGCGCTGTGCGAACGTGCTCCCTAGGAAGCACCTCAAATTGCTCACGTAGCGCACTCTGATTGTTGACTAGTGTGACTGTCTCCTATGTGTCTACATCCCTCACCCCCGAAAGAGACCAGGACCTGACATAGGCGTCCGCAACAGCCTGTTGTACAAATCCTGGGATGGGCACAAATTCTCTAGTGCAAATGTGTGCCTCGTCCTGACACTTCTAGTTACTGCCCTAGTCATACAGTCCAGAGCCAGGTTAATACCATCCTGGATGGCTCTCTGAACTGAGACAGGGCTTGCTTGGCGCGATGCAGACACTGCTACTACACCCTGTAACAGCTGGGAGACATGCGAGAGCGCCACTATGGATGCTCTAGGCCTCTCCTCTGCATCGCGCAACACAGTGTTTGCTGAGTGCAGCACGCTTGAGCACAGCGCTCCCATGTCAAAATAGGAGTCTGGCCGCATGTCCTCGCCAAGCGCTGCGTGATCATCAGCGCTCAGCTTTGGCACTGCAATGATATGACACCGCCTCACCACCTCGCAGGGGGCCATCGCAAGTCATCCATTAGGCTTAATGGACATCTCTGCCGCTGTGAACATATTAACCTGTGAGTGCTCGACAAGGCGCAGGCCTTCGTCATCCTCTACAGCACGCAGGTGTAAACGTGGCTGGAGCCGTGGATACTCCTGGCAGGCCATGGAAAGCATGCGGGTCCGAGAGAGCTGGCATGTCTTGCACCATGGCCATAAAGCCAGGCGCCAGTGCCATGGAATCGTGCAGAGTGTAATTCACCACACCATGGCCCAGACCAGCCGCCGTCATATCCTCGGCGAGCCGAGGTATATAGTAACAGTGGGCATCCGCTCCAACCCGAGCCACCCTTTGAGCCATAAAGGCTAACCATGCGGGAGTAGTCCTATGGAAAAAATTGCCTGTGCTCCCTGCGAGGGGTGCACGTTCATCAATTTCCATGTCCACGGCTTCAACGCGTGAATCCAGCAGAAAATCCTCTTCCTCCTGGCCATCATAGACTGCCTCTGGCCTAGCAAAGAGTGATAACTTGGGCTGGCCAGGGAAGGTGCCGTAAGAGGAGACGGTACCTTTCGGGTGCGGACACACCAAGCGCGAACCTGGCTCCAGTGGCCCAGGCCCAAGATCAACTGATGAGGCAAGCCTCCAGCCGGGATCATTTAGGCCTGCTCCAGGATCCATTGGCAAGGCAGCGGGCCTTCCAAGATCTGCTGAAGTCACCACTGATTCTGAAACATTTTCGGACCACAGACCATGATGGGCACCAGAATCAGCGGCGGGGATTTGCTGTTCATGGGCAGATGAAAACCCACAATAAAGTACTTGGTCCAGGGAGCATGCTGCGAAGTAGCTCTGGTACAAAATCTTTTAGTCTTTTTCATCTCCCCATCATCTCTAACCTGAAAGACTCCATTTCCGAAGAAACAGAGGCCTTTCTTTTACCCTTGCCACTTACACTCTTCTTCGCACACTTCTCTTCCTCCGAAGCCTTATCCTTCGACTGTAATGACAAGAATTCAGAGAATAAGCCGCTCCTCACCCCCTCCAACCCCCACTATTTACAGACATCATATTTCAATAATGGACTGCAAGGTGAACAATAACACATAGGTGAGGAGCAAACTTAGGCTTGATAGATCGGTTACAACCTGCACAAGAAGGCTTCTGAAAAAAGGAACAAGACGACGACAATGAGTTAGTTTCTTTTACAATTAAACCTTTGAAAATTAAATAAATTAAGTAGAGAGAAAACCACCTATAGGCCTATACAGGACGGGTGAGAAAGATGAACAACCAGCCTCAAGGAGGACATTAATAATAATAATTATGTTGATTATGACGTCATAATTTCCATAAATAGAAACGGACGAACAACATCCAGACGTAAGACAAATTGTATTAAAACAAGAGCATACTAAACAGTAAATGAACACAGTAATAGCCCATAATAATGATACAGATAAACACTATGACTGAAAAAATATTGGCAGCAAATAATCACAAATATTTTCCAATATTTTAGTGCCATAAAGCATAACTAGAGCACCTGCGTCTTTAGCAAAGGCATACCACCATGTCCTGCTCTCGGAAGCTCCACTAGACAACCATTTTTCATCACTACTCACTTACTTATAAAGGGAAGGGTGGGACCAGAGGGCAGAATAACAAGCTCGCTCTTATGGGAGCCTCTATCACTCTGGGCATTGTGAGTCTTTTTTCTTAACATTTTATATGGAAATAGTGGAGACAAACCCTCTTGGATGTGTACAAACCTCCTTACAGGAACCTGTAGACACAAGCATGAAGAGAGATTAACATTTTATGGCGCCAGATAATAAAATTACCATTTTTCTGGGCGCCTATCACGTCATGGAAATAGGTGACACCGCGTAATTAAGACACAATTGTACTAGGGTTCAACTGATAACTCGGTCCTGAAGTGGCCTCAGATGAATTATGATGGTCAGACATGACAACAAACACTCTAGAACAACTTTTGAAAGATAATTGAGCAAAAACTTAGCAAGTAGTAGAAAAACACAAGCATGTGGTTCAGGCCAATAGTCAAGAAAGAGGCAGTGTCAGTCTGCGCATGCGCAGTTGGGGCCGGCGTCCGGCAGACTGTCACCTGTCTACATGCCCAGTAAGGGCACCTTTCTTTTTTAAATCTGGGGTTATTGAGTGAAGGTCGATATTTAGGAAATATCATAGTGTTATGGAGGTAAGTATATCTCTTGAAGTGAAAAAATAATTCCAAAATATTCAATAGAATGTTCCTTACATCAAAAAGAATTTGCTGCTTCTAGTAACCCTTACCACTCTGATGTAAAAATTCTAAATTTTATTGGTTCGATAGCGAAGATTCTGGTGTACATTTTTCAACAATTTTGGTGGACGATGTTGCTGTCTACGACAGCACCATCTTCCACCAACTTTGTTGAAAAATGAACACCAGTTCATCTTTTAATTTAATTTGAAAATTTAAAAGTCTGACATGTAAGAGTGGTAAGAGTTAAAGGGTTAATTTTTAATAATGCCGGCAAATTAGAGCACTATATAATCATCTGCAAATATAGGCAAAATCATTCATTAACCTTTTAACACTCATATCAGCCAAAAAACGGCCTCTGCTGTGGTCTCGTGAAAGGTCCATTTGCAGATCAAGAGAAGACTATTTTTGAAATTTCATCACTGGAATGACTGGCTCGATAACCGAGCCAGTCATTCCAATGATAAATTTTCAATAATAATCTTCTCTTGGTCTGCAAATGGGTGTTTTCAATGAGAAAATAAAAATGTTCTTGAAACAAGAGGCCCAAGAGGGCATGTATCGCTCAACTGAACCATAGGCATTTCAACTAGAATGCTCTTTATCAACAAGATGGCCACCAAACCGTTTATCCAACAGTTTCTAAAAGTGTAAATTTGAGATCAGAATACCCAAAAACACATATAACCAATTTCGGCCTCAAAATCCATCAAATAAAAAAATCCAAACCGGACGCCAAAAATGCTATATTTTGATTGGCCCATGGTGTCCAGGGGTTTTTTACCAATCAACTTCCCTTGAATAAACTTTAATGAAACTTGTTCCCTAATCATATCTCCCAAATTTCGGCCCGATCCCTTTAGCGGTTCTGGAGAATCAAAAAAGCATCCGCTTTTGTTTCTACGAGAATTCTTAATACTTACCAGATGTACTATTATGATAATGTCTATTATCTAGTCTAGCTCAAAATAAACAATTAAAACTCCGCACTCTCCTGGTCCTGCCCATACTGTGTCCGGGAATTAGCATAGCCCCAGGTACCGAGTCAATTCCCAATCACAGTCAGATTCGTCTTATATTTGCCTTGACAAACAGCGAAAGCAGCTCAGCCTCACCTCAGCCGGGCCATAGTATATCTGGTAAGTATTAAGAATTCTCGCAGAAACAAAAGCGGATGCTTTTTTGATTCTGCTTCAAATAATACTTACCAGATGTACTATTATGATAAACTCCGGATTTCAACAGCCAGGAAATACCGGTGGGAGGAGGTGAGGCTCGAACCAGCACTCATCTACCATCCAACAGAGAAGGTTGTGAAGAGACTAGAACCCTGGCATATGCTTGGGTTCTGCCATCTGACTCATAGAGTGCTAAACTTCCATGGTCTAGACCGCGCCCCCTCCCCCTCTTTTGTCCGCACAAAATCCAGAGGGCTGTCGAAAAAAGGGGATGCAACACCCACCAGACCCGTGTCAAACCCAAGTCTCAGCTAGGGCAATCCAGTAGAGTGCAAAGAAGCTACTACAACTTCTAATTTTGAAAAAATATCAGTATATCGATTAAGTTTTCAAATTGGAATGAGTCTAATGTCTGTTTGAGAGGACAAGTATACTCTTACACCAGACTATTTACCTAAGCAGTCTGGTATTTCGACTAAGTAAATTATTATTATTATTATTAGTCACTTAATTAATGTAAACACTCACCATTTTGAGTGCTTGTTCTTTCTTGATCATCCCGGGAGCTCAGCCCAATCCACGGTCGTTCACTGGTCATGTGCATGGGTCTTGTTCAGTGCAGGAGGAAGTAACTTGCGATGTTTGTGAAATAGTGGTCGGATGTGGCTTAACTAAGATTCGACAAATTGGCGACGGCTACCGGATTAAGTACGCTGGAGATGTCGCGAAGGTAGAAATCAGTAAATGACGACTCGGCATGCCATTGTGCTACAGACATCACCTCCTCTAATGAGACACCCTTAAAAAGGGCCGATGCTGCTGCTAATGCTCGGACCTGATGGGCATTCGCACGATAAATCTGCTTTCCTGTAGCAATTTTGTGCGACATCTGAATAGCATCAACCATCCAACGAGAAATAGTATCTTTCGAGGCGCGCATTGAGGATCATTGAGACATAACCCCAGAGATTTTGGGTCATCTATCCACTCCTCTGTACGTTTCTTATACATTTTCAGACATCTGACAGGACACCAAGCAGAAGAGTTTGGGTCGTGTCTAATTAAACTTGGCAAATTGATCGGCTGTCCTGAATATTTAAGTGACTGATTCTTTGCCAGGAAACAAAGACGTGGAAGTAGTCTGAAACCTTCACCCGTGACGACAAAACGGTCTTGTTCGGCAGAAAGCGCATTTATTTCGCTTCTCCTTCTCGCCGACGCTGCTGCAACCAAGAAAACTGATAGGTAACAGTTTAATATCTATAGATCTAATCAGTTCAAAGGGAGCATGCCCTAAAACCTGTAGAACAAGAGATAGATTCCATGCTGGAGAAGGAAATTGGCTGTCTAGGTCGCAGATTGCTCATTCCTTTAATAACTTCATTTAAAGTGTCATTCTCCACTCCTTCAATGGCCAGACTGGGAATGACTGAAGCTAATGCAGACTTATATGCTGCTAGGGTTGAAGGTACAAGTTTTCCAACTTCATATAAATGACAGATAAAATCTGCTACGTTTTGAACAGATGCAGAAAACGGATTAATATCTCTTCTCTGACACCACCGCTGGCTGAAGCGACAAACTTCGCTGCTTGCTCAGAAGCCAACCTCAATTGCACGCTTTTCGATAACATCCATGCAGTCAATTTAAACATTTCCGGTCTGTCGTGTAGACACAGACCTTTGTTCTGAGTGATTAGATCCCTTCGGTCTGGAAGAGGGATTGGATTGCAGACCAGACGGTCCAGCAGATCCGTAAACCATGATCGGCCTGGCCAATGCAGGGCGGTCAGTAGTACTTGGCATATTCCCTCTCTTATCTTTGCCAGAACTTTCGGGATGAGAATCGTTGGAGGATACGAATACGCGTACATCCCCTTCCAACTTATCGCCAGTGTGTCTACTGCCAAGGCTAGCTGGTCCGGGATCGGTGACACGTATGTGACCATCTTTGCGTTTAGTTTCATCGCAAACAGATCCACATTTGGTTTGCCCCAATGTTTGAATAGAACGTCCGCTACCGATTGGTTGAGCTGCCATTCAGTCGGACGACAAGTCATCCTTCGACTGAGCGCATCTGCTAGGATGTTCAGTCTTCCTGGAATGTGTGCTGCACGAAGAATAATATTCCTCTCCTGGCACCACAGCAGAAGGTTCCAAATCATCATGCACAACTCCGGTGACCTCGTCCCGCCTTGGCGGTTCAAATAAGACACCACTGTTGAGTTGTCTGTCCTTATTAGGACAATCTTGTCTCGGATTAAAATCTCGAATTTTTGAAGTGCTAATACCACTGCTAATAATTCAAGAACATTGATATGTTTCTGCGCATTGGTCCAATCCCATTTCCCTGACACTGATCGATTGTCCAATCAATACTGCTCCCCAACCCGTCATCGATGCATCTGTAAAGATGGACATCCATTGTTTAGGAGGATGTAGAGGAACACCTCGCAGGAGATTCTGTTCTGATAACCACCACTGAAGATGGAATATCAATGGTTCTTTTACTGGAATTCTCAGAGACAACGGATCCGTTCTCTGAGACCAGAATGACATTAGATACATCTGAATCGGCCTGCGCCTGAGTGCCGCATAAGGAACCACTTTCTCCAGAGACACTAGTAAACCCAGTATTCTGAGAAATTGGCGCGCCATCAGAAAGGCTCCTCGAGAACCCTACTCCAGAACTGCAATCAGGCTCTTGACTCTGCGCTCCGCCGGAAAAACTACGCCGTCCCCGAGATTGAAAAATATTCCCAGATAAACAAACTCCTGGGATGGAGTCAATTCTGATTTCTCTAGATTCACAATCCATCCTAGATCCTTTAGTAGGGCTAGGACTACCTGAAGATTGTTGTGCAGTGACTGGATTCCACGCCTTCAGCAACCAGTCGTCTATGTAAGTATGAACAGCTATGTTTCTTCTGCGAAGATAAGAAGTCATGGCGAGGACCACTTTGGTGAAGACCCTCGGTGCTGTGGTCAGGCCGAACGGAAGCGCATTGAGTTCCCAAACATTGTCTTGGAATGCAAAGCGAAGGTATTTCTGAAACGGAATTGACATTGGAATATGAAAATATGCATCCTTCAGATCTATCGACACTGCCCACATGCCTTTTCTCAGCCCCGACATGACTGCCGCTACAGTCTCCATCTGAAATTTTGGTGACAGAATAAACTTGTTTAACGGTTTGAGATTGAGAATCGGTCTCCACCCTCCGGTGCATTTCGGAACGAGGAACATCATTGAATAGAAGCCTAGGGATGACTGATTGCGGCCTAAGTGAATCGCATTCTTCCGCTGAAGATCTTCGATTTCTGAGCAAATGGCATCTAGACGATCGGATTCCCTTGGAACGGGAGTCCACAGTGGAGTCGATGTTAACGGAACTAACGATTGATGGATGAGCCAGTCCGGTTCGTAGCCGTTTCGTAACCACTGACAGACTAAACAATCTTGCATGACCTGTTCCCACTCGTTTGAGAACAGTTGAAGTCTGCCTCCGACGGAAGGAATCTGGACACAACTCGTGATGGATATTGCACGAGACGACGTTAATTCACCTAGGCGAAGATCCTCGACTCCCCTCGTTCCTGGTGATACCGGAGCAGATCCTGCCAGAAACCCGTCAGGACCATGCCCCATGGCCGCCCCATGGTTTCTTGGAAAACGACAGTCCGGAACCGCCACCATGGCTATCCTTACGGTAGCCGCCGCGACCCGAACCACCACCCTTCCTATCCTCTTCATACGGCCTCTTATTAGAGGACTTGTATGAGGAAGAACGATCAGAAGGATGGAAGGGCGGGGCGATCTTTGGTGCTGCCTCTGCTGCTCCTGTCGGTGCTGCTTATGGACTGCTGCGGCCGAGTCCTTTTCGTCGACTTCCATGACTTGCCGACTACTTCTTGTTCCGCAACCATTGATGCGACCTTGAATAAGGCTTGCCATGCTGAGCTGCCGAACAAGCCTGGACCTATGAATGGCGTGGAAGACAACGCAGCCCTCATTTCAGGTCCTGGTTCTGTAAAATCGAGAACCATTCTCCGTCGCTCAGCCAATGATCTTGTGATCACCCTGGCCAGGCAATCTTGAGATAGGCGCATGGTATCCCGGACAACTCCGGGAGCAGCTCTGGCACTACCCCTTTCCGCCACGCAGGTCAGCATACCCTGCAGGACGGTACAGCCGTGCGAAAGCGCGGCCATGGCAGCTCTCGCCGCATCCTCAATGAGGGTCAACTCATTGAATGGATCTTTATTTGACTGCGAAACTAACGGACGAGAATGTCCCTTAGCTTTGCCAGCCAATGGCTTATTCAGTGCCTCTCTCTCCCCGACGGAAAGCCGAGGGACTCGGGCATACTAATGGTAGGCCTGCTCCGGAAAGCGGACCCTACTCCTAATCCCTTTCGGGGCCTTTGGAAGCGTAAAGTCCGGCTGGACCATACAAAAACGCCGCCCCCCCCCCCCTCCAACATGTCAGAGGTTAACGTATCCAAAGGCAGAGCAGGCATGGCAGAAGAGCCACTGGACAGAGCGCTAGCTGCTCGCTCTAACATCCGCTCCATTGCCGGATCGCGCTGAGATCCTTGATCCGATACCAACCCGAGACGGCCGGACATCCATTCAAGGACCTGCACCCATTCAGCCTCGGTGGAAAAGGACGACTCATCCAACAAGGGACTGCCGTTCTCATCGTCTTTCTCACCCTTGGACGAGAAAGACACCAACGAGCCAGGCTGAGGACTGCGGACTTGTTTACTAGTGTAAACAATGTCCACAGACCGTCTACTCGCGGCTCCAACGTCCAACGACTCGCCGGACACGGACTCACTGAAATCCATTGGCTCCAGCACAGGAGCCGGGACCACAGCTGCATTAACCACGGTAGCCGACGGAAATCTGATAGGACCCGTAACCCCCGCTGCCGGGATGCCGTCAAACACGACTCCAATGGCAGCACGGGCTGAACAAAATCTGGATGGAAGATGCCCGACGGAACATCAACATCACCACCCGGCTGGCAATTCCATACATAACCCGAAGGAGAACCTTGGGATGTACCAGGTACAGCCATCGCGGAAAGATCCGGCATGCCGGAATCCTCCATGAGCAAAAGCTCCTCCTCCTCTGCCGTCGGCTCTTGAGCCAACGCAACAGGAGGTACAGGTGCAACACCCTCCGCAGCACTGGCCGGACCAGCGAAAGGTAGTCCTGCACCAGACTGCATCGACGGGATCGTGGATTGCAGAGACTCAAACATGGCTTTAAACTGGGCCGCCCATACACCCAAAGCCGAGTCCATTCTCTCATTCAGGCGCTCCTCCAAGCCTCTGTTGGACGCCTGATCTGCCTTGGCCGCCTTGTCCTTTGCGATTCTGTCCAGTCGCGCACTCCGACACTAACTCTGATGACCACTTCACACAAACATCACAAGGACTCCCAACCTTGCACTTTGCGCAAGCTACGCAGTGGTGACCAGCAAATCTGCGCTTCCTGAACCGATTGCATTTTTGGCACAGTGTCCAGGCCCTTAGCCTTCTGCGAACACAGAGCAAGAATTAAAATGCTGCACATGACATACATGACGAGCAAACACACAATGACTTGATTGTAATATTAAAATTACTTAGAAACATTAACTTTCTCTTAAATTAATGATAATCAAGATCTAAGGCAGGAAATATTTGAACATTTTTAGAGTGAAAATTAATAAACACGGTTTGGTAATTAACTAACCGTTAAAATAACCAAGAAAAGCGTACCAATCACTACAAACACCTTCATCAATGAAGTGAAAGCTAAAAATCGGCACAATCAGAGTGAATAGACACGCCAAGCCGAAAGCAAACATAAATCATGGGCGCTGCCATCTTGGCTAAGAGCGTATCCATCATGGAAGGAACCGAGTCGCAAGAGAAATTAACCGAGAACCCGCATAATGCTTAAACAGTTAAGGGTACTGGAGTGACTCCAACAATGGCTACCATTTTAAAATAATGTGCCAATTTAAGGAAACTTTAATCATTCATTACGGCACGAATGTATAAATTCTAGATTGATACAATCTGCCCCTGAGATGATTTTCCTTTCCCTTCCATGAAGCCAGCGATTAAGAAGCGAAAAAACGCGTAAATCCGAATAAAATTGCGAATATTATTGAGCACAAAACATGCGACTTGAAGAGTCAGCAAAATTGACGAATCTGTGATTGGGAATTGACTCAGTACCTGGGGCTATGGTAATTCCCGGACACAGTATGGGCAGGACCAGGAGAGTGCAGAGTTTTAATTGTTTATTTTGAGCTAGACTAGATAATAGACATTATCATAATCGTACATCTAGTAAGTATTATTCGAAGTAGAAGTCGTTTTCTCTACAACTAGGTCAACCAAGATCGCCGCCAAACCATTTCACAAATCAGGTTCCCTTGAACAAACTTGGTTCAGCTCTTGCACTAAATCATATTTCATCAGGTTTGCATCAATCCCATAAGCGGTTTCGGAGATTTTTAAAGACGTTTCTAAAAATCGGCCAAAATCCAAGATGGCCACCAGCCCAATTGGCTAATCAGCTTTGTTTGAACAAACTTGCATCTCTACACCCTAAGGATGCTTCCTGCCAAATATAATTGAAATTGGAAGGGTAGTTCTCGAGAAGAAAACATAAAAAATTTCCCATTGCTTTAGTATGGGAGCTTTTGGCTGGAAAAAAGATCCAAGATGGCCGCCAAACCGTTCATCCGACAGTTTCGAAAATTACAAATTTGTGATCAGAATACTCCAAAAGACATTCAAAACCAATTTCGGCCTCAAAATCTATCAAATAAAAAAATCCAATATGGCTGCCAAACATGCTATATTTTGATTGGCCCACAGTGGCCATTTTTTTTGACGGATCAACTTCTCTTGAACAGACTTTAATGGCCCTTAGGTACTAATCATATCTGCCAAATTTCGACCCGATCCCTTCAGCGGTTCTGGAAAAGTCATTTTCGCTACAACTCGGTCAACCAAGATGGCCGTCGACCCATTTGACCAATCAATTTCCCTTGAACAAATTTGGTTCAGCTCTTGCCCTAGATCATATTTCATGAGATTTGCATCAATCCCCCTAGCGGTTTCGAAGATTTTCAAAGACGTTTCCAAAAATCGGCCTAAATCCAAGATGGCCACCAGCCAAATTGGCCGATCGGGTTCATTTGAACAAACTTAAGCCCTACGGATGCTTCCTGCCAAATATAATTGAAATCGTCCCAGCGGTTCTTAAGAAGTCGTTTAAAGGAAAAGTTGACAGACGGATGGACGGACGACGGATGGTCGCCATGGCATAAGCTCACTTGGCCTTTCAGGCCAGGTGAGCTAAAAATTCAAGTGTTAACAAGTATGGTAGATCTCACATAAAATATAATACACAGATTTTGGGCCATCTCCAGGTACCAGGTGTTGAGTATTCCATGATGTAATAAATGTTAAATCTTGCATTATTTAGAAGGGGCGCGATAAAATTAATTCCTAAGGCTAAATCTAGTTCGTGGGTACGGAGCTATTTTTATTATTTATTCCTGATGATAACGGAAAATCAACTGATGCCGATTTGTGCATGTGCAACAAGGTGTCTGCCGCCGGTGTCGAAACTAATTAGTGGAGTGGCACAATCCAAAAATGTGACAGTGACAGGCAAAGTTTTGTATGGTATGTCATCCACGCTAGTTGCATTATATAGGTCATTGAGAACATCATTAGGCAGGATGGCAGCAACAGCACCCAGTCAAATTAGTTTCAAAATATTCAACAGCATGTTTATTAAATAGTAAAGACATACAATTCGTACAACAATGCTTAATCTACCATCAATTATGCGTTCATGATGTACTTAGCTACGTCATTCATGACATAATCTATCATGACATAATCCTACGCGTCACGTCGTTGATTATGATGTCATATGATTGATGGATAAACTGGAAAGGTCCATTGGGACTGCATTGGGCCAGTACTGGCCTAGTAATTAAGCTGCTTTATTTGGGAAAGATAGAAACAGAAATTACATTTTCTTACATAAGACATTTTATTCTTTTTATATTATACATAACAAGGTCTATAAATAAGTACATAAATAAATAACAAAATAGTCAGGTGATAACATTCAGCATAGTATTACTGAATATTCATTATAGTATCACCAAACATTCAGTGTAGTATTTCTAAACATTCAGTAGGATTACTTAACATTTAGCAAAGTATTACTAAACATTTAGCAAAGTATTACTACAAATTCAGCATTGTATTACTGAACATTTACTATACTATTACAGAACATTCAGCATAATATTACTAAATATTAAGTGTGATATTACTAAACATTAAATAGTATTACTAAGCATTCAGGATAGTCTTACTAAGCATTCAGTAATATTACTAAACATTCAGCAAAGTATTACTGAACATTTAATAGGGTTACTGAACATTTTAGTATTACTAACCATTCATCATAGTATTACTGAACATTCAATAGTAATACTGAACAATTAGTATAAAAAGTATTACTAAACATTCAGCACAGTATTAATGAACATTCAATAGTAATACTGAACAATTAGTATATATAGTATTATTAAACATTCAGCATAGTATTACTGAACATTCAATAGGATTACTGAACAATTAGTATATATAGTATTATTAAACATTCAGCATAGTATTACTGAACATTCAATAGGATTACTGAACAATTAGTATATATAGTATTATTAAACATTCAGCACAGTATTAATGAACATTCAATAGTATTACTGAACATTCAATAGTATTACTGAACATTCAATAGGATTACTGAACAATTAGTATATATAGTATTATTAAACATTCAGCATAGTATTACTAAACATTCAGCATAGTATTACTAAACATTCAGCATAGTATTACTAAACATTCAGCATAGTATTACTAAACATTCAGCATAGTATTACTAAACATTCAGCATAGTATTACTAAACATTCAGCATAGTATTACTAAACATTCAGCATAGTATTACTAAACATTCAGCATAGTATTACTAAACATTCAGCATAGTATTACTAAACATTCAGCATAGTATTACTAAACATTCAGCATAGTATTACTAAATATTCAGCATAGTATTACTAAACATTCAGCATAGTATTACTGAATATTTAGTTTAGTTTTATTGGACCCTTAATGGTTCGGCTCGCCAAAACCCTGGGCCTTGAGAAATGTCCATATGTCGTCCAAGAGAAGACTATTTTGAAAGCTTAACATTGGAATTGCTGGCTTAAAGTTCTCGTGTCCCATTAAATAGAGACCCTTATGCACAAGATATGAAATGCCTGCTGATTTCTGTTGAATTTACCCAGCATGCTATGCTACCAAGCATGCAATTTCCTGACTCCATAATCGTTGCAACTATTGAACACCATATTCGTTTAGTCTATTGTCTGTATAGGCAAGGATTTCTCAAACAAAACCAACCTGTCTGCACGTGCAAATAGTCATTTTCTCACCCAGCTCTGGAAGCATAAGCGTGCATGTAGGGTGTACTATTCACGGCAGTACATTCCACGGCCTGCATTTCAATACTGTTCAGCGCAACTGCGTAAATTTCCAGAAGAAAATTAGAGAAAGCTTTTTGTATATATTTTGACAATAATTTGCGTGAAAGTTATTGCTATCAATCACAGCAACAATATTCATTAGAATTGCTGTCAAAATATTTATTAGGTAATGCGATTACTACCTGGTACAGATTTGATACTAATTTGAATGAAAATTGTTGCTACAACAGCTTTCAGTCGCTATATTCTAAATTAGTCATTATAATTTTACTCGACTCTCGCTACGGATTTGAATAGCAATTTGACTAAGTTGTTGGTTTCAAAGGCACCAACAACATTGTCGAATTATTATCCACACATATGCAATCAATATATTACTATTTAGGTAAAGTGAGCGTAGGCCTATATATGCTTTCTCGCCAAGAATGAATGCTTAGCAAACGGCGTGCATGTTTCGTTGACAGAATTGTGCATTTGTTTGAAATGCATTGGTCAAACAGAAACGTACACATGGCAGCTAGGCGAAATATTTCCTTCGTACAGGCAAAACATATTTTGGCCATATACTCACTCTCCTTAGATACTAATACTGAGCGCCGTGTGATTCTATGGACAACAGTTTGATAACGTTGTTGGTACCTTAGTCAGCAACAACTTACAGTCAAATTGCTCTTCAAATCCATAGTGTTGACTGAAATTTATGATGATTATTTTAGAGTACATAGACTGAATCAAAAAAGCATCCGCTTTTGTTTCTACGAGAAATCTTAATACTTACCAGATGTACTATTATGATAATGCCTATTATCTAGTCTAGCTCAAAATAAACAATTAAAACTCCGCACTCTCAAGGTCCTGCCCATACTGTGTCCGGGAATTACCATAGCCGCAGGTACCGAGTCAATTCCCAATCACAGTCAGATTCGTCTTATATTTGCCTTGACAAACAGCGAAAGCAGCTCAGCCTCACCTCAGCGGGGTGGCTGAGGCAGGGCCATAGTACATCTGGTAAGTATTAAGAATTCTCATAGAAACAAAAGCGGATGCCTTTTTTATTCTACTTCGAATAATACTTACCAGATGTACTATTATGATAAACTCCGGATTTCGACAGCCAAGAAATACCGGTGGGAGGAGGTGAGGCTCGAACCAGCACTCATCTACCATCTGACAGAGAAGGGTGTGAAGAGACTAGAACCCTGGCATACGCTTGGGTTCTGCCATCTGACTCATAGAGTGCTAAACTTCCATGGTCTAGACCGTGCTCCCCCCACCCTCCTCATTTGTCCGCACAAATTCCAGAGGGCTGTCAAAATGGGGAGCAACACCCACCAGACCCGTGTCAGCCCCAAGTCTCAGCTAGGGAAGTCCAGTAGAGTGCAAAGAAGCTACTACAACTTCTGAATTTTGAAAAAAACTCAGTATATCGATTAGATGTTCTTGTCCAGACTATTTACTTAGATAGTCTGGTATTTCGACTATAAGTAAACTTAAAATTCGTCACTTAATTAAGGCAAACACTCACCATTATTGAGTGCTTGGTCTTTCTTGTTCATCACAGGAGCTCGGCCCAATCCACGGTCGTTCTCGGGTTATGTGCATGGCCATTGTTCAGTGCAAGTGGAAGAAACTTGTGATGTGTGCGAAATAGTGGTCGAATGTGGCTTAGTTCAGATTCGATAAATTGGCGACGGCTACCGGATTAAGTGCGCTGGAGATCTCGCGAAGGTAGAAATCAGTGAATGACGACTTGGCATGCCATTGTGCTACAGACATCACCTCCTCTAATGAGACACCCTTATAAAGGGCCGATGATTCTGCTAGTGCTCGGACCTGATGGCCATTCGTACGATCAATCTGCGTTCCTGTAGCGATTTTGTGCGACATCTGAATAGCATCGACTATCCAACGAGAAATGGTATCTTTCGAGGCACGCAAATGAGGAGCTTTGAGACATAACCACAGAGATTTCGGGTTATCTCTCCACTCCTCTGTACGTTTCTTATACATTTTCAGACATCTGACAGGACACCAAGCAGAAGAGTTTGGGTCATGTCTAATTAAACTTGGCAAATTGATCGGCTGTCCTGATATTTAAGTGACTGATTCTTTGCCAGGAAACAAAGACGTGGAAGTAGTCTTAAACCTTCACCCATGACGACAAAACGGTCTTGTTCGGCAGAAAGCGCATGTATTTCGCTTCTCCTTCTCGCCGACGCTGCTGCAACCAAGAAAACTGATAGGTAACAGTTTAATATCTATAGATCTAATCAGTTCAAAGGGAGCATGCCCTAAAACCTGTAGAACAAGAGATAGATTCCATGCTGGGAGAGGAATTGGCTGTCTAGGTCGCAGATTGATCATTCCTTTAATAACTTTATTTAAAGTGTCATTCTCCACTCCTTCAATGGCCAGACTGGGAATGACTGAAGCTAATGCAGACTTATATGCTGCTAGGGTTGAAGGTACAAGTTTGTCAACTTCGTATAATGACAGATAAAATCTGCTACTTGTTGAACAGACGCAGAAAAGGGATCGATATCTCTTCCCTTACACCTCTCTGCAAATTTGTTGATTCTATAATTATATGTTTTAGTGGTTGACCCTTTTCTGGCTGAAGCAACAAACTTCGCTGCTTGCTCAGAAAAGCCACCCTTAATTGCATGCTGCTTGATAACATCCATGCAGTCAATTTGAACATTTCTGGTCTGTCGTGGAACTACAGACCCCTGTTCTGAGAGATTAGATCCCTTCTGTCTGGAAGAGGGATTGGATTGCAGACCAGAAGGTCCAGCAGATCCGTAAACCATGATCGGCCTGGCCAATAAGGGGCGATCAGTAGTACTTGGCACATACCCTCTCTTATCTTTGCCAGAACTTATGGGATGAGAATCGTTGGAGGATACGCATACGCATACATTCCCTTCCAACTTAACACCAGTGCGTCTACTGCTAGAGCTAGCGGGCCCGCCAGTGCATCTACTGCTAGAGCTAGCGGGTCCGGGATCGGTGACATGTATGTGACCATCTTTGCGTTCTGTTTCATCGCAAACAGGTCCACATTTGGCTTTCCCCAATGTTTGAATAGAACCTCCGCTACCGATTGGTTAAGCTGCCACTCCATCGGACGACAAACCGTCCTTCGACTGAGAGCATCTGCTAAGATGTTCAGTCTTCCTGGAATGTGTGCTGCCTGAAGAATAACATTCCTCTCTTGGCACCACAGCAGAAGGTCCCAAATCATCATACACAACGCTGGTGATCTCATCCCGCCTTGGCGGTTCAAATAAGACCCCACTATTGAGTTGTCTGTCATTACTATTACAATCTTGTCTCGGATTAAGCTCTCGAATTTTCGAAGTGCTAATGTCACTGCTAATGATTCGAGAACATTGATATGTTTCTGCGCATTGGTCAGATCCCATTCCCCTGACACTGACTGATCGTCCAATACCGCTCCCCAACCCGTTGTCGATGCATCTGTGAAGATGGACATCTGTGGTTGAGGAGGTTGTAGAGGAAGACCTCGCAGGAGATTCTGTTCTGATAACCACCACTGAAGGTGGAATATCGATGGTTCTCTTACGGGAATTTTCAGAGATAACGGATCTGTTCTCTGAGACCAGAATGACATTAGATACATCTGAATCGGCCTGCGACTGAGTGCTCAATAAGGAACCACTTTCTCCAGAGACACTAGTAAACCCAGTATCCTGAGAAATTGGCACGCCGTCAGAAAGACTCGTAGAGAAACTGATTCCAGTACTGCAATCAAACTCTTGACTCTGCTCTCCGCCGGAAAAGCTACGCCGTCCCTGAGGTTGAAAATATTCTCAGATAAACAAACTCCTGGGATGGAGTCAATTCTGATTTCTCTAGATTCACAATCCATCCTAGATCCTTTAGTAAGGCTAGGACTACCTGAAGATTGTTGCGCAGAGTGACAGGATTCCCCGCCTTCAGCAGCCAGTCGTCTATGTAAGTATGAACAGCTATGTTTCTCCTGCGAAGATAAAAAGTCATGGCGAGAACCACTTTGGTGAAGACCCTCGGTGCTGTGGTCAGGCCGAATGGAAGCGCATTGAATTCCCAAACATTGTCTTGGAATGCAAAGCGAAGGTATTTCTGAAAAGGAATTGACATTGTAATATGAGAATATGCATCCTTCAGATCTATCGACACTGCCCACATGCCTTTATTCAGACCTGTCATCACCGCTGCTATAGTCTCCATCTGAAACTTTGAAGAAAGAAAAAATTTGTTCAACGGTTTGAAATTGAGAATTGGTCTCCAACCTCCGGTACGTTTCTGAACGAGGAACATCATCGAATAGAAGCCTAGGGAGGACTGATTGCGGACTAGATGAATCGCGTTCTTTCGCTGAAGAGCTTCGATTTCTAAGCAAATGGCATCTAGACGATCGGATTCCCTTGGAACGGGAGTCCACACTGGAGTCGATGTTAATGGAACTAACGATTGACGGATGCGCCAGTCCGGTTCGTAGCCGTTTCTTAACCACTGACAGACTAAACAATCTCACACGACCTGTTCCCATTGGCTTGAGAACAGTTGAAGTCTGCCTCCGACGGTAGGAATCTGCACACAGCTGGCGGTCGATATTGCACGATAAGACGCTAAATCGCTTGGGTGAAGATTCTCGACTTCCTTCGTTCCTGACGACACCGGAACTGATTCCGCCGGAAACCCGTCAGGACCGACCTCCACGGCCGCCCCGCGGTTTCTTGGGAGTATGACGGTCCAGGACCACCGCCACGACTATCTTTATGATAACTGCCGCGACCTGAACTGCTACCCTTCCTGTCCTCCTCATACGGCCTCTTATTAGAGGACTTGTATGAGGACGAACGGCCAGGTCCCTGCGATCCGGATGCCCAATGGGCATCACGGCCAGAAGGACGGAAGGGCGATCTCTGGCACTGCCTCTGTTGCTCATGCCGATGCTGTTTGTAGGACTGCTGCGGCTGTGTCCTCTTAGTCGACTTCCACGACTTGCCGACTACTTCCTGCTCAGCAACCATTGACGCGACCTTTGATAAGGCTTGCCGTGCCGAGCCGCCGAACAAGCCTGGACTAATGAAAGGCGCAGAAGATAACGCAGCCCTCATCTCAGGTCCTGGTTCTACACAATCGAGAACCATTCTCCTACGCTCCACCAATGATCTGGTGATCACCCTGGCCAGGCAATCCTGGGACAAGCGCATGGTGTCCCAGACAACTCCAGGAGCAGCCTCTGGCACTTCCCCACCTTCCGCAGCGCAGGTCAGCATACCCTGCAAGATGGTACATCCGTGCGAGAGCGCAGACATGGCTGCCCTCACCGCATCCTCAATGAGCGTTAACTCATTAAAACGATCCTTATTGGCCTGGGAAACTAAGGGACGAGAACGACCCTTCGATTTGCTAGCCAATGGCCTATTCAACGCCTCTCAGTCCCCGACGGAAAGCCGTGGAATCCGGGCATACTGATGGTAGACCTGCTCAGGAAAACGGACTCTACTCCTTATCCCCTTCGGGGCCTTGGGCAATGCATAGTCTGGCTGAACCAGACGATACACCGCAACTTCCAACATGTCAGAAGTCTGCGTGTCCAAGGGGAGCGTTGGCATGGCCGAAGAGCCACTTGACCGAGCGCTAGCCGCTCGCTCTGACATCTGTTCCATCGCCGGATCGCGCTGAGATCCCTGATCCGATGCCAACCCGAGATGGCCGGTCATCCAGTCAAGGACCTGCACCCATTCAGCTTCGGTGCAAAAAGAGGACTCGTCCATCAATGGACTACCGTTCTCATTTTCCTTCTCACCCTTGGATGAGGTCACCGACGATCCATGCTGAGAGCTATGGCCAGCACTTCTTCCAACATGAAGCGCGTCCATAGCCCGACTACTAGCGGCACCAGTATCCAACGAATCGCCGGACATGGATTCACCGCAGTCCATCGGCTCCAGCACGGGAGCCGGGACTACAGCCGCTTTCACCACGGTAGATGATGGAACTCTGAGAGGAGCCACACCTAACGCCGCCGGGATGCCGCTAGGAACCGCAAAACACGGCTCCAACAACATTGCGGGTTGAGCGAAATCCGGGTGAAAAATGTCTGACAGAACGTCGACATCACCACCCGCTTGGCAAACCCGTACAAATCCTGAGAGAGATCCCTGGGATCTACTTGGTTGAGACGTTAACGAAATATCCGGTATGCCAGAATCTTCCATAAGCAGATCTTCCTCCTCCGCCGTCAGCTCTTGAGCCAAGGTCGGAGAAAGGACAGGTGCTTGTCCCTCCACAGAACTAGCCGGACCACCGAAGGGTTGCCCTGCAACAGCCTGCATAGTCGGGATCGTGGACTGCAAGGACTCAAACATTGCCTTAAACTGGGCCGCCCAGTTAATAACGCCAAGAAATAAATGCTGAACGCTACAAACACCCTTGGCAATGAAGCCAGAGCTAAAGATCGGCATAAAACAGAGTGCATAGACACGCCAAGCCAAAACGAAACATTAATCATGGGCGCAGCCATCTTGGCTAAGGTCGCATCCATCTTGGAAGGAACCGAGTCGCAAGAGAAATTAACCGAGTACCCGGATAAGATTAAACAGTTAGCGAGTACCGGAGTGACTCCAACAATGGCTACTACCATTTTAGAATAATGTGCCAATTTAAGAAATTTTCAATCAGTCATTACGGCACGAATGTATAAATTCTAGATTGATACACCCTGCCCCTGTGATGACTTTCCTTTTCCCTCCATGATGCCAGCAATGAATAGACGAGAGCACGCGTAAATTCGAAAATTTGAGAAATTTGAGACTAGAAAAAACATGCGACTTTCCAAGTCAGCAAAATAAGCGAATCTGACTGTGATTGGGAATTGACTCGGTACCTGCGGCTATGGTAATTCCCGGACACAGTATGGGCAGGACCAGGAGAGTGCAGTTTTAATTGTTTATTTTGAGCTAGACTAGATAATAGGCATTATCATAATAGTACATCTGGTAAGTATTATTCGAAGTAGAAAGCTGTTGCAGCAACGCTTTTCAATAAAATATAACAAATATATAGCAGGTAGTAATTGCATTACATACTAATTATTTGGACAACAATTTGACTGAATCTTGCTGCTGTCATTGATAGCAAAGATACTGTCAATGTATATAAAAGCTTTCTCCTATTTTCTATTGGACATTGACACACTTTCTCTGAACAGTATTGATTACACTGTCGAATGTACTGCCGTGAATACGCCCTACGTGCACGTTTACGCTTCCAGAGCTGGAGAACAAATGACTATTTGCATGTGCAAGCAGGTTGGTTTTGTTTGAGAAATCCTGGCGTGTGCAGACACTAGACTAAACGAATATGCTGTCCAATAATAACAACGATTAAGGAGTCAGGCCATTGCATGCTGGGAAGCATTGCACGCTGGGTAGCATTGCATGCTGGGCAAATTGAACAGACATCTCATATCTCGTGCAAAAGTGTCTATATTTAATGGAACACAAGAGCTTTAATAACTGAGCCAGTCACTCCAATGTTAAACATTAGAAAATACTCCTCCTTTGGCCGGCAAATGGACATTGAATAAGTAAAAATTGTAATTTTCTTGAGAAATCTTGACCATGAACAATCTTTATAGTGTAACTGAACATTTAGTTTACAGTTACTGCAGACAGCCATTTATAAAATAACGATTATGAATTATACAATGAATCATAACTACTTCATTAATAATAGCACTGTATGAATGTAAGCACGATACAATATGGCACTATAGGCAGCAATGGATTCCAGTAAAATTAATTTCAAAATATTCAACAGAATAAGTTTTATATCATAGTTTACTTTTTCAGGGATTTGTCAGTGAAAGGGTTTAATACATATTGTATATTCAAAGACTGGAAAAAGTCTTGGTCGGTGGAGGAGTGACAGGCATCGGGATACACACAGACATTTCTACCAGCGTCAGTAAAACCATCTTCAAACTGTTGTTTATTTTGAAATTAATTAACTCGGAAGATGTTGCTGCCTAAGGTCATAACAGCTTCGAGTAAAAGTCATTTCAAGATACTCAACATGGTATAATGTAAATTGTTCATGATTTTCCAATTTCTTTTGTTTGACATCATAAAAATATCTAATTTTAATCAGATCGGGGATATATATATATATACATATCGAAAAATCCTGCAGCCCCGACTCCTGCTTCAAAAATGATGGATCCATTTCTAGCTAACCATCTCTAGTTAAGAGAATTGGGTTGGGAGAATTTGCCCACGTCTTGCGCATGTTGGAATCGATTTATATACGTTGAAACCTGAATTGCCATAATCTAAATTTACGTATGTATGAGTACTGTATTCTGTGGCTGTAGTAGTAGAAACAGCCTACAGCTGCAATCAGTCCTTCTCGTTTGCCCACTGTGTCTTGTCCTCAGTCAAAATCCTTAGCTTCCTCAGGTCCATTCATTTATGCAATGACGTCCTCTCCTGGCTCTGTATTTGCTGTATTTAAATTTCATGGTAGTTATACACTCAGGTAAGCTGGTGAATACTATGAAACTAATTTGACTGTGGGGCTGTTGTTGCATATGGCAGCAGCAGCAGCTCCCAGTACAATTAGTTTTAAAATATTCAATAAAATACTTATTCAACTGTAAATTTTATCATTCACTTACAATGTTTGTGACAGAGCTACGTCATTTTGATTGTGGCGTCAGCTAACATGTGACATATTTGATTATGACATCAGAGAGTTGAGTGACGGATTGGATCTCTTAATTCACGTGTATAGCATTGCTCTGCACAGATTTACATATATGTACACATATGGTTTGAGCAGAATTCTTGCTAATCACATTTAGGCCTTTCACCGATAGATTCCCTGTATCTCAATCTCAGGGCAAACGAACAGGAAATCTGTTGAATATTTTGAAATTAATATGACTGAAAGCCATTGATGCGCTAGGCAGCAATGGCTTCCAGTCATATTAATTTCAAAATATTCAAAAGAACAGGCTATATGTCGCAAAGAATTTAGTTTCTTAGGGATTTGTCGTTCAAATGGTTAAACTGATAAGAGTATAGATCCCCCTCAAAACAGAACAACTCTCTACAGGCTTCATAACAGAGCTGGAGTCCAATACAAAAGTATTTCAAGATTCAATATTCAAGATATTTGTATTTAAAGTAATTCAAATACATTTTTCAAGTACATGAGTGTATGAATTTGAAAAGTATTTGAGGCAAAAGTATTTTATTTAAAATACTTTGTAAATATATTTGAGTATTTTTCAAATACTTTTCAAATAGCTGTTTACCCATTCCTGGTAAACTCTTACCATTCAAATGTACATGCACAATGCAAATTAAACTATCTGCCTATTAAATTTCTGCAGACCACATTTCCCATGCGATTTAACTCTGGATATGATGAATATTTTGAAAACATTTTGACTGGAAGTTGTTGGTGGTTAAACCACCAACAACTTTTAGTCAAATTGTTTTCAAAATATTCAGCAGGTACAGAGTTATTGTCCATTAACTCAGACACTTAAAGCAGTCAGACATTTAAAATACGGATTTCTCATATCTTCTTACTTTGTTGAATATGTCTTTAGGAAGCAACAACTTCAAGTGAAATTACTTTCAAAATAATCAACAACTTTATTGTACGGTTGGCTTCAGTGTTGAAACACGATTCAAGTAAATTGTACGGTCAATAATGCATCACCTCAAATACCCACAATCACTGATTTGACCTATTAACAGCAAACCCCACTCCCCCACCCCTCCCCAGGGCCAGAGCCAAATGTAAATATCCTCTTGCACTCAAAAACTAAATGGCTAACACACATACCAACATTGGTTGAATTCCATCCAACAGCTTAAGTGGAGTTGTGTTACAATCAATTTTTTTACCGTTTGACCCACCCCGACTCTACCATCCCCTGGGGTCAGAGCCAAATGTAAATATCATGTCACAAGTTGTGGTGTGTGTGTACTAGCGTTTGTAGCCTACCAATGGAGGGATCTGCTCTGTTACTCAAGTACCTGACATCAGAATCACATACACCTCATATCAGCTGATATCACAATAAGTAGGATATATAACTCTGTCATATAAATCCGACCCCATAACGAAGTGTACAAATTGTATGTCTTTGATGAATTGACAGATTAATAAATATTCTGTTGACTATTTTGAAACTAATCTGACTGGGAGCTGTTGCTGCCATTTGCAGTCAAATTAATTTCAAAATATTCAACAGGTCATCTGTAGTTACCTTGAAATTTAGATTTTGGCAATTCAGGTTTCAAAGTTGAAATCGATCGATTCTGACATAAAATGGGCGGCATATAGCTAGAAATAAGCGGAGTATAACCAGAAATGTGCCGAGTATAGCTAGAAATTGGCGGAGTACAGCTAGAAATAGGCAGAGTATAGCCAGAAATAGGCAGAGTATAGCCAGAAATAGGCAGAGTATAGCTAGAAATAGGCAGAGTATAGCTAGAAATATGCAGAGTATAGCCAGAAATAGGCAGAGTATAGCTAGAAATAGGCAGAGTATAGCCAGAAATAGGCAGTATAGCTAGAAATAGCCAGAAATAGGCAGAGTATAGCTAGAAATAGGCGGAGTATAGCTAGAAATAGGCAGAGTATAGCCAGAAATAGGCAGAGTATAGCTAGAAATAGGCAGAGTATAGCCAGAAATAGGCAGAGTATAGCCAGAAATAGGCAGAGTATAGCTAGAAATGGCCGGTGTATAGCTAGAAATGGGCGGAGTACAGCTAGAAATGGCCGGTGTATAGCTAGAAATGGGCAGAGTATAGCTAGAAATGGCCGGTGTAAGCTAGAAATGGCCGGTGTATAGCTAGAAATGGCCGGTGTATAGCTAGAAATGGCTGGTGTATAGCTAGAAATGGCCGGTGTATAGCTAGAAATGGCTGGTGTATAGCTAGAAATGGCCGGTGTATAGCTAGAAATGGCTGGTGTATAGCTAGAAATGGGCGGTGTACAGCTAGAAATGGCTGGTGTATAGCTAGATATGGGCAGAGTATAGCTAGAAATGGCCGGTGTACAGCTAGAAATGGCCGGTGTATAGCTAGAAATGGCCGGTGTATAGCTAGAAATGGCCGGTGTATAGCTAGATATGGGCAGAGTATAGCTAGAAATGGCCGGTGTATAGCTAGAAATGGGCGGAGTACAGCTAGAAATGGCCGGTGTATAGCTAGAAATGGGCCCCCTACATATTTTTATGTGACTAGGTTTGACTGCAATGACACTTGGCATAATGATCTTGGTACCTGCTAGCAGATACCATTATTGTATTGAGCACACAGAACTGGCTTTCTGACTTCGTGAGGACGCATCTCGATATGATGCACGGCGACTGTTAGCTGAAACATAATGAGAAACCATGAGAATAAATTCAGCAAGAGAAATCAGATTGCTTGCACACGCTCTCGCACGTTGTAAAAGATTTTCAAAATTTTTCAGGTTTCCAGATTTTCAAAATTATTTGGATCATAAAACAACATTGGGAAATCCTGGTGTACGGTCACACCCTTTATTGTGTTAAATTTTGAGCCACATCGGACTTGTACTTTCTGAGATAAACATAGATCCAGAATTTGATCCGATCAGGATCCAAGTTTTTGTATTCGGATCACCAAAGTCCGGAATGCTGCCCAAGAGATGATTTTAAATTTATAAATTTACCATTCGAATTTACAAAGATTGCTTTCTGTTGGCCTGCAAATGGGCATTTCTCAAGACAATGGAGGATGACGTGTACATTGTAGGATGACGTCAAAATCAATTACTTAGAGAATCTTAAACAGATTTCTTACAAAGTATCCATATACCAACTCCGAAGTGAACCCATGTAGTAGTTCTGCAGGGATCAAACAAATTTGAATATTATGTGAATTTTGGCGTCAGTCTTGAAGGTGTGAAATTTGCCTTGAAAAGTACTTGAAAGTGCCAGTAAAGCCTTGATAATTACTTGAAAATGTGTTTCTCCCAACATGCTAAATATAGGCAAATGTTGCATACAATAAAAGGCTGCTGATTATCACTCAACACTGCAGGAGATGTCCATTCATAACATTAATTTGCAAACCTTCCTGCAAGTCCCTGAAAACGAGAGGCATAGTCCTTGAAAAGTCCTTGAAAAGTGCCTGAATGAATCGGTTAAGTTCTTCTATGAACCATGTTCTGGAGGTTTTCTACAGACACTAGAAATTCCACTGTCTCAATTTAAGGACAGATATTCAGGTAAACTGTTAATATTTTGAAACAAATTTGACTGCAACAGCTCCAAGCCGACTTAGTTTCAAAATATTAAACGGAATATTCCCTACATCATAAATAATTTGTGATTTCTGACTGTGGGTTAAAGGATTACCTCGGCGAAGAGCCAGGATGCCATGGAGACTTCTCTACAAATACACATTATCAGTCAAAGGGGTTAAGACACTTGAAAGTTGTGTCGCTCCGTCTGTCTACCTGTTATGCTTGAACGTTTAATTTTTAAATCGTGAATTTAAATGATTAAAAATAAAATAATGTCTCCTACATAAAATATTTCAAAACCTACCCCTTCATTTAGGCATACTCTTCAATGTGATCATTCATGAACATTGACATTTTTGCAGTTGTAGGCCAAGAGAAGACTATTTTTTAAAATGTTTCACTGGAATGACTGGTTCGATGCTTGAGCCAGTCATTCCAGTGATAAATTCTCAAAAAGCCTCTTGGCCTGCAAATGGACATTGCTTACCACCATTGCAGCATTCGTCATTGATATATGTCTTTATTGTTACTGGTCCGTCCGGGTAATTTGTACCCAGGCTAATTAATCAAGTTGAAATTGATAGTCAGGGAGTTCAGGGATCGATCGATCACAACACGAGCGACGTGTTGGTGGAGCTTAGCTGGAGATAAACGGGGCATAGCTAAAACATGAAAGGTCCATTGACTAGATAGACAGCATGATCTTTATACAGTAACAGACAATTATAAATATTAAAACCCATACCCTGCATATATACAGCACGATTAAAATGTCCAGCGGCCAGAGAGATGCTGAAACAGAATAAAAACTGGATTTGAGAAAGATGATTTCCTGACACCAGAGCCCGATTTTTAATTCACTGCCCTGACAGGTTTTAGTTGGGTGCAACACCCTTAAATTTTAAAATTGCTATTCCTCTGTTATTTATTGGTAGACAGATTTCGACAAAACTAAAAAGCGATATTCTATGAGTAACTCTTGACTAAGCTTGCACCATTCACCTTTCCAGAGTACCCACCCATCATATGACATCATAATCAACTACGTGATGTGTAAAATGACATCATAATGAATGACATGAATGACATTGATAAGCACGTCACGAACGCATATTTGAAGTCGGTCTATGCGTTGTTGTACAAATTGTATGTCTACTATTTAATAAATATTCTATTGAATATTTTGAAACTAATTTGACTGGGCGCTGTTGCTGCCATAGGCAGCAACAGCACCCAGTCAAATTAGTTACAAAATATTCAAAAGTTTCCCTGTATAGTTAAAAATGGAAAGGTCCATTATTTCTTTGGTTAATCATGATCAATTTTTTAAGAATAAGCGTGATCACTCGATTAATCAGCTTGGGTACAAATTACCCAGACATAGTTCACCAAAAGCATATCAATGACAAAAGGTGCAATGGTTTTTAGAAAGGTCCCTTTGCACGCCAAGATTCTCGAGACAGTCATTCCAGTGATACATTTTCAAAAATAGTATTCGCTTGGCCTGCAAATGGACATACATTCACATAGCAAAATGCCAATTTTCGTGGCCAATAGCATTAAAAAGTATTTAAAAGGTAGGACTTGAAATATGTTATGCAGTAGAAATTACTCATGATCATTCGATTATATAATTCTTACTTATCATATAAATTCACGATTTAAGAAAGAATCGTGATTTTCGATTTAATCATGTAACCGCACATGTCTACTCTTGATATCATTACAGAGCCAGATTTTCTATTCCTTACAATGATGGGTTTTAGTAGGGCTTTAATTTTAAAATTGGTACTCTGTTATTTATCAATGCGTCTCGGTAAATCTTAAAGGGACATTCTATGGTTAACCTGTAACATCATTTCTGAGGCCAATTTTTGATTCAATGCCCTTATGGGGTTTTATTAGCTCACACCACCCTTAACCTTTACCACTCTGGAGTTAAAATTTAAAAGTTTTCAATTAACTTAACAAGTATCAACTGGTGTTGATTTTTGAACAAATTTATTGGGAGATGGTTGCTGTCGCAACATCTTCCAGCAAAATTGTTTAAAAATGTACACCAGTTTCTTTGATATTGACCGAGTAAAAGATAGAATATTGAGATAAGAGTGGTAAGGATTAAATGCTAAAAATACTTCTCCGTTATTTATCAATTAAGTCAACGCATCTCGAGATGGATATTCTATGGTTAACTGTCATGACTGTCACCATGATTACGGAGCCAGTCAAATTAGTTTCAAAATAGTCAACAGCATCTTTATTAAATAGTAAAGACATACAATTCATACAACACTTAGTCCATCACCAATTATGCGTTCGTGAAGAACTTCATAACGTAATTGATTATAACGTCTTCTTACACGTCACGTAGTTGATTATAACGTCATATGATGGATGGATAAACTGGAAAGGTTCATTTTAAAACCTCTATACAAGTTGTGGAATGTTCTGGATCTTAACTCGAACAACCATTTTTGTATTTTTTCTAGATCTTTGGATGAATTATTCACACATCCATGTGAGACCCACCACTCCATGACCAGGTTTCACACTTTTGGTTCTCAGCAGCTTTGTAGAGGCAAGATGCATACACATGTACAGTAGACTTGCACGATTACGTCATTAAATAAAAAATCATAATTGTTTTTTAAATCGTGAATTTATATGATTAGAAATTAAATAATTGAATATTCATGAATAATACCTACTACTAAAAATATTTTAAAACCTACCTTTTAATTATTCTTTAATGTGATTGGTCGTGAAAATTATTATTTTGTTTAGCGAATGAAGAGCTATGTCCATTTGCAGGCCAAGAGAAGACTATTTGTGAAAATGTATCACAGGAATGACTAGGTAGAGCCAGTGATACATTTAAAAAAAGTCTTCTCTTGGCCTGCAAATAGACATTTTTAAACACCATTGCAGCTTTCATCATAGATATAACTTTGCTGATACATGTATGTCTGGGTAATTTGTACTCAGGCTGATTAATCCAGTAATCACAAGTATTCTTAAATAATCAATCACGATCACTCAAAGCAATAATCACACAAGCCTAAACTCAAGATCATTCGTTTACGAGTCGATCGCATTACCAGAAGACCACGGGTGTCACATGTTATCTTGGTGGTTGAGAGACCATAATTCAACAACTGTTGAAACAGCATTTATTATGCCTAGAACTGTTTGAATAAAGTTTAACTATAGAATAAGACTTCATCTGGTTGTAAATCAGCTTCAGTGTAATCAACGAATGACAAACCACGCAAAGGCAAACAAAAGTAAATCATTAATTATTACATTGACTCACTTGTCACTCCCCGGCCGAAGACTTGCCTCAAAAACAGCAAATACTGGTTTATGGTCAGAAACTTTAATTCCTAATACTGCATCATAATGTAAACATGTTATTGAATTCTTCTTCTTACTTCGAAACAGCACACGATCCTACAGAAGAAATGAAAGACAGAATGCTTGCAAATACTGCAATAGACCAATTTTAGGCATGCTACGCCCATCTCTAGCTAAGCTCCACCCACACTTCGCCAGTGTTGGGATCGATCTATCCTTGAACTCCCTCACTCTCAATTTCCAGAAAACTATACAGGTAAGCTGTTGAAGTGCCAAGTCAAATTAGTTTCAAAATGTTCAACAGTTTATTAAATAGTAAAGACATACAATTCGTACAACAACGCTTAGTCCGTCATCAATTAAGCATTATTATCACATCATCCTACATGTCATGTAGTTGATTATGACATCATATGATTGACGGATAAACGGGAAAGGTCCAATATGTCACATTATAAAGAAAAACAATTTTTCTAGGATTATACAGTCATATTAATATTTTGCTCCTCCAAGCCTCACAGCAGATCCACAGAAATAAGTAAGACATTTTTAGAAATAAAAGTAGGACTGTAAACAATGAAAATATGCCTGCCTCACCGGTGAAATTGCAAATATATATTTTCATGCATCTCTTCAAAATATTAAACATTTCACGGTGGAGATGGCCAAAACTGACCTCTGCGGCGGGCTTCAGGAATATCCTTTTGTAGGCTAAGGGGAGATAATGTTAACAAATTTACCACTGGAAGGATTGTCATTTCAGGGTTAAATTTGAGCAAAGTCACCTCTTAGCCTGCAAATAGGCATTCAATAGGGAAATTTGTTTATTTTCTTGATCAAATTTAGCCAGGGACTAAACATCTGTCCTTTATGATTGCTTTATGACTGATTCGGTTATTGGGCAGACATTCCAGTGGTAAATTCTCAAAAATAGTCTTTAAATGGTCAACTGGAAGCCACTGTTTCCTTATGCAGCAACAGCTTTGAATCAAACTTTATATGGATAATTAACTCATTGCTACAGGCCACCATACAATAATTTCAATGAACAAAAACTCTTGGCTTGCTGAATATTTTGAAAACAATTTGACTGATTGTTGGTGGCTTAGCCACCAACAACTTTCAGTCAAATTGTTTTCAAAATATTTAGCAGGTCCAGAGATATAACACTTGTAATACGTCATCTACAAAAACTCAGCAGGAAGATGATTAAGACATATCAACTACAATCAAGTATGTTAGACAATAATGACAATCAATATAGAGGGATCAATTTCTAGATATGTCACACCCATTTCTAGCTACGCTCCGCCCACTTTGTTGAGTCGGTCACAATTTGACTTGATTTATCTACTTTTAAAACTGAATTCACAGAATCTAAATAAATTTCAAGGTAAGCTGTTGAATATTTTGAAGCAAATTTAACTGTGAGCTGTTAGTTAATTAATTTATTAGTTTCAAAATATTCAAAAGAATGTGGATTAAATTGCAAATTCACCAAAAACATACAATTTGTACACTTTAGTAACTGAATAGGATTTTCATGATGGAACTGTGCTATTTTGATTATGTCAGCAAAGATATGATGTATATGACTAACCCTCTAACCCTCAAATTGGCCAAAAACAGGTTTCAGCAGTGGTCTTTAGAAATGTCCATTTGCAGATCAAAACTATTTTTTGAAAATTTACCACTGGAATGACTGGCTCGATAACCGAGCCAGTCATTCCAGTGCTAAATTTTAAGTCTCGCTTGTCTCCTGTTTGTCAGTGGCACTGACCTTAACATTGAAAAAACAGTTTTGTATCAAGGTCACAGTGAAACGCAAAACTTAACATTGTTGTCAGGCGAGACAAAAATAGTCCTCTTTTGGTCGGAAATTGGACATTTCTATCAGAAAATTGAAATTTTCCTGACCAAATTCAAGTGTTAACCCCTCATGTGTCAACAGCGCCTCAAAACGCTCAAAATACTACTTGATATATCAATTAACCATTTTGATGGTCAGTATTTTTCAAGATGTTTTAATTTTAGAAGACTATTTTTGTAAATATTACCACTGAATGTTTTCTCGCTGGCTTGACCATTAAAGGGGTAAATGGTAAAGAAAATTAAAGTTTTTACTTAGCCTGTGTTTATCTGCAGGCCGAGAGAAGAGTATTTTTGAAAATTTACCACTAGAGTGACTGGCTCGGGCTCGGTTACCGAGCCAGTCATTCTAGTGGTAAATATTAAAAAATACACTTCTCTAGGCCTTTCAAATAGACCTATTCAAAAGCTATGGTTGAGATCTGAAGACCACTGCAGTTGTTTTTTGGTCAGTTTGACCATTAAAGCGTTAAGTTGACACAAGAGGGGTTAAATAATGTCAGATACTTGAGTGACAGATCAGATCTCTCCATTGTTCGATTTAAACACTTCAGAGAATAAACAGGAAAAAGTAGCATCACTGTGAGGTCTGCTTCCAGGTTTCCTGGAATAGAATGAAACTGTTGCTTAAACTTACAGTGTAGGACGGAATTCTCATTTTGTTCGATGTGTCGTAATTATCGGTGTCGATGTCGAACTTATATGTGGGCCGGAATGTAATTCTGCCTTCCTGGAAGCCTTGAAAAATCTGGCCTGAAAATAACAGAACAGTTCAACAAGAAACACCTATACCATAGATCTTAACTCTTTAACACTAATATCAGCCAAAAATGGCTTTAGCAGTTGTCTTGAGAAATGTCCATTTGCAGACCAAGAAGACTATCTTTGAAAATTTACCACTGGAATGACTGGCTCGATAACCGAGCCAGTCGTTCCAGTGAGAAATTTTCTAAAATAGTCTATTATTGGTCTGCAAATGGACATTTTCTATGAGAAAATTGAAAACTTTTAAAACAAATTCGATGTGTAAAGGGTTACATACATATATGCATGACCTGATTAACCATTTAACACTCATATCAGCCAAAAACGACTTTAGCAGTGGTCTTGAGAAATGTCCATTCGCAGACCAAGACAAGACTATTTGTGAAAACTTACAACTGGAAAGACATTCCAGTGACAAATTTTCAAAAATAGCCTTCTTTTGGTCTGCAAACAAACCTTTCTCAAGACCACTGCAGAAGCCATTTATGGCTGATATGAGTGTTAAATGGTTAAACCCTCTTGTGTACAACAGCGCCTCAAAGTGCTTAAAATTAACCTTGTAATGATCAAGATTTTTACAGAAAATTAAAGTTTTTGTTCAGTGAATCTATATTTGCTGGCCAAGAGAATAACTCTTTATAAAAATTGACCACCAAAACTCACAAAAAAACCTTACTGAAGTGGTCATATGACCGACTTGACAATTAAAGTTTTAATGGTAAAACAATTCCAATTTTTGCTTAATCACTGTCCATTTGCAGGTTAAGAGAAGACTATTTTTGAAAATGTACCACTGGAATGACTGGCTCGGCGGTTTTTGGTAAAACCGAGCCAGTCATTTACTGAAGGTACGTATAGGTATATTATTTTGAAGAAATAGGACCTGTATTTTATTAGTTTTTAATAAATATTGGTCAATTATAGTTTTGAGTGTGTACATAACCATATCTTTATCATTCTAACGTCTTCAGTGGTGGAATTCATGTCCATTTCGAGAAATGAATGAGTGATATAAATTTCAGTCGGTGTGCTTTTCACGTATGCAGTCAGCGCTTGACTGCATCCATTTCGGGATTTGGGAGCAAGCTTTATAGTAAACGACGGCGGGTGTGCTGGAAATGGACAGATGAGACGAAACGCAAACAATAAGGCGGGAGCTCACCTGGTTGGATTTAAGGGTACACATCCATATTTTTCTTTTACAAAGTAGCTGCTATTTTTTGTGACGTCATGATAGCTTTAATGTTAAAAAATATCCTTCTCTATGTCCGCAAATGGCTATTCCTCAAGAACTGTGCAGGACATTTTTTTACTGGCGCAGCCGTTAAATGGTTAAGGTGACACAAGAGGAGTTAGTCAAGAACTTAACATTGGTTAAGAAAATTAAAAACTTTGTTTAATGAATGTCCATAGAATACTATTTTTGAAAATTTACCACTGGAATGACTGGCTCGGTTATACCCGAGCCAGTCGTTTAGGTGTTAAATTATTAAAAATAGTCTTCTCTCACCTTTATCAGAGGCCAGATTTGGTCAGTTTGACCAATAAAATGTTACAAAGTACTACTAACTAACCTTCCACAATACATTTTGTGAGCTGGTCGCCAGCAATAAGATCCTCAAAGTTTGGATAAGCCTGAGATGAGATACTGGAGAGCATGTGCTCGACGTTACTGCGACCTTTCTCGATACGGAAGTTCAAATCTCCACACCAGAACACGCTGTCAAATCGTGCGGTTACATCATCTACAATTAAAGGCATACTATATATGGAATTCACAGCTAAATGTGAAACATTTCTTTTAACATAAATAATTTGTTGTATTTGGTCGACATCAGGGCTTTAAACATTTATTAAATTGCTACGTCGACAAAACCAACCTCTGCAGTTGTCTTGTGAAATGACCATTTGCCAGTGAAGAGATGATCCTTAACAATGTATGACTGCAGTAAGTAGACATTGTTATATAACTTAGGAAACTGGTGCAATTTTTATCCCTTTCAACGAAAAATTTGGGGGAAAAGTAGATTATTGAAGATATAAAACATAATCTATTAATATTTTGAAATTAATCTGACTGGAGGCAGCAATGGCTTCCAGTCAATTTAATTAAAAAAATATTCAACAGAATTCCTGTATGGTAGCATTAAAAATGAGACAGGGAATTCATCGGTGAAAGGGGTAAACGCTTAATGGTCAAGCTGACCACATTTGACCTTTCTAGATCTTGGGGAATGGCCATTTGTGGGACAGGAGAAAAGTATTTCTAAAATAGCACCACTGGAATTACTGGGTTGATAACTGAGCCAGTCATTCCAGTGATAAAATGTAGAAAATTGTCTTCCTTTCACTTGATAAAACTCTCATTTTAGTGATGTTGTTTTCAAAAATACATCAGTTGATTCAGGTCTGGACAAAAAATAGATCGAGTGATACAGCTCAAAATTCTATAATGCACTAAGGTTAATACCAGAATCTGTCAAGTAAGGATATAATCGAGGGATGCAATCTGTCACACAATTATACATATATGATGTCATAATCAAGAGGCATCTAGTCTGTCAGTCAAACATATGAGTTACATCACATGCACTGAAATGTCATGAACGACGTTTCTAAGTCCAGTTTGATGCTTAATAGTCCGTCAAGTTGTACGTCTTTACTATTTAATAAACATTCTGTTGAATATTATGAAACTAATTTGACTGGGCGCTGTTGCTGCCATAAGCAAATTAGTTACAAAATATTCAACAGCTTACCTGAAATAGGCTGTATAGTTTTCTAGAAATTATGGGTCTAGGAGTTCATGGTTCGCTCCATCCTAGCACAGTCAAAGCGTGGAGGAACTTAGCTACAATGTATAGATGGGTAAGGAATAGCTAAAACTAAATTCACCTTTCCAGAGTATCCACCCATCATATGATGTCATAATGAACTGCGTGATGTGTACAATGACATCATAATGAATGACGTCGATAAGTACATCACGAACGCATATTTGAAGACGGTCTATGCGTTGTTGTACAAATTGTTTGCTTTTACTATTTAATAAATATTCTGTTGAATATTTTGAAACTAATTTGACTTGGCGCTGTTGCTGCCATAGGCAGCAACAGCACCCAGTCAAGTTAGTTACAAAATATTCAACAGCTTCCATGTATAGTTTTCAGAAAATTGATAGCTAGGGCATTTGGGGATCGATCAATCCCAACACGGCGAGGTCTGGGTGGAGCTTAGCTAGTGATGGGCGGGGCATAGCTAAAAATGGGAAGGTTCATTAATCCATTAAGTTACCTTTTAGCTGACGTCACAATCAATATGATGTACGTCCATCACAAAATATCAAACAGGCCATCAAGAAGGACTAGGAAGTGTATATATCTTTGATGAATGTACAATTTAATAAACATTCTGTTGAATATATTGAAACTAATTTGACTGGGACCTGTTGCTGCCATTGGCAGCAACAGTTCCAGTTAAATTCATTTCACAATTATTCAATAGCTTACCTGTATTTAAGTTAGCTAACTTGAACTTCAGATTCTGAGAATTCAAGTTTCAAATCGATTCCAACATGCGTAAAAACTGGGCATGCATAACTAAAAATAAATCCCTTTATTACTAGGGCTAGCCTGTCAATATTTATCCCAAATGACCACCACTCATGGCTGGACACAAAAATATAATCCTTCCAATTTTCACAAACTGACTTACCCTGTTCCGCTTTGTTGTCACTATTGGAGGCGGCTGCTCTGGGTAATCGGAGCTCTCGGACAATCTTTTGATAATTGTCCATACGCTGCTTAATACGAGCATCACTGCCTGTTGGTGGAAGATACAGAAGCATTACAGTTTTACACCATCTTGTGTCAACTTAACATTTGTCACTGGAATGACTGTCCAGATAAGAACCATTTATTAAAAAAAATTTTTAATAGTCATTACTCTGCCTGCGAATGGACAATCGTTAGGCAAAAACTTTTGAATTTTTTTGAAAAACATTGACCATTAAATAGTGTTGTTCCAATTAATCGATTTCATCGATGATTGACTGGTTTGCATGTCCAACCAATAGATCGATCATGATTTCAGAAATCGATTTTGACTGCTCATAAATTTACGATATTAAAACTGCAGAAGACAATTCTGGGTTTTTTGGTAATATCATTTTAATTTCATTTTTACAACTATAACATAGTATTACTCCATGCGAGTCCATAGTCGAAGACATTAACCCTCTCAACACTGAAATAGTACGCTAATGTCAAAACCACCATATCAATAACCTGTTGAATATTTTGGAACTTATTTGACTGGAAGCTGTTGCTGCCGATCAAATAAGTTTCAAAATATTCAACAGATAATTTCTTAAATTATTACGGTTAAATATCCATGAACATGCAACAATTATTGCACTCAAAATTTCAAAGTGGATAAAAATGAGAAAATGTTATGATCGATCATTAATTGATCATTGGTTAGTATGTAAAACCAATCATCGATCACAAAAATAGTACCAATTTCCAACACTACCATTAAAGGCTTGCATTCACACAAATCCTGACACAAGAACAGAATGAGTAGTGCTTTAACGCCTAAGCTGGCCAAAAACAGCTTCTGCAGTGGTTTTCAGAAATGTCAATTTGCTGACAGACCAAGATAAGCCTGTTTTAATTTGAAAATTTACCACTGGAATGACTGGTTCGATAAGAGAGCCAGTCATTCCTGTGATATATTTTCAAAAAATAATCTCTTGGTATGTAAATTGATATTTTCTATGAGTAAATTGAAATTCTCTTGAAAAATGTGACGGCTAAAGGAAACTTGTTTCAATTTATACTATCTATTCAAGTGATAGAATATATACTATAGAACAAGAACTCTGCTGAATTAAATGTCTCGCCTGTCTCTTGTTTGTCAGTGACCTTGACCTTTGACTTTGTGACCTCAATGTTCCCAGGCTGTTATCAAGCTAGTTCCTAACGTGATACGTACCTATGTAAACAAGTTCAGTTCCTATAGTTTTTGAACATTTTTTTGAAAATTTACCACTGGAATGACTGGCTCGGTAACCATGCCAGTTATCGGTGGTAAACTTTAAAAAATAGCCCTCTGTTGACCTGCAAATGCACATCCCTGAAGACCACTGCAGAGGCCCTTTTTACCATTATAGGGTTAAATTGACATATGACAGTAGCTACTCAATGACACACAAGAAAATACGTGTTAGGCAATAAACAAAATCAACTCAAACTAGTTACCTCCCTTGTCATGTATAAGCAATAAATGACCACAGAGAGGTTATCTCCCTTGGCCTGCTTGATGAGAGACTTACTTGTGAAATGACAGTTGACAAAAAGCAGGGATGTTCCAAAGAATGTAAAGGCAATGGCTAGCGCACCTTTGGTTCTCACCATACTCATAGAAGTGGTGGTCACCGAGTCAGACTCCGCCACTGAAATCAAATTAATCAGTAGTTATATAGGGTTAGAAATTTACTGCTAATCCTATGATCAGGTAATGAGGTAAAATACTTTCAAAATGGTATGATCTGTAGGGATTTTTCGCATATGGATCAGTAACAGATCACTGCTTTATAATGATACCTAATCCAGCTGGATCACCGTGTTTCAGGAGAAAATCGAAAATAGATTTACTGCTTATTTCATTAAACCTGTCTTTTTACCCCTTCAATGGTCAAATTTGGTAAAGAAAGTTTAAATATCCGAATATCCATTTACAGGCCAAGAGGAAACAATTTTTGAAAATTTATCACTGGAATGACTGGCTCGGTTATCGAGCCAGTCATTCCAGTGGCACATTTTCAGAAATTGTATTCCCCTGTAAATGGACATTCCGCAAGACCATAACGTAAGCCAGTTTTGTCCGGCTTGACCATTAA
Source organism: Chaetoderma sp. LZ-2023a (assembly GCA_034401795.1). NCBI lineage: Eukaryota > Metazoa > Mollusca > Caudofoveata > Chaetodermatida > Chaetodermatidae > Chaetoderma > Chaetoderma sp. LZ-2023a. The sequence goes on from CM067362.1 coordinate 53,516,999, forward strand.
GGAGATATTAAGTGATTGTTGAGATTTATGATTGTTTATATAACACTGTAATGGATGAATCCATTTTAGCTATGCCCCGCCCAATTTCTAGCTAAGCTGCGCCCACAATGGGTTGTAGCGAGCCCTGACCTCCCTGATTATCAACTTCCAGAAAACTATACAGGTAAGCTGTTGAATATTTTGAAACTAATTTGACCGGTTGCCGTCATTGACAGTCAAATTAGTTTCAAAATATTCAACAGAATGGTTATTAAATAGTGAAGACATACAATTCATATACATCACGGACTAGTAAGAGTTCTGACAGAGTTAGATACGCCTTTCATGACAATATTTAACTGTGAAATCAAACGACCTGTGACATACATGTATTTGATTATGACATCATATACTTGACTGACAGATAGGATCTCTCTGTTGTCAACAAGACCAAAACTTTTTCTGCGGTGACTTTGAGAAATCTTAATTTGCAGGTCAAGACTGAAGAGTAGACAATTTTTTAATAGGTCTTTTTACTACTCCTGGACATAAAAGATTAATTACCGTAACCCTTTAGCACTCATATCAGCCAAAAACAGCTTCTACATTGGTCTTGGGAAATGTCAATTTGCTGACCAAGACTATTTTTGAAAATTTACCATTGGAATGACTGGCTCGATAACCCGGCCAGTGATTCCAGTGCTAAATTTTCAAAAATAGTCTTCACTTGGTGTGCAAATTGATATTTTCTTTGAAAAAATAGAAATTTTCTTCAACAAATTTAAGGCGTAGAGTTAATAATACAATGTAAATGATGCATTTACAAGATTTGGTTAATTTTCTAGTTTGTGTGGTACAGTACAGAGCAGTACAGATCAGTACAGATCAGTACACATGTACATAATGCCACAGATCTGTAAGTGTTCTCATGTTGAAATTTGCATGGATCGTCTTAGAAAACATTCATTTCTATCCCAGTTTAAACAAATTTAGGAATTACTGACTAATGTGTATGATTAGCTTTCAGTGTGTGTGTGTGTGTGTGTGTGTGTGTGTGCGTACATGCGTGCGGTAAAGCCGGCGTGCATACTGGCACAAAAGATAACTACGGCAATTACGTACAGGTTATTCAAGAAAATGTCAGTTTTTTCATACAGAATGTCCATTTGCAGACCAAAAATCTATTTCTGAAAATTTATCACTGGAATGACTGGCTCTGTTATCAAGCCAGTAATTCCTGTGATAAATTTTCAAAAATAGTCTTCTCTTGGTCATTTTGGTAAATTGATCAAAGACATACAATTCATACAATTTTATGATAGGCCTTTCGATTTTTATGATGAAGCTACATCATTATGATTGTGACATTTGCTAACATGCAATATATATTTGATACTGATGTTAAATACTTGAGTGACACATCGCATCACTCTATTTTGCTTTCTTTCAATCCGTTTATATTTAAATATGTGATTACCATCTGAGATGACAGTTCCCTTACCTGAACAGAACCAGATGAGATCTCGTCGTACGAACACAGCAAGGTGAAGTGCACCATGGGATGCGGAGTGAAAAAGAACATGTGATGGACCAAGTGTCTCTTGTAGACGTATCTCCCATTGCTTTCTGTAGAGAGATTATATCATTTAATGTCCAATTAATGGAGAGATTTCTGCAAACTCACCTGTGCATGCGCACACACACACACGCATGCACACACACACACGCACACACACACGCACACATTCATGCATGCATGGATGCAGGTACATATATGCATGCATGTACACCGCGTGCGCGCGCACTTACGCACACCCACTTATCTATGGACGCCATGCATATGTGCAAGCACACATGCACATGCGCACGTATGCAGGCACACACACACACTGACGCACACACTACACATGCACGTGCATATACACATGCACACACACACACACACACACACACACACACACACACACACACACACACACACACACACACACACACACAGACACACACACACACACACACACACACACACACACACACACACACTTACGTACCTCATGCATGTGCAAGTACACACACACATATATGCACATACAAACACACCATATATATATTGTACAAATTGCCTCGCAAATCGTGATAACATTCACATGCGAAAATGTGTGTGTGCGTGTGTGTATGTGTGCATGCGCTTAGGTACATGCGCATATATTGCATACCCAATACATGAGAGGGTGCATGGGCAAACTTGTGGACACTTATAGAACTAGTAAAATCTTAAATGTACGCAATAACTATATCGAGTTACGGAACCAGTTGTGGACCAGTAGCATCTCTTAATGCTGCAGGTGAGGATTACAAAATTGATTTCTAAATTACAAAACACAATCATGACAATGAATGTCTTGACCATGTCTTTTTGAGAACCGAGCACATTTTTGTCTGAAAGGTTGTCGATTATCAATAAAGTATGTGTTACCCGAATAATAGCAAAGGCGGCAAAAACTTGCCTCTGCATTGGTCCTGAGGAACATTCATTTGCAGCCAAGAACAATTTTTTGAAAATTTACTACTAGAATGATTGGCTCGATAACCAATTCCAGTGGTAAATTAAAAAAAATAGTCTTCTCTTGGCCTGCAAATGGATGTTCACTGAGGAAATATTTTAATTTCCTTGACCGACCTTGGCCGTACTTAAATAGGTAACTTTGACTCCTGCATGATTACAACATTACTTACTTGTTCATAGAATTTTCCTGTGTTCCAAACACACAGATGTCCTGCACATATTCACAGCTATCAGGCAAGATAAAGTCATCAAGAGCCATCGAACAACTCTGAGTGCAAAATAAACATACAGACTTATTAATAGTATATAATTATATAATTTTGCAGTTGTGATTAGTGAATGGAGGAATTCAGTTTTAGCTATGCCCCACCAATCTCTAGCTAAGCTCCAGCCACACATTGCCCGCATTAGGATCGATCGATCCTTGCATGCCCTAAATCTCAATTTCCAGAAAACTATACATAGTTATTGAATATTTTGAAACTAATTTCACTGGGTGCTGTTGCTGCCTATGGCAGTAACAGCACCCAGTCAAATTAGTTTCAAAATATTCAACAGCATGTTTATTAACTAGTATTTAGACATACAATTCGTACAACAATGCATAGTCCATCATCAATTAAGTGTTCCTGATGAACTGAGCCGTCATTCATGACATAATTAATTATGGCATCGTCCTATACGTCACCTACATTTTAGTTAATTATAATCTTATATGATTGACTGAGAAACTGCAATCCTCCCTTATTCACGGACAATGAGACTCCTCCACTTTATGAATGATTTCACACTTTTGGCCACCTCCTTGCCACTACCTGATAATCATAGAGTGGAGGCGTCTCATGATGATGTGTCAATAATAGAATTATGAATACAATTCAAGACTCAGCATTTACAATCTAGGTCCCATCAACCGAAAATAAACATTGAAAAATTCAGGTTCATCACCAATTTATGAGAATTAACACTTTTTATGAAAGATAACTGTCTGTAGAATTTGACAAATCAATAGGATTCCCACAAGGAGATGGTTTATCACCAGCGCTCTTCACCTGTTACCCAGCCACAGCTCTATCATCTGTTGGATTCAACATTCAACAAGACCATACCATCTAAGTAACAGCCACAGCGGAATGAATAATCCCTGTCTCAATTTCTGTAACAGAGGTGTGGCAAAAACTTATTATGGCTGAAAGAAGTTCTCTCCTTCCACCAGCGGAACACAGTCACTTATCATTATCATCATTGGTCAAGAAAATCAATATTTCTGTACTGTCCAGTTGTAGGTCAAGTAGGGCTCTGCAGTTTTGGTACAAACACAACCGGTGATGGTGTTGGCCTTGAAACCGGTTTTAACTGGATATCGGGTTTATTGCCTGGAAATAATTTCAGTTTGAATTTCGTGAAATTTTTTTTTGGCAATACCACAAAAATTGAACGTTTTATAGCTGTAGACTTAAATCTGTAGCTATAGTATCCGCTGCAATTTTAGAGGATATAGTGAAATCATTACTTAACTTGCTTTAAAATATTAGATTTTGCGCTTTTAAATTCATCGCGATGTCATTTCGAGGTCTTGCACAATGTCAGTCATATATTAGATTCCTAGACAATTAGCATTTTGTATATCCCCTCCAGGATAACGAGTAGACAGATACATTGCCAAATTTACTGTGGCTTTAGTGGTACAAATCTGCTTATTGTGCACATGTGTAGTAAATCAAATTTATTGATCCAATTAATCGAATACGTATAATCAAACTCGGACATATTAGACTATCTACTAGCATACATTTTCCAAGAAAAAGGAAATCGGACCTATTTTAATATAGATCATACCGTCATTTCTCAACTAAAGGCCGTCCTCGAATATAGGATGCTGTCCCAAATTTGACCAAAATCAGCCCAAAAAAACTCTTGTATTCAAGTATAAGATGCTGGTAAATTTAGAAAAACGTACCTTTAAAAAATCGAAAATTGGTATAAAAAATAACCATCACTCAGCACTATGTTTAATGTAGGCCTAAAAAATATCATGGCGAAAGAGAAATTATTAAATAGGACTGCCTAAATATTGTGTAGCTTCAATAAAGATCGTTTATTACGTTAAAATGAATCTAATTTTGGCATAAAATGTCGGCTTGAAAATTATAGAAATCACGTGACATTAGGAATGTGGTAAGATGGTCACTAGTTTTAATGGCTCTTTTGCAATTGGAGGCGCTGTGTGATCTTATGCGCTAACAGGAGTTGGTTATCTGGCTCTTTTGCATTTGGAGGCGCTGTGTAATCTTATGCGCTAACAGGAGTTGGTTATCTGGCTCTTTTGCGATTGGAGGCGCTGTGCGATTTTATGCGCTACCAGGAGTTGGTTATCTGGCTCTTTTGCAATTGGAGGCGCTGTGTAATCTTATGCGCTAACAGGAGTTGGTTATCTGGCTCTTTTGCGATTGGAGGCGCTGTGTGATGTTATGCGCTACCAGGAGTTGGTTATCTGTCTCTTTTGCGATTGGAGGCGCTGTGTAATCTTATGCGCTAACAGGAGTTGGTTATCTGGCTCTTTTGCATTTGGAGGCGCTGTGTAATCTTATGCGCTAACAGGAGTTGGTTATCTGGCTCTTTTGCGATTGGAGGCGCTGTGTGATTTTATGCGCTACCAGGAGTTGGTTATCTGGCTCTTTTGCAATTGGAGGCGCTGTGTGATCTTATGCGCTAACAGGAGTTGGTTATCTGGCTCTTTTGCATTTGGAGGCGCTGTGTAATCTTATGCGCTAACAGGAGTTGGTTATCTGGCTCTTTTACGATTGGAGGCGCTGTGTGATTTTATGCGCTACCAGGAGTTGGTTATCTGGCTCTTTTGCGATTGGAGGTGCTGTGTGTTCTTATGCGCTAACAGGAGTTGGTTATCTGTCTCTTTTGCAATTGGAGGCGCTGTGTAATCTTATGCGCTAACAGGAGTTGGTTATCTGGCTCTTTTGCGATTGGAGGCGCTGTGTGATGTTATGCGCTACCAGGAGTTGGTTATCTGACTCTTTTGCGATTGGAGGCGCTGTGTAATCTTATGCGCTAACAGGAGTTGGTTATCTGGCTCTTTTGCATTTGGAGGCGCTGTGTAATCTTATGCGCTAACAGGAGTTGGTTATCTGGCTCTTTTGCGATTGGAGGCGCTGTGTGATTTTATGCGCTAACAGGAGTTGGTTATCTGTCTCTTTTGCATTTGGAGGCGCTGTGTCATCTTATGCGCTAACAGGAGTTGGTTATACGGCTCTTATGCGATTGGAGGCGCTGTGTGATGTTATGCGCTAACAGGAGTTGGTTATCTGTCTCTTTTGCGATTGGAGGTGCTGTGTGTTCTTATGCGCTAACAGGAGTTGGTTATACGGCTCTTATGTGATTGGAGGCGCTGTGTGATGTTATGCGCTAACAGGAGTTGGTTATCTGTCTCTTTTGCGATTGGAGGTGCTGTGTGTTCTTATGCGCTAACAGTGATGGTATGCGCTAACGGGAGTTGGTTATCTGTCTCTTTTGCGATTGGAGGCGCTGTGTGTTCTTATGCGCTAACAGGAGTTGATTATCTGGCTCTTTTGCGATTGGAGGCGCTGTGTGATCTTATGCGCTAACAGGAGTTGGTTATCTGGCTCTTTTGCGATTGGAGGCACTGTGTAATCTTATGCGCTAATGGGAGTTGGTTATCAATCGGGTACGAGAAAATTTCGCGCAATGATGATATATAGCAATTTCTGAGTCCAGAATATTTAGATCCGAGTACTTGCTCTAATTAGAATAAAGATCTTTTGCGATTGGAGGCGAACCACGTGATTTATACAGGTATCATGCAAGTTTTCTCTACGCCATTTTATGTCAAATTCTGGATTAATTTTGATGTAATAAGTGATATTTATTAAGGAATAAGCAATATTTAGGCGCCCCAATTTAATAATTTCACTTCGGCTTGGTGTTTCTGGAGTATACATTAAACATAGTCGCCAGACGGCACGAATTGTTTACCATAACATTTACTTCAATTTCCGTGGTATAATCTTTGACTTTTTAAAGAAAAATTTCGACCCAAAAATGTGCTCACGGAATGTTCTCGATTACAGGATGCGCCCTAGAACATGTTATTTGACAAAAAAACTGTGTCCTTTAGTAAAATTTTTACGGTAAGCGCAATTTGGAAGAACTCGGTTTAAAACTGTATAAGTTGTAAGCTGTAAAAGTTGTTTTCTGGCGCTAATAAGGTATATATACCCACATCGAGTGTTAATTTTATCGTCCAAAATACGTTGAGCCAGCTCATGATTTTTCACGAGAAATTACTCTTGATCGCCCGAGTGATTAGGCAAATTCGATCTCAACTTACGTTGGCAGGTTAGATCACTTCCCGGTTTAGAGTCCCGGATGCGCGTTCAGAATTCATAATAGACATAGATATCAGAAACACTAGATCGCTTATGATACGCTTTCAAGCGTGTATCATAGAAATTAATAAAATGCTAGATTACAATTTCTGAACGTATGTAGCAATACGATATAGCAACATTCTCGTGATATACAAATGAAAAAGAATCCTTTCCCCCGGTTTATTTAGCGGATTTTATATAATAATCAGCCATATACATTCAATTTTATGCAATACTATTTAAAAAGAAATATTGCCAAAACTGTTTTTTCATAAATATGCGGTTTTATGGCTATGAGATATTGACACGGTTTTTGAACCGTCACATCTACAAAACCAGTAACAGTTCCGATACCGATATACCGCAGAGCCCTAAGGCTAAGAAGTATTTTTGAAAATTTACCACTGAAATGACTGGCTCAATTATCGAGTCAATCATTCCAGTGGTAGATTTTCAAAGATAGTCTTCTCTTGACAGGCAGGTTTTGGTCAATTTGACCATTAAATAGAAAGCTGCATTGGACTAAAAAAGGTACTGGAGTCTCAAGATAACTGTTGCATCATTAAAGAATATTGCGTCATCGTAGTTTATGATGTGATTTGTAGCACACATTGCTACGCCATGCAAACCTTAAATTATAATATTATTACTTCACTAGCTTACTATGTAATAAATGAATTGCTAAACAGTATTGGTTTTGATACACAATTTAGTTTTGGAAAAGGAGGAATCCAGTTTTAGCTAATCTCTAACTAAGCTCCACCTACGCTTCGCCCGCATTAGGATCGATCGATCCCTGAACTCCCCGACTATTAATTTCCAGACCACTATACAGGTAAGCTGTTGAATATTTTGAAACTAATTTGACTGGGTGCTGTTGCTGCCTATACAACGTACAGTAAAATTAGCTTCAAAATATTCAACAGCATGTTCATTAAATAGTAAAGACGTACAAATTTTCGTACAACAAAGTTTTAGCCTGTCACCAATTATTCTCTCGTGACGAACTTAATTATGTCATTCGTGATGTCATTAATTACGATGTCATCCTACATGTCATATAGTTGATTATGACACCCTATGATTGATAGATAAACTGGAACAGTCCATTTCAGTCAAATGTCCATTAGTAAAGGTAAGAAGGATAATCTCACATTGAATTGTTTATTTTCTTATTTTTGCTATTTAGGTGTGCAATAATTATAGCCAAGTTATATTTTACTTTTCCGATTCCTCCACAGATTTTTATTATATTCATCCAATTGCTGTGATAAATATTGTCTATGGCCATGACAGCGTCTCGTCAAATTCAGATTTTTTAAAGAACATTGGTCCACTCTTACAATAAAAATCCATACAGGAATCGGACATGTAAAATAATCCAATAAATAATAACATTCTCACCTTAATCTCAAAGGTATTCCATGAGCCCACAAACACGTGTAACTTTCTATCTGGGAAGTATCGATCCAACTCCTCAGCCCCGAGCAAAGCTCCGCCTGAACTGATACTGCCCACGAGGTAGCTCCTGTAACAAAAACAGTGAGTGGAGTTAGACTGAGTAATCCTTTAAACCTCACTTTGTTCAAGAAAATCTCACTTTTCACAAAGACCGCGTCTTACAGACCAAGAGATTATATTTGAAAACTTATTACTGAAATCATGATAGGCTCAATAATCAAGCCAGGACTTCATTCCAGTGGTAAATTTTCTTGCTATACAAATGCACATTCTCAATACCAGTACAGAAGGCATTTTTGGCCGACTTGAGAGTTAAATGTTTAAGACTCTTTTTAAATATTAAGGCGTTCAGTATTATACGTACACATTAATTTCCATTTTGAATCACATATATACATACACGCACACACACACACACACACACACACACACACACACACAACACAATGTATGCCCATTCACACATTTATTGCATCCTGGTCTGAGACATTTGTAATTTAACCCTTTAACACTCATATCAGACAAAAAGGGCTTCTGCAATGGTGTTGAGAATTGTCCACTTGCAGACCAAGAGAAGACTATTTTTGTAAATTTACCACTGGAATTCCTGGCTCAATAACCGGGTAATGCCGGCCTCTGCAGGACTCTTGACGAATGTCCTATTTGTAGGCCAAGAGAAGACTATTTTTAAAGATTCACCACTGGACTGACTGGCTCGATAATCGAACCAGTCCTTTCAGTGGTAAATGTTAAAAAATAGTTTGCTCTTGTTCTACAAATGAACGTCTAATTGGCAAATATTTTTATTTTCTTGACCAAATTTGGTCATTAACAGGTTAAAGTGGAAGGATTGAGACATATTGAGATTTTGCAAGTGACGTTACTGAGAACTTAATGCTTTCTTAGACAGCAACAGAGTTCAGTAACAATAGTCACAAAATAGATAGACGCACTTAAAGATAAGCATATATATATGGAATAACGAGAATTTATGGCAATTCAGCAACACATACTAAGGTAAACTGAATACTTGAAAAATATTTAAAAATGAAAACACAATAATTGAAAATACATTCCATTCTAGCCTAGATAAGTCTTCACAGTAAGTCATATTTACTACGATTTCCATAGCTTAACTTGGCTAAAAAATTATAAAAATAATTTGACTGAAAATTGTTGCTGCCTAATGCAGGATTTAAATCCATATTGGAAACAAGACATTTTGGAATTCAGAATAGTGTTAAACAAACAGCATGATTATTTAACCATTTAATCCTCAAGTTTGTTTTTAAAAATTAAATTTTTTCATAGAAAATATACAATTGCAGACCAAGACTATGTTTTAAAATTTACCACTGGAATGACTGGCTCGATAACCGAGCCAGTCATTCCAGTGGTAAATTTTCAAAAATAGTCTTCTCTTGGTCTACAAATGGACACTTCTCAAGACCACTGCAGACACCGTTTTTGGCTGATATGAGTGTTAAAGGGTTAATATCTGGGGGAGGGGGGAGAATAAATAAAAGCCAGTTTATATATAGACTAGAAACTCTATCATGTGTCTGCGGGGGAATACCCAGCATGATATAAATCTAAGGTGTTAATAGCGTTCTAGGAATTAGCATAGATTATACATGAACAGATTGGCATCATTCCAGTTTATTATACATGTATGTAAATCATTACCTTCGCCAGATAAGAGGAAGAGGTTAAATTGTATTCAGGTCTGTCAGTCTGTCTGTGCGTGCGTGCGCATACGTAGTTATTCGATTTCAAATTTTAACACAACAAAGGGACTTATCATATTAGATTATAATATCCATATTTCTAGATGTTGGCCGTGGCCCAAAAAAACATGTATTTTGATTGCATCAAATTCTGGATATCTCAAAATCTACTGGTGCTTTTTGATTCAAATCTTAACATAAGAAAGGGTGTGACTTTTAGTAATTATGAGTCCACATCTTTTGGGCATGATCCGAAAAAAATCAGGATAATCCGAGAAATCTGGATAATCCGACAAACCTGTACAAAGACGGGAGGGCGAGGGTTTACAATCTCAGATTTCTTGTGTTACATGTATATTCCACTTTAGGGCTAAATGATAAGTTACATGTATCACAATGACTATACATCGCAACAGCGTTAGGACTTTAATCGTCAAAGGTGGTCAAGGAAAATTTCAATATCTGCCCGTTGAATGTCCATTTACAGGCCAAGAGAATACAATTTTGGAAAATTTATCCCTGGAATGACTGACTCGGTTATCGAGCCAGTCATTCCAGTGGTAAATTTACAAAAATTGTATTCTCTTGGCCTGTCATTCCACAAGGCTATAACAGAGGATTAATGGTCAAGCCTGTCAACTCAGCCAGAAAAGGTATCTGCATCATCTTGGGAAGGTCTATTCGCAAGCCAAGAAAAGACTATTTTTAAGCTTACCCCTGGAACAGATGGCTAGTTATCGAGGCAGCCATTCCAGTGATAAGTTTTAAAATATAGTCAGACTTTCTAGAGTAATCTTGACCATTAAAGGATAAACAATTGACTTCCTTGGATCTAGTTATTTGAGGATGGCAGGATCCGATTCTTCATTTAAGCATTTGATGTCATAATAAACATGATTTCCGCAGAATTAACTGTCTAGCCTGTCTCCTGTTTACCACAGTGACCTGACCTTTGTTATCATGCGGCTTACTAACATTATAGATAACCATGTATTCAAGTTTATTCCAATCCGATTAATCCTGAAATATAAATGTAAATGTTTGCTAAATGGGAAAAGTTAACCTTGAAAATGCAGAGGTCAAATAGCAATGTCAGATTGACCATGACCTTTGACCTAATGACCTCACTATCATCATGCCTCCTCGGTATGGCATATGAAAGTCATGTGTTCAAGCTTGGCTCCAGTAGGATTAAGCAATCATAAAATATAGGCAAACACACAAACTTCATAGGAAATAGGAAATACAGACACGACAGAGGTCAAATATCAACAAGGCTACAATGACTTTGACCTTGGACCTAGTGGTGTCACTATCAGCACACAGCTTCGTTATTGTATATGGAACCATATGTCCAACATTAGTTCAGATAGTATTAAGTAATTCTGAAATAGAAATAGAAATAATTGCTAAACGGAAAAAAGTACATGTAAAGTCGAAAAAGTAGAGATTAAACAACAAGATCACAATTACCTTGACCTTGGAACCTGGTGACCTCCATCACCATTCAGCATTCTCTTGGTATAATCAACCATGTACACAATTTGTGTACCATTAGGGTTAAGCAATACCGAAATGTAACCTAATACGATTGATTTGCTTTAATGCAAAAATTTGACTTGTAGAGGTCAGAATGACATTGACCTTTGACTTGGTGACCTACTTGGCTACCTGTCATCAATCTGCATCTTCATGGTTTAAGCAGCAATGTACCCAAGTTGTGTTCCATTAGACTAAAGCAATCCAGAAACATAAGCTGATAAGAATTGGCTAACGCAAAACTTAATGTAATACAAGAGGCCCAAGGGGCCTGTATTGCTCACCTGGAATTACTGGCCACTGAAACTACCGAACAAAATGAGCTGAGCACTGAAAAAATTTATCAATCTAATTTCTGGGAAGACAGTTTAGCAAAGTTTTATTAAAATTGGCCTTGTGGTTAATAAGTAGTCTTTGATATGATTTTCCCAGAAATTTTCAGAAAATCCAAGATGACTGCCAAACACGTTACATTTTGATTGATCCATGATGTCCAAGTGTTTTTTACGTATCAAATTTTCATGGACAAACTTGAGTCCCTGATCATACCTCCTAAATTTCAGCCTGACCTGTTTTGTGTCACTGGAAGTTGTTGTCTCGAAAACTATGCCATCCAAGATGGTCGTCGAAACATTTGGTCCATTAAGATCTCTTGAACAAGCTTGGTTCAGCTCTTGCCCAGCTGATATTTCATGACTTTTGAATCGATCCCTAAAGCGGTTTCTGAGATTTTTAAAAACGTTTTTACAACTTGAATCTCTACATGCTCTATGCCCTAAGGATGCTTCCTGCCAAATAAAATAGAAATCGGCCCAGTGGTTTTCAAGACATTTTAAATTGCCTATTGCTTTAGTATGGGAGTTTTTAGCAGGAGAAAAAACAAACCATTTATCCAACAGTTTTGAATGTGGACATTTGAAATAAGCATACTAAAAAATCTATATAAAACCATTTCGACTTCAAAATCCACCAAATTAAAAAAATCCAATATACAATTATACATGTGGCTGCCAAAGACCATACATTTTGATATTCCATGGTGGAGATAGGTCAACTTCCCTTGAACAAACTTTAATGGCCCTTAGTCACTACTCATATCTCACAAATTTCGGCCTGATCCATTCTGCGGTTCTGGAGACGTGCTTTTCATGAAAACTAGGTCATACAAGCTGGCCGCTGAACCATTTGGCCAATCAAATTCCCTTGAACAAACTTGGTTCAGCTCGTGCCCTAGATGATATTCCATGAGTTTTGAATCTATCCCCCAAACGGTTTTGGAAAAGGTATTTAAAGACGTTTCTAAAAATCAGCCAAAATCTGAGATGGCCAGGTGAACTAAATATATAACTAAGTTTTGTAGAGGTCACAGTGATCTTGACCAGGGGTAAAAATGTTCACTCTTCCACTCGTTTTTAAGACCTCAAATTGCTATGGATGACCTCAATTTTAGGTGAGGCCATTCATGGATGAATTCAAATCCCGGAAATTTGCGTTGCTTATTATGAAAGGATGACCTCAGTTCAGTTTGGATTCCGTCATTAGATGTGAGATCATCGCCATGGATGACTTCAATATTTTCAAACATTTTGACCCCTGATCTTGACCATTGACGTTGTGATCTCAATGTCACCATGCAGATTCCTAACATTATAGGCAACCATGGACCCATGTCTAGTTCCAATAGGATTCACCCATCCTGAAATATAAGCTGAGCGGTTTCGCAAAACGCAAAAAATTAGTTAATTAAAAAAGGTTTGCATGAAGGTCACAGTGACCTTAACCTTTGACCTTGTGACATAGTTATCATTACGCTGCTTCCTAACAGTATAGACAACCATGTAGCCAAATTTAACTGCAATAGAATTAACGAACTTAATTCATACTATCATAATTCAGGCCGTTGTTATCGGCGCTGTCGAAAGTGATACATATGCCTCGCTTTCTGCTTCACAGGCGAGACAAAAAACATCACATATTAACTGACATCAGAATCAAAATATATTTTAAGTCTGTCACAAAATTCGAAAACTCTTTCACTAATGTGTACGAAATGCATGTCATTGATGAATTTAGAATTTAATAAACATTCTGTTGAATATTTTGAAACTAATTTGACTGGGAACCCTATTTAAATTACTTTTAAAATATTCAACAGCTAACCTATATAATTACCTTGAAATTGGGATTCCAAATTTCAGGGTTTATAGTACATAAATCGATACCAACCCATGTAAAAGGTGGGTGTGGCAAAGCTAGAAATGGACATGTAAGTACATGTACAAATACTACATACCTCGTCTTCGCCTCCTTGGTGGTGATAAGCGGCAAGATGCTAGATGATGCTAACGATCTCTGAGATGAAGTATCAAAACTCTTATCAGCGGATACTGAAGAAGGGGGCTTAGAAAACACCTTACTACCATCCAAGCTTGAATCTCTCTTGTAAGCCGTCTTGAGTACTCGTGATGAGAAATTCTGAGGCAAAGCTGGAGGAATACTACGCGGAACTATCGGATCTAGTTTTGAATTCCGCAACGTTAGATTTCCTGCTTCGACTATAAAATTATTTGACAAAACAGTTTCCTGTTTTAGTAAAGCTGCACCTTTAGTTTTACGCGATGTAGAGCGTTCTGAATCTGAAGTGAGAATCTGTTTATATTCTGATTTTATGGCCACAATTTCGGTGTCAGAATCGCATGAACTGTTTGTGTTCATTTGACTGGCATCTTGTTTCTCCTTTGAAGTGTCCGAATCATGATTCATATTTTGAAGCAACTCCGATTTTGGCGAATTATAACTGTTGTTTCTCAGGGAACTTGAATTAAGTACTAAACTGTCATCATGAGATGCCAAAGGTCTTTTCACCTTATTTGCACTAGAAACCTTTCTTTCATTCTCTTCACTGGAAGAGTAAGGATCACGGAATCGTTTCTCGCCTTTCAATGTCCAATTCTTATCTGGGGGCTTGGGAGTAAACTGACTGTTCTTTAATGATTCAAATGAATCACTACCATCCTGAGTCATTCGCAATGTTCGTAATTTATTTATAGTTCGTTCATGTGTATCTTGTTGGCTGCTAAGATCTGTGACATCACCTGCTAATAAGCGAGGAGTTGGATCTGGTAATACTGCATCTATATTAGAACTAATATCATATTCACTTCGCTCAATCTCATCATTTGAACTATCTGATATGCGATCAGATGGAAATGTATTCCTATCTTTCAAATAAGATTTTGACAGGTTAAAAGATCTGGGAGTCGGAACAGGCGGTGGTCTTACAGAAGATGGTGTAATTGGAAGGAATGCAGTACTTTCAAGACCCTGTAATGATGCTGTGGAGCCAAAGTTACTCTCATTATCAGATTGACCGGTCTGTGATCGCTTCTTTTTCTCAGCAAGTTTTGCTATGGCACTCTTTTTCCGTACTCGCGCACTACGGGGAGTGGATGTAGATGATGATGGCTCATCTTTCTGTTCTGCTCTTTCCATTGCCATTTCAATTTGCATAACTTACATGATATATATATATATATATATATATAATTATATATACATATATTCACCAATCATATATATATATATATATTCACCAATCACCATGTTCAACTGCGATTCTCACTAAATGCACAAATGTGTCGTCTGCTCAACATGATAAGAGAGTCTGTGAATAAACAATAAAAATGGCTGTAAATGAAACACGAGGCCCAATGGTACGTATCGCTAACCTGGAGCATAGACATTTAAACTAGAAAGGCGAAGTACAACAATAAGTGAGTTGACCAGCATTGTAACAAGAACCTAGTGTCCATGTTTCTTTACATATCAACTTCCCTTGAACAAACTTTAATAGCCCTTAATCAGATCTCCCAAATTTTGGCCCGATCTGTTCAGTGGTTCTGGAGAAGTCCTTTTCATGAAAACTAGGTCATTCAAGATGGTCGTTAAAGCATTAGACCAATTAAGCTCCCTTGGACAAACTTGATTCAGATTTTTCTCTAGACGATCTTTCATGAGTTTTGAATCGTTGAATGAAGCTGTTTCGGAGAAAATTTTTAAACACATTTCTAAAAATCAGCCAAAATCCAAATTAGTGGACCGACTTTCTTTGAACACGCCTACATTTCTATGCCCTAACGATGCTTTCTGCCAAATATACTGGAAATCATCCCAGTGGTTCACGAGAAGAAAACATTTAAAATTTACAATTGCTTTAGTATTGGAGCAGGAAAAGATCCAAGATGGCCACAAACTGTTTATTCGGCAGCTTTCGAAATTGCCCAAAAACGTACATGTATACACCTGTGCAAAAGTTAAGCACCACCCTATTTTTACGCACATGCGAGGGTATATTCATGTGCTATGAAGAAAGCAATAGCATAAACATTTATGTACCCATCCATCTTAGTGCAAGAGGAAATAATGCAACTAGAGGAATGCTGATTATGATGGTGGGGAAACACTGTATGTTTTTGTTTGAACTTGAAAACGAGGCCTGAATATGGTTACGTTGACACAACTGACAACTATTGCCCTACAGTTGACACACGTGGCTAGATTGTCATTAATGGTGTCTGAAAACGAAGTTTAACATCTGTGCACGAGTTTGAGACTGTCATTATTAATACCGGGTATATTCACCTTGTGCCTGGATGACGGCCTGGACACGACGTCTCATGCTGGTCACCAACCGACTGATACGCCATTGTGGTATTCGTTGCCATTCAAGATGGAGTGCGTCTGTTAATTCCTGTAGGTTCTGCACAGGAGGAGCCCTCCTTCTCACCATGTTTCCCAGAATGTCCCAGATATGCTCAATAGGGTTCATGGCAGGCCTCCTTGCTGGCCATGGTAGGGTTTCGATGGCATTCTGGCGGAGGTATTCATGCACAGCTCTAGCACGATGTGGTCAGGCGTTGTCATCCATGAATATAGGGTGGGTTCCAGGTGCATGATTTACAAAATGAGGGACCACAACTCTATCCAGTATGGAATCTTGATATCTTTGTCCATTTAGTGTTCCAGGTACAGTCAACAGATCCAGCTTACAATCAAATGAGATGCACCCCCATATCATAACGGAACCTCCACCAAATGGAACTTCTTCCATGATGTTACGTTGGTCGTACGCCGTGCGTCTGGACCTCCATACACGAGTTCGACCATCTGTGGCATGAAGCAGGAACCGACTTTCATCGGACCAGTGTACCCGTCTCCAGGATCTCATGTTCCAGTGTCTTCTTTCGTTGCACCACCTCAGACGCTCCTCTTTGTGGTGTGCAGTGAGGAGAGGACGTCTGACAGGTCTCCTAGCTTTCATGCCAGCAGCATACAGTCTCCTTTTGACGGTAGACATTGACACTCTATTGCGCGTTTCCCATTGCTGGCTGAGCACTCTGCTGTTGGTGAATGGAGATCTCCTAACAAGGCGTACTAGGGCTCGATCATCACGGGCAGTAGTCTTCTTCGGTCTTCCAGATCTAGGCCTGTCCTTCACCTCGTTAGTTTGCCCATGTTTTGCAATCAAACGACTGATTACAGTATGGTTAATGTTCAGCTGTCTGCCAATCTCTCTGCATGACATACCAGTGGTATGCATGCCTATGATTTGCCATTTCACACGATCACTTAACCTTCGTCTTGCCATAGCGGTTCACAATCAAGAGCTAATTCTCTCTGTACAAATAAACCACGGTCATGAACACAAAATTCCTAATCTTGTCGCCTAAATCTGTATGTAATGTTCTACACCTCAAACTGGACTTTTACATAACTGAACACGTGTGCTGTTTCCCGCCACGCACGGACATCAAGCGGCGTGAAGTCATCCATGCATGTGCCTTTCGTACTTGGAATTATGTCAGCTAACGCGGGGATAAAAAGTATGGCAGCCTAGTTGTACCATCATGTTTCTACGTTCTATTGTTTTTGCTGGTGCTTAACTTTTGCACAGGTGTATATATATATAAAACCAATTTTGGCGTCAAAATCCATCAAATAAAACAAGAATTCCGCGGAATTAAATGTCTCGTCAGTCTCGTTTGTCACAATGGCACTGACCTTTGACCTTGTGACCTCTATGTTATAATGCTGCTTCCTAACATTATAGGTAACCATGTATTCCAAGTTTAGTTGCAATATGACTAACCAATCCTGAAACATAAATGATTTGCTGAATGGAAAAACTTAAGGTTGAAAAGGCCGAGATCAAATTTATAGCAATATTAGAATGTCCTTCCATCAGCTATCAGAAACGTCTCCAGATCACAATGCGTTTGAACTTGCTCGGGAATTATATACCTAATCAGTCTGTAAAAATCCTACGATCATTAGAGACTTGAGCTTCTTAGATTTAAATTCTTTAAAATTTCTTAAAATTTAAACTTTAATTTCTATAGTACAATCAGAGAATCTCAAATTTTTTAATTTAAATTCTTATAGAAGATAACCTATAGAGAACATTGAGTACATTCCCAAATAGTCAATTTTTCGAACACAAATTTTTCTTTCTCTGTACACTTTCTATCTTTAGGGAATTTGATTCAAACATTCAGTACATTTTCACGTGTATGTAGATTTCCGTCAGTTTGCATTCTCTGAAAAGATAATTCTTACTGTAACACTAACATATAATGAAATATATGATACAGAAAATAGACGAAACAATTTATTATTCAAACAATTTGTTTACATTTGCGTTTATGGTTCAAAACAGGAACATACATTATGTATTACTTTTCTTAACCCTAAATTTGTTTAAACATGAGCATTGATACTCAGTTAATTAGCCAATTCACCTTTCCAGAGTACCCGTGCATCATATGATGTCATAATGAACTGTGTGATGTGTAGAATGACATCATATTGAATGACATTATGAATGATGTCGATAAGTATGTCACGATTCTGTTTAATATTTTGAAACCAATTTGACTGGGCGCTGTTGCTGTTGAATATTTTAAAACTAATTTTACAGGGTGCTGTTGCTGCCTATGATGTCATATGATTGATCGATAAACTGAATTCCTCTATTGAGCACATGGCTTCTATTTCCTTGCAATGCATACCAGAAACTCAAACGTCATGATCTAGTTTCATCACTCAACATTCAATGACAACACATTTGTAAACGGCTCAGATCCATATGACAATCTGTTATTGGCGCGCCAGTTTGTAAATGGCACAAGGCCCATATGCCAATATAAAACTTGTGCCAATAGGAAATGTACATTTAGTTGTAAATGAATTGTGATTTTAATCAAAGTATTGTTTTATTGTGTGCAAAGTTTTCAAAGATAATCTCTCACTCTGCAAATGGATATTTTCTCATGAGCATTATCTATAGTGTTTAAGAATGTAGTCCAATAACACAGGAATTCCAGCCAATGTTAGTCACTTGCATTATCAAACCTCTCATTAATCACTTTGATCCATATGTACATATATTATGTGTAATCACAAAACAATGGATTGATCAGTGGCTTGAATCAATTGCCCAGCACAGACTGATATATACGTGCTCATTCTTTTTCTGAAACACGCATAATTATTTACTACCCATCTGAAGGAATGAGCGAATGGACGAACAGATGGATGGATGGACAGACAAATACATAAGCAACAAACACATGTACGAACGAACAGACACGTAAATATGGGCAGATGTGTCTGAACTGAAAGAATTGCTGAAATGATCAGCAAGACAGAATTAATGAATGCATGGATGCATTGCCTATTTGTGCAAGTTAGATATTGGCATATGGGAAGTGTGCCATTTACACTTTTGGATTCCCGCATAGAAAGCTCAACGGGAATCCAATCCACTGAGGGTTTTATATTTCAGAATTTGCCCTGAACCCATTTCATTCTCATGATTCTGATTTTATGTTCATGTTGACAAACAACAGACAGAGATCCTACCTGATACCAAACTTTCCTTGAATTCATGAACAATCAAATCCTGATACAACTCAGTTGCCATAAAAATGGCCGATCTTTTTTCCTAATTATCATATGACACCCCCTCCATATACAAACAAGGCAAATCAATAAATTGATGTATGCTCCCTGAAGGCATAATCTGCAGAGAAACTGAATGGATAACCCCGAAGGCATATGCTTCAGGGAATGGTTTGGAACTGTGGCTCAGACACAGAGAAACGAACTTAAAATTGTCAATGAGATATCACCATATTAGGCCATCCTTAAAATATTGTTGGTTTGGGGTAATGATGTTAAATCCACAATTTGGGGAGTAGGAATGATTCGGTGGGCCATCATTCTTTTGGTCTGGCGGGGATTTGCCCTAACGAACAATTTGTTAAGGATAGCTTAATAAAATCAAAGTCTAAGTTTCTCTAAACAAACACACTTAGACTTTGCTTGGCACCATATGAAAAATACATATAAAAACTATGTTCAAAATGAACAGAGATATTTTCTGTAATAATCAATACCAAGTTTGGTGACCATATGTGAAAAAGTCTTGAAACTATGGCCCGGAGAAACATTTTCTGTGATATTCAGTCGCCCATGAAAAGTAGGTCAGCATGACCTACTTTTCATACTGTGCACACCTTCTCGCTAAGATGCATCCATATACCAAGTTTGGTGACTATATGTGCAATTGTCTTGAAACTATGGCGCGGACAAACATTTTCTGTGATATTCGGTCGACCATGAAAAGTAGGTCAGCATGACCTACTTTTCTACTCTGCACACCTTCTCTCTAAGATGCATCCACATACCAAGTTTGGTGAGCACATGTGCAAGTCTTGAAACTATGCCCTAGACAAACATTTTCTTATGGTATTCAGTCGACCATGAAAAGTAGGTCAACATGACCTACTTTTCTACTCTGCACACCTTCTCCCTAAGATGCATCCACATACCAAGTTTGGTGAGCATATGTGCAAAAGTCTCGAAACTATGGCCCGGAGAAACATTTTCTGTGATATTCAGTCGACCATGAAAATTAGGTCAGCATGACCTACTTTTCATACTGTGCACACCTTCTCGCTAAGATGCATCCATATACCAAGTTTGGTGACCATATGTGCAAACAAAAGTCTTGAAACTATGGCGCGGACAAACATTTTCTGTGATATTCAGTCGACCATGAAAAGTAGGTCAGCAACAACCTTCTGCTAAATAGTTTTCAAAATATTCACCGCTTATACTGTCAATACTGTTGTGGGCCAGTTGTCCTCTATATCTAATCTTTATAGATCTATGGAGCTGTCCTAGTTCTGTCAAAATGTTCTGGAATGGTACTGAATACTATACACCTGTGCAAAAGTTAAGCACCACCCTATTTTTACGCACATGCGAGGGTATATTCATGTGCTATGAAGAAAGCAATAGCATAAACATTTATGTACCCATCCATCTTAGTGCAAGAGGTAATAATGCAACTAGAGGAATGCTGATTATGATGGTGGGGAAACACTGTATGTTTTTGTTTGAACTTGAAAACGAGGCCTGAATATGGTTACGTTGACACAACTGACAACTATTGCCCTACAGTTGACACACGTTGCTAGATTGTCATTAATGGTGTCTGAAAACGAAGTTTAACATCTGTGCACGAGTTTGAGACTGTCATTATTAATACCGGGTATATCCACCTTGTGCCTGGATGACGGCCTGGACACGACGTCTCATGCTGGTCACCAACCGACTGATACGCTATTGTGGTATTCGTTGCCATTCAAGATGGAGTGCGTCTGTTAATTCCTGTAGGTTCTGCACAGGAGGATCCCTCCTTCTCACCATGTTTCCCAGAATGTCCCAGATATGCTCAATAGGGTTCATGTCACGGCGTCTTGTTGGCCATGGTAGGGTTTCGATGGCATTCTGGCGGAGGTATTCATGCACAGCTCTAGCACGATGTGGTCGGGCGTTGTCATCCATGAATATAGGGTGGGTTCCAGGTGTATGATTTACAAAATGAGGGACCACAACTCTATCCAGTATGGAATCTTGATATCTTTGTCCATTTAGTGTTCCAGGTACAGTCAACAGATCCAGCTTACAATCAAATGAGATGCACCCCCATATCATAACGGAACCTCCACCAAATGGAACTTCTTCCATGATGTTACGTTGGTCGTACGCCGTGCGTCTGGACCTCCATACACGAGTTCGACCATCTGTGGCATGAAGCAGGAACCGACTTTCATCGGACCAGTGTACCCGTCTCCAGGATCTCATGTTCGAGTGTCTTCTTTCGTTGCACCACCTCAGACGCTCCTCTTTGTGGTGTGCAGTGAGGAGAGGACGTCTGACAGGTCTCCTAGCTTTCATGCCAGCAGCATACAGTCTCCTTTTGACGGTAGACATTGACACTCTATTGCGCGTTTCCCATTGCTGGCTGAGCACTCTGCTGTTGGTGAATGGAGATCTCCTAACAAGGCGTACTAGGGCTCGATCATCACGGGCAGTAGTCTTCTTCGGTCTTCCAGATCTAGGCCTGTCGTTCACCTCGTTAGTTTGCCCATGTTTTGCAATCAAACGACTGATTACAGTATGGTTAATGTTCAGCTGTCTGCCAATCGCTCTGCATGACATACCAGTGGTATGCATGCCTATGATTTGCCATTTCACACGATCACTTAACCTTCGTCTTGCCATAGCAGTTCACAATCAAGAGCTAATTCTCTCTGTACAAATAAACCACGGTCATGAACACAAAATTCCTAATCTTGTCGCCTAAATCTGTATGTAATGTTCTACACCTCAAACTGGACTTTTACATAACTGAACACGTGTGCTGTTTCCCGCCATGCACGGACATCAAGCGGCGTGAAGTCATGCATGCATGTGCATTTCGTACTTGGAATTATGTCAGCTAACGCGGGGACAAAAAGTATGGCAGCCTAGTTGTACCATCATGTTTCTACGTTCTATTGTTTTTGCTGGTGCTTAACTTTTGCACAGGTGTATATATATTATCATTGCGTAATAGGAACTAAGTATTGTACTTTAGGTCTGATCCGTACCGTTTGATAACAAACTCCTGTTAGCGTATAAGATCTCGCGAGAACACAGCGCTTCCAATTGCAAAAGAGCCAGCGGCTCACCAACATAAGAGGCGATTTATCTCATTTTAATTCCGATTCCGTTTTGGAGCATTTAATGTTGATCGGCATTACAAAATTAATGCGCAATACGAGAGTAAACACTGTTCCACTATTAATTTTTTTTGAAGAGAAATATTATTTCTCTGTTCTGATTGGATAAATTCTCCCGTACAAGCCAATGAAACTAGAGAATGGCAGATATTAGAAGAATTCTAGTAAACACAACTGCTGATCTTACCAATTCCCGCATTCCTAATAGGCGACATTTTATGTTCAACGTATCAACGATTTTGATGTAATAAATGATCTTTATTGAAGATACACGATATTTAGGCGGTCCTATTAATAATTTCACTCCCACGCAGGCCTGGGATCAGTTACACTTAAATGTAACTAGTTACAGTTACATTGGACTATGTCAGTTACAGTTACAGTTAGTTACATTGGTTGAGCAATGTAAATAGTTACGTTTCAGTTACTTTGCATAATGTAACTAAAGTTACATTTCAGTTACATTAGTTACTTTGTCTGATAATTACTATGAAGAACTATGTGGACATGAAAGTCATCATAAAAAGTGTAATGTAGTCAACCAATTTGAGATATATAGTAGGAACAAAATACCACTATAACCACTGATATAATATACTGACAGAACTGAATTTATTTCAGATATAAAATCTGCTGAAAAATGTTCAATGAATTTGACTGAATTTTATTTTTGCCATATGCAATAACAAATTTCATTCAATTTGTTTCCAAAATAATAAGATGCTTTCATTGTAAAAATGTGCATACATATTTCTTCCTCTAACCCTTTCAACCATGCAAGCCAAATAACAAACATTAATTTTATTGTAAGAAATATTTGGCTGATGTTTTGAAACTAATTTGACTGAAAGGATTGATAGGTATCAACATTTTTCAGTGAAATTAGTTTCAGTATGTTCAACATATTATCCTTGGAGCATGGACTTTCTACAGTATGATAATCCACCATTTACCATGGGCAATATAAGTTTCCAGTGAAATTAGCTTCAAAATCTCCATCAGCTTTATTGTATGCGTAATTTAAAGTAGCAATTTAAATATGTCTGCTGAGTACTTTAGACAAATTTTACTTTCAAAAGATGTTGCTTCATATGGCAGAAACAGCTTTTTTCAGGTCAAATTAGATTCCAGCTTTCCAGTACACTAGTTTCATTCAACAGCCTTTATAAATTTGTCTGCTATACCAAAATGGTTGATGGCTTGACCGTTATCAATGGCATTATCCTTTGATCTTTATCACCACACATATGTGAATTGACCATAGCCTGAGTATAGTTGCTGAGCAATGATGTCCTAAGCTGGCCTAATCAATAGTCTTTAAAATTCAACATTTGCTATTTTTAATCCTTTTAACCCTTTAACACTAAAGCGGGAGAAACAACTTTTGCAGTGGTGTTGAGAAATGTCCATTTCCAGATAAATATAGGATTACTTTTGAAAATTTACCACTGGAATGACTGGCTCAATAACCAAGTCAGTCATTCCAGTGGTAAATTTTCTAAAATAATCTCATTGTCTACAAATGGATATTTACTATGAGAAAAATACAATTTTCTTTAACAAATTTGAGCCTTAAAAAGTAACTTAATTCTCTAATGATTTAGTAAACAACCTGTTGCTATGGTAGCCTAATGTAAAAGCTGTATAAGAATTTGATTAAAGTTATCACTGCCTGATGTAGCAATAACATTCAGTCAGATTATCATATCGAACAAGCATATTTTGAGAATAATAGCATGTTGTAAATATCACATGCAGATATAGAATAACCCTTCAATGGTCAAGAAAATCAAACCTTTGGCTTAGCAAATCTATTTTGCAGGCTACAGGATTAATATTTGAAAATTTACCACTGGAATGACTGGCCTAATATTCATGCCAATTATTCCAACGTTGTGATGATGTTCTTTTTTGTCTGATGTTTCTGTAACGGAAGGCTAAAGAGGCCATAGAAATCTACAAGCATCAGCCAACCATGAACAGAGACGAGGGCTACCGTATACCAGCAGTCTACCAGTCCATGCTGTCACGTGACTCCACAAGAACTGACCAGAGTGACGTTGCCAGCAACTGTCAGTTAGTGCTGAAGAAGTGACCGAGATGGTCATGAAAGCTACACTTTGCTCTTAGCAAATTTGAATGACCTGTACGTAGCATTTAAACAAAAGTATGAATCCTGCAAAATAGGGTTTTCCAAATTCTGTGAACTGCGCCCACCATGGTGTATAACAGTTGGGGCCAGAGGCACCCATTCTGTGTGCATCTGTGAGATCCACCAAAACGTGAAACTTTTGTTAGCTGCAGTTGGTGAACTAAAACTGGAATACACTTCATTAATGTCGCTTGTTGTTTGTGACATTCATTCCAGAGACTGTATGATACACCGCTGTAGCCAGTGCCCAGGAAAAGATGCCCTGCATACACATATAACAGAGCTTATCCACAATCAAATGGAAATGGATGAAGATGATGTCATTAATTTTAAACAGTGGGAGCATACTGATCGGACTTTGTTACTAGACAGGAATGTGTGCCAGACTTCATCAATCTGCTGTGTGACCAACTTGATAATCTGACAACCCACCATTACATTGCGAAAGCACAAGCTGCATACCTTTCTAGCTGCAAAGAGACATTACATGAACATGATAATACAATGTTAGTATTGTTAGACTTTGCAGAGAATTACTCCTTTATAATTCAGGATTCCATTCAAGGATTTTATTGGGATAACAAGCAAGCAACGTTGCATCCGTTTGCTGTTTATTACTCCAAAGACGGCATGCTGTGTAAGCCTTTATCTCTGTGTGTAATCAGTGATTGTATGCAACATGACACAGTAAGTGTGTATGCGTTCATTAATGTTGTGGTAAAATACCTTAAAGAAATGCTGCCTCATGTTAAGCATGTAAAGTACTTTAGTGATGGATGCGGAGGACAATATAAAAACCATAAGAATTTCGGCAACCTGTGTCTACATTCACAAGATTTTGGTTTATCAGCTGAGTGGCATTTCTTTGCAACAAGCCACGGTAAAAGTGTTTGTGATGGAATTGGAGGAACAGTTAAGAGACTTGCTGCAAGAAGCAGCCTGCAACACACCACAGACAATCATATTCGTTCATGGTATCACTTTCTTTTATGTATCACTCACTGATGTGGAACAGCATCGCCCTAGTCTACTAAAGCGTTTCGCAAATGCAGGTACGATTCCTGGAACAAGGAGCCATCACTGCTTCATTCCCACCAGTACTAGTGAGTTACGCATTAGTAGAATATCTGCTGATGAAAACGGTGCCAGTACGAAAGTGAGCGTCTCAGGCACAGAAACGTCTCTAAACTTTCAACCAGGACAGTATGTAGCCACGGTTTATGATCATAACTGGTATCTTGGAAACATTGTAGAGATATCGGAGGAGCATCAAGATCTTCTGATTAACTTCATGCAGCCAAAAGGTCCAGCAAGATCATTTTCTTGGCCACGAAGACGAGATGAATGTGCTGTTCCAATTGATCATATTCTCTGTGCAGTGACAAACCGTACCACAATAACTGTTTGTCAGTATAAGTTGGATCAGGACACAATGACACAAATTACAGAGTGTTTCAGAACATTTTCTGCTACCAAGTTTCTGTCGTAAATAACTTCTGTTACATGTAAGCAACTGTACTATGCTAGTATGCTGACTACCTCCTTGTACATAGTTAGCAACAGAAAGAGAAAGCCTAAACATGATTGATATACAAGATACAATTACATATAATTTAGTGATGTTACCTTAATGCAGCTTTAATCCTGAGCACACTAGCATTAACATTCTCTTGTTTTTGGCATTAACAGATTTGGAAAACAATTTCCTTAGATGATGATGATGTTTAAGGCAGCAGCATCTTCTGAGAAAGTTGTTTACAAAAGTGGCATCAATTTAACCTTGTTTTAAATTGGAAATTTTTGAAAATTTTGACTTTAGTGCTAAAGATTTATATGGAAGCAGTGTTACATACTTATTACTTTAAATTTGTTCTTGAATATTCAATCCACTTTGAAGTATTTCCGAAGTAATTACTGAGTTATGCATAATTAATCAATCGCGAATTGACAAAATAACCCTATTTTGTTAAATAATTTTAACACTGAAATAATCATAAGGGCAAGTTGTTCTAGGTATCAAATTAAAGCTTAGACCATATGCTTTCTTTTGATATATAGCAATAGTATGTGCCACCTGTCCCTCTTAATAATATTTGCAGCTGAAACTTGACATGCGTGAAGATTTTCTTGTTTTCAACAAGTCATATCTCTAAAGGTTATAAACTTAGGAGGTTACAAACACCTGTGCATGTTCATCTATATGGATACATAAAGCATGTGAAAAGGCAAGCCCTAACTGCAGACAGTTTGTGTTTTATTCTCAGATAAAAGTTGCAAAATGCACAATGTCGAAGATTATTTTGCCATTTTTGGTAAAGTATTAAATAAAGATTTATAAAGGTATTTGGCATTTCTTTGCATTTTCCAGTAAGACACGTGGCAGTGAATTAATGATAAAAATTTCAGATGGCTAGCATGTATAATAAGGGAGATATTAGGACTTGAAAGTTGCAGAAAAAATAACATGTGCGAAAATCCTGTAACATTTTCGCCACCCCTATGTTACTCAAACTGCAATATTTTGAAAAGTATGTAAAACTGGACTCTATAATTTTGTATAATCACCTAAAATATGTGTATGTAGCTGTAAACAAAATATTAAGCAATTCTGAGATTGTCAGGTGGGGACATTTCTGGAAATTTGCTGATTTGACACGGAATGACCCACAGGGCTCCTCAGTGTCGCCAGTGATCGCAAACCTCTATATGGAATCCTTCAAGCAACAAGCACTTAGCACAACCACATATTTCTGGTACCGATATGTGGATGACACTTTCACATGCCTGCACCTCTACAACATCCAACCTTTCACTGATCACCTCAACAGCATCGACCAATGCATCCAATTCACCAGCGAAGTCGAAGATGATGGCCAGATTGCCTTCCTGGACGTCTTGGTACATGTCAGTGATTCCGGAACCACCAAACTTACCGTGTACAGAAAACCCACACACACAGATCAATATCAAAATTTTCACTCTAATCACCATATGGAACACAAAAGGTCAGTCGTCAGAACTCTATTTCACCGGGCAGACTCCATCATCACAGAAACATCAGACAGAAAAGAAGAACATCATCACATCCAAAAGTCTCTCCTAGCCAACGGTTACACTCCGTGGATGAGAAAACCACCTCCCCACCTCGTAATAAACCACCAGATGTCGAAAAACTTCCACTAGTCGGACTTCCATACATCCAACGCCTATCAGAACACCTTGGCAGACTCTTCAGAGAACACCACATCAAAACCTACCACAAGCCGGTCAACACCTTAAGATCACAACTAGTAAGACCCAAAGATAAACTGACCACAGATGAACGGTCTGGAGTCATCTACAAGATCGAATGTGACCAATGTGAGTGGACATACATAGGCGAAACCAAAAGGCCTCTCAGTCAAAGAACATCTTAAAACCAATACCAACTCAGCTGTGGCAGAGCATACAGTATCCACTGGCCACGTCATCCCCACCAGCAGTGCCTCGGTCATCAACATTGAGACCAATTTAATCAAACGGAAGGTTAAAGAGGCCATAGAAATCTACAAGCATCAACCAACCATGAACAGAGACGAGGGCTACCGTATACCAGCAGTCTACCAGTCCATGCTGTCACATGACTCCACAAGAACTGACCAGAGTGACGCTGCCAGCGACCGTCAGTTAGTGCTGAAGAAGTGACCGAGATGGTCACGAAAGCTACACTCAAACAATTTCTACATCCTGGAGAGGTAACTAGTTTTTCCTTATTACACGTGTTAATAGTTTTACTACGAATACTATGAATGCTATATATAGAGATACTACTACGTCATTCATAAAATTACTGCGTAAAACATTGTTTATTTTCTTTACTTTCGGTAGTTTTATTGCGATTAATTGTTTGCTTTCTATATAGTTATATTTATTAACCAATAATCTTGTGAGAAAGTATGTTCTCAACTTTGGAGAAGAGTACTCAAGAACACTGTCGCGCATGCGTCGATCTTGGCGACATGACATTCTAAATCTGTTGCTTACGCGAATCAAGTGCGATACGTCGCCGTAGCATGGCTAACTATACTGTGTCGGCCTAGATTTGGGGATACGCTAACAGGAGTTTAGCCTTCACGATGGAATAACTCAGTTTCTGAGACAAACATTGTCTAAATCGACCAGAATCAGCCTAGATAAACTTGTATTTTTAAAGCTTATCATAACGCTATCTAATGACGAGGCAATGATCAATAGCCATACCCCCTATAGGAGAATTTAGATTTACAAGAGTCTGTTAGAGTGTTACGAGCAATATATTGACGGCTGTGAATACCCGGTGATACATATTGCGAGTTTCAGACTGGTGTCCAAACTCAAAACTGAAGTCCTTGTAACAGTTTATTATTATACCGGGAGAAGGAAGCTGCTAACGCATGCGCGCATTGCTATTCACAACTTACATAGCATATCTGCTTCTTTCGGAAATCTATTTCCACCTCATAACTTTACAGCCAGGAACACAACAGCATTTTGTTACCTAAAACGGCTATCGTTACGCACCAATACGGTACTGATGTTGTTACTTTGAGATTTCCCGAACTGACAAGGCATTCGCCCTATCCTAATCACGGAAACAAATGACAATATAAGAAACATATTTTTGTAAATTGCAGTTCTTTCACACAGCATAAACAGTCAGCGACTAGGTTTGGTTAGTCACGCAGCAATTGCTAGGTACTAAACGAACAGGATACCTTTTCAATAATACGTTGAAATCATCACCAACGACGCTTGTCACGCAGCGGAATGTTTCGCTTTGCGCACCAGGAACGCGTATATCATTTAAAGCTCTCGTGTCCCATTAAATATTGCTGAAGAGAACATCATTTTTTAGTCGTATGCCTGTACCCATCCGAATCGCCACCATTAATATTGAAGGCGCAGTAGGCAATCGGATATATCTTGAGGAGCCCCTAAGCAGCACAGATATATTACTTGTCCAGGAGCACCACTTATATCAATTTGAAAGTGATAGTCTGAGAAACATTCATCCGGACTACAATGTCATTGCAAAGTCATGTGATTCCACTACTATTATAATATATGTTTAATTAAGTCAGTAAATATGTATGAGTGTATTTAAATATTAATGCCATAAATATGTGTTTGAATGTCGTGTGTTTTATGTTTGTGCACATAGTGGCATATCTATGTAAACATCAAAGAAGGGACAGCCCTACCCACACACCGCTTAATGGAAGACATATACACCTGTGCAAAAGTTAAGCACCAGCAAAAACAATAGAACGTAGAAACATGATGGTACAACTAGGCTGCCATACTTTTTGTCCCCGCGTTAGCTGACATAATTCCAAGTACGAAATGCACATGCATGCATGACTTCACACCGCTTGATGTCCGTGCGTGAAACAGCACACGTGTTCAATTATGTAAAAGTCCAGTTTGAGGTGTAGAACATTACATACAGATTTAGGCGACAAGATTAGGAATTTTGTGTTCATGACCGTGGTTTATTTGTACAGAGAGAATTAGCTCTTGATTGTGAACCACTATGGCAAGACGAAGGTTAAATGATCGTGTGAAATGGCAAATCATAGGCATGCATACCACTGGTATGTCATGCAGAGCGATTGGCAGACAGCTGAACATTAACCATACTGTAATCAGTCATTTGATTGCAAAACATGGGCAAACTAACGAGGTGAAGGACAGGCCTAGATCTGGAAGACCGAAGAAGACTACTGCCCGTGATGATCGAGCCCTAGTACGCCTTGTTAGGAGATCTCCATTCACCAACAGCAGAGTGCTCAGCCAGCAATGGGAAATGCGTAATAGAGTGTCAATGTCTACCGTCAAAAGGAGACTGTATGCTGCTGGCATGAAAGCTAGGAGACCTGTCAGACGTCCTCTCCTCACTGCACACCACAACGAGGAGCGTCTGAGGTGGTGCAACGAAAGAAGACACTGGAACATGAGATCCTGGAGACGGGTACACTGGTCCGATGAAAGTCGGTTCCTGCTTCATGCCACAGATGGTCGAACTTGTGTATGAAGGTCCAGACGCACGGCGTACGACCAACGTAACATCATGGAAGAAGCTCCATTTGGTGGAGGTTCCGTTATGATATGGGGGTGCATCTCATTTGATTGTAAGCTGGACCTGTTGACTGTACCTGGAACACTAAACGGACAAAGATATCAAGATTCCATACTGGATAGAGTTGTGGTCCCTCATTTTGTAAATCATGCACCTGGAACCCACCCTATATTCATGGATGACAACGCCCGACCACATCGGGCTAGAGCTGTGCATGAATACCTCCGCCAGAATGCCATCGAAACCCTACCATGGCCAGCAAGGAGCCCTGACATGAACCCTATTGAGCATATCTGGGACATTCTGGGAAACATGGTGAGAAGGAGGGATCCTCATGTGCAGAACCTACAGGAATTAACAGACGCACTCCATCTTGAATGGCAACGAATACCACAATGGCGTATCAGTCGGTTGGTGACCAGCATGAGACGTCGTGTCCAGGCCATCATCCAGGCACAAGGTGGATATACCCGGTATTAATAATGACAGTCTCAAACTCGTGCACAGATGTTAAACTTCGTTTTCAGACACCATTAATGACAATCTAGCCACGTGTGTCAACTGTAGGGCAATAGTTGTCAGTTGTGTCAACGTAACCATATTCAGGCCTCGTTTTCAAGTTCAAACAAAAACATACAGTGTTTCCCCACCATCATAATCAGCATTCCTCTAGTTGCATTATTACCTCTTGCACTAAGATGGATGGGTACATAAATGTTTATGCTATTGCTTTCTTCATAGCACATGAATATACCCTCGCATGTGCGTAAAAATAGGGTGGTGCTTAACTTTTGCACAGGTGTATATGTATTAAATACATGTATATATGACATATATATCAGATTTTATGTCCGAACTCCACAAAACATACCAAAATAGTCCTGGACTTTCATATCAAGGTAGCGTTTCAGCATTCTGTCACTGCGCCACTGTCTTGTGTGTCATATATATGTTAATGTATAAATGTTTTGTAATGTGTGTAAGGAATCCATCACTCAATAGGCCATGCCTTTGATGGACTGCCTGTTTAGATTATATTTACATGTATAGAAAAAACCATGAAATAAAGCAACTTTGAACTTTGAACTTTGAACTTTGTGATAAAAAAAGAACCAATTCCTCCTAAATATCGCCCACGTGGTCATAGTGGTACAGCCATTTTCTGGAAAAAAGATTTAGATCATTTAGTTGATTCCATAGAGGAGGGAAGTGACAGAGTATGCCTTATTACAGTAAACAGCAATCCCCCCTCTGTGTGTTGTATCTGTGTATTGCCCTTGTAGAGGCTCTCATACAGTTCATGAGTACTGCGAAATCCTCGATGAGCTCCACGAACTACATACTACCTACCATAACAGTCATATTATCATCTTGGGTGGAGATTTCAATGCCTCACTGCTCGGACATAGGACAGATGCTTTTAGTTGTAAGTTCAGAAACTTTGTCAGTGAACACAATCTTAGCCAAGGTGGAGACCCAGGTGGACAAGATACCTTTTACTCAGGATGTGGCCGATACTGCTCACAAATTGACTACATCTTTACAACAGACTCAAATTACCTGACAGACCTTACCATAGAGCATCCTGATGATTCTCCAACTAATTGCTCTACCCATGTTGAGGTCAATGCTATTATACAAGGTGTAGACATCACCAAACAATGTACTGCTACTAAACCAACCATAATTTCCAGAACCTGCTGGCCAGGTAACAACAATGCATACTCAGATGAGGTAAAGGAAAAACTGGATAATGCCCCGTCTCCTAGTAACACTGATGACATTGATGGTGCAGTCCAGCACCTTATCGATACAATGAAAACAGCAGCTGAATCAAATGTTCCTAAGGAAACCCACATCACTGTCTAGAAATCAGAAGACTATGAAGTAAAATACAGTGGAAGCAATCAAGATATCTAGGAAAGCACATTACCTCTGGAAGAAAGCTGGAAGACCAGACAGTTCTCATGCCACAAGTATCTCCCATAAAGAAGCCAAGAAAAATGTACGCCACACACAGAATAAGGCAGCAGCGAATACCAGAGAGAAGCTATATAGTCAGATAACAACAGCATCTACCACAGAATCTCGTCTCTTCTATCATCTAGTAGCACCTCAACGAAATAAAAAAAAGTTGGCAGGTTTGCTGAGCTTGTGATCGACGATGTGCATGTCACGACCCAAGAGGATATCATGAGGGCCATGTACGTTCATTTCTCCACTCTAGCACGACCTGAACAAAATGCCTACTTTGAAGAAGAATACAACACCCTCGTTATGAAGGATGTCAAAGCCATCCAGACATCTGCATCAAACCAGCAATCTATAATTCCAATTACAACTAGTGAAGTAAAACAGTACATCTCAAAATTAAAGAATGGAAAAGCAGCAGATGAATTTGGTATCACTTCTGAGCAGCTGAAGAATGCTGTCAATGCAGTAGCACCATTTCTAGCCCAGATCTGCACAGCAATTGTGAACCATTCTCACATTCTTGAGTCACTCAAATCTGGTCATCTCTCAGCAATACATAATAAAGGCAAACCAGCTCAATATCTGGACAATTATCGTGGAATCACAGTCTCCCCTATTATCTCGAAGATTATAGGTCACATGATGCTTGCACATTCCAAAAGCCTTATAGACCGTGTACAGGATGATCTTCAGTATGGGTTCACTGCAAATGCATCACCAACTATGGCAGCAGTTATCATCACCGAAGCAATCATCCACGCCAAGAATCGACATTCAGCACTCTATGTGGCAAGTGTTGATGCACAAAAAGCATTCGATGTCGTAAACCATACAAGAACCTAACTGCAAAGATTAAATATGAGGATCTTACAAGTAGTCCCTTTGCGATCTATCAGGGCATTAGACAGGGAGGCGTGACCAGTGCCTATGACTATAAAGTCTACATCAATGACCTGCTATTAGATCTTGGCCAGCAAAACTCAGGCCTAAAGATTGGTACAATATGCATTGACAGAGTGGCCTGTGCTGACGACCTCGTGTTTTGTCTGACACGACCAATGATCTTCAACTCAGTCTGTCTATAGTCCAGTCATATGCTAATTACGAAAGATATAAGCTTCATCCTATTAAAACAACTATTTCTGTCTTCAACACCGGCATCCCATCAGATACTTGGAGCAGCAGTCACTACTGGCATCTTAGTGGAAACCCAGTTACTGTCTGCGAAGAGTTCACACATTTAGGTCTGACCAGAAATGTCAATCTTTCATCTCAGCTGTCATCATTCATCAGTAATAGAATTAGTAAAGGGCGACGTACGCTATATATGCTCATGGGAATCGGTTTACACGGACTTAATGGTCTTCCACCAACAGTAGCCTACAAACTGTACACTACTTATATCCTACCTTGCTATATACATGGGCTCGAATCAATATGGATAAAGCAGAAGGAGATGGATGCCCTAGAGCTATTCCACAGGAGCACTCTCAGATATATACAGCATCTCCCGAACACCGGTGCGAAAGCAGCCATATATCTTCTACTAGGAGCTAGACCCATAGAAGCAGAAATTGATGCTAGGCGGCTAACTCTATTTGGAGCAATAGCGTGTCAACGAGACTCTCCTATTGCAAAACTAGCATATCGTCAGCTCATTATGACCCAACCAAAAGAAAGGAGCTGGTTTTCAATGGTTGCTGCCTTATTCAAGAAATACAATTTGGGCAGTCCACTCCGCCTTCTAGAGAATCCTGTAGAGAAATTAACATGGAGTACCAAAGTTCGTAGTAATGTCAACTCGTTCTGGACCAATTCACTCCACGACGAAGCCCATAGTAAGAGCACTCTGCAGCACCTATGTATAGCGAAGTGTCAGATTGGTATTTCACACCATATTTGGACTAATTCATCAGATGTAAGAGATGTACAAAGAGCTACGATCAAAGCAAAGATTCTCACTGGATGCTACACTCTACAGATCACAAGAAACAGATTCACTGGCGGGCGAGAATCAGATAGCTGTCCTATATGTCAAGTTGAACCAGAGGACTTAGTTCACTTTCTCTTTCGGTGCAATAATGTCTACCCAAGCGCAGTCTGCTATAAGAGATATATGGAAAGCCTTCTCCAATCAACACTTAGTGAACAAACAGCAGCTTCTAATACTAACCCTCGATTCTCAGAACCTAAATCCACTAACAACCCCTGAAGGAAATACCTACAACATCAGTACATCAATTTCTGAAACGATAGAAGTAATGTCTCGCTGGCTCTGTTACAGAGCCCATCACTACACAGCCCGCGAACTTACCTACCTCCACAAAAGACGAAAATAGTCATTGCAGAGTAGTGTGAATAGAGATGTACAAATGAACTTTTATGCTAAGTCTACCAACAGAACTGTACATAGCAAAAGCACAAACTACTAATTTTGGTGTCGGTGCTGCTAACCAGTTTAGCATTACCCTGATAACCAGGGAGACTACATCATAGTTGAAGTTGAACAAATGCCATATTATATTGATCACCATCATCATCATCATCAACATCATCATTTTACGAGGCATAAGCCCTTGCCTTGTTATTGCCTCTGGAGTTGTGTTAGTATTGTATTACTAGTGCTTGTACTTTGTTTAGTTACAGTTGTTTATTTGTTTGGTCAGCATTATTCAGTGACAGTAATCAGGACCCTGGTTGACTTTGGGAGGTGCTGTGGGGTAGATGGGTTATCTCCGCGTCAGCTGCGGTGTGCCACCTACGCTCACGGTTACACCCTTCTGCGCCTAGCAATTGGGTATATTTCTAGATTGTCTTATTATTATATATTTATTAGTTGGTTATGTCATGATGGTATGTTATGTCATTTAGGTGCATATCTAGTTTTGATTTAAACACGCTGAGCGTTGGTGCCTTGACCACAAAAGAAGGGAGTGAGTTCCATGTATTAATAATTCGGTTCGGGAAAAAATGCCTATGAATTTCTTTTCTGCTGCGTTTAGTGTTGAGCTTGAATGTGTGACCTCTAGTGCGTGTGTTACTTGATCGGTCAAAGAATATGTTTTTGTCAATGTTGTAATCATCATGGATAAATTTGTATGTTTCGATTAAGTCTCCTCTAAGCCTTCTGTATTTTAGTGACATGAGGTTCAAAGCCTTTAACCTGTCTGTGTAGCAGTAGTTTCTCAAATGGGGAAAAGGTTTAGTGGCTCTGCGCTGGACCCTTTCGATTATACAAGATTGTCTTTTAAAACGAGGAGACCATATGCAGTTACAGTATTCCGAAATTGGTCAGACTAGTGATTTGAATAACAGGGTAATGATGTTTTCATCTATGTAATTGAAGGTTCTGTTAATTAGACCAACTATGCTGTTAGCCTTTGATGCAATTGCATTTATATGGGTATCAAAGGAGAGATTTTCATCTATGTGTACGCCAAGATCTTTTTCACTTGTAGACGGTATAATTTCAATGGTTTGTGATTGGCATGTAGTGTCTGTCATATAATACTGGGTCCTAGGATTATTTGAACCAAAGTGTATTACATGTGTTTTGTCTGTATTAAAGTGTAGCTGCCAACTCTGAGACCAATTACATACATTATCTATATTGTCTTGAAGGTTCATGGTGTTAGGGTTACCAAACAGTTTTGTATCATCCGCAAAGATCTTACAAGGGCAGGTTACGGAATCGGGTAGATCATTTATATATAGAAGGAAAAGTGCAGGTCCCAAAACACTGCCTTGTGGCACACCACTAGTGATGGCTGTCCAGTCGGATGTTACTTCGTTGATCTTTACACACTGTTTTCTATCTGTAGAAATGCTTCAGTCCAGTTAATTAGTTGCTCTCCTAGACCGTACATTCTCATTTTCTTTAGAAGTCTTGTGTGTGGTACTGTATCGAAAGCTTTGGAAAAATCTAAGTATATTGCGTCTATAGGTTTGTTTTCATCTAGATTGGATGTTATGATTTCCATGTACTCCAGTAACTGTTTTTTGCATGATCTGTTATGTCTGAAGCCATGTTGACAACTGGTGAAAAGGTTGTTTGTTTCCATGTGGTTCATTATTGCATCACGTACAAATGTTTCTAAAAGTTTGCAAAGTGAGCAAGTTAGACTGATGGGTCTGTAGTTGCTTGGATTACTTTTTGGGCCTTTCTTATAAATTGGACAGACATTAGCCATTTTACAAATCTCAGTTATTACGGCTTCCTCTAAAGATTTGTTATATAGGATGCCAAGGGGTACACTGATCTCTTTTGCTAGTTCAATCAAAATTTGTATGGGTATGCCGTCTGGTCCATGACTTTTATTTGGGTTTTTTTCAGTTTGGCTTCAATAGTCTCTGGGCGTATAGAAATGTCTGGTAAAACAATGTTTGTGATATTTGGGGTATTTTCTGGCATTGTATTTATGTTCTCTTCTGTAAATACGCTTGCAAAATAGATGTTCAAAACTTCTGCCTTTTCTATATCATTTGTACACACTTCATCGTTTGAATATTTAAGTTGGCCTACTGTTTCTTTGAGAGTCGTTTTGCTTTTGACATATTTCCAAAAGGACTTGGGTTTTTTCTTGAATTATGTTGCTATATTTGGTTTAAACAGAATTTTAATTTGTTCAATGGGAGCACAGTAAGACATAAGTCTTATACACGTGTCTCCCATACATACAAATACAATACATTAATAAATACATCAAGATGGGGTATAATAAAACATAATTAAATAGTAACGTATGTATAACTAGTTAAGTTGCTATATTTCGTTCGAATGACCGTTTTGCTTGTTTGATACATGATGTAGAATTATTCCTTGCCATTTTATATTGGTTATAATCATCAGAACTCTTTGTTTTGTTGTATTTTTTGTACAGTTTGTTTTTTGCTTTAAGGGTGTGTGTGTGGCACTGGAAGTAAGCCATAGGTGCTTCCGAATCTCTTGATTCTAGCCTTCCTGCCAGGAAAACAAATAGAGCTAGGGCATGCTATAAATGGAGCATTCAATTGAAACCTCTTGTTTATGACAATAGGCCTAACCACCTTTACTGACGTACCAGATGATGGTGATGATGACGCAAAGTTGGCATACATGAAACAGATAGAGAGGATCCTTGGCTTTCTTGTCAATATGCTCCATAGCCAGAATTCCGTTGAAAGGGATATTATCGAGCGACAGCTTGCTGTAAAATCACAAACATCTCACATCTGGGTAATAAAGGCGACACATATTCTCCAAAAGTATGACCTGCCTCCTGCCTACAGTCTCATAAATGACCTCCCAAGCAAAGACCATTGGAAGAAAACCGTGTCATTGCAAGTTAATGGGCACTGGGAAAGGAAATTAAAGGAGGAAGCTGCAGACAAGACCACAGTCCAGTACCTGGATCTGGATGCCTGTAGGACTGGTCAGCCCCATAGGATATGGGGTAGCTGCAAAACAAACAAAACTTCAGTGCACAAGGCTACAATCCATGCTAAACTTTTGGTGCAGAGGTACAACCTGCTTGGAGAATCAACAAGAAACCGAAAAGCCTCAACTACATGCCCTATCTGTAGAGGTGAAGAGGAAACAATGGCGTACTTATTTGTTGTATGCCCATTGCTCGACCATGTTAGATCAAAAACATACAGACAAAGTTCTGAACATCCTGAAGCATTCTGGTCTCCCATCAACAAACTAAACCTGTCTGCAAGCAATCCTAGATCATGGTAGACTTATCATTAAGCAAAACGACCCCTACAAAATAGCGAAGTTAAGCAGTGTCACGGGAAATCTGCTACGTATTGCACCATGCACGCAGCAAGATGATCCTGGAAAACAAGAGCACATGCATGACCCAGTGATGGGAAGAGGCCATCATGAACCCTAATCGAACGAAACTTTTTTGTTTGCCTCACGTACATTAGTACGATTACTTGATCAGAGACTTTCCATTATCGTGAATTAATGTGAATCGTGAACTATCATAACGACTATGCATAAGTTCTATTGAAGAGTACATATGATTTTACAATTTAGGATTCTACTCCATAAGGAGGTGCATCTAAAGGGCAAGCGTCCAAGAGACAGGATCTAACAAGACATGACAAGACATGCTCTGGAAGGATGAGGGGCGTCCAGAGGATGACGAGTCTGCTATAAAAAGAAGATTACCAGAAAAGGGTCTGAGAATGTCATATCAACAGCTCATCGTGGAAGAAAGAAATCATCTCCATGACACAAAAATGGCAGCTGATAAAAAGGACCAGGGCAAGATGTTCAATGCAATTCATAGTTTCACACATCTGGGCATTTTGTGATCGGCCACCATTAAAGTTGGGGCAACTTTACTACATGCTAAAGAGCACTGCCGATAGTAATGCATTGTTTACATTTTCCATGAAGCTCAAACCATCAAATCCTGTATTTGAAAATCTGTAAAAACTCCGCCCAGTATCAGAAAACATAAAATCACAAATGAATTTTGCAAGATAGTAAGGAAAATGTAATTAAGGTTCCGCGGCCCATTGCTTATAATGTTAACTTAGCCCCTCCAAAAATGGTGTCACTCCCAGGGTATTATGGGAAAATTGATTGTGATGATGTAATTGGGATTCTATGAACAAAAAAAGCTGGGAAACATGAAACCCTCTGAAGAACAATCAATTGTCTTTAGTGAATCAGGTGTCAAGGGGACAGAACCTGAATTGTGGGCATCTTACTTTGAGAAGTTAGCACCTCCAAAAGATGAGCACACTTTTTCTAATGTGGTGAAGCAATCATCTGAACTCAGACTAGTCTTAGAGTGTCCTCAGAACACTCTCTCGATCCTATAACCATGAAAGAGACTAAGAAACATATAAGTATGCTCAAACATGGAAAGGCTGCTGTTATATTTGGAATATCGTCAGAACATGCACAGTATTATGCACATGAGGTGATGCTGATCCTAAATATGGTTATCAATGATGTGCTAACTGCTGGGAAAGTTCCAGATTCAATGAAAACTGGCCTGGTGACTCCGGTGCTGAAGAAAGGCAAGTCAGTTCGAAACCTAGATAGTTACAAACGGATGACAGTTGGCTCTATCCTGGGAAAGGTAGTTGAGAAGGAGATTGTCAAACGTATCAGGCCAATGCTGAACCAGGCAAAGAGCAACCTCCGATTTGGCTTCACTGAAAAGTGTGTAGCCCGGATTGGCCGGTCAGGTATGCACCATCCCAGTCAATCTGGGTACGGAATGGATGGACCGGATACGTTCCAAGCATGACCCCTGGGTGGAACGATATGCATGTATAAAGCCATATGAGAGAGGCTCAAAACGAGTCCGAGAGATCACCTAGTGCGCATGCCCAGGTGTCAGAGATTGCTTACCAACGTGTGTCAACATGTGGAGAGAATGGAATCTCCTGAATACTCTGGGTCTGTATTCGTTATTCCTTAAGGTTTACAGATTTAAAATCGGTCCAGAAATGGTAGAGATATCCATGTTGCTTCCATTCAAAATAGTTCCCAATAGCGTTATAAGCACGTGTGTACTTGGTAATAGGTGAAGGCCAGTAAATCATGTGGTCACTAACCATGCCTCGTCACGACGCACACGTTGATTGGTTGAGATGCACTCTGTGACATCACTGTTTAGTATAAAAAGAGCAGCGAAATTAGAAATCAACAGAGAGAAGGTGGTGTGGCTGCCAGAGCATACTGGGATGCAATAGTATCGCTCACTGTAATCATCCCAGTTGAACAACCCAAACAGGGCCTATAGGTTTTGAGTTCTCATGTCTGGGGCACACCGACCACATCCGCAAATTAAGTTTTTGGAAGCTCCCAGCTGATCAACCGGGGGCAATAACTAAATCAAAGAAAGGTTTCCCCAATGTAGGTACCACAAGGTCGTGTGCGAACTTATTTTATTTGTTTATATATTTAATTGCATATATTTATTTTCATTTATGTGCCATTGACTAATAGGCACCACAAGGTCGTGTGACCTCATATTTTTACTGTACTGTATTGGTTGGTAATATCGCAGCAGCCACCTATGCTAAATCGTTTTGCTTATTTGTACAAAAACTTGGACTGCACTTCGCTTAGGTTACACTATACAGCAACACCAAACACACCATCTTGTTCCCTGCACAGCATCAATGTTTCACTGAGGTCGCTGTTCATGTTCACAATACGCGAACCTTATATGCGGCAAACTAAACCTGGGTATTTTAGCTAGATAGGATAGGTTTAATAAGTAGTTAGGGACGACTACTCTTTAGGAGACATTTGTGTAAGCCTCTTTTCCGGGAGCTGCGGATAAGCTATACACCACACCACGGCTTGTTTGTATAAATTGGCCATAACCTTAGGGCCTCCTAAATTAGTAGGCCTAGGGTGTGAGTAGTTGTCTCTTTCTGCACTCCTACAGCCTCAGGGCCTATTAATTGGTTGGATTCCCTCCACCACGTCGGTTAGAACTGAAACTATTGGGGATTCTGAGCAGTTAGAATCAGTGAGTGATGATCACGTGATGTTTACTTTATTAACCACATGGTTGATTGGAAACTTAGGTCGTTTTACCACTACGTTTGTTTATGGAACTTGCTATTTGGTGAAAAATGGTGATGCGGAGGGATATACATTATAAGGTGTCTGTCTTTCTGTCTTTCTGAACAGCTACTTTAAGTTTTGATGCTGCTTTATCATCCCGCGCGCTAATGATTTGTAAGCATGGTAGAACTCTTTTCAGTTTTAAAGCAAAATTACAACAGTTAGCTGAACATATCTTATTATTTGGTTTTAAACAATCCATGTCTTGCGAGAGACCAGTTACTGACCTTGCCAAGCATGATAGCATTTACTGGGTGAGCAGACTGCCAAGCATCCTCCTCTGTGGGTAGGACTAGTCCCACCGCACCCAGACACAAACTTATTTGCTACAGTACAGCTTAGAAAATGTGTGTCACAGATTTTACGATATTACAGTACCGTTGTATGGAGATTTGGGAAGCATTTGTCCTGTGGGTGGGTGTGGGGTATGTGTGGGTGGTTCTTTTTGCGAGTTAAGCTGTAATACGGTATGGATCATTTATCGCAGCAGGGAATGAATACTGCGGTGATTGTGGTGATAACTTTATCGGAGATTGAATGGCGGGACAGAGGTAATTATAGCATGGATGACCAAGAAGGGGGCTGTTGTAACTTGGAAACTGGCCCCGCCCATCAAATGTGCTTCCGGCGCCCCTGCAACCCCACTGGAACGTGATCATTCCACTACCCAGCTAACCAGCATCATCGGGTTTATGTACCGCACCAGTATGACTCATATCTAGAGGATGATATTTCGGAGCAATGCGTACCCCTGGAGGCTACACAAGTACAACAAATGCCATCCAGCAGTTGACTAATGAAGCCCAGATAAATGCAGCCAATAAACGCTATCTTTTCAGTGGTACTGAGACAACCGTCATGGCAGTTGAAGGCTTACTGTCTACAAGCCTATATCGTAATGGAGAGGTACTTGATAACACAAAGCAGGAAAAACACCTTGGTATCATGGGAAACTCAGCTTGTACAAATCAGCAGACAATCGAGTGTAGAATAAATTCAACAAGAAAAGCTAATTATTCATTGATGGGTGCAGGGATCCACGGACTGAATGGGCTCAATCCTGTCACACAAAACATATCTGGGATATTTACATCACCCCAATTCTTCTGCATGCATTGGAAGGATTGATCCTTAAATCGTCAGAAGCTCGAGGAATTTTACAGAGCACATCTTAAGAGAATAGAGCACTTGCCAACTGCTTCTGTGAATGTGGCTGTCTATTTATTGCTTGGAACTCTACCAATTGAAGGTCACCTACATAAAATGATTCTGACGTTTTTTTCTGAACATGCTGCATAGAGAAGGTTGTGTAGAGAAGGATATAACTGAGAGGCAATTGGCTGTTAGGCAAGAAACATCACACCGCTGGTTGGTGAAACGAAGCAAATCCTCAATATGTATAGTTTGCCCTCAGCATATAGCCTTTTGAAAGAGTTACCGAGTAAAGTGAAGTGGAAAGAAAGTGTGTCAGCTTAGGTTCATGCCTCAAACTCTGGTACACTTTCTTCTTGTATGCCCAGAACTCCAGTCCACTAGAGACATGCTAATTAAGAAAATATGCATCTGCTTGAAACAACTTGGCTTCAAGCAGACGGAGAAAGCACACTTGCAACACAATATTCTAGTAAGCTTGTTACACACGAGGCTCCATCACAGAAACTATTTAGGCTTGAGAGATTGTCCAGAGAATTATGGTATTTACTGCACCAATGGCGAGCTGAGAAAATAGTGATGAGCTCAAATGGTGTGAAATGATCCATGGCGAATGAAATTATTGGAGAAAAATGGAAAAATACCAGGGCAAACAGGCAAAGGTGCGAAATGACTCGGTATGGGAATGGGAATCGGGTCGAAGCAACCAGGTTTCATTCAGACAATCCCTTGAGCTAAAGTAACACCGCCGTACTAACAATGTGAACATTAGCAGTACACTAATGAATTTGTACACAAGACAACGGACTATTAATGAAACTATTTAACGTGCTCTGATAAACATTTATACAAACAATTTGTTTCTATTTTTTGCTGAACTTTTTTTTATAAATATGTATGTGCGGTAAATAACATTCATGCTACAGTAAATTTATTACATATAAGAATGACTGTTTTCCAATGGCGTGTATGCTGATCTACAGATCTCGAAATCTATTAAAATGAATATATAGCATTATGAATCAACTCCAGAAGGAGGTTTCTCTGAAGGGCCTGCAGTTTTATTTGCAGGATTTACTCAACACAGCAACAATAGGTTGAATTCGGGCTTGTTGTCGGGTTACTCGGACCTGAAGTATCACATAATTGCTTTGCCTATCTATGCATGTGCACACTTTTACTCTCACTTGAAGCAGGAGTAATTGAGTCGAATTAGTACCACGTGATACGAATTTGTACCATATGATATCGTCCGATTATACTCTTGGTCATTCGGTAATGTTGTCGATGTACTCTGCTTACCCAGACAACATACCAGAACTTAGCCATAGAGATACATTTGCATAGGCGCATGTACTACTGTCTGCACTGTGGTTAACCCCATAATACCATGACGTCATAAACACAGGATCACTAGGTTTTTGCCTGGTTGCTACAACTTGCATTGGATTGGCTGCAACGTGCTGCTAGAACATTCCCATTGGTCGCCCAAAACTATAAAAGGGCCCACGTTGGCCCATAAAAATCAGAGTTCAGGCAGTAACGAGCAGCGACCCTGGGATTGTGTCTGCGTTCAGCCAACTAATGATCGCTGGAAACATAGGCAATCTCCTTTACTCCTCGTCGCCTCTCCCCACCCAGGAGTATAAATGGGTACCAGTGTAAAAACTGGGGAAGTTACCAATAGTAGACTGAAATAAGAACCAGCCTAGAATGGCATGAATGGGACCTGGAATCAGGGACTCGATAGACGCCAACCAAACCGATAATTTAATAAAAATCAGTCGAGATTGCATGATCATTCAGAATGGACATATAGTAAGATGCTATCCAGCACACGTTGTTCGCCATTAGCATAAGCCACAATGTAGTACCAGTAACTTCTCGTGCCATTCGAATCCACCCATTGCCATTTC
The DNA here is from genome assembly GCA_034401795.1 of Chaetoderma sp. LZ-2023a. Taxonomy (NCBI): domain Eukaryota; kingdom Metazoa; phylum Mollusca; class Caudofoveata; order Chaetodermatida; family Chaetodermatidae; genus Chaetoderma; species Chaetoderma sp. LZ-2023a. The sequence goes on from CM067362.1 coordinate 53,561,687, forward strand.
TGATCATTAAATTTGCAGCCTAAATATTTAGGCTAAAACCGAACTATATCAATCAGCGGAGCCAAAAGGCGCACCAGAATTCTCTGGCCAGTGCATCAGCAAAATAAATATCTCATAACAGGACTCGTACTCAATCTTGTATTGTGAACTGACTCAAGAGCCATTCTATAGCCACGATAATCTCTTATCTGTACTACAATTGGAGGTGGTATATAATAACTCATCGTAGTAGCAAACCCGTCCTACCTCAATTCTGGCCAATTTCATTTGGGCTGAAAATACTGCGTCAACCTGTTTTCGGCTAAGTCAAACCTCTGCATCACTCAAATACGCATAGGATCGAGCAGGATCTTTGAACTGAACTCGTTAATACTGCTGCATCTCTCTTCATTGTTCTGAACATTGCTTGCCCTGCAGCACCTGAGCTTGCCGTGCAGTTCGTCTTGTGCCGAACTTCTACCTCTTCATGAAGCTTTTGTTTTCCTTTGCCGAACTCTCACACAACATCCAATGTCATTAATCTGTGTTGTTCAACATACTCGGAACACTTCACACCGTTTCTCTTTTTCATATGTATTCATATGTAGTCTGGGGTGGGGGGGGGGTTGGGGTGAGGGTGTGTGTGATGGGGGTGGGAGGTGTGGGGTGGGGGTGGAGGTTGGGGGAGGGGGGTGTGTGCTATATATATATATATATATATATATATATATATATATATATATATATATATATATATATATATATATATATATATTAGAGTTGCTACACTCAAGACCATATGGCCTATTGTGGCAAATAAATATCATATAGCGCGATCCAATGCATACCATACCTGAGAGGTTCCCAGGATGTGTATTAACGATGTGGAATGTTGGTCTACTGATATTTTGTATATTTATACAATTCTCCTTATACCACCTTCGTGTGTAGGAGTTGTATATTATTGACAAACCAATTTAATAACTTTTGAATATTCTGAAACTAATTTGACTTGTGAATATGTTTAATTCAATTTCTGTTTGTGCCTTTTTCAAGTGTGCGAACTGTATGCCATTTAGAAACCAGCCATTTAACGACTTTCGGATGTTTTGAAACTAATTTGGGTGAAAAATGCTCAGGTTACCTTCTCTTTGGGACATTTTTTCAAGTGTAAGATTTTGAGGCACAATCTAATATGGCTGTTGAATATTCCGACCTGCCTACTTGTGCTACTTTCGAATGTACGAATTGCATTTTGTTGATAAATTTATAATGAATATAATTATGTATATAAAATCTACCGTAATGAAATATATTGTCAACTGTACAAATTCCTCATATGCCTATACAAGGCCTGGGTGTAATAAAGTGAACTTGAAGGCCTTAGCAAAAACTCCATGGAACACCTGCCCTAATCTCCAGTCTCTGGCATCATCAGGAATTAGCCCCTGGTTAGAGCGGACTGCTGTCACCAGGTTAGAGTGTGTGCCCATAATAGCTTTATGATTGCATCACTAAACAACACTTATGAATAGGAAAATCGCTAGTAGCCACAATACAGAAAAAACAAAAATCCAAAATCTTTGATATATTTAAATGCTTCTTGGAACGAGGAACATTTTGGTTTGAAGATATTTTTTGAAAATTTCATTAAAAAAATGTAGTCCAGTAGTGAAAATCTTCTATATTTCATTGTTTACCAAAATACCCTAGAAGAATGTGGTCATGTACGTGGACACCTCTATGAAAATCGCTAGTGATAGCCATTTAGAAGAACAGGAATAAAAAATCTTTGATAAACTAGCAAATTACTGCATATACAGCACGATTATTCAACATTATCCTATGTTAGATATTTCGAGAAGTTAAATATATCTGATATAAATGATGACATACATTTTTGAAACAACTTGCTTAGTGCCGCTGACAGTAACAGTGTTTTCTAAAATGAACCCCAGTTACCACATGGAAATGAATACACAAGCATACGAAAATGCACTAATCTAGGAGATTAAATGAAAACAATTAACTCTTCCCACCCCATAACCTCGTCAACCTAGCCGGTGTAGACTCCGCAATAGCTGTAGCTGTCTCAACAGAGACCTGTTCAACAACCACCTCTCTGATATGCCCATATTCCTATCACGTGGCCACCCTGATGAATCAGCTGAACATTTAACTGTCCTCTCTATAATGGCCAATGAGCCCATTTGCAACATGAACTATCCTGTAGCGGCATAGGTCCCATGGCCTTGACAATATGCCTATGCTTCTCTATGATGATACTCTATGGCGATACTGTCCTGGATCTGCAACAAATCCTTTCAATTTCAATGCTTGTATGCCGATTCATACGAGAAATGAACTGCTTCGACTAATGCCAAATACACCTCATCATCCACTTTCTACCAGCAAGCCATGCCCTTAAACCCGCAACAGGAGCACAGTTCCCTGTGAGCTCTTCTAAACATCTCCAGATTCTAATTTCTCTTTCTCCCTCTCCCTTTCTCCCTATCTCAATATCTCCCTCTCCCTTTCTTCTTCTTTCTCTCTCTTTCTCTCACCCTCACCCCCACACACACCCCTCCTCTCCCACTCTCTTCCGTTCTCTATCTTGCACACAGAGCACGCTCACCCGCCCGCCCACATTGAAAATTTTCAGGGTGTCTTTTCGTTCCTAAATATCACTCCTAATCTACTCTAAGCTTATTTGGAATTCTGAAAGGTTATTCCTTTCTATCTACTGACAAACAACTAGAACTATCATCTAACAAATATAATATGAAACTTTTATTAATTTAAACAATTAGATTTGTAGCCGTATTGCAGGCTTGTACAACTTATTTAGATTCTATACAATATAGTTTTAATACTCAATGAAGTGGTCGTTTCATTCGCTAAGGAATTGAGATGTTGAATGATTGCACATACATGGTGCACAGGTATTATATAGGATCTGTTCTACATAGGCGTATGACGCTCTACAATGACGTCAAACAGGGATTCCCCTGTGATTCCCAACATTTCCAGTGATCTGATTGGTCGCCCCCGCATCCCATCTATCAGATTAAAGCGGTTCCAACCAGCTTGAATTTGACAAAGATTGACGGCTTTTCCAAAACACTTGTTGTTTGACAAGCTCGTCAATCAAGCATTCCAGTCATAGTTCCACATTCTTCGAATTCTATTTTGTTGTGACAGTACTGCTGATGACTTTAATTCTGAATCACTGTGATTGCCTTGTAATGGTGGATAAGCATATTTAGCACCAGTGCCAACGGTCCTCGTCCATCAAGCTACACCGCAATCTGATCCCTGACCCGTCACATGCAAATAGACGTGTTCATGGAAATCCCCTAATATTCCAGCAGTGCTTGCCAGAATTCGTCATCACAATAATTTACCAGAAACAGAACTGGTTTCATTGAGCATGCCATTACAGCCAGGCAAATACTGTGTTTGATTCTCAAAATAATCCTTTATATCTTTGCCTTGCAAGATACTGATATATTATATACCGAGGAAACGTCCTTAAACATCCTCGTATCTAATCTATCCGCGTCTTGCCGTTCAACCTCTTATTCTGCATTTTATGCTTAACCCTTCCTAAAGACGGAAGTCTTATTTCACAGGTGATACACAGCATCAGTATTGGCAACATACGGGATATTCCACTGGGGGATTTTATGCATCTGACGTAAAGTAATAATTCTCCGCATTAATTTGAGACCAAGAGCACAATTTTATGCCAACAAATAAAAAAGATATCCTCAATTTAAATTGCTAAAGTAACCAGTAGATAGAGGCGCCATTTTGGACAAGCTGCTGACGTCACCGACACACCTACTCTGTTTGCCCGATCGAGGATAGCCATAACCAGGGGAGGTAAATCTTGCATCTCGTGGATAATTAGCGTACTGGCTAAACAACTGACACTTTGCCACAGTGTTTGGAGGAAATTAAAGTGCAATTAGTGTCCCGATGATCGCGCCAGCCATTGTAGTGCTAAATTGTCAAAAATTGTTTTCTTATGGGCAATTTCTATTTTTAAAAAACATTGAAGGGTTATGCCAGGAGCGTGTTTGCAATCACCCAGCTACAACAAATTCTTGAAAAATGTTAGTTGAATAAATGTTGAATGTAATTTCTCTGAAAGCTGTTGCTATTGCAACTTCTGCTTCCAGTCAAATTCCAGTTTCAAAATATTCAACAGGCAGTAAATATGGGTCAACATTTAAAAATGTGGGATCAATTAGTAAACTCTTTCAAGGACAGAAAAGCAGAAAGCTTAAAATTTACCCTGCATAGGCATATTGTGTGAAACTAATTAGTTTGGAAGCTACTGCAACATAATTCCAGGAAAATTTAATTCAGAATATTCAACACTCTGCATAGTTATTTTAAAATTGGGAGTAAACGTTGTAAATGATTAATAACGCTGGATTTCAATAGTGTGAAAGCACTAAACTACTAATTATGTCTAGCGTACACTTGTCATTATTTACTAGCTGTCACCTATCGTCTACGAAGTAAGCCGCTAAGCGGTTGCCTATAATTGACCGACCGGGCAATCAGCGACATCGTTTCATTTTGGTTTGCGAATCCCGTTTTACAATTGATGCAAGCAAATACGACGTTAATTGTCGAGTTTGATTCTGTTATATTAAAATTAAGTACCGCGCCTTTTGTTTTGAAATGCATGACACATTATTTTAAAATTATACAGACTATATGTTCTAAACTTGTGTCATCCAAATTTAAATGTTGAAGATATCCATCCAGTGCCGATGTTATGAAGCCCCTTTTCATGCGGATGCTTCTGTGGATCCGGGATCTGAACATGTGAATTTCCGTACCCTTTCCATGATCGTTTCTATTACTGCAAGCCCATGCTTGACATGCGGACATGATGCGATTTAACCATTTCACGCCAGCACTGGCCTCTGTAATCGTCAAGTTGAGGACGCAGGTCAAAAGAAGGCTATTTTGAGAATTTACAGTAACCGAACCAGCCATTCCAGTGGCAAATTTTCAAAAATAGTCTTCGCTTGGCCTGCAAATGGCCATTCAATAAGGAAATATTCTGATTTTCCTGACAGTATTTTGTCATTAAAAGGTTAATTAATATTCGGCCTTCATAACGCGAAGTAAACAGGTAAATCTAAAAGCGCTGGCGATATTTTGCTGGTGTGTCGTTGACGTCATAATCTCTCAGTTTCTCGCTCTCGTTTCGAGAAAATGGATGCGCCCAGGAGTCACGTTTTCGAGCGTTTTGGGCATATTCATTTTATTAATTCACGGTAATGGAACAGTGTATTTTATATTTTTTTGCAGCAACTATTTAGGATTATAGTATATTTTTAGTTGACTTATTCCCGATTTTCACTGGAATTTCCCTTTATTAACGTTTATATAGTTCTTGGTCACAGCGACCAAATCGCTATCCCCTAAAATGGATTTAATTCAAACGGAATACTGGTACACAGTAATTTATATTTATACGGGAATCTGCAACATAGCAACAGCATCGAACAACAGCTCACGGTAAGCTACTTTCCATTGCTATAATAATATCACACCATTGCCTAAAACAGTCCTTCACAATTCATCAAATAAGTATCCATAACCCACACATTAAACACAGCATTGCCTACTGTTATGCAATCGTTGTGTAACGTTGATGATTAACCTAATTCTATAAACAAATACTATGCATTCAGTGACTGTCCAATGCGACCAGTTACTTAGTGGCGCACATTGCCAACTATACTATAAATATGGTATATGGATATTCATGAATGAGATGACGTATCTACACACGGTCAAATGCGATGTCAAGCGCACAGGCTCAAAGGTCATAAGCAAATAGTCGTTCAAGTCCCAAAAGATTCTCAAGGGTCTCGGTGGGTCTTAACGTAGCTACTCCTTAAATCCCATATTTACAACATGTGCACACACCTACTATGGATTCATAGTCAGTTTCACGGAGGCTATAATGGTACAATAGTGGTCCCAAGTGTGATACAAACCCTGATGTAGCATTACATTCTTTGCTTTGAAGAAACTATTCCGTTGAATATTTTGACGGTAATTTTACTAGAAGCCGTTTTTTACCTGAAGTACCAAAATCTAACAGTCAAATTACTTTTAAAATATTCGTAGCTTGGTTGCATAGTTACGTAGAAAACTTGGAATCACATAGTCGTATATTATAAGTGGGTTTCAGTATAGTGCAGGCAAAATGGTTAATTGCCCTGGTTGAAGAAACGCTGTTTAAAACAACCAAATTATCTTCGGGAGAAGACCATGATGCGCCCAGTCCACCCAAAACGCCACAAGGAAGTGCTAATGCCTGCCTTCTTCCCTCAATCCCTGTCCCGGTCATTTTCCCCTCTCCTTCATAAACCTCTCTCTCTTCTTTCTTCTCCCTGTCTCCTTCATCATTCCGTTGCACCCTCCCTCCGTCTTTCCCCTCCATCTGTGTCGACACCCACTACATATGTTTCGTCCCTCTCCATTCTTCCTCCTCTCCCACCCTCCATCTCTCACCTCCCTCCTCAACATCCCTATCCCTCTCTGTAAAGTACTAAAAATCCCCCCGTGAAGAATCCAGCTACGAAAATCGGTAGTGGGCGCGATGCCTGTTAAGGAAAATTGACAAGGGGAACTAATTAGATGCGTATAAATACGTTCTTATAATTCGGTAAACTTCAAAATTTACCAATCTTATGTTAAATTATAAACAACATATATCCTATATTTATTGATGTGTTTTCAAGACACATGCCATACATTGTTTAGCTAAGTTTAACACATTTCTTGATATTTTAAGCTGTTAATGAGTCTACACTGGCTGTATTGTAGCCTCAGACATTGGTTGACGTGGCTCTGTTATTGGCCGTTAATGGGTTCACATGTTCATGAGTTTTTTAAGTTCTAATCGACTTAATTTTGAGTTGCACACCTGCAGGATTAGTCCACTAATGCACCTTGGTCAATTATTCAAAATTTGAATAGCTAATGATCAAAGTAAAAGCCTGAGGGTATAAGTTGATTTTATACGTTTTTAATCAAATCTCACAAAGTTTCAATACAACCAATATTCGCCCTAAATTCACACATAGAACAAACTTAATCACGCTGTACATCGCGTTCGCAATTCTAAGCTTATCCCCGGCACAAACCTCGATGATCTCAGTTATACACAAGCGGACATATGCTTCCATGATTTCCATAATATTATAGCCAGATTTTAAGCATTTTAACTCTGTAAAGCTCGATATACCAACTGTATTCTCCTAGATTAGTAATAACTAAAAAATGTATACTCAATTTAAACATCCGGCTGATATCTTGCTTGAGGGGGCAGAATAAGTTCCCAGAGTCCGAAAAAGACGAGTCCAAATATGTACCCTGTAAATAATCCATACACAATGCATTAAAACTTGTCAATCATCATTATGCTAAGTACTCATAAGCTCATATGATTGGATGACAGGGTTCACATTATTTAATGAGGTGGGGCGGGGTGGGGGTCTTATGACTACACTCCACATCTAACATATATTCAGAACATAGGAGATTTGGACACTTTAAAAGAAAAACCGGCACAAAAGGCGGCAGAGATCAAAGGAAAAAAGGTGTCAAAATAACAAAGGAGAGAACAAAGAAAAGCCCAAAAGAAAAAGGTGTGAAAAAGGGACCAAATCGCCGCTCCTCTACTAGGCATATCCTCTCACTTCGGCGAAAGTCTTCTTAATATTAAAAGAAGAGTAATTTCTGTATTATATAGTATAACTAGCTTATATTAAGTGTACAAGTCCTTGGTAACTTTCTGTCTCTAGTGCGCCAATAGGATAAGTAATCATAGGGGAGATATTTATTGGCTAGGATTTATATAATTCTCAGTAAACCAGTCAGTCAACCATTGGCATAAACCGATCAAAATCAGCCTTTGACAGCGTATCAGATTGCGCTGAACTATGTCACAACTACAGCCACATGAGCAAGTTCCATCATGAATAGAGGAATTACAATTCATCCAAAAAGTCGTGGTTGCCTCTATTTAGAAGGGCCCCCTCTCTGCACCGATTTTTTTTACTTCTGCCGAAGCTGTTATAAATTGTTGAGAACAAGAACTCGATCTTCATGGCTGCCGTAATCCCCTGGGCTCTCAGCCATCACTATTCTACTCTAGTGCCTTACTATTGGCCAGTGAGGTAACAATAGAGCCGGTCCACGAAAGTCTACTGTGGGCCACTACACTCAAATACACACCCATCATGATAGAGCCACACACTGATTATATGGCCGCCTCCCAATGCGCTAGTCCTAGGGTGGTAGTCTCAACCAATGATAAAACCACATTCCCTTTAGAGGTTTTAATAGTACAGCCATTGCCATTACTCTAAATCCGGGTGTTTGTTGTGGCCAGTTTGTTGAAATAGTCTCAGTGAAGGACCCAGGCATCTACATGACCTTTATCAATGCGCCACCATGGGCCTAGATAGAGGTAAAAAACAGAACGTCCGTCATTTACTATACACCTTCAGTGAAAGTTTTTCATCAGGCGATCTATACATGGGTGAAACGCACCTTGTATGCCATTTAATAGACACCAGACATAATCGCCCAGTCCATCAGCCTGTTCCGTGTCTTCTGATACACATGGAGGCAGAAGCCCATAATCAGGTAAAAGGCATGTTAGAAACAGGAGTCAGCAAGCCGTCTGCTTCTCCATGGGAAAGCCCAATAGTCGTTGCTGGTAAGAAGGGCGGATCATTGTGTTTCTATATTGATTGCAGATGCTTGAATGATATGAGTGTAAAGGATGCTTATCCTTTAACCGGGAGCGATCAGGCTCTGGATTCCTTGCCAGGCGCGTGGTTGTTCTGTGCTTTGGACCTGGAAAGTGGCTATTGGAAAGTGATAAAACAGCATTCACTTGTCGTGACAGCCTGTTCCAGTTCTGTAAAATGCTGTATGGTTTCTGCAATGCCCCCAGGAAATTCCAAGCGCATAAAGGCACAGGTGTTCCACAAGCTCCAATTGCAAATCTGCTTGTGCTATCTGGATGACGTGAATGTATTTGGTCCAACTTTTCATCAAACTTTAAACATTTTAGCTGAAGGTTCGTAATGCCAATCTGAGGCTTAAGTCGAAAAGGTTCCATTTCTTCAGGAACATGGTTGAGTTTTTGTGCCACGTCATGTCTGCTGAAGGCGTATACACCCGGCCCGAGAAGACACGAGTGGTGGCCCGGTGGAAAGCTCCCGCCACTGTCACTGACAATTTCCTCGGCTTTGTCAGTATTATCGGTGTTACCGCCAACATTCTAGTGAGATAGCCGCTCCCCTATTTCAAATCACAGAAAAGACCACATTTTCGAATGGACCCATGAATGTGAGCAAACCTTTAATACCTTAAAAGCAAAACTACAAACCACACTCATTCTCGCTCACCCAAATCCTAAGCTCGACTTCATCCTCGACACTGATGCCTCTTCATTTGCCACTGGTGCTGTTCTATCACAAATCGCCGAAGATGGAACCGAACAAGTATTATAAGGTTATGGCTCATGTACACTCAGTAAGACTGAAAAACGGTATGCAACCACCAAACACGAATTATTAGCCTCAGTTTAGTATACTAAGCAGTATAAGCACTTCCTGTATGGAAGACCATTCACACTCCGCATCGACCATGCCTCACTATGCTGGCTTAAAAATCTGAAAAATCCAGAAGGGCAGATAGCGAGGTGGCATGAATCCCTGCAAGCTTTCAACTTGCATGGAAATGCTGATGCCTTGACCCGAACTGGATTCAAGGTAAATGCCACCGCTGAAGTTGTAACTGCCCTGCATGATGCACAGCCATTTCCCACCTTTCCAGAACTAAATTACGAAAATTGGATGGTGGAAAAACTCATAAACACACAGCGCAACGATAATCACACACAATATATTTATGCCTGGATCAAGGAGAGGGTATACCCTCTCAAGGAATCCATCAGCTCGTTATCCACTTTGGCCAAATACTATTATCAGCGATATGCCAAATGCCGACTCTGCAGCAACATTCTGTATGTTAATGATCACCTCATTATCCTGGAGTCATACCGAAATATGATTCTGGAGCAACTTCATGATAATGCAGGACACATAGCATCGAACGTAATACTCACCGGATAAAGGATAGATTCCACTGGATCAATATATGCGAAAGTGTAAAGGCTTGGGTGGCCAAATGCATCCCTTGCCAACACCAATCAGTAGCCAAGCAACACATGGCACCATTGCAAACTAAAATCATGGGTGCACCATGGCTATGAGTGGCTACTGTCGAACCAGAATCAGCGCGACTCACCATTCAGCAACAACATCATCAACATAGCACACTATACGGAAATATCCCATCCTTCTATACGCAACACCACGAAACTACAACATTAAACCAGCCATCAACAAACCACACATAAAATACCGATTATTTGTTTAAGAGAATGCCAATTGCCGCAGACTGTAGTCAGTAACTAGTAGGATTTTGCCACGTAATGTGAGGCTCGATTTGGAAGGATCCAAGAACTACAGTAAACCATACTGGTATCTTCGTTCTAATGTAACTTGATCAAAGTGAATGCATCCATTGCTCCACAAAATAATCACCAGACCCACGCAATGGTATACACACCACCGTTTTACTATTACACGCAACCCAGCACCTGAACCTAATCAGTAAATTAATGACCCTCGCATATGGCAAACACGCATCATCACTTCAAGAGATCGTCTCCATTTGACCCTTTGTGCTTAAGTCGCCATATTGTTATATCATTTTATTTTACTAAATTTGTCACCTGTACTGTAGTGTAACTCCTCAAGTCTGGGGACGGCTAGGCTTGATCGACCTATGGGTAGCGACAGCTTGGAAGTGGCCTGACTCAGAAAATGCATAAGAACTGTCTATCGAATGGTGTCGTAACCAAGTCCATTACGACAAGCTTATGGTTACACTTGAGGAAATCACTCCCTACTGCCGATATTTTGGCCAGCCCTTATATGACAGCATGAACATATCTAAACACGATTCGACATGAGCTGATACAGTAAGCCAAAATACCAAATTGATTATGTAGTGCGAAGCAGAGGCTAATTCTCCCATTTAACCGCTCTACTTTTTGGCAATGACTATTTTTTGTGTTGGTGAGGTAGATAGTATTTGACTGCTATCTCTGGTATGCAGAGGAATGCTTTTCTTAATGTTATACTCAGCGTTGTGTACGGGATATGTGTAAGTTGATGGCCGGTCGCTTGATGGCATTGGAGGATGGTTCCTATGGAGTAGTTGTCGTGTAAGTGTGTACTAGTGACCTGTCAGGAGGTGTATTTCCGGCAAGTGTCTTTGAGGTTCTCGCACATTATGAATGTTTATAGTGAAAACTTAAAGGCAAGTGATGTTAAGGTAGATGACATTATGCATTGATGTTTGTCTTGATCGCTCATGGGGGAAGGGGGTTGATGTAGGATGGAGTTGTCATTGGAATATTGGGGGTAGTCGTCCATTACACGATGGTCAGCACAATCTCATACTTTAGATGCGCAGGGACCAAGGTGATCAAGTCACTTACTCAACCACCACCAGTTGCCAAAAGAGCGGATGGTGCGTCAGGGACCGATCTACTTGGAGATGTAAGAAACATCACTAGCCTCTGACGACAAGTGGGGTGTGAGGGAAATAGGAAACGTGCCTGAACTCGGCACTGTTTGTGTGTGTGTGGGAGTGGGGGGGGGGGGCGCTACCATTTGGAAGGGAGTTGATACGGCGTGGTATGGAATGGGTGCACTGAGTTGGCCAGTACAGAACCATTTGGTATGGCGATTGGGGGATTTTGGGTGGGAGTTGGGAGGATTTGGGCAGGGTGGATGGGCATCGAGTTTGGCTTTTCACCTGCTCAATATAACAGCCCAGGGGGTCATCAGACCCTCTCACCTCCATGCTAGTTATTACCTTGCTGGAAGCAGAACAGCTGGGAGTAGCTTCTGCTTCAGCCTGCAGCAACACAATAGTCAGGGGGCATAGCACGAAGTGTATGGGAGTGGGAAAAAGAGGGTGGAACAACTCTTCCACCATTCTCCTTGAACAGCACATACAAAAAGGTCTTCAGATACGGCTTACCAGACCGAGTAGACCCGAGCTGAAGAGGGAGAGTACGAGCATGAATCTCAGCATCGTCCTCATCATTAACCAACCAAAGGTTGGCCCAACTCCCGGCTTGGTGGGAGAGGGGTCCAACCGACACCATCATGCCGAGGATCAATGTCAGGTGTACTCGTCTCCACAGAGATGCCTTTCTGCATGCCCATGTTTTGCATTTCACCAAGCCCGAGCTAAGGCTCTGGATCGGCGCTGACACATGGCTTAAGTCCATCAAAGTGGATGACTGAGGTCAGGACATCTGGGGCATGGAACAGTTAGGTCACGTCTGACTTATTACCTACTACCATATAGGAACCTTTCCACTGGTAATTCAGCTTACTCGGTACATTTTCAGAACGTCTGGTATAGCGAACCCAAACCATTTTTCCAGCCTCATAGGGGATTCTATGTAAACGGCGATCATGCCAGGTTGTCTGGCGCCGATGCACAGTGGAAAGGGTGTCTTTGACGAGCTCATGGGCTGGTTCTATCCAGTGGCGCATGAGTTCAACATAGAGAGATGGCGAATTCATTTCTCCAGGGATCCTAGGCATGGCTATATCCAAGGGTAAGCCTAACTCGTGGCCTAACATTAACCTAGCATGGGTGAAGCCCATGCTGGAATGTACAAAAGTGTGGTATGCCACGAGAACATAAGGGAGCTGAAGATCCCAATCACGACAATCAAGGTGCGTTTCCGTAGTCAGCATGACTGCCAGCATTCTATTACACCTCTCTACCATCCCATCGCCATGCGGATGATAGGCTGTTGTGCAAATTTTAACTATATGAAACAATTTGCAGAGCTCGGCGATCAAACTGCTCTCAAAATTGCTACCTTGGTCAGAGTGTAACTCATAGGGAATGCCAAAACAGCAGAAGACCTTGCTGGCCATGACATCCGCCACAGTGGTCGCCTCTTGGTCCAGCAAAGCGAATGTCTCTACACATTTTGAGAAATAATCTTGGAGCAGGAGGATGTAGTTATTGCCCTCATATATCGTGTTTAATGGCCCAAGCACATTGGCAGCCACTCACTCCCATGGCGTGCCCACGATTTTAATTTGTAGCAGCGCGGAGTGTTGTTGGCCAACAGCACGACGTTGACAGGGTACGCATTTGGCCACCCATGCCTTTACACTGTCGTGGATATTGATCCAATGTAATTGGCATTTGATTCGTTCTGTTGTGTGTTCGATGGCTAGATGTCCAACGTTGTCATGCAGTTGTTATAGAACCATGACTCGGAAATGCTTGGGACAATAATGCGGTTATTAATATACAGAATGCCATTGTGCACATGGCACTCTGCATATCATTGGTAATAATACTTTTCCGCGGTCGACAAGGGAGTAACTTATTTCTTGGAAGGGCGAACCCCCTCCTGGATCCATACATATATATGCCGTGTATGCACGTCTGTGGCTTGTTCATGAGCGAGCTCAGCCACATTCCAGTCCTCGCAACACAGTTTTGGAAAGATGGGGGTTGGCCATAACTCGTGTGTTACGGTTTCAGCCACTTCAATTTCACCCTCTAGTCCGATTCGACTTAGGGCGTCAGCATTACCATGCAGCTTGCCGGGTTGGTGAACGACCATCAAGTTATGGGCCTGCAAGGATTCCTACCAACTCACTATCTGACCCTGGTTCTTCAGATTCCTGAGCCATCATACGGAGGCATTGTCTTTACATAGGGTAACTGGGCACGCATACAGAAAGTGTTTATAATACTTCGTAAAGCATACTGCCACTAATAATTCTCGCTTGGTGATTGCGTAACATTTCTCGGTGTTATGTAGGGTGCATGATCCATAGCTCAATACCGGCACTATTCCATCTTCTGTAACTTGGGACAGAACGGCGCCAATGGCAAAAGCAAAGGTGTCCATGTGTAGGATGAAATCGAGGTTATGGGTTGGGTGGTCAAGAATTGGTGCGGTGGACAGTTGTGCTTTCAGCGCCTTGAAAGCTCACACTCACTCGTCCACTTGAAAGGTCTTCCTTTTTGGTTATTTGGAACAATGGTGCCGCAATTTTACTAAAGTGATGGATATAATGGTGATAGTATTGGCAGAGGCCGGGGATGCACCTTGTGTTTGTTATGGTTGTTGGAATCTTCCATTCAGCCACTGCGCATGTTTTCTCTGGTTGTGTGGCCACTCCATCGGAGGATATGACATGGTCCAGGAATTCAACCTTCTTTCGAAAGAAATGACACTTCTTGAGTTTGTGCTTTAAGTTGGCGTTACGAAACCGTTCCAACACGTCATCCATATTGGACACGGTTTGCTCAAGCGAAGAGCCAAAAACAATCACGTCATCCAGATGTCATAAGCAGATCTGCCATTGTAATTTGGACAAGACCTGCTCCATCAGAGGCTCAAAAGTGCCTGGGGGATTGCATAGGCCATACAGCATTTTTCTAAACTGGAACAGGCCATTTCTGCATGTAAAAGCCATTTTCGCACAGTCGGCGCCATCCATGGCCACCTGCCAATAACCACTCGCAAGGTCTAAAGTACAGAACCATTTGGGTTGAGCAGATTGGTTGGTTTCAAGTTTTGTTGGCTAATGGCCTATGTTGAGTCGGATCGAGCAGATTGGCACCGAGTTGACTCTTTGTTCAGTGCCCTAATTAGTTTGACAGCTTATCTGGCTGTGGCATGGTACAGCCTGGAGTGGGTGGGTTAGTGGGGGTGCTGGTTAGGGCACAGCTCTCTGCAGTGACCAAACTGTCCACATTCGAAACAGCCATCACTGTGTGAAGTGGTGCATGTCATTTTTTGTGCTTAATACTAGCTAGGATTAGTCGCTGTATCTCGAGCCTATGGGTGCAAGTGCGAGAGACGACTCTAGTGAAAAAGTGCTGCCGTATTTAGAAAAGTAAGTGTTGCAGTTAATGAAGCTGTATAGTATAAGTTTAAGCGTCTGCACAGTTTAAGAAAATATATAACTATTTAACCTAACAAAAAGTAATATTGCCTAAAAATGGCGCTCACCATATTACAGTTTTATACAATACAATAAGGGCAAGCTGACCTACTGCGCTTACTTGTAATCAGTGCTACAGAAAAAAAGATAACTATATTATAATAATATCGGCGCCTATTAGTCAGCAGTGCAATGTTAGTTTTTACAGCACAAAAATTCTTGTTAGCGCCTGTTAGTCATCAGCGCATGTTGGCATATGTTGGTGAGGTTCTCTGGAATCCGCGCCGCATAGCCCATTAATGGCACTGAAGGCAATGTTCGCAGGAATGAAAGTTAAAACATGGTAATGCACTACATACGTGCTAGTTCTAGTTTCCACTGGTTGGCGTGGTAGGCAGGTTCGGTGAGACATTTATACAGGCCAATCGTTTCACATGATAATTTTGGTTGTGACGGCCAAAACGGCGACGCGACTCGTAGAAGGTCCCTACATTTGTTAGATGGGAAACCTTATTTTTGATTTAGTTTATTAGCCCCTGTTGTGACCAGACATATTAGACATCGACCCTGATAACCCAGAGGCCACGATCTCATGGGAGTACTTGAAAGCAATTTTCGAAGGTTACTTGGATGAACAAGGATATGATGTCAACAATAACTGCACTCGCAAGCTATGTCTGCTATGTAGAAACATTGTCAAGAAAGTGTCTCACTACATTACACAATTTCAAACATATGACACATGTAGTTCGCGGGGGTATGCACTGGTCCGTCTTGCTGCTCCACTCAATTGCACCGCATATACAGGATGCGCAGGAGGGCTGGTTAGCTGCAGTTCTCGGGGTAATGGGTCCCGTATCGCGACTCCAGAAAGTAAAAAGGCCGACTTCTAGAGCCTGTGGAACCACAACATTCCAGTGGGGCCATGCGACCATTGCCGCTGAGATTGAACCTCACCGTTTCATCCCAACTGTTAGTGTCAACGATATGAGGGTCCATAACTCAATTTAGGAGCCTGGACATAATAATTAATCTAAAAATATAAATACTATACAAACAATGGCACTCGTTTGCTAGTAGACGAGAGAAAACATACAGTACATAGAACTAAGTTGGTGTCTTGATACCGTGGGTTCGTCAGAGGTACCTCACCAATCTGTATATATCCGTGATGTATCCCTGCAAGAGAGCGTCCTAACGAGGCTACTTATGTAGTTTAATATAACCCATTATACCCCGAACAAAATATTATTGTTGCGAGAGGAAAGTGCCTCGCTCGGGCCTCCATCACAGGAAAATGCCTTCAACGTCGAAGTGGAGGAAGAGAGCTGGCAAAAAGGGCCACTCTCTTGTTCAAACATAAGCTAAGTGTAGTGTGAGTCAATCCTAGTGAAATTATAATTAATATGTAGCACGCTGTATTACGTGAAGGTGGGGTGTATGATTTCTGAAGAATTAAACACTGTCATCTTATGTAGGTCCAAGATACTGCATTGGTAGTTGGCACTTTATTTATGCGGTCCTTCTACTAAATCCTAAACTACCATTTAGTAGTTAGATTGACTTCCAATCTTTGGCCACAAATGGCAGGGATTTCTACCTATCTTTTGACACTTGAGCCTAACTGGTGAAGAGGCTTGGCTTCCCGAAGGTCGCCCCACATAGCATCTCCCTCAGAAAGGCAGCATGCGGACATGTTATGGAGTGACAGCTTCAGAATCACATATCGATCTGGTTACATATCACACCGCAACCACATACAACATCACTAGGACAAGCCATCATTTACATAAGCAATTTGAAAAGCCCATAAGAGTTTTATGGTGGGGAGTAAGAGACAGATATCCATCTCCAGCGACCTTCCCGTGAGGGCGTGGTGGGTTCCAAGACCGCACCCAGTCACTGTACTGAGTTAGATGGAGATATGCATCCCATCCGTCACCTGTATGGGGGGAGCGGATCATTTCTAGATCCGGCTCCGGGGAACTAGCGTTTGCCTGTCATTAGGGTTAAATTTCAGAATGCCCAGAAATGCACTGCTGGCTGATTTTACATAATATATCTTTTTGCAGTGCTTTCTACTTTGGCAGGGTTATCTATGCTAACTAGTATCCGAAGATACAGAGGGAGTGTATGCGAAATCGTCACTTTGGTCTTCACTGCTCGGAAACCCTAATAGTTTCCTAAGTAGGATCATGCCAACGTGTCGATGGGAGTTCCAGACAATGTATAAGCCTTGCGGCTGGAGGAGCATAGAAAGAGACAATCACTCAATTTAATAATAAGAGGCCGTAAGGTATTTGGCCAATTTTACACAATCTAGCCGGTGTGTGGTGTTACATATCTGCTACATCCGGAAAAGAGCCTTACACAATTGCCTCTTATGGAGTGGTTGTCCCTAACTACGTTAAACCTATCCTATCGAGCTAGAATAGTCAGGTTTAGTCGATCACATGTCAGGTTCGAATAATGCGACATGAACAGTGATCTCAGTGTAAAATTGATGCTGGGGGAAAAGTGATGGGGATTTAATGTTGCTGTAAGATATAGCCTAGCGTACTGCGGTCCGAGAGTTTTATATAAAATAAACAAAACAAGTAACTAGGCTGGTTGCTTGCCATATACATAACTAACTATTAGAGTAGTGACAATAAATCAGGTCATAGGACCTTGCGGTGCTCGTTAGTCATATGCACAAAAACAAGGATAATATTTACATAAAAATACAAATTATAAAATACGGTCTCAGATGACCTGGTCGGTACCTAGTAGTTATCAGTACCTATAAAGAAATGATGAATACAATAATAAAAAATATATAGCTAAATGAGTACCTATTAGTCATCGGTACGGAAAAAGTTCATAAATCACTGTAGTTGATGCGTTGCGTTACAGATGAGGAACGTGAGATGGCACGATCCTGAAGTTGCTGGGAAATATCCACAGACGAACTGTTGATGCGGCTCACTCTCAAAGACGGTGATGAAGAACAGCTGTAGTTGGACGTCCACAAGATAATCATAATAGCTAATACAATAATTTAGCGGAATGTTAAAAAGTGTCCATCCGGTAACGGAAGTTTGAAAGTTGCCCGTAATATGAAGGGCTATAGTGGTAATTTGTATTTAAACAATGCTGTACATTACTGGGTACACCGTACATGATACATCCCATAGCTCTTGCGGTGTACCAGGCAGAGTCCAACCAGATTGTGGCCTAAAAGTTTTCCACCAAGAATCACCACTTGTTATACATACTGAAGAGATTACATATGGGCCTCGAGGCCCATCCGCAGGAAGGCTCCTCTATGTGTTGGTGGTGAGGGAGTCTTCTATTCAATTAGTTGCCCCTGGATGGCCGTCCGAGGGCTTACAAAAACTTGTGATTGCGGATGTTCGAGAATGAGAACTGAATTCCGAAAGGCACTGCTACGGTGTATGGTACCATAGTCAGTAAGCAGTGGCCCACGTCGAGCACTACTCTGGCCACGAAATCTACCACTTGCTCTCTCTCTCTCTCTCTCTCACTGAAGTGTGGTCTCGATTCTTGATTTTTCGCTCCTCTTATACTACTCCTGACGTCAGACGCCCAGTCAATCAGCTGGTGATCTGTAGCCAATCAGCGTGCAGCTAGGAAGGGGGAGGATGCTATCACATGAGAGACATTCTCCCCATTCATTCCGTACATACAAGCGATTACGACATCCCAGTAATATTTGGAAAATAATTACAATGGGCTAATTAAGGATAACTCAGCCATTTCCGATTTTAAAAAGGTAAACAGTTTTGGAATCCTCGTCTCATTCTGGTCCTGATAGGTATCAAGAACGGCAAGAATAGTTATATTTAAAGAAATTATGTGTACCCACTCGGTACACCTTAGTATGCATTCTCTCTCAACACTGACACGTGTTGTCAGGGAAGCTCTGACGCACGCGCATGTGCATGTGCGCTACGCGATCTCACAGACTTAGCCGTTTCATAGAAACCTCTCATATGGCTTTATACACACGTACTATTCTACCCGTGCTTGGAACGTATGGGATTGTCTGTTCCCATCTGGCCGATCCATTCTACACCGCCCCCTCCTAGTTTGACACTCATGACAAACGATACTGCATCGCAGATCGAAAGCATGGGAGCATGCTAGGCAAGGATTATAGACTTCGCTAGTAGGTGTGTAGTCGAGAGTAGTGACGCGAGAGACGCATAGTTTAATCAGAGAAAAGCACATAGAGGTGCGAAAGAGTTTGGGAGGGAAGCATACTTTTAGTTTTGATTTTTGGCCTGGTATTTTGTTTTTCCAGGCCTTTTCTTTTTTTTGGTTCATATTGTGGTGCATGCTCTTTTATTGAGTTAATACCGCGATTACGGCTAAAATAATAGCTCGTATGGGCGTTCTCTTGGTGACAGATAATTAGATTTCCGCCGAGAATGCCCAAACTCCAACGTACCCAAATTAAGTTATATATAAAAATATAGTATATAAGAAAACATATAAAATATACAGTGATGATATCACAGTGAATGTAACAGTAATTAGCTGGGACGGCATGACAGGAATAAAAACATATTCACTGTGGTGTGGTGTGTACTTACACTGCACACAGTGTGTTTACAACACAGGAATCTGCAGCGATTATTTTGCTGAGGCACAGCTAGGCAATAATTTGCGTAGCTGTGTTGGATGACTATAGTCGAGAGAGAGAGAGAGAGAGAGAGAGAGAGAGAGAGAGAGAGAGAGAGAGAGAGAGAGGGAGGGAGGGGAGGGATGGAGGGAGGGAGGGGAGGGGGGGGGTTGAGGCAGGGAGAGAGAGAGAGGAGGGGAGATGGAGGGAGAGAGGGAGCGAGGGATGGAGAGAACGAGAGGGCGAGAGAGGGCGGGAGAGAGAGGGAGGGAGCGAGAGAGGGAGGGATGGGGAGAGAGAGAGAGAGAAGGGAGAGAGAGAGGGTGTGTGGGGGGGGGGGGAGGGAGGCAGGGAGTTGAGGTGGGAGAGGGAGGGAGGGGCTTGGGGTGTGAGGGAGGGAGGGAGGGAAAGCAAGTAGGAAATTGGATGTGTTTAAAGTACTGAGGAGCACGGCACCAGTCACATCACTGACACATTTTGATGACATTCTCATCGTGTGCTCGGCACTTATAAATCTTAAGGCTGATCTAATACGTGATGTGCTTGCTGATTGACTATAGATACGGATAAAATAACTATGGGCGGGTGTACGAATCATGTATGAAACTACGCCCCCTCCACCCACCTCAACCCCCACCCCCACCACACACCCACCTCTCCCACACTGGCTGGCCTGGCGTTATATATATATATATATATATATATATATATATATATATTGATATTCAGCAACATTGTTGTTGTAACAGTCTCTACGCGCACCATACAGTGAAGGCTAGTGGTGGCTACTGTATACAACGCGACGTGAGGCGTGATGCTACGCTTCGCTTCGTTTTCACGCGTGTAATGTCGGAGTGGCTATAACTGCCACCTAACGGCAGTAAGCGAAACTAACGGGGATAACTGAAAAAAACCTGTTGTAGATATGGGATTGTCTTGTGGGAAGTCATGACCCCGCTGGACATCTTATATGTACGAGTAAGTCCCGAGTAAAAATTCAAAATTCAGATGTGAATATCAGGCGAGCTAATAGACTATGACACCATGTACATGTATATTAAGATGTACCGATCAGCGGTTACTAGCAATGATCATCATCTATACGTAGATATATTACCAGCATCTTATTATTTGGATATATATTATCAGCACTGAATAACTGGTACCGTTTATAGCGTCCTTGTAAGAGGAATGCGTACATTATCAGAGAATGTATACATTATCAGCGTTGGACATGTATGCACTGTCAGGGAGTGTACACATTATCAATTGGCAAGATGATTAGCGTCTAGCCGGAATCAGATGAAATATGACATACAGAAGCAGTTAGTTACAATGGCGATCTATATTCTCACGAAAGCTTGAGAAAATGAACCGAGAAGTAAACAATCAGGATAAGGAGAATGGTAACTTGTTTACCGATCATTCGTCATTTGGACAGATTTATAAGCAGTAGCCGAAAAGTAATCACTCAAGACTAAGAAGAATGGTAACTTGTTTACCGGTCATTCGTCATTCTGACAGATTCATAGATGTTAGGTACACAAATCGAAACTTGTCATCAAACCCATCATTCGTCACTCTGACATATTCATGGATGTTGGGTACACAAATCAAAACTTGTCATCAAACCCATCATTCATCATTCTGACAGATTCATGGATGTTGGGTACACAAATCGATACTTGGTATCAAACCGACCATTCGTCATTTGGACAGATTCATAGGCGTAGATACACAAATCGAGACTTGTCGTCAAACAAGATAAGTCATTCTGTCATAAAAGGCAGCTGGAATTTTAGAGAACAACAAGATATAAAAAAAACTAAGATGGTATATAAGCGGGACTTTAACTTTCAGTCGGGGTTCGGTCCGGTCCCTAAGGTTGAAGGTTCAGAAAAAGATTGGTCTGAAGAAAGCCTAGCCTCGAGTCCGCATAGTTCCGTGGAACTGATTTTGTCGAGATTCAAATGAATTCTTGGTGAATGGCTTTAAGTAGCCAAGAACAGTATTTGACGAAACTGCCTAGCGAATCGTGAAACGCAACTTTTAAATGATAGAATAACCAGTATTCGTATCGCGTAGATATCGGTTGTTTCTGTAGTCATTGGTGGCAGTATAAGTCACCCAAAGTAGTCGGGCTAGTATAAGTACAATATTAATTATTTAACATCGCTGGTGGCAGTATAAGCCACTTATATTTACTTAGAGTTTTATTTTAACTTCTATCGTGACAGCATAAGTCACACATATCCATGGTCATATCAGACAGTCAAACTTCAGAGAATATATTATCACCTCGATATCCTCGAAGCAAGAGTTTGGGTTATTTATTGTCCAGTCTGGAAGCGACGGAAGACCACCATCCCGAGCCACCATCTTTTACCCGAGTCAGATCAGGCCCAGATTATCGAGTATAAATATCGTCACCATCACCGTCGACGAGGCGAGCAGATAATCGTGCTACTGCATCTTTGATAAGAGGTTGTCGCAGCAACCGTTACATCATATTCTTATCAGAGGTGTGGTAGATATATTTCTAAATTAGACCCGAAGATCAAAAATCTTCAGTGGCTTCACCGTGCCAGGATTTATATATTCCAGGATTGGACACTGTGTGAACCGTGAGTACAATATATCAAAGTAACGACTGAGATAGACTGCCCAGAATGGCCCAACCACAAAACCCTACCAACCCGGGACTACCGCCAACCGACCGACAATTGAGACCCGAAACAGTGGCAGCCATGCGGGAAATGGGGACGGCAATGGCGGGAGCCATAGTACAAGGCGGGGACCGACGCGAGACCGAGAGAATATACAGGCGAGAAATCCGGGACGCTATAGAACGCATCCAACCCTGTGATGGAGTGGTACCGGAAGAGGTACGAGAGTTTTTGGACGCCACAAGGAGGGCGTGGGCGGCCAACGAGGGGAGACTTGAAGGCGTACCTGTCTACGTCGTTACCCGAGCAGCCCGGGGACCATTAGCACGGGCACTGGACGGATTCCTTGCGGGGAAGGCGAGGGAGGACGTCACCTTCGAAGAGTTGCGGCAATACGTCACACTAAATTTTATATCCGCAAATGAAGGAGAGCGGATCAAATTCGATTTGGATGGGACACATCAACGCCGAAACGAGACAGTGGTCACGTTTAACAGACGGTATTTGGAGGCAAGCGTGCGCGCCTACCCTGAGGCGAACGCAGATAATCGCCGCACCGTCCTGGGCATTTATTTACGTGCCTTGAACGATAAAAACTTAAACAAACGCATCGTCCGGGAAAGGACGACGACATTGGCGCGGGCCATCGAAATTGCCGAGGAGGAGGAGACCTGCTACGACCTGCTACGGGCAATGAAAATTGACGGCGGCAGGCGTGAAGAGCGGATGGAGATAGATATGTTGGAGCCAGCGGAGGAAAAAGAGGTGTGGAAAGTAGTGAGGGGGTTAAAAAGCCAAATGGCGCAGCAGGCTAAAATGATCGAGCAGCTGTGCGGGTTGGTGCAGGATTTGCAAGCAGCGCAAGAACGACCTAAACCGGCAGCCCAATGCGCTGCACCCACGCGAAAAACAGCAACCCCGCCACCCAAGCAACTTAATCCGGGAGCGGGACGCAGATCGCCGAGAAGCGCCGCAAACATTACCTGCTACAATTGTGGACAAATCGGTCACTATAAAAGTGCCAGCGTCAGGCAGTGCAACCAACCGCACGACGACTACAACCGCGACCACAGCCCCGACCACAACGGCCACCCATGACCTGTTCCCAGTGCGGGAGAGAAGGACACATGGCCCAGAATTGTTTTGGGGTATACATGACCCGACAGACGACTCCGACCGTAACGACGAAATGTTTTGGGTGTAATCAGAATGGACACTTCGTTAAGGATTGTCCGCATGGCGTGCGCGGCCAGCGCAGAGAACCACCGACCGGACAGATAGATCGACCGTTGGAACGACAAGCGGTGAAGCGTCCACGTGAAGAAGAGAATTGGGACATGGAAATCGACGCAATAAACGACCGACAGACGAACGTACGAACGACGCCACGAGAATGTTCCCGCAACTACAGAAAGGACATAAACAATCAGATGCACGTGGGAGAAGATTATATTGATCGTGACGGTTTTATTTTAACGAGTGAAAATACTGATGCACATGGCCGTTATTCAGACGGTATCAGAAATAATGCATCGAATCATTGGCAAAGTTACGCCGAAGTGGTTAATGGACGAAGGAGCCCGGGAAACGACGACGGAGAGAGCCGTTGGTGAGATCACCGACCGAGCGGTTCTTAATCCGTCTTCGTATAGATAAAAACGGTCCAACGGATCAGGGTGAGTACCTGCATGCCTTAGTGGATACTGGTGCTAGCACATCCTTGATTCGTAAAGATATATGGCGTAGCATGTTGGATGCTAGGCCATTGAAAAGAGCAAAAACGCTCTTAGCTGTAAATGGTTCCCCGATAAAACTTTTGGGGGAAACACAAGTAAAATTCAAGAACGCCCGACCCATCCCTAGTACGATTGTGGCCAGAATGAGGCATGAATGTTTACTTGGAGCGGACGCTTTGCACCTGGGAAATGCAAAGATTGACTATCAGGCCAAAATTGTAGTATGGTTTGGCCAGATATATCCCTTTAGATATCCCTATAGGGAACAGACAAATTACGTCCATGCAAGTTGTAAGGAAACGACCGGATATAAAGATATCGACAAAGTCATGGCAGACTTTGCGGATATCTTTGATACGGCTCGTCCAAATACTTTAGGATTGGTTCCCAAAGTCAAGTGTACGGTACCGACAGGGGATGCCTACCCTATTAGGCAGAAAGCGTACCGTCTACCGCTAGCCAAGCAATATATAGTCAAGAATCAAGTGGCTGAGATGCTGGCAGCGGGCGTCATAAGACCGTCGTCATCCCCATGGGCGTCACCCATTACGTTGGTCCCTAAGAAGGACGGGGGGACGAGATTTTGCATTGACTATAGGAAATTGAACTCCGTTTGTCGTAAGGATAGCTATCCTTTGCCGAATATATCAGACATTTTTTATTCTATGGGCGGCGCTACGATATTTTCGACTATGGACTTGAAGTCTGGCTATTGGCAGATACCAATGGACAGCCAAGACATAGCGAAAACAGCGTTCGCTTGCAGCCAAGGTTTGTTCGAATTTGTTCGGATGCCGTTCGGTTTTGCGAACTCAGGTGCCATATTTCAGAGGGCAATGAACGATATTTTCCGAGAATTCGTGGGAAAATATTTGCATGTTTTTGTCGATGATGTAGTCATATATTCAAGAAATCCGGCTGAGCATGCACAGCATTTGCGTACGGTTATGCGTAGAATTCGAGAATATAATTTGCAAGTTAAAAAATCTAAATGCGATTTCGCCCAACCATCAGTTGATTTGTTAGGATATCGTATTTCAGCACAGGGAGTGGCTCCTCAGGTCCAGAAGGTCAAAGTCATAAGAGAAATGTCACCGCCACGCGACGTGGGTGAGGTGAGAAGTTTCCTGGGCGCTATAGGGTATTACCGCTCTTGCGTGCAAGGCTATGCCGAAATTGCTAAGCCTTTGATAGAATTGACTAAGAAATATAAACGTTTTGAATGGGGTCAGGAGGAACAGCAAGCGTTTAAGAAATTGCAAAACTTGCTGTGTAGTGAGACGGTTCTTACATATCCAAATTTGAATGCTCCATATAAGTTATATACCGATGCGTCTAGCTATGCGATAGGTGCGAAACTGGTACAGGTAGATGACAAGGGTATTGAGCGGGTAATTCAGTATGTTAGCTCTACTCTTAAAGACAGTCAGTTGAATTGGCCTGTGATAGAAAAGGAAGCTTATGCGGTAATTTACACGCTAAAGAAGCTTAGACCTTATCTATTTGGCGCGCAGTTTACCGTGTATACCGACCACAAACCCCTAAAGAGTTTGTTTGTGGGCGAAGTTAAAAACATGAAAGTGCAGCGCTGGGCGGTACTGATTGCCGAGTATGGATGTAAGATTGAATACATCCAAGGCTCGAAGAATATTCGAGCGGACATGTTGTCCAGATTACGTCGTCCGGTGGAAGTCGCGACGTTGGATACGGGCGACTTTGTAATACCAGACGTCGACGAGGGAGTATTACCTCACGTCCCTCTGGAAGCGTTCGACATACCATGTGACGAATTGTGTGCCGAGCAGACCAAGGAATACCCGGAGTTGTTCAAGGACACCCCGGAGGAGTACATGGTCAAGAACGGTATTTTATATTCTTTAATTATGCCTTCAGCATTGGACGCTGAGTACCCCAGAATTGTCTTACCCACCCTGTTCCGTGAGAAAGTGCTCCGGATGGCTCATGAACGAGCTGGTCACCAAGGTCTGCAGAAGACCATCGGCATGGTAAGAGATTCGTTTGTATGGACGTCTTTAAGAAAAGACATAATTCGTATGCTTGAAACGTGTACGAAGTGCCAGGTCAACAGACCTGTCACTACCCGACCCAGGTATAGTGAAATGCCCATGGCCAATTATCCGGGTCAGATAATTGGAATGGATTTGATCGGTCCACTATTAGAATCGGGTAAGGGTAACGTATATATCATGACGGTGATTGATCACTGTTCTGCGTGGGCAGAAGCATATCCAATCGCTGCGACAACATCTCAAAATGTGGAAGAAAAATTCTTCAACGAGTATATTGCGCGTCATGGCGTCCCTGAGATTGTAATAACCGATCAGGGTAAATAATTTTGTTCCCATTCTCTGGAGGAGCAGTTTAAGGAACACGGTATCGACCATAGACGGTCTAGCCCATACCATCCGCAGACCAATGGACGTACCGAGAGATTCAACCGCACTCTTAAGGAGTTGATCCAGAAAGGGGTGAACAACGCCTCGCGGGCGTGGGAAGACGAGTTGGGAGCAGCTTTGACAGCGTACTGCAGTACTCGTCATGCGACGACCGGATATACGCCATTTTATTTGACGTATGGGTGACGGGCGAGATTGCCAATGGCCGTTCCAATCGATGCGTCGCAAGACCTTGGTGAGAGACTAACGTATCTCAACAACGCCTGGCTACGTGCTCGGGAGGGAACAGCTAGATCTCGAGAGATTCACAGGGAACAGGTTAATAAGCGTGCGAACGCTGGTGAGTTTAAAGTGGGGGATTCGGTGGTCGTCAAAGCTGAAGAGAGGATGAAATTGACCTCTCGCAGTGACCCCGAGTATGAGATCTTCAAAATTAACGGACCTGTGGCCCATGTCCGCCATCAAATGTCCGGGAGAATGCGTGTGCTTAATATATGTAAGCTGCGCGTAGTCGACTCGGAAATGTGCTGGGACGGGGTGCAACCACGCCCCATTCGTAACCCTACCAAGGGGACGAAAGCTAGCCATCACCCCAGGGCGATGTTGCCCGAGCCAGAACCAATGGTCACCGACGCCGATACGACACCCCAGGCTCGCAAGAAGCGGCCAGCTTCGGATATAGAGCCAGAGGTGCGTACAGGGGGTAAGAGGGTTGACCGGAAAAGGGTGCAACCCAGTACGAATCGCAGTCGAAACCATGAATCACCAAGTGACGTCATCGAAACTCCTAGGCCCATGGTGATTGATGCTCCGGAGGCGGCACCAGAGCCGCCCCCTGAACCAATGGAGACGCTTCCATCGCATCCTTATATGCTGCGCAAGCGCAGACATACACAGGATGACGATTTTGACAGCAAGCAACTCCGGCTGGATATGAAGCGGAAACACGGGCATAGGCAGGAGGACGAAGAGGGTAACAAGCGACTCCGTATTGGCATAGTAGACTCCGCCCTGTACGATGACGTACTATACGCTGATTTCATCAGTCGTATAAATGCCGTTATTCGGCGGCACAACCGCCAGTAGTGTGTATTGTATCGCTATACTATAACATCGCGAATAGCCGATACGTAAAGCATCAGAACAATTAAAACTAAATTCATTCGCAAGATACAAAAATTTATTCGTTTAAATTGTGAGTTTTAGCTTTGTACCAGTAAGCATCACAGAGCGTGGAATCATGTATATTTTACGATTAAGTATCGTGGTAACCCTAGTATGTTTAATAAACGGATTGTGTAAGACGTCTAGTGTACATAGATTACCAAACGGGGTAATGACAACTAAACCAGAGGATATATCCATTATCCGGGCTGAATGGACCGTAGTGGTGTCTATTGACCACCCTTATTTACCTCCCCAATTTCTTGAACGGTTAGCGCAGTTTCGTGCTCTGATTGTGGACATCGGTCAAAAGACTTCGTTAAGCAGTCAAGACATTTTTGGTTTACAACATCGTGTTAACAACATTAAGAAAACCGCTGTTGAGACACAACAAACTATGGTGCGTAAGGACAGTATACGACGCAAACGTGGTTCAAGTTCAAGTTCAAGTTCAAGATTATTTATTTTGATATAGAATATACATTTACAGTTTCACAACAGGTAGTCCACCAAAGGCAGAGCCTATGTGGCGGTGGACCCCTACATATAACATATAACATATAACAACAACAATATAGGACATGAGAATACTGAATACATACGGTTAACATGTTATAGTCCTATATATACATATAGTTAACTGTCTCGCTGCCAAGCCTCTGCAGTCTACAATTTCCATGGAGCCTAACTCAGGGTATGCTGAGTACCTCTAAAACAATTTGACCGAGCGTTGTCGGTGGCTAAGCCACAAGCAACTTTCAGTGAAATTTTTCTAAAATACTCAGCCAATCCAGAGTCATTGCCAATTGGAGTTATTGTCCGCCTCCAGCAGTCCAACAGTTAATAGACGTATGACAATTTACATTTTTACAGGGAAAGACATGACAGAGGGATGTGTGCTTATCTTGCTTAAGTTAATAATTCTATATTACATATTCTTATTATCAATGACAAAGTATTTTTTAGGCTGTGATGGTAGAGTTAGTTGTTTGGTAGTTACCATTATGACAGATATTCTTATTCTTATTATTATTAATATTATTATTTGTTCTGGTGACTGGGTGCAAGTATGAGAATAGCATGCCATGATGGTGAGTGTTTTCCAGAGTCTAGTAGGTTTCTATAATTTTCTTTTTGATATTTTGCTTAAAGTACTGTAGCTTTATGATGGCTGTGCGTGTGCTTGTGTCTGTATTATTCCATAACTGAATTGCTTTGTATGAGGGGTTTTGTTGTGCTGCTTTTGTTTGGTGGTGTGTTGAATGGAGGTTATTTCTTGTTCTTGTGTTGTGAGGATGCAATTGTGTATTGAGCATAAAAATGTTAGATAAGGATGAGGGTAAGTTGCCATTGTGGAAGTCCCTTAAGATTGTGTATAGTTGGAGCCCTCCTATGTCCTCAACGTTTAAGACCTTTTCTGATTTAAAGATATCCTGGCCACCTGCTGTTTGTGAAAATAGTTTAATAGATTGCTTTTGCAGAGATTTTAGTTTTTTTAGTCTAGCTTGAGATGTATTAGTCCAGATAGCATTGCAGTAGGTGATGTGAGGAAGTATCATTGTGCAGTACAGGGTTTTAATAATATTAGGTGTTAGATAGGGTTTCAGTCTGCGAATGATGCCAATGCTTTTTGCTACCCTGGTAGTAATAATTTCAATATGCTTCTCCCATGTTAAATTTTTGTCCAGATATACTCCTAAAAACTTAGCATATTGTGCTTCTTGAATTATCTGGTTGTCGATATAGAGGTTTGGGAGAGCTATTTCTTTTAGTTTCTTAGATTTTGTGAATAGTATATAATTAGTTTTTGATACATTTAAGGACAATTTGTTTACTTTAAACCAGTCTATTAATTTTGCCATTTCATTATTGACATTTTTGTATAGAATTTCTATATCCTTGTGGCTGCAGAAAGCATTTGTGTCGTCTGCAAAAAGTATTAGTGAGAGATGTTTGCAGACTTTGGGTATGTCATTCATATATAGGAGAAACAGCAGGGCCCAAGAACTGAACCTTGGGGAACACCACAAACTATATTTTTGTATTCAGAGATAGCCCCATTGAATTGTACACACTGTTCCCTGTTTGACAGGTAACTCTGTATCCAGTTCAATGCAGTACCTCTTATTCCATAGTATGCAAGCTTTTGCAGTAAAATTGTATGATCAATTGTATCGAAGGCTTTGGAAAGATCCAAGAATACACCTAGCGTATGTTCATTATTCTCAAGGGAGGTTGATAATTTTTCTATCATATCCACAATGGCAAGCATAGTAGAGTGTTTTTCTCTGAAACCATATTGAGAAGGATATATGATTGAGTTTATGTTTAGATATTTAGTAATTCTGGTTTGTTTAACTTTGTCGGGGATATCGCCTCGTCTCTATTTGGTACCGCTACCTCTGGTGATATAGATGCAATTAAGGAGGTGGTTGAGGTTGCTTCAAGGAACGTAAATCGTTTGGTACATTTCTCCAACAAACTAGCCTCTCACGTGAAACTGGCATTCGTAGGCATCAATACCAACGTTAACCGTATCAACGAAATTACCACCGGCCTAGTGGAATTAACTAGGAATGTGAGCAATATATTTAAAGCGCACGCCGCCCGACAAGCCGATTTGTACGCTTTAGTACGGCTTGGGCATATTATTGACTCTGCCGAGAGTGTGGTATATAGTTACCAGAAGGCAGCAGCACGATTTCATAGACAAACTGCGTCCCTAGAGTTAGGAAGACTAACCGAGGAAATATTCGGTCCCGCCGATCTGACATCAGTATCAGAACACGTCAGAGTAGGGAACCAGCTGATACGTCCGTACCAGTGGTACTACCGGAATGTGATAGTTTACCCGTGGTGGGAGAACGACAATAGGTTACACTACGTGGCGACGTTGCAGTTGATCGACGATGGCAATTATATAGAGTACGATTTGCATTCATGGCCCGAACCGTTAGCTACCATGGGGTATTACGTGCAAATAGTGGTAGGCCGGACTAGCATTGGTCTCGATACAAAGACTGGATGGTACTTCACGACGTCTGGGTGTCGCGGTACCGGTCCTAGGGTATGTCAGGGACAGTTAGAGGTCGATAAGACCCACGTGCCCTGCATAGTGAGCCTGTTAACAAACACCACCGATGGTACGTGTAGCGTGCATCTTTCGGAATCCAACGGAACCGCTAGCAAATTATTTGCCCATAAGAAAGTAGGCGTTGTGTTGCAAACGTTCGGTGAAACAATGGATGTACACTGCGATGGACGACTGACCGACCAGTGTGTGGTGAGTAATGGAGTGTATGCACTAATGTCGGGTGAATGTGGTTATAGTGGAAAGGGCTGGCGATTCGAGCCTGTTGCGTCTTACAGTCGGACGTACACTCGGGTTAGCCTGGCCATCGACATGCCCCAATTGGATGTGACCGGAATTCTTAACCAGTCCGTGATTGTGAATCATTTGAAAATGCAACCATGGAACCATTTACAAAAGTCCAAGTATGTGCCGCTAGCACCGTTATCCATGATCGACCCAGTGGGGGTCGATGGCATTGGGGTACGCTCTTTTGTATCATATTCAACGAGTTCCTTCGTAGTTGTGTTAGTAATTGTGCTTATATTATACAAATGTGGCATGTTATCACGCGTGTGGAATGCGCTTAAATGCGAGCCACGTGCGGCCCATAAATGCAAGCCACATGCGGCCCATAGTAGTGAATCGCATAGCATTGCATCAACTGTTCAGACCCAGCAGCCCCGGAGACCTGCAGCTCTACTGGAGCCGCTGCTGCTGGCAGCCGGGTCATCGCCTAATGCTAATGCCAGGACTGAGATCGACCCGGCGGCTGCCGACTGGATAGAAATGGAGACGTACGTTGACATGGTGGATCCTAACGTGAGCATAGACCGCTTGGAGGTATCAACATGACATTTTGGCACTAACTTTATGTGTTTCTACTGGAACAGTAATTGGTGACTATTAATAATTGTGGCACGAACTTTATCAGGATACCATACTGTGTACTGTTTTGTTTAAATAGGAAAAATTCACATGATCTGTAATGATATTTGCACTGTAGGATTAAGGACTGACATTTATGGTGACGTCGTCACGATTAGATGGCGTCATTAGAACAATTGATTGTGGTGTATTGTATTGCTTGATTGATCGTATTGTTTTCTATGTTAAGTTACGCGTGGATCGAGGTTATCGACCACGGTTTAATGATGCTATTAATGTGTTTCCGGGGGCGGTCTTTTGCGCATGATATTCTGCTACCCGGACATGTATGTTTGTATAATTATCAACCATACACTAACGAATACTACTAATGTATTTCCGAGCATTCCGCTACTCGGACAAGTATTGGTGTATAGTATATTGACCTGTATTATTGATTTCTTGATAATTGGATAAATATCGGGTGGTATCCGTTCAGGCTGCTAGTATAGATTTGGGTTGTTGATAGTCCACAACGAGTTAATTATCACTCTCTTTAGGCCTCAAGAGACGGCTAATTAACTTCGGTTGAGGGGCATGTGTAGATATGGGATTGTCTTGTGGGAAGTCATGACCCCGCTGGACATCTTATATGTACGAGTAAGTCCCGAGTAAAAATTCAAAATTCAGATGTGAATACCAGGCGAGCTAATAGACTATGTCACCATGTATATTAAGATGTACCGATCAGCGGTTACTAGCAATGATCATCATCTATACTTAGATATATTACCAGCATCTTATTATTTGGATATATATTATCAGCACTGAATAACTGGTACCGTTTATAGCGTCCTTGTAAGAGGAATGGGTACATTATCAGGGAATGTATACATTATCAGCGTTGGACATGTATGCACTGTCAGGGAGTGTACACATTATCAAAATTGGCAAGATGATTAGCGTCTAGCCGGAATCAGATGAAATATGACATACGGAAGCAGTTAGTTACAATGGCGATCTATATTCTCACGAAAGCTTGAGAAAATGAACCGAGAAGTAAACAATCAGGATAAGGAGAATGGTAACGTGTTTACCGATCATTCGTCATTTGGACAGATTTATAAGCAGTAGCCGAAAAGTAATCACTCAAGACTAAGAAGAATGGTAACTTGTTTACCGGTCATTCGTCATTCTGACAGATTCATAGATGTTAGGTACACAAATCGAAACTTGTCATCAAACCCATCATTCGTCACTCTGACAGATTCATGGATGTTGGGTACACAAATCAAAACTTGTCATCAAACCCATCATTCATCATTCTGACAGATTCATGGATGTTGGGTACACAAATCGATACTTGGTATCAAACCGACCATTCGTCATTCAGACAGATTCATAGGCGTAGATACACAAATCGAGACTTGTCGTCAAACAAGATAAGTCATTCTGTCATAAAAGGCAGCTGGAATTTTAGAGAACAACAAGATATAAAAAAAACTAAGATGGTATATAAGCGGGACTTTAACTTTCAGTCGGGGTTCGGTCCGGTCTCTAACGTTGAAGGTTCAGAAAAAGATTGGTCTGAAGAAAGCCTAGCCTCGAGTCCGCATAGTTCCGGGAACTGATTTTGTCGAGATTCAAATGAATTCTTGGTGAATGGCTTTAAGTAGCCAAGAACAGTATTTGACGAAACTGCCTAGCGAATCGTGAAACGCAACTTTTAAATGATAGAATAACCAGTATTGGTATCGCGTAGATATCGGTTGATTCTGTACTCATTGGTGGCAGTATAAGTCACCCAAAGTAGTCGGGCTAGTATAAGTACAATATTAATTATTTAACATCGCTGGTGGCAGTATAAGCCACTTATATTTACTTAGAGTTTTATTTTAACTTCTATCGTGACAGCATAAGTCACACATATTCATGGTCATATCAGACAGTCAAACTTCAGAGAATAAATTATCACCTCGATATCCTCGAAGCAAGAGTTTGGGTTATTTATTATCCAGTCTGGAAGCGACGGAAGACCACCGTCCCGAGCCACCATCTTTTACCCGAGTCAGATCAGGCCCAGATTATCGAGTATAAATATCGTCACCATCACCGTCGATGAGGCGAGCAGATAATCGTGCTACTGCATCTTTGATAAGAGGTTGTCGCAGCAACCGTTACATCATATTCTTATCAGAGGTGTGGTAGATATATTTCTAAATTAGACCCGAAGATCAAAAATCTTCACTGTGTATACTGTCTAAGTTTTGATGCTGCTTTATCATCCCGTGCGCTAAAGGTTTGTATATGCGGTAGAACAGTTGTGTTCTTAATCAAAATTAGGACAGTACAGCTGACGGTAATTTACTGTTTGGTTTAAATAACTCCATGTCTTGCGGATTCCAAGTCTACTGACCCCACCAAGCTGGACTGTATTTACCAGGTGGGCGGGCTGCCAAGCATCCTTCCCTATTGGTCGGACTAGTCTCACCTCACCTAGACCAAACTTAATTATTACGGTACAGCTCGCAAAGTGCGTACCACAGTTTAGAGTTTTACAATACCGTTGTATGGAGATTGTGATACAGACATCCTGAGTGTCTGTGTCTCTGTCATGTTGCTGAATTTGATTGATACGCGTGGCTGCTTATCTGTGGATGAATCGTGCGCTGTCGTGAAGTGTGAAAGTTTTTATTGCAGTAGGCGCGGTACTGCAATGCTTGTGGTGTCAACTTTATCGGACATGATGTATTTCACTCTGAAATGGCCGAGTCATAAGACGGGGCAGAGCTACTTTAGAGCGTGGATGATCATGAAGGGTGCAGTCGTACTTGAATCAATTCATTATCAAATTGCCTTTCGGTAGTAAAATCTTACTCGATACCGACGACAGACTGCAGGTATCTTGCTCTCTTAATAATATTGACTGTTATTATGTATGATTGGAGTGTCTTTGTTTAGCTGATTACGTATGACGTTTCCGTGGGCGGGGGTGGGGGGTGGGGATTTCCCCCATAGCACATACTGTGGATGGCTGCGATGGTGTCCCTCCTTTCCGTATGATCAGTTTTCCACACACCGGATAAGGGGGTGTTTGCGGAAAATGTTGGCCCGTGCTAGTGATGGTGGTGTTCTGTTGTAGGGAAGTCGGGGTTGCTGTGTGATGCTGGCGAGGTGCGACATCGGCAGATCCAGTTTTCCATGCTGGAGAATGCTGATTATGTTGCTGTTGCGGAAAAGTCGGGTTGCAGTGGGTCACGAACTCACTGCATTCATGCGGTGTGGAATGTTGCGGAAAAGGGTGTCTAACTTTTTCTTTTACAAAAGATAGATGTGTGCTATCCATGTTGTTGGTGATGTTGAATGCTCCATTATACTGTCTATATAACCGGAGATGTGTGTGGTGTTCGTGTGATGATGAATTGACGTATCCAGCCTTGAAGGCAAGTGTGTTCTGTATGCCCCTGGCTTTCTGTGTCTTGGTGTGATGTTCTGACTGCTCACGCGGGGCTTGGTAGGGCAGTTGTGGTCGGGGATGTCCTTTCGGTGGGAATGGTCATCTCCCGTTACACTATGGTTGGTACTTTGTCATAGTTTTTAAGTACTGGGAATATCCGAGCCGAGAGTCTGCTGAACAGGCTGTTTCCCTGCCCACAGACAGTGGCGATGACTGGGGTGCCGGATGCCACCTCCTCTGTAACAGCTGACTCTCTCATATCTGAAGATTGACAGTCAACAGACGGCGAGTGGAGTGTGAACTGGATGGGACGTGTGATGTCCGAACTCAGTGCGGAGATTAGAGATGCAAGTTGGAATGGGGTTGGTGTTGCTAATGGATCGGGCGCAACTTGGAGTGGGGGGGGGGGTGGTCTCGTGATTTGGGGGATTGGAATGAGAGTGCACTGAGTTGTGCGGTTTTCCTGTTCTCTGCAACAGGCAAAGGCCTCATCAAGTCTCTTCACTTCCATGCTATTTATTATATGTTCCCCCCCCCCCCCCCCCCGCAGAAAGCATGGTCCGGCGCAGCCTCAGCTTCCGCTTGTGGTAACTCTTTAATTGGAGTAATAGCATGAAGTGGGTGGGAATGGGAAGAGGTCGGCGGAACAACTTTTCCGTCCTTCCCCTTGTACAGCACGAACAAGAGTCTTCAGATATGACTTCCCAGATCGTGTAAACCCGCTCTGAGGATGGAGAGGGCGAGTACATATCCCGTCATCGTCCTCAGCGTTTGTCATATGTTCGCTAGACTCCTGGCTTGGTAGGAGAGGGGTCGACCTGGCACCGCAGTGCTCTGGACTACTGTTGGGAATACTTGTTTCCATAGAGACAACTGTCTGTGTACCGGTGCTACATGGAATGCCCAGCCCGAGCTCTGGCACTGGGTCATCACTAACACAAGGTTTAAGTCGATATAAGTGGATGACTGAGGACAGGCCATCCGAGGTGCGAATGCGGTAGGTCATGTCTGACTCCTTACATACTACAACATAGGGGCCTTTCCACTGGTAACTCAGTTTACTCAGCACATCTGCAGAACGTCGCGAATCATGAACCCAAACCATCTTTCCCACCTAATACGGGTCTCCATGTGCTCGCCGGTCATGCCACGGATTCTGATGCCGGTGTTCAGTGGATAAAGTTGGTCTCACTAGCTCATGGGACTGTTCAATCTGTTGCCGCATGAGCTATACATAGAGATGGTGAATTCTTGTCTCCTGGAATCCTTGGCATGGCCAGATCCAGAGGCAAGGCTAATTCACAGCCTAACATTAACTGAGCAGGGGTATAACCCATGCTGGAATGTGTCGAAGTGTGGTATACCATGAGCACGTATGGGAGTCGTATATCCCAATCGTGACAATCAAGGTGAGTTTCCTTAGTCAACATCTCCACGAGGGTTCGATTGAACCTCTCTACTATCCCATTGCTTCGTGGGTGGTATGGAGTAGTTCTTGTTTTGACCATGTGGAATAATTTGTAGCGCTCGGAAATTAGCCAGCTCTCAAAATTACTCCCATGGTCGGAATGCAATTCATAGGGAATCTCTGTTTGATGCGATCTGTTGTATGCTCTACGGCTAAATGTCCAGCGTTGTCGTGTAGTTGTTGAAGGATGATCACAAGATAATGCCCAGGAATCACTATCCAGTTATAATGTTGAGAATGCCACCTTGTATATGACACTCTCCAAACCTTTGATAGTAATATTTAGCCATCACGGAAAGTGGGATAACAGATTCCTTAGGAGGATGTACCCCCTCCTCGATCCACGCATATATATTTTGTGTTTGCGCAGCTGTTGCTTGTTCGTGAGCGTCTGTCTCCGGATCCCAAACTGTGCACTGCAGCATGGGGAACACGGGAGATGGCTGTGTTGTATGTGTCATGGTGGTGGCCACTTCTTGTTCATCCTCGAGCTCGATTCTGCTCAAGGCATCGTCATTTCCATGCAGTTTGCCGGGTCTATGAACAACATTGAACTTAAAGGCCTGCAGGGATTCCTGCCACCTCACTACCCGGCCCTCCAGATTTTTGTGGTTTCTGAGCCAGCGTAGTGAGGTGTGATCTGTATGCCTGTGAGGCATTGCGGAAGTTCCCCTCACTGATCAGCGAATACTTGTGTAGAAATGGTGCTGGTTGTTCCAGACCGGGGAAATTTCTGGCATAGTCGGTGAGCATGTGTGCAGTTCTCTCATCATATGATGCTACTTCCAAATCACATGACTGTTGTTCATCGGATATAGGAGACTGTAATGCGTGTGTGTTGAGGGTAGGTATGCGTTCGCTTCTAGTTCAGGCCCCACATTTGGTTCCTCTTGTACCTCGCGGGGGTACGTATTGGTCTGTCCTGCTGCTCCACTTCGTTGCACCATATGTACAGGATGCGCAAGAGGGCTGGTTAGCTGTGGTTCTCGGGGTAATGGATCCCATATTGCGACGCTCCGGAAAGTACAAAGACCGACTTCTAAAGCCGGTGGCACAATAACATTCCAGTGGGTCCGTGCGACCATTGCCGCCGAGATTGAACCTCATCGTTTCATTCCAACTTCTAGTGTCACCGGTATCATGGTCCATAACTCAATTTAGGAGCCTGGACATGATAATTAATCAAAAAATATAAATACTATACAAACAATGGTACTCGTTTGCTAGTAGACGAAAGAAAATATACAGTACATAGGACTAAGTTGGTGTCTTGATACCGTGGGTTCGTCAGAGGTACCGCACCTATCCATATAGATCTGTGAGGTATCCCTGCAAGGGAGCGTCCTAACGAGGCTACTTATGTAGTTTAATATAAACTATTATACCCCCAACAAAAATATTATTGTTGCGAGAGGAAAGTGCCTCGTGCGGGCCTCCGTCACAAGAAAATGCCTTCAACACCAAAGCAGAGGAAGAGAGCTGGCAAAAAGGCCCCCTCTCTTGTTCAAACATAAGCTAAGTGTAGTGTGCGGCAATCCTAGTGAAATTATAATTAATGTGATTCACGCTGTATTTCGTGCAGATGGGGTGGCTGATTTCCGAAGAATTCAAACACCATCGTCTTATGTAGGTCCAATATACTGCATTGGTAGTTGCCACATTATTTATGCGGTCCTTCTGGTAAATTCTAACCTACCATTTAGTAGTTAGATTTACTTCCAAGCTTTGGCCACAAGTGGCAGTGATTTCCATCTATCTTTTGACACATGAACCTAACTGGCGAAGAGGCTTGGCTTCCCAAAGTTCACCTCACATTTCTAGATCCGGCTCCGCAGAACTAACGTTTTCCGGTCATTAGGGTTAAGTTTCTAAATTCCAGAAATGTACTGCTGACCGGTTTTACATAATATATCTTTTCGCAGTGCTTCCTACTTTGGCAGGGTTATCTATGCTAACTAGTATCCGAATATACAGTATATGCGAAATCGGCACTTTGGTCTTCACTGCTCGGAAACCCTAATAGTTTCCTAATTCGGATCATGCCAACGTGTCAATGGGAGTTCCAGAAATTTATACGCCTTGCAGCTGGAGGAGCGTAGAAAGAGACAGGCATTCAATATAATAATAAGAGGCCCTAAGGTATTTGGCCAATTTTACATAATCTAGCCGGTGTGTGGTGTTACATATCCACTACATCCGGAAAAGAGGCTTACACAAATTCCTCTTATGGAGTGGTTGTCCCTAACTACTTTAAACCTATCTTATCGATCTAGAATAGCCAGGTTTAGTCGATCGCATGTCAGTTTCGGATAGTGCGAACATGAACAGTGACCTCAGTGTAAAATTGATGCTGGTGGAAAAGTGATGCAGATTTAATGTTGCTGTACCATATAGCCTAGCGTACTGCGGTCCTAGAGTTTTATCTAAAATAAACAAAACAACTAACTAGGATGGCTGCTTGCCATATACATAACTAACTATTAGAGTAGTGACAGTAAATCAGGTCATAGGACCTTGCGGTGCTCGTTAGTCATATGCACAAAAAACAAGGATAATATTTACATAAAAATACAAATTATAAAATGCGGTCTCAGATGACCGGGGCGGAACCTATTAGTTATCAGTACCTGTAAAGAAATGATGAATACAATAATATAAAAATATAGCTAAATGAGTACCTATTAGTCATTGGTACGGAAAAAGTTCATGGCCATCCGAGGGCTTAAAGAAACTTGCGATTGCGGATGTTCGATTGCTGGCCAGAGAATGAGAACTGAATTCCGAAAGGCAATGCTGCGGTGTAGGATAGACATTCACCCCATTCATTTAGTACATACACGCAATTACGACATCCCGGTAATATGTTGAAAATAATTTTAATGGGCTAATTAAGGATAAATATTTCTGCTCCGATTTTAAAAAGATAAACAGTTTTGGAATCCTCGTCTCATTTTGGTCCTGATAGGTACCAAGAACAACGAGAGTACTTGCATTTAAAGAAATTATGTGTACCGACTCGGTACACCTTTAGTATGCATTCTCTCCCAACAGACATGTGTTGCCAGGGAAGCTCTGACGCACGTGCATGCGTGCTATGCGACTCACGGCCATTTCATAGAAACCTCTCATGGCTTTATACACACGTACTATCCTACCCAGGGGGCCGTGCTTGGAACGTACCCGGAGCAGTCATGCCGTACCCAGCTGAGCTGGGATGGTCTGTACCCATCTGGCCAATCCCCGCTACACACAGCAATGGCAGGCCTAGCCGAAATGTATGATCTTAGACCAAAAAAAAAACTTGCTGCTAGATACCTGTTAGTAATGTGGAAACAAAAATCTGCTGAAGATATACAGCATTTTTAAATAAGCTGGCTGCTTTAGCTCGTAACTGGCACTTCGATGCCCTGATAGCTGATCAAAACAAACAACAGAGCACACTGGATGCATTCATAGCAGGTTTGTCATCTCCCACGATCAGACAACGGTTGCTGGATACGTGACACTAGATGCAGCTAAAGAAACTGCCACGGCTTTGGAAATGGATGAAAAGAATGCAGAAACTGTGGTGAACAACCAAGGCATCCTCGCTACAAGTGTTCGGCATGGAACGAGCAGTGCAGAAAATGTCGTAGATATGGCCATATGTCACATGCTTGTAGGACAGTTAAATTTACAGCAATCGAAGAAAGTTCAGATGATGAATATTTATTAGCCGAAGAAAACTCAGATGATGAATATTATCTGCTACCCACGCCCGAAACTTAAAAGTAGTGAATAATGCCATGCATGATGTACGTGTGAATGGTCATTCCATGAGAGCACTAGTTGACACCTGAAGTTCTGTATCATTCATGAAGGTATCTGTAACGTGGCCCATGAACTTAGTCACAAAGCCATCAGCAAAATCCGTGGTGTTCATTGCCAGTAATTGCAAATCGCCAGTTGCCAGCACGTGTGAAGTACAGCTTTCCCTTCAAAACCACACATCTCCTCAACAAAATTTGATGATTCTTGACAACCTTATTACAGATATCATCCTGGGTCGAGATTTCATTGCTAAGCACCAAGTTGTGAATTTTTCTTTTGGGGGCTCTAAGAAGGAACTGACTATTTGTGAAATCGAAACCGATATACCGCTGCGGTTGACCTACAATCCATATTTCAGAATATCACTGACAACTGTAAACCAATTGCCACTAAATCTTGACAGTTCAAAGACTGCAAGCAGAAGTTTATCAGTGCGGCGGTGTCTCGTCTTTTAATTGAGGGTGTAATCGAGCCAAGTCATTCACCTTGGCATGCGCAGGTTCTAATAGCAGTGAATGGTTCCAGTAAGAGGCGTATGGTAGTGGACTATTCTAGAAACATTAATCGCTTCACACAATATGACACTTACCCGGTGCCGTGCATTGATACAATGGCAAATTCTCTAGCTAAGTTCAAAGTGTTCTCAACACTTGACCTTCGCAAACCATATAACCAAATCCCAATCATTGAGTCGGAAAAACCTTACACAGCATTCGAAGCTGACGGTAAACTGTCTCATTATCGCTGAATCCCATTTGGTGTTACAAATGGCATAGCTGCATTTCAACGTGTGATGGACTCGATACTTGAGAAAAGTGGTTTAAAGCAAACCTTTGCTTATGTTGACAACATCACAATAGCTGGTCATGAACAGGCAGATCACGATCGAGAACTACAGAAGTTTCTAAGTGTGGCTAAACAGTATCACTTGCCATTCAATCATAACAAGTCTGTGTTTTCCAAAACCGATAAAGATCTTCTGGGCTACAAGATCAGTCATGCTCGTCTTCGTCCTGGCCTAGAAATGATTCGTCCACTACTAGATCTTCCTGTGTCATTAAGCAAGTCTGAACTAGCACATGCTCTAGGAATGTTTGCTCATTATTCCAAGTGGATAAGTAGCTTTTCTACCTTGGTCAGCCTGCTTACTATTGTAAACCGATTTCCAATGCACGTGAACCAAATCAGCTCTTTTGAAAAACTGAAACGGGTAATAGCAGATTCAGTCATGGCATCCATTGACAAGACTCAACCTTTCACCATCGAAACCGAAGCTTCTGATGTTGCAATTGCTGCAGACTTAAATCAGAACAGTCGTCCAGTGACACTGACTCCAAGTGAATACAACCATTCGCCAATTGAGAAGGAAGCATGTGCAATTGTGGAAGCCATTAGACGATAGAGCGTCTACCTAGTAGGGAGATGTTTCAATATCATAACTGATAATAAGGCAGTGTCATTCATTTTCCATGAAAACCACAAGGGTAAAATTAAGAATGACAAGATCAAGTGATGGAGACTAGAACTTTCTTGTTATAGTTATGACATTCAATTTCGCCCAGGAATCTTCAATGCCAGTGCTGATACGTTCTTACATGTCGCTGCGAGTATCACACAGGACCATTCATTGGAGAAGCTCCAAAAATTACACAATGACCTTTGTCATCCGGGCATCGCTCACCTACTTCAGTATATTCGTAGTAAGAATAGAAGTAGATTTCCATGGGCATTCCCATGTTCTGATGTCAGTAGCAAGAGTGTGATTACTAGCCTCAGACAGAGGTGCAGCCTTTATGAGTTCTAGTGTAAAGGATTTTCTACAGAAAAGTGATGTAATGACTAGTCGAACCACTCCATTCCATCAACAGCAGGGAAATCTCAATGTGAACGATTCAATGGGGTGATCTGGAAAGCTGTTCTTTTAGCTCTACACTCATGCTGCCTGGAAACTGGAAGTTGGGAGGAAGTACTACCCATCGCTCTTCATTTGATTCGCTCTCTAATACTGACTGCCACCAATGACTCACCACATTGATCATTTGTTTTGATATCCTAGATATACGTGCAATGGTACCTCTCTTCCAGCCTGGCTGACTACTACAGGTCCAGTTCTGCTTCGAGGATTTGTTAGAAACTCTAAATATAATCCATATGTTGATGAAGTTGAACTACTGGAAGCAAATGATCAACACACTTATATCAGACTGAGTAATGGACAGGAGAAAACTGTTTCTACAAAGGGCCTTACTCCCAGTGGTAGCGTGAATGGACACAAGCAGTGTTTGTCTCAGGAAGTTCCATCTGAACTTCTACGAGATTCCATACAGGACAATGTTTCTGATCCCACGGAAGAAAGTGAGTTGAATGACTTATTTTCAAATGATACTAAGCATACTCAATCCATTCATCATGAAAAGACTCATGTATCTGATGATACCTATACTGATTCAGGTGTTCATGATGACCAAAATGAACGCAGGAGTAGTAGATAAATTAATGCTGCCAGAACAGAGTGCTGTCAGAACAGAGGGTCGCCGATCAGCGGCTACAGGAGGGAGGGGGGGGGCTGTCAGAAAAGAGGCGTGATAACGTTTGCAGCAAACAAAAAATCCTAATAAAACACCCATACCCCACTGTCCAGGAAATAACCCGCATTATCGCTGGCCGTCTGGCCTCTCTCTCTATCTCTCTCTTCTCTCTTTCATGCAGGGTTTTTTATGTGGTTCCCGTTGCTCCTATTTCTGTCATTGTACCCCTACACTAATGCGTATCTTTTTTTTTGCTCGAAACTGGATACCATCTAGCTGAGGTCATTTGAGAGATTTGAACCATGGTTTATTTCGGCGCTGTTATGAATTGAGCCAACAGGAAACCGATAACTAGCCCACAAATAATGACATTTATCTTTTATGAATCATTGTGCAATAATAGCAAACAGATCAGTCGGACTGATAACACACTGATAACTACATTTTGAAATTATTGACAACAGTCTACAACAGTCTATAATATGTATACATGTATGCTTACTGGCGTTACTGATGGCAATCTGTAGGCATATATTCACTCTGCTCTGTGAAACTGGTCCGAATTCGTGAAATATTACTCCCTATCATATAAAAATTACACACACTACAGTTCTTACCGAATTAATACTATCCTCATAAAACACCTACAAGCGACAATACTGTTACAAAAGATATAAACATAGACAAGGACACAGATTTTGTACAGTAGTGTACAGATTTTTTCCTAAAAGGATATTAATTTCATATCATAGATAACGCATAACAGGTCATCAGCTAAATCTAGGTTATTTTTGTTGATGCATGTATGGCTGAGATGGCTAATTCATTATTCGCTATATGTTGAATTACACTTTATAAATCGCTGGTTCAAATCTCGCTATATAGTTAATAGGCTGTAGTAAATGTAAACAGTATTGCCAGATAGTAGAGCACACTGGACAACTTGTTTTGTGAACAGTCTGTCAGTGATATGTCTGTCTGTCTGTCTGTCTGTCTGTCTGTCTGTCTGTCTGTCTGCCCCCAATGGCCGGCCCCCACACCCCCAGGCCGCCCCCCCCCCCACCAGCATGTGTTACCATCAAAATCCCCATATTAGAGAAACGCAACACACGTCTGCTAGGGACATTGATGAAGTACTTCAAAATTTGGCGAGATTGTTGCAGCAGGGACTTATTAGCTGTACCACTTATGCCAAGAACCTGGCAGCTCTCCATCCCGAGAAGCCAACCCCAGCTCCACGCAGGAAGCTACCAACCACTCCCGAGAAGCCAACCCCAGCCCCACACAGGAAACTGTCAACTGCTTCCGAGAAGCCAACCACAGCCCCACGCAAGAAGCTACCAACCACTCCCGAGGAGCCAACCCCAGCTCTCCTTTCTTAGAAGGCCCCCCCTCCACCCAGAGCTAGAAACCCCACCCAAGTTCACAGATGAGGAGATCGACAGGTTCCTTGATGCTATAATTCAGGAAATGAGGGACATACCCCAAGGATTTGTGAAGGTCCCACATGCAATCCAGAACTATCTGCAGGGATGGGAACCTCCTGGACATGGGGTAAAAAATCCAACATCTTTCCTGGATAAAAACCTGGACAAGATCGAGAGAAAGTTGGTGGAAGAGGTCTTCAACCTGAAAGGGGTGAAGTACTGCCTTGCTGTCAAGATCACCCTCCACAAGGAGAAGAATGACGGAACAGAGGTCACCAAAAATCCTGAAGGCAAGCAATATTAGCGAGGCTGTGAAGGAGGCCAAAGCCACGGTGCTGCAAGGCCTTGAGAACTACACCCGCGAGTGGTCTGGCTAGGCAGTCGACCAGGTTGATGCATTGTACCTCAACATCGCCAGATATCAACCACTACGTGGTGGGTCCTACATCGATCGCCCCCACTTCGATTAAGCAAAAACGTGCCATGGTTAATGTCCAGAACAAAGATGATGACCACTGTCTTCGCTGGTCTCTCTTGGCTGCTGCTTATCCTGCAGACAGTAATCCCCAGCGGACATCGAAGT
This sequence comes from Chaetoderma sp. LZ-2023a, assembly GCA_034401795.1. Classification (NCBI taxonomy): domain Eukaryota; kingdom Metazoa; phylum Mollusca; class Caudofoveata; order Chaetodermatida; family Chaetodermatidae; genus Chaetoderma; species Chaetoderma sp. LZ-2023a. The sequence goes on from CM067362.1 coordinate 53,606,614, forward strand.
ACTTAGGGCACTGGGACACCATTAACTTCAGCAGTGTAGCCTCTCCAACCCGTCTCCACCAGCTTAAAGGACAATTTCGGGATGATAAAAAGTGTGCTTTATTTGAAAGATTATTACATGTTTAATGAAATTGCACCAGATTAATAACCAGACAGAAATAATGTAACCAACTATCACTAGATAAAGTCGGTAAAATTGAGAATTTTTCGCACATCGGGGTGCCACCATTTTATCGCGTCTAGCCACGTCAGCCCCGCACCACCGCTGGCGGAGTGAGGCCAATAGATGCGGGTATATATTTTAAGGAAGTATATGTAAATGATAATAGCAAACGAACCGCTCAATTCCAATGATTCTAGGATCTCTAAATAGGTGCCGACCTCGGGATTAACATGATATAATGGATGTTAATATCGGACAAGAGTTTCAATGGACTGAAATATATAAAAAAATTAATTATTCATCTAAGATACGATCTGAGAATATGTTATCCTTTTTTTGGTAAAATTCAGCGTGAGATGATTTTTGTCTCGCAGATTCTATCTTTGCGTATTGTCATAAAATTGGAGTGTGCTTAAAGCTGAAAGAAATGACTATTTGGCTGACCAATTATAATTTTGCTCATGTGAATATTGCCAGAGATATCACCAGATGAACACACATTTTGACATAAAATCTGGGAATTTTCATCGCCGATCAATATTACCCGAAAAGCTGTAGTAATTTCAATAATTAAGATATTTTGATGGAATTTTTCCCATTATGTGATAACATTGTAAAGCTTCGGCACAACCAATTCTGGCATTGTAGCTGTAATACTCATTCTGATATGGGATGATGAATTGACCCTAGCTTGAGTATAGTTACTGAACAATGATGTCCTAAGCAGGCCTAATCAATAGTATATAAAGAAAAGAACAGGACATGCTGTTAACACATATTGTGGCAGATTTTACCTTTCTTTAAAATTCAACATTTGCTGTTTTTAATCCTTTTAACCCATTAACACTAAAGCTGGACAAACAACTTTTGCAGTGGTGTTGAGAAATGTCCATTTCCAGATAAATATAGGATTACTTTTGAAGATTTACCACTGGAATGACTGGCTCAATAACCAAGCCAGTCATTCCAGTGGTAAATTTTCTAAAATAATCTCATTGTCTACAAATGGATATTTACTATGAGAAAAATACAATGTTCTTTAACAAATTTGAGCCTTAAAAAGTAACTTAATTCTCTAATGATTTAGTAAACAACCTGTTTCTATGGTAGCCTAATGTAAAAGCTGTCTAAGAATTTGATTAAAGTTATCACTGCCTGATGTAGCAATAACATTCAGTCAGATTATCATATCTAACAAGCATATTTTTTAGAATAATAACATGTTGTAAATATCACATGCAGATATAGAATAACCCTTTAATGGTCAAGATTGGTCAAGAAAATCAAACCTTTGGCCTAGCAAATCTATTTTGCAGGCTACAGGATTAATATTTGAAAATTTACCACTGGAATGACTGGCCTAATATTCATGCCAATTATTCCAATGGTAAATTTCAAAAATAAATATCCCAGATACCTGGAAATAAAGTTGCTGCCCAAAGCATCAACATCTTCCAGTCAAATTAGCTTCAATATATTCAACGGCTTACTTTAATGAGAAAATTGTAATAAATCTGTTAGAAAAGTTTGAATTGTAACTTAATTGTAACTGAAAAGTAACTGAAATTTCAGTTACTTTTGCAATGTAACTGGTTACATTTCAGGTACTGTAACTGAAAAGATTCTTCAGTTACAAGTTACTTCAGTTACTTGAAAAATGTAACTAAGCTACAGTCAGTTACAGTTACAAGTTACAGTTACCCCAGCCCTGGGATAGAGCGCATCCTGAAATTTTTGTTTGAAATTTTGCTGGCTTAGTTTTTCCCGCGGAGTGTATCTTTTGAACCACTAGGCCGATTCTAAGATCCCTAGCATTGGATAAATCTTCGAATTTGCAGCTACAGGTAGGTATCAGAATTATTACATTCGGTTCTGTAATTCCGGAAATATGTTCATATCATATGTTTTTGTGGAATATATATTTACACTGCCTCCGACACATGCTATTACTGTATCTTGAGTCGGCTGAATAATTTGGCAATACGCACGTGTCACGTGTGCCACTTCATTTAAACCTTATCGCATGGTGTAAAATGCGTAATAGCCTACTTACAGAGATAGTGCCGGGTACATTATGAAATAAAAATGTCGCTGAAACGTGTTGCTGTCGTGCACAGCAATCACTTACAGCAGCATTGTTACCAAAATGAACACATTCTGATAGGATAGAGAAAATGGAATCTATGCTTCAGCGGTCTAGAGGGTAACGATTCCCCACCGACATCAGATACTAGAATTACTGGAGAAACTTACTAGCTTAACTGAACAATGTCCTAACGTTTACAAATTAGCACATGTTAGGCCTTCTTGCATATACATATTTACTGTACAGCCTTCGTGCTCGGCAAAGATAGCGTTGGTGCAGGGATGACATCAGGATCTCGTGAAATCTCGCTCTCATTGCAAGAAAATGGCGCTGCCCGGGAGATAAAATAATCCCATGGTTACGATGGTATAATTACTTGTATTATTTGTCTATTTTTTTATTTAGGATCCAATATGTTAGTCATATAATATGCTTTCAAATAAAGTACACTTTTACCAATCCCGGAATTGTCCTTTAAGCGTGTTGAGCTGCAGAATGGCCTGGTCATTAATGTATTTTGGCATGACAATGGTGTCTACCCACTGCAGCTGAGTGAGGCTGATCCCACCATTCCAAGGACAAATCTGCTGTTTATCGAGAAGGGTGGCAAGCAACACTATACCTGGATTAAGGACCTGAATATTCTGCTCTATGATCAGAATCGGTATAAAGAGAGAAAGCACTTCTGCAAGTGGTGTCTCCACTGTTGTTCTCGTGAAGACCTTCTCATCAAGCACAAACCGGAGTGCTGCGGCATCAGTGACAGACCAATGTACATAAGAATGCCTACAAAGGACAGGAAGCCGCTACAGTTCACCAAACACCACAAGCAACTCAAGGTGCCATTCATCATCTATGCTGACTTTGAAGCCATAACAACCAAGATTGAGGGGCCAGAGGCGAATCCGGCTCAGAGCAGCACACAGAAAACACAACACCATGAGGTCTGTGTGTTCTCATACATTGTGGTCCACTGTGACGGTGTCAGTGAACCACCAGTGCTGTATCGAGGAGAAGATGCAGCCAAGCACTTCCTGGATCGATTGTCATGGGAAGAGGAGAAGATAATGGCCGTGCTCACCCACCCTAGGCCGATGGAGATGACTAGAGAGGACTGGCGAGCTCATAAAACTGCGGTCAGTTGCGACAGATCATTAGATGTGGACAGTGTCAAAGAACACTGCCACATCACCGGGGAGGAGCACACAATGTGTGTAATCTAAAGCTGCGCCTCAACCCTAGGACCACTACCATCCCGGTCATGTTCTACAACATGCGTTGATATGATTCTCACCTCATCATGCAGGCCATCTCCCAAACAGAGGGACAGATCAACTGCATCCCCAACAATATGGAGAAGTACATCTCCTTCAGCCTCCATCATTTGCGGTTCATCGACTTGGCCCAGTTCCTCCCAGCATCACTTGACAAACTGGTAGCTAGGTCCACAACGTTCCCACTTACAAAAGAGTATGAACCTAGCACTGCCAAGCATGAGCTCCTGTTCCGCAAGGGTGTATATCCCTATGAGCACATGGATGGGTGGCACCGTTTCAATGAGACATCTCTCCCACCTCAAGCTGCTTTCTACAGTAAACGCTCTGGTGAGGGAATATCTGACAGCGACTACAACCACGCACAGGCTGTCTGGGCCCAGTTCGCCTGCCAGACAATGGGAGACTATCATGACCTGTATCTGCGGTCTGACACTTTGCTCCTTGCCGATGTCTTTGAGAACTTCCGCATCACATGCCTCCAGCAGTATCGTCTGGACCCAGCACAGCCAGGATGCACTTCTAAGGAAGACAGGTGTGGAGCTGGAGCACCTCACTGACTACGACATGCATCTCTTCATAGAGAAAGGACTCAGGGGTGGTGTATCAATGGTCAGCAAACGCTATGCTAAGGCAAACAGCCCATACATAGCAGGATATAATCCACAACAGCTGACAAGCCACATCATGAATCTGGATGCTAACAAGCTCTATGGCTGGGCAATGAGCCAACACCTACCGCCTGGGGGGGGGGGGCTTTGAGTGGGTGGAGGGCATTGATGTCAAAGAGATTACACAACATCCTGATGATGATGAAAAGGACTACATCCTAGAGGTTGACTTTGAGTACCCACAAGAGGTGCATGACATGCACAATGCCTACCCGCTGGCACCTGAACGGATGAAGGTGAAGGCAGAGTGGCTCTCAGAGTATCAGTGTGCACTGGGCGAGTCGATAGCGGAGAAGGCAGCAGAAAACTGGTGCCTAACCTGAGAGGCAAAGAACAGTATGTTCTCCACTACCGCAACCTGAAGCTTTACCCCATCCTGGGTATGAGCTTGAACAAGGTGCACATGGTTCTACGCTTCAATCAGTAACCGTGGATGAAGCCTTACATCTGACTCAACACAGAGCTCTGTAAGAAGGCCAAAAGCGACTTTGAGAAGGATCTCTACAAGCTGATGAATAACGCTGTCTTCAGTAAGACCATGGAGAACTTGTGAAAGTGAGTGCATGTCAAGCTAGTGCAGTCATCCGAGGAGGAAAAGCTGCGCCACCTAATAGTCAAGCCCAACCTCTCCCGGACGAAGGTGTTCGATGATGATCTAGCTTCTCTCCACATGTACAAGACGAGCCTGCTGCTGAACCGCCCTGTCTATGTGGGAATGGCCATCATGGACCTCTCGAAGTACCTCATGTATGAATTCTACTACAACGAGCTGAAGCGACTATATGGTGCCAACTGTGAGCTCCTGTACACTGACACCGACAGCCTCCTGCCGGAGGTTTAGACAGAGGACATCTACACTGACATGACTGTGAGGAGTGACGCGAGTACCCAGTAACACACCCGCTACACAGTACTGCCAACAAGAAGGTGCTGGGCAAGATGAAGGATGAGTGTACCGGGGTACCCATAAAAGAGGTTGTTGGCCTGCGCTCGAAGATGTACTCCATCAAGCTGTTGGATGAGCAGGAAGTCAAGATCTCAAAGGGGGTCTCCTCTCGTACACACGGCCACCTATGACTGCTCTCCGACGATGCCAGGTAGTACAGCATAGGCTGTCTAGCCATCTCCACATACCTGTCAATCTTCTGTACATCTATCGACCAGTTAGGGTCAGTCGCCAGCCTACATCCACCCTCCAACTCGCCAGGCTCATACAAATACCGAAGCAGGGAATCAGATGGAAGTATATCCTCTGAGCATGATTGGCATCGAGGTTGGGCCACAGAGGATCACTGAATGGCCTTGACTGGCTTCTGTCCTATCAACCTAGTAACCTCAGCATTTGATCTCTCCACCACAACGGGCAACCATCTCACCCATACCCGGGAACAACTGCCCACAGGGAAAGCCATCTCCTGAGCATACTGATGAGGGAACAGCCTCTCTGCCAGTGTCTGGTTCCACCGCTCGACGATAGCCTGGGCACGGTGATGTCCCACCTCACCTCGCCTAATTGCCACACCATGTTTCCACATGAGGGCTGCAGTTTCATGTCTAAACTCCTTACCCTCATCCACGTGCAGCAACTCTGGCCACTGGAGGGGATTTTGCGGGTCCTCATAGATACTCTGGAACTCGCCCGCCACCTGACCTGCGGACTTATCTGTGAGAGGCACTGCCACCTTGTATCTACTGGCGACATCGCCGATGGTGACGGTGTACTTGTAGATCTTGCATATTCCTCTGGAACAGACCCGATCACATGGAAGGAACAGCACATCAGCCTGATGGACTCTGTTCAGGACAGGTTCATCGAAGTGTGCATATCGAATGTGCTGTAGACGAGGTTCGGGACAGGTTCATCGAAGTGTGCATACCGAATGTGCTGTGGACGAGGTCCGTAGATCTGCCACATCGCCTGTCTGGTAAGCCACTGGCTAACCATCTCCAAGGTGAATCTATGACCCTTGCAAAGTGCAGCCTCAAGCAGCTGGTGAGGCTCGATATAATAGATGCCGGGCCGGTAATAGAGATCTAATCTTCAAGGGAGGCTGTCAGGACCTCAGATTTCATTGCTGACGTCAACTCCTGTCCTCTCCTGTACAGCTCTGGCAAACTCTAGGCAGATGAACAGACGACCATCGTTCATCCGACCATCGATGAACACCTCTTCGAATACCTGTGAACACTGCTGTCTAATCTCTGCAGTCTAATCCCACTGAAAGGAAGCTTATCGACATAGGCTTGCCAGCTAAGGGACTTGACGAGGTCATGCAGAGAAGCCATCCTATATAGCACGTCTTAAATGTTCGGCAGCCCAGATGACTGCAAGTGCTATCGCAACATACGGGAGCCATGGACTGGCAATGCCAAAGAATGTGCCTACCCCCGAGGCAATGGCTGGAATAGCCTCAGTGATCTTCTCAAATCCACGGAGAGCATTGTTGGTGATTTTGCAAACCATCTCGCCAGGCTTAATCATAAACAGAGCAATCAGAGCCCCAACTGCTACTAGTGTGCCAAGAGAGCCCTTCCCGTAGGTACGATAAATTCCCTTGGCTCGGTGGATTAGTCAGTGGGATTCTGGCTCTACATCATCAACATCATAGTCCTCATCATAGGCATCCTCATCACTATCCTCGTCTTCATCATCATAGTCATCCTCATCATAGTCATCATCGTAATCCTCAACTGGATCCTCAAAAGCTTCCTGTTCATAGATTGCTTGCACTTCCTGCTGACTATATGGTGAGTTTAACTCACCTGTATAAACATGGCATCCATCTTGAATGCAGGCATGTTTGCATTGGTGAACTGGGGTCTCAGCTTCACTGACCATAAGGCGGCAGGGGTAGAGAGAAAATGCCATAACCAGACGATGGAGAAGCTGTCTAAGGAGAAGTTTGAGTACAGCAAGGCACTCGAGCATATGCACCAACGGGAGGCACGCCGACGGCAACAAAAAGCTCAAGCCACCCAGAACATCCACGTGGCCGATGAGAATCTTGATGAGTACTATGAGGCTTGATCACAAGGCGGTACCCGATGTGCCTCTGGCAGAGACTACGTGTTTGTCTGAGCCTACACAGAATAGAGAGAGAGAGAGAGAGAGAGAGAGAGAGAGAGAGAGAGAGAGAGGGAGGGAGAGAGAGAGAGAGAGAGAGAGAGTCTGGTTGGTAGATGGCGATCAGTGGTTTATATCACTGTGGAGGCGTGTCTCTAAATGGGTGTTCAGCCCTGGTAGTAGTAGTGTCGGGATGCTCCTACCTCCCTGGCAGACCCTGGTCTCAACAACCTATGCCCCAGTGATTGATAGGGCGGTGGGGGCTCAATTGTCTAAATGGAAATCCAGTTGAGGGAGGTTGGGGCTCATTTGTCTAAATAGAAATCCAGTTGAGGGAGGTGGTATCATTTTACTACCGACACTACTACTGGAGGAGGAATCTAAAGTTTTAAATACAATATGTCACACAAATATTGATGCTTTCGAGGAGACTTAATTAGGCAACGGTCGAATCATGCAAGAGCAAACTAAATATCTACTTCAAATAAGAAACTTTGAATTAGACTGAGTAAACCATACTATATCAAGAAATGCCGAGGCAATATAACTAGCTAATGCCTCATAAGATGATGGAGATGATGATGAAATTAATGTACTTGAAATCTGAAAAAATGGAATGGCGGTGGGGGTAAATGAAACAGCTTTAGAAACTTTTGACCAATCAAATTGCGCGGTTAAATCTGACAGGTGGTTGCCAACAGCATGTTTACAAATGGAGTCGTATTCCGTGTATAATTTCGTGATACTGAAGCAATTTATTGCTGTTAGCTTTGGTAATTTGTTAAATAAGATTAATCTAGCAATACGATGCTAATAGAAGTTTATAGTTTCAATCCATGAACTGTGCAGTTTATTCATTGTTCTGTAAAATTAGTCATGAAAGGACAAACGTAAAAAGATAATAAATTAATACTTTTAACTTTTGTTCAATCAATAGTTGTATGAAAACAACTGATCTTATGCGTGTCACTCTCGAAAATGTATTGGCAGTAATTGGCTTTAATGATGGGCTTATCTTCAGACTGTGATATCGCCCAACTAGAATCTAATAAGCCATGCAAAGATTTAAATATTCGAAATATCTATTGTGCTAATGTGCCTAATAATGATGTAGCAATCAAAGCAAAAAATTACACGGTCTGCTCAAATGGTGCAGCGATAAAGGTTACTGGAAAAGAAATTATTACTGCGGTGGAACATGAGGAAGGTGAATTGTGTTTTGATGATATCAGCCCATTGAACTTGAAGTTTAAATGTCAAGCATGCTTGAAGAAAAATGAACAGAGGTTTTGTAATGTCCTTCTTAGCACGAGTGATGACGATGAATCATGCTACATGCATGTTAAAAATAGTTGCATTGGTAATGGAAATACACAGTTTAGCCGGAAGGGAATCGGTGTGAGTAAAATTACCAGAAGTGATGAGCCATTTGTAGGGTGGGCTGAAGCAAGCTCAAAGGACGCATCAGTAAATTCTCAACCAAAGAAAGAAATACCTCCAAAATCTAAAGATAAACACTGCAATGGTGCTCTTGGCCAGTGTAAGGAATTTCCACTCTGGAAAGACTACCGTTTGCGAAATGATATCACCTATGTGTTTAGACATTACAAGGATCTCTCTAAATACATGGAACAATACAGAGATGAGCATACATTATGTGGAAAACCAGATACACCAATATCACCCTCACTCTTTCAGCAAAAGACAACAAATCACTATGACGAGCTTGTAAAAAAGTCAGAACAAGAAACTGAAATTGTTACATTGCCACGTATTCTAAAAGCCCTGGCTCAAGGAAATTTGATCAGTATTGTTAATAATTATAGTAATCATAATAACAACAACAACAACAGGTTATTAGGTTATGTTAAGCCAAATCCTGCCGTTAAGTACGAATCTAATTTGTTGCATAAATATAAACTTGCACCTAGATATCGACATCAGCAATCACTTAGCAGCATGTCTCAGACTGGCATATCTGTCCAGACGGAGAACAATGAATGTTCTGGCCAGCAGATGGCTAATTATAATGTGCAATTTAAGATGACTGCCAGTGCTACACAAACATGCCAAGATAATAATAATGATAATAATAACAATAATAATAATTCAGGCCAGGATAGTTGTCAACCTAGCGGTAGTCATTCTAAGCAGACTGTAAGTTCAGTAGATGCTCGTATATGTTCGGCAAAACAAACTATTCAACACCGAGCGAGTGGAACAGTGAACTTGACGCCTACTCCAGACAAAATAATGCCAAATAGAACTTGTTCAAACACGCCACCAAATACTGAGTTGGATACAACAATCATATCTAATTATGCTCCGTTCCATCCAGGCCGCACACGGAAGCAGCGTTTAAGCAAATCATTGACATCATCAAACTCTGACGGTGGATCTACACAAGTGAAAAAGTATGTATAGATCTTAAATAGATAGTACATGTAAACACAAATAGATAGCTCTCACTATTTTTAACACCGTAGTGGTCAAGATCTGTCAAGAAAATGGAAGTATTTGCTTAGTAAATGTCCATATATGCAAGCCAAGTGAAGACCATTTTCATTCATACCATTTGGTGGAATGACTGGCTCGGTTATCAAGCAAGACAAAAGTCGTAAAATTAAGGAAATATCCGAAATAATCTTCTGTTGGCCTGCAAATGGACATGTCTCAAGACCATCACAAAATCATTTGAGGCATAGTCCTTGATCGTATAAGGTCAAGATTGGTAAGTTCAATAGAGGGATCTGATCTGTCACTCAAGTATATGATGTCATAATCAATAGAGGAATCCAATCTGTCAGTCAAGTGTATCACGTCTGACATAATCAAATACATCACATGTAGGTTGACGTCACAATTAAGTATCTAAGTCAGTCAAGAACTCTTAATAGTCCATGTGTACGAATTGTATGTCTTTAGTTACTTAATCAGGGCTAGAAAGTAACCACTGATCCTGTGATCCATAGGCCTTTTTCACATACAGATTAGTCTGGATCATTGCTTTGGCACATTAACTGATCCGGCTGGATCACTGTGTTTCAGTGGTCCAGTAGTTTTAAGACACAATTCAAACATGATTTACTGTTTACATCATCAACCACCGTGTGAAATCTTTTGTGTTTTTCAGACCTAGTACCGATCCGTATGGATCACCATTAAAAATGTTAATTTCTAGCCGTGTTTAATAACCATTCTGTTGAATATTTTGAAACTAATATGACTGGGCTGCTATAGGCCTTTCTCCTTCGATCAATACTCACCATTCTATTACTTCTGATATATACAGCTGGCCCTGACAGCTGGCTCTAGGACTATAGACTTAGAAAGCTTTACCGACTCCTTGGAACCGGCTACTCGGCTCCCAACTGCCGAGTACCCATCTACCCATGAAGCTCATTTTTGTTTGCATAGCGACAAGAGAATACATGCTTTTTGCAGTTGGAAAGTCTTAAGATTGTTTAAGCCTAAGTCTTTTTACTGTGATTAATTGTGATAGCTTGTGCGTTCTCAAAAGGATATTTTGGATTAATATGGACGCTTCCGATGATAACCCCAAAGAATCTGGGACGTGTGTTAACAACGAAATATGCCAGATGATCGCCTTCCTTTAAATCCCCAACAGGCGATCGGTAGATATGAAATTAGGTGTTGGCTTATCGGTGTTTTAACACGATTATCGGCTGACGTCGTTCTCCGTAAGATCCGAGCGGGTGACGTCACACCCGTGTTTCTCGGATGTTTATGTGAAGAAAATGTTTCATTAATTCGCGCATCTGATTCTGGTTGCTGCGTACTTTAATTGGTACCAGAAAAACTTTGGAATTTTCAAGTTTTGCATGTTATCACGATCTGTTTGCAATGATCAGTGGTTTCAAAATTCTTGATTTAGATGTGTGGTCTACGGTTTTACCGTGTGCTACAGCAGTTTGTTTACATTTTGTTGTTTCTTCACATATCGTTTTGGCCTTCGTTAGGAGTATAATTTATATTTATTAGTAAATATACCCCGATATGATTCCTGGTTCCGTTATACATCCTTGAGGATCAGTGTATGGGTGTATTATTGCCCGCTTCGTTCTTGTCGTCATAGTCAATGCGATCTTTGCTGTAACGTTGCGGGGTGGGGTGCGGGAGGGTGACAGTTAATTTATGGTCAATATATTTGGAAATTAATTGTCTGCCTTCCATTTTTGTTTCGTTCCGCTGGCTTATTGTAGGTTTGGCTTTTTATAGGCCAAGCCAGCCCCGCCATCATGTGTCAAGTGCCACGTATCGTACGGGTTCTATGCAAGGACCATGTCTGTTTCCACTGTACTAAGTGTAGTCTTGACAGTAGGTGTAACGTTTGCGCTGTGTGGTCGGTCGATATGATGCTTAAGTTCCTTGCCAGAAGGACTTGGCAGGGTCTGACGCGGGGTCAGGCGATCCGAAAGTAAATCGTTGAGCATCCATTTCGGCCCGTGGTGGCGTTCCACGTCTGCAACCGGAGATGGCGGAGATGGCACCGCCGGCGTGGTTTGGTCCGGCTAGACAAGGTTTCTTGCATAGCGTTCTGCCCACGCTGGTGTCGTCCCTGCTGCCAAAAGTTGTAGGGCCGTCTCTCCCCATGTTTGATTGAGACCCTGTCCTTGGACAGGGTTCTGGACTGGCCACCAAGGGAGCCGTCTTGTACGGCCCCCTTGCAGTCCTGTCGGGCTACAGCCTGATGGGTTCTGTCTCTCTGCGGCCACCTCCGGGTGGTCCAGTAGCGGTGGCCGGTCCATCAGGCATGGGAGCCATCCGCCACGGATTGGTCTGAGGCTCTGGCTTGGCTAGCCAGGGTGGACCCATCTGTGGTTTCGATCACGGCCGAGGAGGATGTACCCCGTCCATCGGTTGCATCGATTAGGACGGGGATCTTGCCCGCAGCCCTGATCCAGTCTGTTGGACTGGATCCATGGTTTATGGTGTTGCTTGATGCTATTTATAGAAAACAACGCATGAACAAGGGCCAGCTTCTTGCGGCTTCCAGGGATGTGCGGGCGAGGCGTCGTATTCCACGGGGGGAATACGACAGGTATGCTGTTGTCCCATCGGTCACCGAGGATGACCGCTGGGTACTGGGTGTCCAGAGTGCTGGAGCGGGTGGACAAAGCTCAGGTACACCGTAATGAAGTCCTGTCCCTGTGTGATGGGGGTGTGAGGACAGCACTGAGTGCTGTCAACCACTCTTATCGTCTTCTTCAGTCGGTGTGGGCTGAAGTGGGGGCAGGCCATCCTGTGCCACCTGTGGCGCTTTGACCATATGCGTCAAGCTACTGCCATCAGGGAGCGTCTTCTTGGGACGCCCCTGACAGGCCTTAGCATCTTTGGTGGCCAGGTGCTGGCCATCTTGGAGGACACGGCCAGCATTGTGCAGAATCGGTTGGCAGTTTATCTGACTAGTCAGGCCGCTGACCGGGCAACCTTCAAGAAACATAGAAAAAGCAAGGTGAAAGCCTAAAGCATAGTGCTGCTTCCATTTTCTGCTGGGTTTTCTCAGCCGCCTCGGCGAAGAAAGCCAGAAGGTTGTGGGGGCCTCTACCCTCCCCAATGTTGCTCCTGATCGCCCGAGAGGCAGGAAGGGGAGGGGTAAGTCCTCAAAGGGTGGACAGAAGGGAGCTGATCATACCCGAGGGTACGAGGGCTCCCTTCGCATCTGCCTGGACCGCACCTGTGCGACAGGAACAGCGGTGCCAGTTAGACCGGTCAAGCCAAGACCAATATGGTTCTCTCTCTCTCTCGTCATGAGGAGGGTGGGGGAGTGGATATGCGAGCCAGACACCCACATTAGGTGTTGAGGCATCTATAGTGGGTGGAAGGCTCATGCGTTTTCATCGAGGTTTGGAGAGGTCTGACGTCAGACAGTCTGGTCCTGGGATGGTTATCCCAGGGGTACATACCAGAGTGGTGGGACTTTCCACCACAGAATCTGTCTTTGGCACCTGTCTGGTCACCCGTTCAACGGGACCAGACAAGTTAGAAGCTATTAAAAACGAAGTGTTAGGTTTGCTTCTGAAGGGAGCAATAAACCAGCAAACCGGAACACTCCAGGCTTCTATTCAAACATGTTCCTTGTCCCCAAGAGCACAGGGGGATGGAGACCCGTACTCAGTCTCAGGCCATTGAATTGGTTTATCCATACGCCTCGGTTTCAGATGGAAACTCCGAGGTCGGTAATGGGAGGATTGAGGAAGGGGGTGTGGTGTGTATCGATCGATCTCAGATATGCATGTTCCCCGCATTCCTATGAACGGGAGTTGTCACAGGTTTCTGAGAGTTGCGTTTCAGAATCTAGTATGGGAGTTTAAATCCTCCCATTCGGCCTGTCGACAGCTCCAAGGGGTTTTCACCAGAGTGGTCCTTGTGGTGACAGAGTTTCTCAGAAAAGAGAACATGGCGCTTCACACCTACATAGACGATTGGCTGATCATCAGCCAGGTTAGAGGTGGATACTGCTCTGAATCTGAAGTTGCTTTCAGATCTAGGCTAGATAGTCAACAAGGAGAAATCTGAGTTGACACACCACTCAACATTTCATTTATTTAAGGATGCGATTCGATCTCGAGGAGGGCAGGGTTGTTTACCCGTCAGAGCCCAGAGTGGTGTCTCTGTTAGCCATCCTCAAGAGTTCGATTGGGAAACCACATTCAGGCGAGGCGGTTTCTTCAGATGCTTGGCATGATGTTCTCCATGTAGCTGGTATACCATTACACTGCTCGGATGCGAAGACCTATCCAGTTGTATCTGATGTCTCTGTGGAAACAGAGAATAGAACCCCTGTCAAAACTGGTGCCAGTTTTGGAGCCAATAATATCGCATCTTGTATGGTGGGAAAAAGCGTCAGAATCTCCTAGTAGGAGTTTTTCGCTGCACCTACCCCAACCCCAGCGATTCTGGCGGATGCTTTGTCTCGTAGACAGAGAATTCTGCCAACAGAATGGTCTCTCAACCCTCCGGTTCTTCACAGGATCTTCGAGTATTGGGGCAAACCCAACGTGGACTTGTTCGCCACAAGGGAAAATGCTCAAATCATGACTTATGTCTCGCCGATACAGATCCTAATGCCGTCGATACAGACGCTCTGGCGTTAAGCTGTAGAGGAATGCACGCTTACGCGTACCCACCCACCATTCTTCTACCGAAGATATTGGTGAAGATCAGGGAGGAACCGTGCCTGGTCCTGCTATAGCGCCATTTGGCCCAGCAGGGCGTGGTTTTCGGATCTTCGAGGTCTGCGGGTGGAAAATCCAGTGCAGTTACCCGAGATTCCGAACATAATCTCCCAGGCCAAGGGACGCTTCCTACACGAGCGTCCCGAAATGTTATTGACTGCGTGGTTGTTGTCAAACAACGTTCCACGTCGGAGGGCTTTTCTCGACATGCTGCAGATTTCATCGCAGCTGCGAGAGGGAGGTCAACCTTCAAGTCATATAACAACAAGGTTAACGGATTTGCAGACTGGTGTGAGGAAAAGGGTATTGTTACCTTTCATTCCACTATTCAGCAAATAGTAGACTTTCTCTGTGAGCTGTTCTTTTCAGGACTAGCTCCTGTCACAATTGCTGGATACAAGTCATCATTTGGCATCATTTATCCCTTGTCTAGCCAACAGGGATAGTCCAGAGGTGGCCCAGTTGAGTGTGATGGTGAAGGGAATGAGCAATCTCCGACCGAGACAACCGGTAGTCATTCCAGCCTGGAGGTTATCTTTAGTGCTTAATGTACTGGCCAAGCACCCTTTCGAACCGTTGCGTTCGGCTAGTCTAAAGCATTTTACTCTAAAGGCGGTCTTTCTATTGGCAGCTTCCTCAGCTAGAAGGCGCAGTGTGATCCATGCACTTTCAGCAGAGAGGGACCGATTTATTGTCTCCAGAGATGGTCTGCGTCTACTGCCAAGAGCAGAGTTTATGTCAAAGATTCGATCTTTGAGATATCCCGGCAAACCGCTCGTTACACCGAAACTAAGTAGGTTTGATCGTGATGCCAGTGTCTGGTGCCCGGTCCATGCTTTGACTAAGTACAAAACGGACAGACTCGTTACGGTCGAATGATAGACATCTGTGGATCTGCCATAAGGAGCCATATGGCGCCGCATCCGTGGATTCTATCTCTCGTTGGGTAGTCGAATGCATTCAGACTACCCGTGAGATTACGACTGGGCACCAAGTGCAAGGCGCAAGGGCACAATGTTAGAGGAATAGCCGCCTCTTCCGCCCCTTACAATGGTGTTCCTTTTAAGGACATCATGGCTGTTGCACAATGGCACTCTGAGTCCTCTTTCATGGATTACTATATGAGGGATGTGTCAGACTTCGCCATTCCACTCGCTTTAGCTGTTTGGAGACGATAGCTATATGACGCATGGCTCTTCTTCCTTTTTTGGCATTTGTACGAGAGAATTAAGAAGCAGACATGGTGGAGCAAGAGGATATCAACCAGATTGTGTCACTGATGGCCGGACAAGTGAATGGTTGGAGGCTCCAGGTCTGAAATCCAAATATCATGAGGTAATTCAGGATTGAGAGTGTTTTGTATTATGTCTATATATCATGATCATTCATCTTATATATTTATGCTCATTCCCAGGCTAATATATGCAAAGAGCAGTTAACCCTCTTGGCATATTTGTGTTTTCAGGCGAGATGCATGTTCGTGAGTTCTCTCCCTTTTCTTAGGAGAAAAAAAGGGGGGGGGGTGCAGTGATGCGAATGTGATTTGGTTCCGTTAACTTGATGGTCCTTTTAGGTCTCCATTAGTCAAGTTTAAGTCTAGCTCTTTCTCCAAGGGGCAAAAGTAGCAGTTATGGCTTGCCCCTTCCCACCAGGTTACTGACCAAATCTGGTGTATATCAGAAGTAATAGAATGGTGAGTATTGATCGAAGGAGAATGAAGGAAATTTCAATTTCCCTTTCTCCGAGATCTAACAATACTCACCATTCTATTACGGACCCAGCCTCCCAGCCCCATGGAGGCAAGCCATGAGTTTCTCTTGTTTGGTGGCTATGCAAACAATATGAGCTTCATGGTAGACGGGTACTCGGCAGTTGGGAGCCGAGTACCCGGTTCCAAGGAGTTGGTAAAGCTTTCTAAGTCTATAGTCCTAGAGCCAGCTGTCAGGGCCAGCTGTATATATCAGAAGTAATAGAATGGTGAGTATTGTTAGATCTCGGAGAAAGGGAAATTTTGTGGCCTTAGAATATATAGAAATCACCCCACCCCCACCCCCAAGATTATATTGGTTTCCAAATAGTGGATGTCTCAGATACACCAATATCAGATTTAATGGTACCTTCTATTATATGGGTCCATTGTCATTTACACTGTCAACAGAATCACATTCATGTGACTAAAATTAGGGGTCGAATTAAGGCCTTTTTACATACAGAGTGCAAGTAAAAATGGTTGGTGCATGTAAATTTGTAATTCTGTGTGCACAGGGTGCATGTGTGTGTCTGGCTATTAATATGCTATTATGTCAAGTTGTGTGTATATTTTTTGCTGGCCGAGTAAAATCCCAAATTTCTTATTGCTATCCTAAAAAATACCTGTTAGTTTCTATGCAACGCATTAATCTGATTAGAACTACTCTTTGTTCATTTGTGGGCCAGGTGGCTACTATTTTGTGACTCACATTAGCTCATTGCATAATATATCTCCTACAATCATTATAATATTACATAAGCCAAATTAGACTCATTCCTAAGCTAAGAACACTATTTTTTCCCATAATATTTTTAACCCTTTGAGACTTGAGCTGGCCAAAACGGCTTCTGCAGTGGTCTAGAGAAATGTCTATTTTCAGACCAAGAGACAACTATGTTTGAAAATTTATATCACTGGAATAACTGACTCGATAATCAAGCCAGTCATTCCAATGTTACATTTTCAAAGATAGTCTCTTAGTTTGCAAATAGACATGTTTTATGAGAAAATAGAAATTTTCTTGAAAAAATTTGAGGGTTAATGGGTTAAGAAAATGTGTTTACATGTGCCCTTGAGGTTAACCCTTTCACCGACAAATCTATGAAAAAGCACTATTCTTCATGTTCTTTGCGCTATAAAACTTATTCTGTTGAATATTTTGAAATTAATTTGTTTGGTACCAGTTGCGGGAACAATGGCTTCCAATTTCAATTTATTTTCAGTGTTGTTGAAAGTGTTAAACATGAAGAAAACTATAAAGGCCGTTATCTTGAAAAATGATCATTATTATATACGAATTATATTCGCCCCATGGGTAAGCTGTATGGCCACGGATTACACTTGACTTGTTGGGCCTTATGCCAAATCATTGCGTTCAGATGTTTCTATCACGCCAAATTACTTTATACTTCTATAATGCATATTTATATCAATGATTATTGATTAATATAATTTATTTACCAGCCGCATAATACTAAAACTAAAGTGTGGGTCTATGCATTTGTCTGTCTAAAGTGCTTTCTTTTCTGACTAAAATTTTGAGTGTCTCACTTTCAAGACAACTAAAACAACTTGAATATTTAGAGGGTAATGGAGGAATCCAGTTTTTGTTACGCAGCCTAAATGGCCCACCCATCTCTAGCTACGCTCCACACATCCTTTGCCCCAGGGCTAGAAATTAACATTTTTTAATGGCGATCCACATGGGTCGGTACACCAGAAATTTCACAGAACCTTGGAATTTTGTCCTAACCCATACCATATAGTACCACACAGAAAGTAAAATTATTCAAATGTTCTGAATGCATCATTTGCACCATATTATTAAGATAATTAATCATTTAATCATCAGGAAGTCAAAATGTTTGCTTAGTCAATGTCCATGATTCGGCCAAAAGAAGACTATTTTTGAAAATTTACTATTGGAATGACTGGCTCATTTATCGAGGCAGTCATTCCAATGGTACATTTTCAAAAATAGTCTTTTCTTGGCCTACAAATAGACATTTCTCAAGACTACTGTAGAGGCCATTTTGGTTGACTAGACCATTAAGTGGTTAAAACACAAAAGATTTCACTGGTTGATGAGTTAAGCAGTAAATCCTGTTTGAATTGTGTCTTAAAACTACTCAACCACTGACATGACTGAAACACGGCGATCCAGCCGGATCAGTTACTGTGCTAAAGCAATGATCCGGTACTGATCCGTATGCGAAAAAGGGATAGATGGATCACAGGATCAGTGGTTAATTTCTAGTCCTCTTGCCCATTGTGGGATCGATCTTTGCCTATTCTGAATCTCAATTTCCAGAAAACTGTACAGGTAAGCTGTTGAGTATTTTGAAACTAAGTTGACTGGGTGCTAGGCAGCAGCAACACGCAGTCAAGTTACTTTTAAAATATTCAACAGAATGTTTATTAAATGATAAATACATACAATTTGTACAACTTGACAGACTATTAAGCGTTTATGACGGGCTGGCCTGTCCAAATTGGCGTAACCCATTTTTCATTCGCGCAAATGTTCTGCAAAAATTTCTGACAAAGCCGTGTTTCTTTTCCCTCAATCATGTCAATTCCTTTCGTGTTGTACATAAATACATGAATAGTTATGCAAAACAGAATGGGTTACCTAAAACAAATTTGTTTACGCCCGAGCCAGTTATTCCAGTGGTAAATTTTCAAAAACAGTCTTCTCTTAGTCTGCAAATGGAGATACCACAAGACCACTGAAGAAGCTGTTTTTGGCTGATATGAGTGTTAAAGGTTTAACTGCAGATCTTTCTAATTTCTGATTATTACCAGATAATCTTTATAAAATCAAACATGTTCAGGCATATAATATATAAACCGGTACTTATAATGTCTACAAGTATGTATAGTCAAACCTGTGTCTTTTGTATGTAAACAGGGATTGAATTTCACACTAGTCTGCTAGTCTAAGACTAGTAAATAATTTTACGGACTTGAGTTCAGCATGATTAAACCAGTCCGACGGACTAGTGAAATTGTTTTACAACTTAGTACAGGGTTCTGCCCACACTGGTCGGCACTAGTCGGGATTAGCCACCACTCAACAATTTTAACCAGCACTAAAGACTAAACTATCTTTTTTAACCACCACTTTTCACATTTTTTGTTGAAATTAAGCTTTATTTCAAGGAACTTTGTTAAATTTCCGTAAAAATGTCCAGCACTTATTCCATCCTTTGCAGAACCCTGTTAGTATATAGTATTTGTTTCTTATGTCTAAAAGTCACATAAACAAAACAAATCTTTGGAAAGGAGTTGATGCCTCAGAAGCCATTTCTGTCCAGCTGATTTCTATTTGAGCAGTGACTCCAAACATGGAACTGTTCAAACCATAAAATATGCATGCCAGCCATTATAATGAACCTTTAATGTTGACAATAATTGATAAAGGACGTTAATAAATTTTTGCGGATTGGTTTTTGTACAGTTAACAGTCATGCGGACTAGTATATATATAGTATTTAAAAAAATTCTACCCCTGGTAAGTAATGCATTATTGGCCAGGTCAGCCCGAACCAGTCTTTGCCATAAGAAATATCAATTTGAATGCCAAGAGCAGATATTTCTGAAAATTTATCATTGACTCACTAATGAACGCCTTTCTTATCATTGCCCCACCACTTTCGCGAAAAGCAGGAATATAGTTTCTCTCGTCCATCCATGCATCCATCTGTCTATGCATCAGTGTGTCTATCCTAAGTTTTCATCAGATAACTTTATTATTGCATGCCTGAGTACAAATATGTATTGGGACAAAATTTTATGGGAACTTCCTTTGGCAAAGTTGTCTATGGCAGTAGGGAAATGCACACTATTTCGTGGGCCAGTCAGTCATCTGTGTTTTGCGTCATTCAGTGAAAATTGTGCGTTTTGTATGGAGTATTGTGATGAAACTACATGGGAAGGATGGATATGGCTCCATTAATGAACCCCCATTTTTGCCGATTTATATAGTGATCCCCCACTAATGAACCCCTTTCTCTCTGGTCTGAGTAGGGATGCACCCACTAATGATACATGACACACACACCCCTTCCCTTCTTGGTCTGAATAGTGATGCCCGGACCACTAACGATCCCCTTTCACTGGTCTAAATAGTGATTCTTCCTGGTCTAAGTAGTGATGCGCTGGTGATTAATCTCCATTCTTCCTGGTCTGAGTAGTGATGCCCCACCAATGAGCCCCTTTTCTTACATGTACTAGGGTGACATGGTGCCCTACTAATGAACTGTCTTTTTTACAAGTTGAGTAACACGGTATGTATGATTACTGTATTCTGTGGCTGTAGTAGTAGAAACATCCTACAGCTGCAATCAGTCCTTCACTTTTGCCCACTGTCCTGCTTTCTTGAGGTCACCTCGTAGCACACTTAGTAGATTTATGCAATGACATCCTCTCCTGGCTTTGTATTTGCTGGCTCTTATTATGATAAAATCCAAGGCTCTCTGTCCTGGTGTGTTTTCTGGCATCCTTAGCACATGGCCAAACATGGACCATCTTTGCTGGCCGACTTTTACAGACAGCGGTGACGTAATGTATTACACATCTTGTATAGTGCATCATTGGAAATTATGCTGTCTGGTCATCTGTGTCCAGTGATGGTGCATAGGGGTTTGTATAGGGCATTGAGTTTGTCTAGAGCTGCCTTTGGAGCTGCCCGGCTGTTACAGTAATACAGCATCAAGGATACACAGGTTGCACTGTATAAACATAGTCTTTTTATCAAGGGCATCTTTGATCTACGAATCCATAGCTTCCAGACTATGTTCCCCATGACTCGGCATGCAGCAATTTCTCCTTCGATCAATACTCACCATTCTATTACTTCTGATACAGCTAGCCTGGATAGCTGGGCCCTAGGACTATAGACTTAGTAAGCTTTACCGACTCCTGGAACCGGGTACTCGGCTCCCAACTGCTGAGTACCCGTTTGCCATGAAGCTCATTCTTGTTTGCATAGCAACAAGAGACAGATGCTTTTTTGTGCAGTTGGAGTCTTGAGTTTATATTAAGTCTTTTTCTGTGTAATTGTGATAGCTTTGTGCACTTTCTAAGGATATATTAGATTACCATGGATGCAGCTGATGATAACCAGGTCGTATATTGCCATGTTATTCCATAGTTAAAAGACTTAGGTCTTCAAAATTTCATCTGTGTCACATGTTCCAATTTCTAACCCCAAAGAATCTGGGATGTGTGTTGACAACGAAATATGCCAGATTGATCGCCTTCCTTTAAACCCTAACAGGCGATCGGCAGATATGAAATAAGGTGTTGGCTTTACAGTGTTTTCACACGAAAATCGGCTGACGTTGTTCTCCGTAAGATCCGAGCGGGTAACGTCACACCCGTGTTGCTCGGATGTTTATGTGAAGAAAATGTTTCAGTAATTCGCGCATCTGATTCTGGGTGCTGCGTACTTTAATTGGTACCAGAAAAACTTTGGAATTTTCAAGTTTTGCGTGTTATCACGATCTGTTTGCAATCATCAGTGATTTCAAAATTCTTGATTTAAATGTGTGGTCTGCTGTTTTACCGTGTGCTACAGCAGTTTGTTTACATTTTGTTGTTTCTTCACATATCGTTTTGGCCTTCGTTAGGAGTATAATTTATATTTATTAGTAAATATACCCTGAATGCTATGCGATATGATTCCTGGTTCCATTATACATCCTTGAGGATCAGTGTATGGGTGTATTATTGCCCGCTTCGTTCTTGTCGTCATAATCAATGCGATCTTTGCTGTAATGTTGCGGGGTGGGGTGCGAGAGGGTTAACAGTTAATTTATGATCGAAATATATGAAAATTAAATGTCTGCTTTCCGTTCCTGTTTCGATCCGCTTGCTTATTGTAGGTTTGTGCTTATTTATAGGCCAAGCCAGCCCCACCATCATGTGATGAGTGCCATAAATTTGTGAGGGTTCTATTCAAGAACCATGTCTGTTTCCGCTGTACTAAATGTGACCTTGACAGTAGGTGTAACGTTTGCGCAGTGTGGTCCGTCAATATGCTGGTTAAGTTCCTTGCCCAGAAGGACTTGGCATGGTCTGACACGGGATCAGGCGGTCCGAAAGCAAATCGTGTAGTGTCCGTTTCGGCCCTTGGGGGGGGGGGGCGTTCCACGTCTGCACCCGGAGGTTGCGGAGATGGCACCACCAGCGTGGTTTGGTCCTGCTATGCAAGGTTTCTTGCATAGCGTTCTGCCCATGCTGGTGTCATACCTGCTGCCAAACGTTGTAGGGCAGTCTCTTCCCGTGTTTGATTCGGACCCTGTCCTTGGACAGGGTTCTAGACTGGCCACCGAGGGAGCCATGTCGTACGGCTCCCTGGCAGTCCCGTCGGGCTCCGGCCTGATGGGGTCTGTCTCTGCGGCCTCCTCCGGGTGGTCCAGTAGCGGTGGCCGGTCCGTCAGGCATGGGAGCCATCTGCCATGTTCCTTGTCCCAAAGAGCACAGGGGGATGGAGACCCGTACTCAATCTCAGGCCATTAAATTGGTTTATCCATACGCCTCGGTTTCAGATGGAAACTCTGAGGTCGGTAATGGCAGGATTGAGGAAGGGAATGTGGTGTGTATCGATCGATCTGAAAGATGCATATTTCCACATTCCAATGAACAGGAGTTGTCACAGGTGTCTGAGATTTGCGTTTCAGAATCATGTATGGGAGTTTATATTCCTCCCATTCGGCCTGTCGACAGCTCCACAGGTTTTCACCAGAGTGGTCCTTGCGGTGACAGCCTTTCTCAGAAAAAAGAACGTGGGTATCTCTTGTTTGGTGGCTATGCAAACAATATGAGCTTCATGGCAAACAGGTACTCAGCAGTTGGGAGCCGAGTACCCGGTTCCAGGAGTCGGTAAAGCTTACTAAGTCTATAGTCCTAGGGCCCAGCTATCTAGGCTAGCTGTATCAGAAGTAATAGAATGGTGAGTATTGTTAGATCTCAGAGAAAGGGAAATTGAAATTTCCTTCAGTCCACAGTACTGAAAAGCAGTGAGCCCAGGATTTTACTTTCTCCTTCAATCAATACTTACCATTACATTACTCATTGATAATACAGCTACCCTGAAGCTGTGCTCTAGGAATCTAGATTTAGAAAGCTTTAACGGCTCCTGGAACGGGATACCCGGTTCCCAACAACCGGGTACCGCCTTTCAGCGACACTCATTCTTGTTTGCATAGCGACAAGAGAATACATGCTTTTTGCCTTGGCTGAAATTTTATGTGTGTTGCATGTCCCATTTTCTGACCACGGAACTGGGACGGGTGGTTACAACGAAATATGCCAGATAAGATCGCCTCCTTTAAATCCCAATGGCGATCGGGCAGTAATATGAAACTAGGCATCTGTTTACGGTTTTTTAACACTAAAATAGGCTTATGTTGCCCAACCGTATGGTCCGAGCGGGTGGCGTCACACCCTTTTATTTCTCGGATTATTTGGTGAAGGAAATGTTTCAATAATTTGTGCATCTTATTCTTAGTAGCTGCGTGCGTTTTGTGCCAGAAACTTTAGAACTATGTCAGGTTTTGCGTGTAATCACGATCTGTTTGCTTTGATCAATGATTTCAAAATTCTTGATTAAGATGTGTGTTCTGCGGCCTTACCGTGTTCTAGAGCAGAGTGTTAATTCATTTTTTTGTTCCTTCTCGTATCGTTTGGCGTTCGTTTGAGTAGTATAATTTTGAAATTAATTCTTAAATATACTGCAAATGTATCCGATATGGTTCCTGGTTCCGTTCTATACATCCTGCAGGATCAATTTATGGGTGTATTATTGGCCCGCTCTTGTTCTTGTTGCCAGCTTATGCGATCTTGGTTGAAACGTTGCGGGTGTTGAGTGCCAGAGGGTTAACATAATTTTTTGTCAAAATATTTGAAAGTTATATGTCTGCCTTCCATTCCTGTTTTCGTTCCGCTTGCTTATTTAGGTTTTGTGCTTGTTTTCAGGCCAGGCCTACCCCGCCATCATGTCCTGAGTGTCATAAATTTGTCACGGTTGCATTCAAGGACCATATCTGTTATCGGTGTGCCAAGTGGAACGTTGTGATAGGGGTAGTGTCTGTGCAGTGTGGGCCGTCAAATTGTTAGTTGAGTTCCTTGCCCAGAAGGACTTGGCAGGGTCTGACGCGGGGTCAGGTGGACCGAAAAGAAAGCGAGGAGCATCCGTTTCGGCCCTTGGGGGCGCTTCTCATCCGCAGTTGGAGGCTTCGGAGATGGCACCCTGGCGTGGTTTGGGCCCGCTATGCAAGGCTTCTTGCATAGCGTCTTACCCACGCTGGTGTCGTCTCTGATACCAAAGACTGTGGTGCAACCTCTTACCTTGTCCGGTATGGGCCCTGTCCTTGGACAGGGTTCTGGACTGGTTTCTGAGGGGGGGGGTGCCATCTTGTATGGCCCCCTGGCAGTCTTGTCGGGCTCCAGCCTGGCGTGTACTGCTTCTCTGTGGCTACAATATGACCCCCTGGCAGTCTTGTCGGGCTCCGGCATGGCGGGTACTGCTTCTCTGCGGCCACCTCTGGGTGGTCCAGTAGCGGTAGCCGGTCTGTCGGGCATGGGAGCCATTCGCCAGGATGGCTCCAGTGTCTCTTTGTCCAGTAACGACTTCAGGGTCTGAGGATGAGGAGGCCAAAGAGTCCTGGACAGAATCGCCCTCCATCTGTCTGGCTTGGCACAAGCCATGGCAGCCGCTCTGCCCGTGGTTGAGGCCACACCGGTACAGGGCACCCGTCTAGTACTGGTTGTTTTGCCACCAGCTGACATGGTGACGGGTATGGCTGGCCAGGCTTGGTACTCACCTATCTCACCTGGTCCAGCGGCCACACACGGGGTGCCGTTGGTGCCCGTGTATGGCCACGGTTCTGTAACCGCTATGGAAAACCGTGCAGACCTACTTGATGGAACAGTATGTTTCCTGGGGTGGTGGCGGTGTTCCTGGCTTTCCAGCAGTGGCTCCATGCCGGGAGACTGGATCCAAAGTTCAATGAGTTGTTTGAGGCTATTTATGCCAAGCAACTTACAACCAAGCGCCAGCTCCCTGCACCCTCTAGGGAGGTGCGGGCAAGGTGCTGTATCCCCAGGGGGGAGTACGAGGAGTATGGTGTGGTCATCCTCGTTGGGTGCTTGGTATCCGGAGTGCAGGAGTGGGTGGTCCCGCTCAGGCACTTGTGGACAAGAGCCAAGCTCACAATGAAGAAGTCCTGTCCCTTTGTGATGAGGGAGTGAGGGCAGCTATGAAGTCTGTCAATCACTCCTATCGCTTGCTTCAGTTGGTGTGGGCTGAAGCTGGGGCAGACCACCCTGTGCCACCTGCTGCACTTTCATGTGTCACCGACGGCTGTCGATGGACGCATTGGCCAGGATGCAGGCGTGAGTGACCAAGTCCAGGAGGCAGAGGGTCCTTGACCATATGAGTCCGGCTATGGCTGTCAGGGAGCATTTCCTTGGAATGCCCCTGAATGGCCCTAGCATCTTTGGTGGCCAAGCGCGGGACATCCTAGAGGACACAGCCAACATCGCGCAAAGTCAGTTAGCAGTTAATCTTCAGCTAGAGCTAGTGCGTCAGGCGCATGTACTATGGGCTGTTGTGAAACCGCTAACTGCTCAACCTTCCTCCAAGAAGCAGAAGAAGCATAAGGGCACGTCGAAAGCGAAGCCAGCTCCTTCTGCTCTTGCTGGGCCTTCTCAGCCGCCTGCGGCTAAGAATGGTGAGAAAGGTTGTGGAGGCTCCTGCCCACCCTAGTGGTGGCCCTGATCGCCCAAGAGGCAGGAAGGGCAAAGGGAAGTCTTCCAAGGATGGAAAGAAGGGAGCAGATAGATCATATCTGAGAGTATGGTAGCTCCCTTCGTATCAGTCTGAACCGCGCCTGTGTTACAGGAACAGCGGTGCCAGTTGGACCAGTCAAGCCAAGACTAAAATGGTTCTCTCTCTCCCTCATTAAGAGGGTTTGGGGGTGAGGGAGTGGATTGCGAGCCAAACACCTGCATTAGGCGTTAATGCACCTATAGTGGGTGGAAGGCTCATATGTTTTGTTGAGGCTTGGTGAGGTGTGATGTCAGACAGTCTGGTCCTGGGATGGATATCCCAGGGATACATGCCAGAGTGTGGGATTTCCTGCCACAAAATCTGTCTTAGGCACCTGTCTGGACTCCCGTACCAAGGGAGACAGACAAGTTAGAAGCCATTCAAAATGGAGTGTCAGGTTTGCTTCTGAAGGGAGCAATAAAACCAGCAATCCAGGACACTCCAGGCTTCTACTCAAACATGTTCCTTGTCTCCAAGAGCACAGGGGGGTGGAGACCCATACTAAATCTCAGGCCATTGAATTGGTTTATCCATATGCCTCAGTTCCAAATGGAACCTCCGAGATCGGTAATGGCAGGATTGAGGAAAGGAATGTGGTGTGTGTGAATCGATCTGAAAGATGCATATTTCCACATTCCACTGAACAGGAGTTGTCACAGGTTTCTGAGATTTGCGTATCAGAATCGGGTATGTGTGTTTGTAGTCCTCCCATTCAGCCTATCGACAGCCCCAAGGATTTTCGCCAGAGTGGTCCTAGTGGTGACAGCGTTTCTCAGAAGAGAGAACGTGTCATTTCACACCTACATAGACGATTGGCTTATCAAGGTGGACACACCAGCCAGGTTAGGAGTGGATACTGCTGACTCTGAAATTGCTTTCAGATCTCGGCTGGATAGCCGTCAGAGCACCGAGTGGTGTCTGTTAGCCATCCTCAAGAGTTTTCGATTGGAAAACCACATTCAGGCGAGGAGGTTTCTTCAGATGCTGGGCGTGATGGTCTCCATGAGGCAGGTAATCCTGTATGCTGCTCTAATGCAAAGACCTATCCAGTTGTATTTGATGTCTCTGGAAGCAGAGAACAGAACCGTTGTCAAAGCTGGTACCAGTTTTGGAGCCAATAATGTTGTATCTTGTATGGTGGAAGGAGCATCAGAATCTCCTAGTAGGAGTTTTGCTTCACCTGCCCCACCACCAGCTGTCTGTGTACACGGATGCATCGCTGGAGGGATAGGGGGTGGGGGGGGCTGCCTGGGAGAACACCAGGTTTAGGGCACATGGACTCTCCAAGAGAGTCAGCTGCATATCAATCTGTTGGAAATGATGGCAGTGGAACTGGCATTGGAAAAATTTCTTCCAGAAGTCAGGGGCAAGGTGATACTGATATGGTCAGACAATTCGACAGTATCATACATAAATCGCCAAGCGGGGACCAGGTCACCCACACTGTGTATGAAGGTGTGGCACTTGATTCAATGGTGCAGGAATTACTCAGTTGTTTTGAAAGCAGCTCACATTCCTGGGCGATTGAACATTCTGGTGGATGCTTTGGGGCAAACCAAACGTGGACTTGTTTGCCACAAAGGAAAATGCTCAAGGTCGTATATTTCCATGTTATTCCATAGTTCAAAGACTTAGGTCTCTAAAATTTTGTCTGTGTCGCATGTTCCAATTTCTAACCCCAAAGAATCTGGGACGTGTATTAACAACGAAATATGCCAGATGATCGCCTTCCTTTAAATCCCCAACAGGCGATCGGCAGATATGAAATTAGGTGTTGGCTTATCGGTGTTTTAACACGATTATCAGCTGACGTCGTTCTCCGTAAGATCCGAGCGGATGACATCACACCCGTGTTTCTTGGATGTTTATGTGAAGAAAATGTTTCATTAATTCGCGCATCTGATTCTGGGTGCTGCGTACTTTAATTGGTACCAGAAAAACTGGAATTTTCAAGTTTTGCTTGTTATCACGATCTGCTTGCAATGATCAGTGGTTTCAAAATTCTTGATTTAGATGTGTGGTCTGCGGTTTTACCGTATGCTACAGCAGTTTGTTTACATTTTGGTGTTTCTTCACATATCGTTTTGCCCTTCGTTAGGAGTATAATTTATATTTATTAGTAAATATACCCCGAATGTTATGCGATATGATTCCTGGTTCCGTTATACATCCTTGAGGATCAGTGTATGGGTGTATTATTTCCCGCTTCGTTCTTGTCGTCATAATCAATGCGATCTTTACTGTAACGTTGTGGGGTGGGGTGCGGGAGGGTGAATATTTGAAAATTAATTGTCTGCTTTCCATTTTTGTTTCGTTCCTCTGGCTTATTGTAGGTTTGGCTTTTTTATAGGCCAAGCCAGCCCCGCCATCAAGTGTCAAGTGCCACATATCGTAGGGGTTCTATGCAAGGACCATGTCTGTTTCCACTGTACTAAGTGTAGTCTTGACAATAGGTGTAACGTTTGCGCTGTGTGGTCAGTCGATATGATGCTTAAGTTCCTTGCCAGAAGGACTTGGCAGGGTCTGACGCGGGGTCAGGCGGTCCGAAAGTAAATCGTGTACCGTCCGTTTCGGCCCGTGGGGGCATTCCACATCTGCAACCAGAGGTGGCGGAGATGGCATCGCCGGTGTGGTTTGTTCCAGCTAGGCAAGGTGTCTTGCATAGCGTTCTGCCCACGCTGGTGTCGTCCCTGCTGCCAAAAGTTGTAGGGCAGTCTCTCCCCATGTTTGATTCGAACCCTGTCCTTGGACAGGGTTCTGGACTGGCCACCGAGGGAGCCGTCTCGTACGGCTCCCTGGCAGTCCCGTCGGGTTCCGCCCTGATGGGTTCTGTCTCTCTGCGGCCACCTCCAGGTGGTCCAGTAGCGGTGGCTGGTCCGTCAGGCATGGGAGCCGTTCGCCAGGACGACTCCACGGTTTTCCTTGTCTAGTGACGACTCTTCGGGGTCTGAAGATGAGGAGGCCGAGGAGGAGAGGGTGCTGCTGCCTGTGATGCCGCGGGTGGAGAGCATGGAGGTTGATTCCGTCCTGACGGAACCGTCCTCCATCTGTCTGGCCTGGCAGCGGCTCCGCCCGTGGTTGAGGCCACTCCGGTACCGGGCACCGGTCCCGTGATGGTTGGTTTGCCGCCAACCAACACGGTGACGGGTGTGGCCGGCCAGGCATGGTACTCACCTATCTCACCTGGTCCGGCGGTCAGACATGGGGTCCCATTGGCGCCCGTGTTTGGCCACGGTTCCTCAACCGCTACGGGTCCGCACGGTTTTCTGTGCAGGCCTTCTCCATGGACTGGTGTGTTCCATGGGGTGGCGGCAGAACCGTACCGTACCGGGGTTCCTGGCATATCAGCAATGGCTCCTAGCCAGGAGGCCGTTGCTGGTAGGGCCGTGAACATGTCAACGGGTGACGTGTTCACGGGAGTGTCCTCCTCGGAGATGGATTGGTCTGAGGCTCTGGCTTGGCTGGCCAGGGTGGACCCGTCTGTGGTTTCGACCACGGCCGAGGAGGATGTACCCCGTCCATCGGTTGCATCGATTAGGATGGGGATCTTGCCCGCAGCCCTGATCCAGTCTGTTGAACTGGATCCATGGTTTATGGTGTTGCTTGATGCTATTTATAGCAAAAAACACATGAACAAGGGCAAGCTTCTTGCGGCCTCCAGGGAGGTGCGGACGAGGGGTCGTATTCCACGGGGGGAATACGACAGATATGATGTTGTCCCGTCGGTCACCGAGGATAACCGCTGGGTACTGGGTGTCCAGAGTGCTGGAGCGGGTGGCCCCGCCCCGGCACTGGTGGACAAAGCTCAGGTACACCATAATGAAGTCCTGTCCCTGTGTGATGGGGGTGTGAGGACAGCACTGAGTGCTGTCAACCACTCTTATAGTCTTCTTCAGTCTGTGTGGGCTGAAGTGGGGGCAGGCCACCCTATGCCACCTGTGGCGCTTTCGTGCGTTAATGACGGCCTGGTGCTGTCTATGGATGCATTGGCAACGGTGCAGGTGCGTATGACTATGTCCAGGAGGCAGATGGTCCTTGACCATATGCGTCCAGCTACTGCCATCAGGGAGCATCTTCTTGGGACGCCCCTGACAGGCCTTAGCATCTTTGGTGGCCAGGCGCTGACCATCTTGGAGGACACGGCCAGCATTGTGCAGAATCAGTTGGCGGTTTATCTGACTGTAGTCAGGCCGCTGACCGGGCAACCTTCAAGAAACAGCGAAAAAGCAAGGTGAAAGCCTAAAGCATAGTGCTGCTTCTGGTTTCTGCTGGGTTTTCTCAGCCGCCTCGGCGAAGAAAGCCAAGAAGGTTGTGGGGCCCTCTACCCTCTCCAATGTTGCTCCTGATCACCCGAGAGGCGGGAAGGGAAAGGGGAGGGGTATGTCCTCAAAGGGGAGACAGAAGGGAGCGGATCGTACCCGAGGGTACGAGGGCTCCTTTCGCATCTGCCTGGACTGCACCTGTGCGACAGGAACAGCCGTGCCAGTTAGACCGGCCAAGCCAAGACCAATATGGTTCTCTCTCTCTCTCTCTCTCTCTCTCATCAAGAGAGGAGGGGGGGGGGGAGTGATCGGATACGTGAACCAGACACCCCCATTAGGCATTGAGGCATCTATAGTGGGTGCAAGGCTCATGCGTTTTCGTCAAGGTTTGGAGAGGTGTGACGTCAGACAGTCTGGTCCTGGGATGGTTATCCCAGGTGTACATACCAGAGTGGTGGGACTTTCCACCACAGAATCTGTCTTTGGCACCTGTCTGGACACCCGTTCAACGGGGCCAGACAAGTTAGAAGCTATTAAAAACGAAGTGTCAGGTTTGCTTCTGAAGGGAGCAATAAACCAGCAAACCGGAACACTCCAGGCTTCTATTCAAACATGTTCCTTGTCCCCAAGAGCACAGGGGGATGGAGACCCGTACTCAGTCTCAGGCCATTGAATTGGTTTATCCATACGCCTCGGTTTCAGATGGAAACTCTGAGGTCGGTAATGGCAGGATTGCGGAAGGGGGTGTGGTGTGTATCGATCGATCTGAGAGATGCATGTTCCCACATTCCTATGAACGGGAGTTGTCACAGGTTTCTGAGAGTTGCATTTCAGAATTTAGTATGGGAGTTTAAATCCTCCCATTCGGCCTGTCGACAGCTCCAAGGGGTTTTCACCAGAGTGGTCCTTGTGGTGACAGCCTTTCTCAGAAAAGAGAACGTGGCGCTTCACACCTACATAGACGATTGGCTGATCATCAGCCAGGTTAGAGGTGGATACTGCTCTGACTCTGAAGTTGCTTTCAGATCTAGGCTGGATAGTCAACAAGGAGAAATCTGAGTTGACACACCACTCAACATTTCGTTTATTTAAGGATGCGATTCGATCTCGAGGAGTGCAGGGTTTTTTACCTATCAGAGCCCAGAGTGGTGTCTCTGTTAGCCATCCTCAAGAGTTTCGATTGGGAAACCACATTCAGGCAAGGCGGTTTCTTCAGATGCTTGGCATGATGTTCTCCATGGAGCAGGTAATCCCGTACGCTGCTCTGATGCGAAGACCTATCCAGTTGTATCTGATGTCTCTGTGGAAACAGAGAATAGAACCCCTGTCAAAACTGGTGCCAGTTTTGGAGCCAATAATGTTGCATCTTGTATGGTGGGAAAAAGCGTCAGAATCTCCTAGTAGGAGTTTTCGCTGCACCTACCCCACCCCCAGCTGTCCGTGTACATGGGTGCATCGCTGGAGGGATGGGGGCCTACCTGGGAGAACACCAGTTCTCCTTCGATCAATACTCACCATTCTGTTACTTCTGATATACAGCTGGCCCTGACAGCGGCTCTAGGATTATAGACTTAGAAAGCTTTACCGACTCCTGGGAACCGGGCACTCGGCTCCCAACTGCCGAGTACCCGTTTACCATAGAGCTCATTCTTGTTTGCATAGCGACAAGAGCAATACATGCTTTTTGCATTAAGGATTTTAGTGTTTTAAAATAATCTAAGTCTTTAATCAGTGATAGTTTGTGTGTTCTGAAAGGATTAACTAAGGACTATGGAGAATACCGCCCAAGACAACCAGGTTGTATTGTTCTTTATTATCCATAGTTAAAAGACTTAGGTCTCTAAATTTCGTTGTGTCGCATGTTCCAATTTCTGTCCCCATAGAATCTGGGACGTGTGCTAACAACGATATATGCCAGACGATCGCCTTCTTTAAACCCCAACAGGCGATCGGCAGATATGAAAATAGGTGTTTGCTACGGTATTTCTAACACGAATATCGGCTGACGTCGTTCTCCGTAGAATCCGAGCGGGTGACGTCACACCCGGTCGCTCGGATGTTTATGTGAAGAAAAATTTTTTCATTAATTCGCGCATCTTATTCTGGGTGCTGCGTACTAAAAATGGTACCGGAAACTTTAGAATGATCAAGTTTACATGTGATCACGATCGGTTTGCAATGATCGGTGGTTTCAAAATTCTTGAGTAGATGTGTGGTCTGCGGTTTTACCGTGTGAGACAGCAGTTTTGTTATACATTTTGTTGTTTTCTTCACATATCGTGCTGCGTTCGTTAGGAGTATAATTTATATTGATTAGTAAATATACCCTGAATGCTATGCGATATGATTCCTGGAGCCGTTACACATCCTGGAGGATCTATTATGGGTGTGTTGTGCCCGCCGCGTACTTGTCGTCATAATCAATGCGATCGTTGTTGTAACGTGGCGGGGTGGGGTGCGGGGAGGTTACGGTTAATTAACGAGTCAAATTATTTGAAAATTAATTGTCTGCCTTCCATCCGGGTCTCGTTCCGCTTGTTTATTGTAGGTTTGTGCTTATTTTATAGGCCAAGCCAGCCCCGCCATCATGTGACGACTGCCATAAGTTTGTCCGTGTAATGTTCAAGGACCATGTCTGTTTTATGTGTGCCCTGTGTAATATAGATCATAGGTGTAATGTTTGTGCAGTGTGGTCCGTCGAAACGATGGTTAAGTTCCTTGCCCAGAAGGACTTGGCTGGGTCTGACGCGGGGTCAGGCGGTCCGAGAGTAAATCGTGGAGCGCCCGGTTCGGCCAGTGCGGGTGCTCCACGTCCCCAGCTGGAGGTGGCGGAGATGGCACCGCCGGCGTGGTTTGGTCCGGCTCTGCAGGGTTTTTCTGCATAGCGTTCTGACCACGCTGGTGTCGTCCCTGCTACCAAAGGTTGGGGGGCAGTTTCTCCCCATGCCTGGTACGGATCCTGTCCTCGGACAGGATTCTGGACTGGTTACCGAGGGGGCCGTCTCGTACGGCCCCCTGGCAGTCCCGTCTGGCTTCGGCCAGACGGGTTTCTGTTTCTCTGCGGCCACCTCCGGGTGGTCCAGTAGCGGTGGCCGGTCCATCAGGTGTGGGAGCCGTCCGCCAGGACGGTTCCACGGTTGACTCGTCTAGTGACGACTCTTCGGAGTCTGAAGACGAGGAGGCCGAGGAGGAGAGGTTGCTGCGGCCCGTGAAGCCGCAGGTGGAGAATATGGAGGTTGATTCCGTCCTAGACGGAACCGGCCTCCATTTGTCTGGTTTGGCGCAAGCCAGGTCAGCGGCTCCGCCTGTGGCTGAGGCAAATCCGTTACCGTGCACCGGTTCCGTGCGGCTTGGTTTGGCACCAGCCGTCACGGGAACGGGTGTGCCGGGCCAGGCGTGGTACTCACCTATCTCGCCTGGTCCGCCAGTCGGACGTGGGGTGCCGTGGGCGCCCGTGTCCGGCTATGGTTCCGCGACTGCTACGGGTCCGTACGGTTTTCCGTGTGGACCTACCCCATGGACCGGAGTGTTTCATGGGGTGGCGGCGGAACCGTGTGGTACCAGAGTGCCTGGCGTGTCAGCCGTGGCTCCTTGCTGGGAGGCCGTGGCTGGCAGACCCGTGAGCACGTCAATGGGTGAAGTGTTTGCGGGGGTGTCTTCATCGGAGGTAGATTGGTCAGATGCTCTGGCGTGGCTAGCCAGGGTTGACCCGTCTGTGGTTTCGGCCACGGCCGATGAAGATGCGCCCCGTCCGTCGGTTGCGTCGATCAGGACGGGGATTTTGCCCGCGGCCCGGATCCAGTCAGTGGGACTGGATCCACGGTTCATAGAATGGTTGGATGCTATTTATAGCAAACAACTGATGACCAAGGGTCAGCTCCCTGCGGCCTCCAGGGAGGTGCGGGCAAGATGTCGTATTCCGCGGGGGGAATACGACAGGTATGGTGTAGTCCCGTCGGTCACGGAGGATGACCGATGGGTACTGGGCGTCCAGAGTGCCGTGCCGGGTCACCCCGGTCCGGCACTTGTGGACAAGTCTCAGGTACACCAGGAAGAAGTCCTGTCCCTATGCGATGAGGGTGTGAGGGCAGCGATGAGCGCTGTCAACCACTCTTATCGTCTCTTTCAGTCGGTGTGGGCTGAAGCGGGGCAGGCCACCCTGTGCCACCTGTGGCGCTTTCATGTGTCAATGACGGCCTGGTGCTGTCGATGGATGCATTGGCAAGGGTGCAAGCGCGTGTGACGAAATCCAGGAGGCAAATGGTCATTGACCATATGCGTCCGGCTACGGCAGTCAGGGAGCGTCTCCTTGGGACACCCCTGACAGGGCCTAGCATCTTCGGTGGCCAAGCGTGGGCCATCTTAGAGGATACCGCCAGTATCGCGCAGAATCGGTTAGCGGTAAACCTACAGCTAGAGCTAGTGCGACAAGCGCATGCACTAGGGCCTGTGGGGAAACCGCTAACGGGACAACCTTCAAAGGAGCAGAAGAAGCATAAGGGCAAGGCGAAAGCTAGGCCTGTTGCGACTTCTGCTTCAGCTGGGGTTTCACAGCCGCCGCCGGCGAAGAAGCCCAGGAAGGTTGTAGAGGCGCCTACCCTCCCCAATGTTGCTCCTGACCGCCCTAGAGGTGGGAAGGGCAAGGGGAAGGGTAAGGGTAAGGCCTCAAAGGGCGGACAGAAGGGGCCGAAGCGTACCTGAGGGTACGAAAGCTCCCTTCATATCCGCCTGGACCGCGCCTGTGTGACAGGAACAGCGGTGCCAGTTATACCCGTCGTGCCTAGAACGAAATGGTTCTCTCTCTCTCTCGTTAAGAAAGAGTGGGGGGGCGGACTGCGAGCCGGACAACCCCGTTAGACGTCGAGGCGTCTATGGTGGGTGGAAGGCTCATGCGTTTCGTCGAGGCCTGGCGAGGTGTGACGTCAGACAGTCTGGTCCTGGGATGGTTATCCCAGGGTTACATGCCAGAGTGGTGGGACTTTCCACCACAAAATCTGTCTTTGGCACCTGTCTGGACACCCGTACCAAGGGAGCCAGACAAGTTAGAAGCCGTTCAAAAGGAAGTGTCGGGTTTGCTTCTGAAGGGAGCAATAAAACCAGCAAATCGAAACACTCCAGGCTTCTATTCAAACATGTTCCTTGTCCCCAAGAGCACAGGGGGATGGAGACCCATACTCAATCTCAGGCCATTAAATTGGTTTAGCCATACGCCTCGGTTCCAGATGGAAATGCCGAGGTCGGTAATGCGGGATTGAGGAAAGGAATGTGGTGTGTATCGATCGATCTGAAAAATGCATATTTCCACATTCCTATGAATCGGAGTTGGCACAGGTTTCTGAGATTTGCGTTTCAGAATCAAGTATGGGAGTTTACAGTCTCCCGTTTGGCCTGTCGACAGCTCCGAGGGTTTTCACAAGAGTGGTCCTTGCGGTGACAGCGTTTCTCAGAAAAGAGAACGTGGCGCTACACACCTACATAGACGACTGGCTGCTTAAGGCAGACTCGGCAGCCAGGTTGAACGTGGATACTGCTCTGACTCTGAAGTTACTTTCAGATCTACGCTGCATAGTCAACGAGGAGAAATCCGAGTTGACGCCCACGCAACGTTTCGTTTATTTGGGGATGCGATTCGACCTCGAGGAGGGCAGGGTTTACCCATCAGAGCCCAGAGTGGTGTCTCTGTTAGCCATCCTCAAGAGTTTTCGAGTGGGAAACCACATTCAAGGCGAGGCGGTTCCTTCAGATGCTGGGCATGATGGTCTCCATGGAGCAGGTTATCCTGTACGATGCTCTAATGCGAAGGCCTATCCAGTTGTATCTGATGTCTCTGTGGAAACAGAGAACAGAACCCCTGTCAAAACTGTTGCCAGTTTTGGAGCCGATAATATCGCATCTTCTATGGTGGAAACAGCGTCAGAATCTCCTATTAGGGGTTTCGCTGCACCTACCCCGCCTCCAGCTGTCCGTCTACACGGATGCATCGCTGGAAGGGTGGGGTGCCTGCCTGGGAGAACACCAGGTCTCGGGCACATGGACTCTCCCGGAGAGTCAGCTGCATATCAATCTGTTGGAAATGATGGCAGTGGAACTGGCATTGGAAGAGTTCCTTCCGATGAGCAGGGGCAAGGTGATATTGATACGGTCGGACAATTCGACAGTAGTATCATATATAAATCGCCAAGGTGGGACCAGGTCGCCCACTCTGTGTATCAGGGTGTGGCACTTGATTCAATGGTGCAGGAATTACTCGGTTGTTTTGAAAGCAGCTCGTATTCCTGGCCGATTGAACATTCTGGCGGATGCTTTGTCTCGCAGACAGAGAATCCTGCCAACAGAATGGTCCCTCAACCCTCCAGTTCAGCGACGGATCTTCGAGCATTGGGGCAAACCCAACGTGGACTTGTTCGCCACAAAGGAAAATGCTCAAATCATGACATATGTCTCGCCGATTACAGATCCAAATGCCGTCGATACAGACGCTCTGGCGATAAGCTGGAGAGGGATGCACGCTTACGCGTACCCACCCACCATTCTTCTACGAAAGTATTGGTGAAGGTCAGGGAGGAACCGTGTCTGGTCCTGCTAATAGCGCCGTATTGGCAGAGCAGGGCGTGGTTCACGGATCTTCTAGATCTGCTGGTGGAAAATCCTGTGCAGTTGCCCGAGATTCCGAACATAATCTCCCAGGCCAAGGGACGCTTCCTACACGAGCGTCCCGAAATGTTTTGACTGCGTGGATGTTATCAAACAACGTTCCACGTCGGAAGGCTTTTCTCGACAGGCTGCTGATTTCATCGCGGCTGCGAGAAGAAGGTCAACCTTCAAGTCATATAACAACAAGGTTAACAGATTTGCAGACTGGTGTGAAGAAAAGGGTATTGATACCCTTCAATCCACTATCAGCAAATAGCAGACTTTCTCTGTGAGCTGTTCTTTTGAGGACTAGCTCCCGTCACAGTTGCTGGATACAAGTCAACTTTGGCATCAGTTATCCCTTGTCTAGCCAACAGGGATAGTCCAGAGGTGGCCCAGTTAAATGTGATGTTGAAGGGAATGAGCAATCTCCGACCGAGACAACCGGTAGTCATTCCAGCCTGGAGTCTATCTTTAGTGCTTAATGTACTGGCCAAGCACCCTTTCGAACCGTTGCGTTCGGCTAGTCTAAAGCATTTGACTCTAAAGGCGGTCTTTCTATTGGCAGCTTCCTCAGCTAGAAGGCGCAGTGAGATCCATGCGCTTTCGGCAGAGAGGAACCGATTTATTGTTTCTGGAGAAGGTCTGCGTCTTCTGCCAAGAGCAGAGGTTATGTCAAAGAACCAATCTTTGAGATATCCCGGCAAACCGATCATTATACCGAAGTTAACTAGGTTTGATCGTGATGCCAGTGTCTGGTGCCCGGTCCGTGCTTTGACTAAGTACAAGAAACGGACTGACTCGTTACGGTCGAACGATAGACATCTGTGGATCTGCCATAAAAAGTCTTATGGCGCCGCATCCATGGATACTATCTCTCGTTTGGTGGTCGAATGCATTCAGACTACTCACGAGATGGCGACTGGGCCCCAGGTGCAAGGCGTAAGGGCACACAATGTCAGAGGAATAGCCGCCTCGACCGCCCTTTACAATGGTGTTCCGTTATAGGACATCATGGCCGTTGCACAATGGCACTGTGAGTCCTCATTCACGGATTACTATATGAGGGATGTGTCAGACTCAGCCAATCCACTCGCTTTAGCTGTTTTCAAACCATAGTTAGTGACCACACTGCTTTTCACCCTTTTCTCACTTTGGTAAGAAAAGAACCTAAAGCAGGCATGGTCAGGCGAGAGGATGTCAACCAGATTGTGTCACCGATGGCCGAACCGGTGAATGGTTGGAGGCGGTACGTCTGAAGTCCTGTTATCATAAGGTAATTCAATAAGTGAGAGTTTTTTGTATTATGTATATGTATCATGTTCATTCATCTTATATATTCATGCTCATTCCCAGGCTAATACAAGCAATATGCAGGGAGTAGTTAACCCTCTTGGCATATTGGTGTTTTCAGGCGAGATACATGTTCGTTAGTTCTCTCCCTTTTCTTAGGAGGAAAAAGGGGGGGGGGGACTGTGACGCGAATGTGATTCGGTTCCGTGAACTTGATGGTCCTTTTAGGTCTCCGTTAGTCAAGTTTGAAGTCTAAAATCTTTCTCCAAGGGGCAAAATTAGCATGTATGGCTTGCCCCTTCCCACCAGGTTACTGATCAAATCTGGTGTATATCAGAAGTAACAGAATGGTGAGTATTGATCGAAGGAGAATGCAGGAAATGTCAATTTCCCTTTCTCCGAGATCTAACAATACTCACCATTCTGTTACGGACCCAGCCTCCCAGCCCCACGGAGGCAAGCCATAGTTTTCTCTTGTTTGGTGGCTATGCAAACAATATGAGCTCTATGGTAAACGGGTACTCGGCAGTTGGGAGCCGGGTACCCGGTTCCCAGGAGTCGGTAAAGCTTTCTAAGTCTATAATCCTAGAGCCGCTGTCAAGGCCAGCTGTATATCAGAAGTAACAGAATGGTGAGTATTGTTAGATCTCGGAGAAAGGGAAATTGACATTTCCTGCAGTCTCGGGCACATGGACTCTCCAAGAGAGCCAGCTGCATATCAATCTGTTGGATATGATGGCAGTAGAACTGCCATTGGAAAAGGTTTCTTCCAAAAGTCAGGGGCAAGGCGATATTGATACGGTCGGACAACTCGACAGTAGTATCATACAGAAGTCGCCAAGGCGAGACCAAGTCACCCACACTATGTATCTAAGTGTGGCACTTGTTTCAATGGTGCAGGAATTACTCGGTTGTTTTTAAAGCAGCTCATATTCCTGTGCGATTGAACGTTCTGGCAGATGCTTTGTCTCACAGACAGAGAATTCTGCCAACAGAATGGTCTCTCAACCCTCCAGTTCTTCACAGGATCTTCGAGCATTGGGGCAAATCCAACGTGGACTTGTTCGCCACAAGGGAAAATGCTCAAATCATGACTTATGTCTCGCCGATTACAGATCCTAATGCCATCGATACAGATGCTCTGGCGTTAAGCTGGAGAGGGATGCACGCTTACGCGTACCCACCCACCATTCTTCTACCGAAGATATTGGTGAAGATCAGGGAGGAACCGTGCCTGGTCCTGCTATAGCCATTTTGCCCAGCAGGGTGTGGTTCACGGATCTTCGAGGTCTGCGGGTGGAAAATCCAGTGCAGTTACCCAAGATTCCGAACATAATCTCCCAGGCCAAGGGACGCTTCCTACACGAGCGTCCCGAAATGTTATTGACTGCGTGGTTGTTGTCAAACAACGTTCCACATCGGAGGGCTTTTCTCGACATGCTGCAGATTTCATCGCAGCTGCGAGAGGGAGGTCAGCCTTCAAGTCATATAACAACAAGGTTAACGGATTTGCAGACTGGGGTGAGGAAAAGGGTATTGTTACCTTTCATTCCACTATTCAGCAAATAGCAGACTTTCTCTGTGAGCTGTTCTTTTCAGGACTAGCTCCTATCACAATTGCTGGATACAAGTCAGCTTTGGCATCAGTTATCCCTTGTCTAGCCAACAGGGATAGTCCAGAGGTGGCCCAGTTGAGTGTGATGGTGAAGGGAATGAGCAATCTCCGACCGAGACAACCGGTAGTAATTCCAGGCTGGAGTCTATCTTTAGTGCTTAATGTACTGGCCAAGCACCCTTTCAAACCATTGCGTTCGGCTAGTCTAAAGCATTTGACTCTAAAGGCGGTCTTTCTATTGGCAGCTTCCTCAGCTAGAAGGCGCAGTGTGATCCATGCACTTTCAGCAGAGAGGGACCGATTTATTGTCTCCAGAGATGGTCTGCGTCTACTGCCAAGAGCAGAGTTTATGTCAAAGATTCGATCTTTGAGATATCCCGGTAAACCGATCGTTATACCGAAACTAAGTAGGTTTGATCGTGATGCCAGTGTCTGGTGCCCAGTCCGTGCTTTGACTAAGTACAAAACGGACAGACTCATTACAGTCGAATGATAGACATCTGTGGATCTGCCATAAGGAGCCATATGGCGCCGCATCCGTGGATTCTATCCCTCGTTGGGTAGTCGAATGCATTCAGACTACCCGTGAGATTACGACTGGGCACCAAGTGCAATGCGCAAGGGCACAATGTTAGAGGAATAGCCGCCTCTTCCGCCGTTTTACAATGGTGTTCCATTTAAGGACATCATGGCTGTTGCACAATGGCACTGTGAGTCATCTTTCATGGATTACTATATGAGGGATGTGTCAGACTTCGCCAATCCACTCGCTTTAGCTGTTTTGAGACGATAGCTATATGACCACACTGCTCTTCTTCCTTTTTTGGCACTTGTAAGAAAGAATTAAGAAGCAGACATGGTTGAACGAGAGGATATCAACCAGATTGTGTCACTGATGGCCGGACAAATGAATGGTTGGAGCCTCCAGGTCTGAAATCCAAATATCATGAAGTAATTCAGGATTGAGAGTGTTTTGTATTATGTCTATATATCATGATCATTCATCTTATATATTCATGCTCATTCCCAGGCTAATATATGCAAAGAGCAGTTAACCCTCTTGGCATATTTGTGTTTTCAGGCGAGATGCATGTTCGTGAGTTCTCTCCCTTTTCTTAGGAGAAAAAAGGGTGGGGGGGGCAGTGATGCGAATGTGATTCGGTTCCGTTAACTTGATGGTCCTTTTAGGTCTCCATTAGTCAAGTTTAAGTCTAGCTCCTTCTACAAGGGGCAAAAGTAGCAGTTATGGCTTGCCCCTTCCCACCAGTTTACTGACCAAATCTGGTGTATATCAGAAGTAATAGAATGGTGAGTATTGATCGAAGGAGAATGAA
Source organism: Chaetoderma sp. LZ-2023a (assembly GCA_034401795.1). Lineage (NCBI taxonomy): Eukaryota > Metazoa > Mollusca > Caudofoveata > Chaetodermatida > Chaetodermatidae > Chaetoderma > Chaetoderma sp. LZ-2023a. The sequence goes on from CM067362.1 coordinate 53,647,795, forward strand.
GGAAATTTCAATTTCCCTTTCTCCGAGATCTAACAATACTCACCATTCTATTACGGACCCAGCCTCCCAGCCCCATGGAGGCAGGCCATGAGTTTCTCTTGTTTGGTGGCTATGCAAACAATATGAGCTTCATGGTAGACGGGTACTTGGCAGTTGGGAGCCGAGTACCCGGTTCCAAGGAGTCGGTAAAGCTTTCTAAGTCTATAGTCCTAGAGCCAGCTGTCAGGGCCAGCTGTATATCAGAAGTAATAGAATGGTGAGTATTGTTAGATCTCGGAGAAAGGGAAATTGAAATTTCCTTCATTCTTCGTCTATGAAGCCCACATCGTCAGCATATTCCATCTCTAGCGGCATACACAGTATTGACACTGAGGGGTTTCGTCTTGTGGAAATTTCCCGCACAAATTTCAATGCAGCTGCAAGGTAACAAGTGAAAAGCACAGGAGATAGACCAATTGTGGGAGCCGATTGATGTATCAAACTGTACAGACTTCACTGAATAATTGACTCATACTCTCCGCTTGGTAACATTGTCTTGTCTATAAAGGACACCTTGAGGACCACGTAAATATGTCCTTTATACATAAAAGATTTTTATTAAGGGTGAAATATATATTTGTTCCTTGATTTCGCAGCTAATAACAGTGTTCTTTATAGAGGTCGGTCGCTTGGTTTAAATAGAAAAAATTAAATGAAATCTAGGTGTTCAAATGAAATTTGAACTATTTTTCAAATGAAATCTTGAAATTGTTCAAATGAAATCTTGAGTGTTCAAATGATATCATGTTATCTTCTCATTGCCACAGGTGTTCTGTTCCGGAAGCAACTATAGCAACAGATGACATGTGGAGTCCAGTCACCTCACTGACATTAGACAAAATGGCCAATGAGAAGCAAGCTTTGGTGCAGGTATGGTATTCTCACATTAAACAGATGACTTGCCGACATTTCTATTGATAATAATCTCTGAAAGGATTGTTACATGATTTGATTCTTGAAGTTTAAGATCGTTAGATTGAATTGCACAAAGGTGACTGAATAAAATTATAACGTGTGAGCGTGCGTGCGTTCGTGTGTACGTGCGTGTGTGGATATATGTGTGGGTGAGTGTACATTTTTTAGCATGCACATGTGTGTATGCATGTGCATTTAGGTACATATTTTTAACATCGCAGTACATACAATGTATATGTACAAACAAGACAAAGTTATCACAGACTCTTGTGCTTGTTAAATATAGATGTTCATATTTCTGTGTGGATTTTTGCCAGGATATCGAGAGTGTATCATCACAGGAGTCACATAAAAGTCATTCTGGTGATAGTCTTGACCGACTATCAATGGTCTGCCTGGGAGTCGAGAAAGATGCTAGTGGAACTGTCATTGACCGTAATAACGGACTTGGTGATCATAATCAGGATCATACTAGTGTTAGCCGTAGTCATGATGCAACTGATAATAATTCTGATCACCATAGAATCACTTCTGGCACTGAATACATGAATGGACAAGTAACAGAAACTGTTAATACATCGGTGCTTGGTAAAACAGATTTACAACAAAATTTAAAAGCATATCGCAATCAAATGCGTTCACTAGTTACCTGTTGTAATTGTGACCCAGCCAGTGACCTTGTCGCTTTGGCATTCAGGTCACAGAAGGAACGAATTCCAAAGCCTGCAAGCAATGGGCGGGGTAAAGCTGTAGCTATCGGTGTAGCAACAGCAAAAGGACAGAATTCTCGCGATATTTATGGAAGTAAGAGAGCGGTATTGATGAAGTATATCACTGTAGTAGATTACAACAATGGTCGTGGCACAAAGTCACAGCGGACTTCAAGAGACCTAGAGGTAAATAGCAGTCGATCATTTGCCGAGGATGTTATGCTAAAAAGAAATGGAAACAATCGATCGGTGAAAACTAGAAATGGTAAATATAAAACCACAAGCAGCGACAATAATCATGACTTAAGACAGATATCCACTGCTCCAGTAAGAGGCGCAGCTGTGGCTGTTGATGTGTCACACAATCGGACGTTAGGACCTCAACCAAAATCTTCAGAACTTGGGCGATATTTTAAATTTTGGGGCAGAAATATGGTGACTGATTTGTCAGAAACTAGCACTGACATGTTTGACACAAATACAGAAATTAATCCTGAATCAAATACAGGTCAAACGTGTCGACAACAGATATTTAGCTATGAAGGTATGTCAGCCATTGCTACGCAGGCCAGGCGGTCACCGGTTATTGGGAGGAAGATAGCGACTCCGCGACAGCAGGAAATGCCTATCACTGATTGGGTATGGTAACAACGTTTAAAACTTTTCACTGTGCAAACACCAGAGTGTGCAGAGTTTAATTCACCAGACCATCGGCATAGCTGAGGTTGCAATGGACACGTTTGCAATAAATTTATTCTTAATCGATATAGTACAGCTCAGAAATAACATCTTTTCAAGGCAAAATAAAATGTACTGTTAATTATTTTGAACATAAATGGATTGGAAGACATTGCTGCCTTATTATTTTCAAAATATTTAGCAAAACATTGTATACTAGCTACTAACATATTTCTGTTTTTGTTATGGACACATCTTATGTTGTTTCTGAGCTCTACTCTAGGTTTCAATGGACACGTGTGTAATGGATACATTTGCAATAAACTTGGTTTGCAATAGGCAAATATGCAATGAACACATTTTACGATTATAGTGATCTACTGTCACTCAAGCATCTGATGTCATAATGATATATATGTCACATGCTAGTTGAGGTCACAATCAAAACGATGTAGCTCTGTCATGAAAATCGAAAAGTCTGACACTAGAGTGTAGGAATTGTACATTTGTGTCTTTGATGATTTTATAATTAACAAACACTCTGTAGAATATTTTAAAAGTAAATTGACTGGGAGATGTTGCTGCAATAGGCCCTAGTTAAGTTAGTTTCAAGATATTCAGCAGCTAGCTTACCTGTATTGTTACCGTAAAATTTTAATTGTGGGATTTCAGTTTTCAGTTTCAAATTGAAACCAACATGTGGAAAAAGTTGGCGGTGCTTAGCTGAAAATAGGCTGGGCATAGCTAGAAATTGACCTGCGTGTTCACAAGTTCTGTTGTGTAACGAAATGCATTTTCACGACACCAGTGTGCCTAATGTGAGAAGTTAACCATTTAATGGCTAATTTGGTTAAGAAAATACAAATGTTTACTTGTTGAATGTACATTTGCAGGCCGAGAGACTATTTTTGCAAATTTACCAACGGAATTACTGGCTCGATTATCGAGCCAGGCATTCCAGTGGTAAGTTTTCAAAATAGTCTTCTCTTGGTCTGTCATGTCTGTAAATAGCCATTCCTCAAGACCACTTCAGGGGTCAGTTTTGGTTGTCTTTGCCATGAAAGGGTTAAGAACCTTTGTTGTTGTTTTTTGCACCAAATATGTAAATTATTCTGTTAAAATACCTTAATTTTTAACCTGAATGTGAAATCTGGTAAATATTTTGATGAAACATTTTTACTTTCTGATAAATTGTTTTCAAAATATTTACCAGGATTGTTAGTCTAGCATCAACTTTATTCAGGATTAAATACAAGTTAAAAACATTATTATTATTATTATTATTATTATTATTATTATTATTATTATTATTATTATTATTATTATTATTATTATTATTATTATTATTATTGTTAGCTTAACCCATTAATACTCAAGTTTGTTCAAGAAAATATCAATTATCTCAAAGAAAATGTCCATTTTACAGACCAAGAGATTATTTTGAAAATTTATCACTGGTGCGGTTATCGAGTTTCTTGGAGATGCAATTTGACATTTCTCCTTCGATCAATACTCACCATTCTATTACTTCTGATACAAGCTATCCTGAATAGCTGGCCCTAGGACTATAGACTTAGTAAGCTTTACCGACTCCTGGAACCGGGTACTCGGCAGTTTGCCATGAAGCTCATTCTTGTTTGCATAGCAACAAGAGCTACATGCTTTTTTGTGCAGTTGGAGTCTTAAGTTTCTAAGTCTTTTTCTGTGTATTGTGATAGCTTTGTGTGCTCTCTAAGGATTATATTGGATTACCATGGATGGAGCCGATGATAACCAGGTTGTATAATTCCATGTTATTCCATAGTTAAAAGACTTAGGATCCGAGCGGGTGACGTCACACCCGTGTTGTCTCAGATTTTTATGTGAAGAAAATGTTTCATTAATTCGCGCATCTGATTCTGGGTGCGGCATACTTTATTGGTACCAGAAAAACTTTGGAACTTTCAAGTTTTGCGTGTTATCACGATCTGTTTGCAATGATCGGTGGTTTCAAAATTCTTGATTTAGATGTGTGGTCTGCGGTTTTACCATGTGCTACAGCAGTTTGTTTACATTTTGTTGTTACTTCACATATCGTTTTGGCCTTCATTAGGAGTATAATTTATATTGATTAGTAAATATACCCCGAATGCTATGCGATATGATTCCTGGTTCCGTTATACATCCTTAGGATCAATTTATGGGTGTATTATTGCCCGCTTTGTTCTTGTCGTCATAATCAATGCGATCTGTGCTGTAACGTTGCGGGGTGAGCTGTGGGAGGGTTAACATTTAATTTATGATCAAATTATTTGAAAATTAATTGTCTTTTTTCCATTCCTGTTTCGTTCCGCTTGCTTATTGTAGGTTTGTGTTTATTTATAGGCCAAGCCAGCCCCGCCATCATGTGCCATAGATTCATGAGGGTTCTATTCAAGGGCCATGTCTGTTTCTGTTGTACCAAATGTAATCTTGACAGTAGGGGTAACGTTTGTGCAGTGTGGTCGTCGGACATGATGGTCAAGTTCCTTGCCTAGAAGGACTTGGCAGGGTCTGACGCGGGGTCAGGCGGTCAGAAAGCAAATCGTGGAGCATCTGTTTCGGCCCTTGGGGGCATTCCACGTCTGCAGCAACCAGAGGTTGCGGAGACGGCACCGCCGGCATGGTTTGGTCCTGCTATGCAAGGCTTCTTGCATAGCGTTCTGCATACGCTGGTGTTGTCCCTGCTTCCAAAAGCTGTAGGGCAGTCTCTTCCCGTGCTTGGTTCGGACCCTGTCCTTGGACAGGGTTCTGGACTGGCCACCGAGGGAGCCATCTCATACGGCTCCCTGGCAGTCCCGTCGGGCTCCGGCCTGATGGGCTCCATCTCTCTGTGGCCACCTCCGGGTGGTCCAGTAGCGGTGGCCGGTCTGTCAGGCATAGGAGCAGTCCGCCAGGATGGCTCTATGGTTTCCTCGTCTAGTGATGACTCTTCGGGATCTGAAGACGAGGAGGCCAAGGAGGAGAGATTGCTGCGGCCTGAGATGCCGCGGGTGGAGAGCATGGAGGTCGATTCCGTCCTGGACGGAACCGTCCTCAATCTGTCTGGCTTGGCGCAAGCCGTGGTGACATGGTGATGGGTGTGGCTGGCCAGGTGTGGTACTCACCTATCTCGCCTGGTCCAGCGGTCAGGCATGGGGTACCGTTGGCACCCGTGTTTGGCCACGGTTCTTCAACCATTACGGGTCCGCACGGTTTTCCGTGTGGGCCTACTCCATGGACTGGTGTTTTTCATGGGGTGGCGGCGGAACCGTACGGTACCGGAGTTCCTGGCATATCAGCAATGGCTCCTAGCTGGGAGGCCGTTGCTGGTAGGGCCGTGAACATGTCAACGGGTGATGTGTTCACGGGAGTGTCCTCCTCGGAGACAGACTGGTCAGAGGCTCTGGCTTGGCTAGCCAGGGTAGACCCATCTGTGGTTTCAACCACGGCCGAGGAGGATGCACCCCGTCCATCGGTGGCATCGATTAGGACGGGGATCTTGCCTGCGGCCCGGATCCAGTCTATTGGACTGGATCCAAGGTTTATGGAGTTATTGGATGCTATTTATAGCAAACAACTCCTGATCAAGGGCCAGATTCCTGCGGCCTCCAGGGAGGTGCGGGTGAGGTGTCGTATCCCGCAAGGGGAATATGACAGATATGGTGTTGTCCCAACGGTCACCAAGGATGAACGCTGGGTGTCCAGAGTGCTGGAGCGGGTGGTCCCACCCCGGTGCTGGTGGACAAGTCTCAGGTACACCATGACGAAGTCCTGTCCCTATGCGATGAGGGGGTGAGGGCAGCAATGAGTGCTGTCAATCGTTCTTATCGCCTTCTTCAGTCGGTTTGGGCTGAAGTGGGGGCAGGCCACCCTGTGCCACCTGTGGCACTTTCATGTGTCAATGACGGCCTGGTGCTGTCTATGGATGCATTGGCAAGGGTGCAAGCATGAGTGACGAGGTCTAGGAGGCAGATGGTCCTTGACCATATGCGTCCAGCTACTGCCATTAGGGAGCGACTTCTTGGGATGCCCTTTACTGGTCCTAGCATCTTTGGTGGCCAAGCGCGGGCCATCTTAGAAGACACTGCCAACATCACGCAGAATTAGTTGGCAGTTAATCTACAGCTGGATCTAGTGCTTGGCGAAGAAGGCCAAGAAGATTGTGGATGCCCCTACCCTCCCCAATGTTGGTCCTGATCGCCCGAGAGGCGGGAAAGGCAAAGGGAAGGGTAAGTCCTCTAAGGGCGGAAAGAAGGGAGCGGATCGTACCTGAGGGTACGAGGGCTCCCTTCGTATCTGCCTAGACCACACCTGTGCAACGGTTAGACCGGCCAAACCAAGACCAAAATGGTTCCCACTCTCTCTCGTCAAGAGGGGTGGGGGGGGCGGATTGCGAGCCAGACACCCTCATTAGGCGTCGATAGCATCTATAGTGGGTGGAAGGCTCATGCGTTTCATCGAGGCTTGGCGAGGTGTGACGTCAGACAGTCTGGTCCTGGGGAGGGGTACATGCTGGAATGGTGGGATTTTCCACCACAGAATCTGTCTTTGGCACCTGTCTGGACACCCGTACCAAGGGAACCAGACATGTCAGAAGCCACTCAAAACGAAGTTTCAGGTTTGCTTCTGAAGGGAGCAATAAAACCAGCAAACCGGAACACTCCAGGCTTCTATTCAAACATTTCCTTGTCCCCAAGAGCACAGGGGGATGGAGACCCGTACTCAACCTCAGGCCATTAAATTGGTTTATCCAGATGCCTCGGTTTCAGATGGAAACTCCGAGCTCGGTAATGGCAGGATTGAGGAAGGGAATGTGGTGTGTATCGATCGATCTGAAAGATGCATATTTCCACATTCCAATGAACAGGCGTTGTCACAGGTTTCTGAGATTTGCGTTTCAGAATCAAATGTGGGAGTTTGTAGTCCTCCCATTTGACCTGTCGACAGCTCCACAGGTTTTCACCAGAGTGGGCCTTGCAGTGACAGCGATTCTCAGAAAAGAGAACGTGGCGCTTCACACCTATATAGACGATTGGCTGATCAAAGCAGACACATCAGCCAGGTTAGAGGTGGATACTGCTCTGACTCTGAAGTTACTTTCAGATCTAGGCTGGAAAGTCAACAAGGAGAAATCCGAGTTGACACCCACTCAACAGTTCATTTATTTATGGATGCGATTCGATCTCGAGGAGGGCAGGGTTTACCCGTCAGAGCCCAGAGTGGTGTATCTGTTAGCCATCCTCAAGGGTTTTCGATTGGGAAACCACATTCAGGTGAGGCGGTTTCTTCAGATGATGGGCATGATGGTCTCCATGGAGCAGGTAATCCTGTACGCTGCTCTGATGCGAAGACCTATCCAGTTGTATCTGATGTCTCTGTGGAAACAGAGAACAGAACCCCTGTCAAAGCTGGTGCCAGTTTTGGAGCCAATAATGTCGCATCTTGTATGGTGGAAAAAGCGTCAGAATCTCATAGTAGGGGTTTCACTGCACCTACTCCACCCCCAGCTGTCCGTGTACACAGATGCATCGCTGGAGGGATGGGCGGGGCCTTGCCTGGGAGAACACCAGGTCTCGGGCACATGGACTCTCCAAGAGAGCCAGTTGCATATCAATCTGTTGGAAATGATGGCAGTGGAACTGGCATTGGAAAAGTTTCTTCCAAAAGTCAGGGGCAAGGCGATATTGATACGGTCGGACAACTCGACAGTAGTATCATACATAAATCGCCAAGGACCAAATCACCCACACTATGTATCAAAGTGTGGCACTTGATTCAATGGTGCAGGAATTGCTCGGTTTTGAAGGCAGCTCACATTCCTGAGCGATTGAACATTCTGGCGGATGCTTTGTCTCGGAGACAGAGAATTCTGCCAACAGAATGGTCTCTCAACCCTCCAGTTCTTCACTGGATCTTCGAGCATTGGGGCAAACCCAACGTGGACTTGTTCGCCACAATGGAAAATGCTCAAATCATGACTTATGTCTCGCCGATTCCAGATCCAAATGCCGTCGATACAGACGCTCTGGCGATAAGCTGGAGAGGGATGCACACTTACGCGTACCCACCCACCATTCTTCTGCCGAAGATATTGGTGAAGATCATGGAGGAACCATGCCTGGTTCTGCTAATAGCGCCATTTTGGCCCAGCAGGGCGTGCTTCACGGATCTTCTAGATCTGCTGGTGGACAATCCAGTGCAGTTACCTGAGATTCTGAACATAATCTCCCAGGCCAAGGGACGCTTCCTACACAAGCATCCCAAAACGTTCAAATTGACTGCGTGGATGTTATCAAACAAGTTCCACGTCGGAAGGCTTTTCTCGACAAGCTGCGAATTTCATCGCAGCTGCGAGAAGGAGGTCAACCTTCAAGTCATATAACAACAAGGTTAGCAGATTTGCAGACTGGTGTGAAGGAAATGGTATTGATACCTTTCAATCCACTATTCAGCAAATAGCAGACTTTCTCTGTGAGCTGTTCTGTTCAGGACTAGCTCCTGTCACAATTGCTGGATACAAGTCAGCTTTGGCATCAGTTATCCCTTGTCTAGCCAACAGGGATAGTCCAGAGGTGGCGCAGTTGAATGTGATGGTGACGGGAATGAGCAATCTCCAACCGAGACAACCGGTAGTCATTCCAGCCTGGAGTCTATCTTTAGTGCTTAATGTACTGGCCAAGCACCCTTTTGAACTGTTGCGTTCGGCTGGTCTAAAGCATTTGACTCTAAAGGCGGTTTTTCTATTGGCAGCTTCCTCAGCTAGAAGGCGCAGTGAGATCCATGCACTTTCAGCAGAGAGGGACCGATTTATTGTCTCCGGAGAGGGTCTGCGTCTAATGCCAAGAGCAGAGTTTATGTCAAAGAATCAATCTTTGAAATATCCCGGCAAACAGATCATTATACCGAAACTAACTAGGTTTGATTGTGATGCCAGTGTCTCAGGTGCCCAGTCCATGCTTTGACTAAGTACAAAAGACGGACAGACTCGTTATGGTCAAATGATAGACATCTGTGGATCTGCCATAAGAAGCCATATGGCGCCACCTCCATGGATTCTATCTCTCGTTGGGTAGTCGAATGCATTCAGACTACCCATGAGATTGCGACTGGGCACCGGGTGCAATGCGCAAGGGCACATGTTAGAGGAATAGCCGCCTCGACCGCCCTTTACAGTGGTGTTCCGTTAGAGGACATCGAGGCTGTTGCACAATGGCACTGCGAGTCCTCTTTCATGGATTACTATATGAGGGATGTGTCAGACTCCGCCAATCCACTCGCTTTAGCTGTTTTGAAATGATAGTTATACGACCATGTAAGAAAGAATTAAGAAGCAGACATGGTCGAGCGAGAGGATATCAACCAGATTGTGTCACTGATGGCCGGACAAGTGAATGGTTGGAGGCTCCAGGTCTGAAATCCAAATATCATGAGGTAATTCAAGATTGAGAGTTTTTTGTATCATCTCTATATATCATGTCCATTCATCTTATATATTCATGCTCATTCCCAGGCTAATATATGCAAAGAGCAGTTAACCCTCTTGGCATATTTGTGTTTCAGGCGAGATGCATGTTTGTGAGTTCTCTCCCTTTTCTTAGGAGAAAAAGGGGGGGGGCAGTGTTGCGAATGTGATTCAGTTCCGTTAACTTGATGGTCCTTTTAGGTCTCCATTAGTCAAGTTTAAGTCTAGGTCTTTCTCCAAGGGGCAAAAGTAGCAATTGATGGCTTGCCCCTTCCCACCAGGTTACTGTCTAAATCTGGTGTATATCAGAAGTAATAGAATGGTGAGTATTGATTGAAGGAGAATGAAGGAAATTTCAAATTCCCTTTCTCCGAGATCTAACAATACTCACCATTCTATTACGGACCCAGCCTCCTAGCCCCACGGAGGCAAGCCATGGGTATCTCTTGTTTGGTGGCTATGCAAACAATATGAGCTTCATGGCAAATGGGTACTCGGCAGTTGGGAGCCGAGTACCCGGTTCCAGGAGTCAGTAAAGCGTACTAAATCTATAGTCCTAGGGCCAGCTATTCAGGATAGCTTGTATCAGAAGTAATAGAATGGTGAGTATTGTTAGATCTCTGAGAAAGGGAAATTGAAATTTCCTTCATTCTCAATACAACGTTTTTGGACCACTTGTGTGTTAATTACAGGTAGTTAATATATCACATGATAGTTCTGTCCTGATTTAAAAAAATATTTTGTATTTAAATCTGTGTTATATTTATTTAAACGTTATGATAACACTAATATAGAGATGTGTGACTTTCTATCTCTCATCAACAATCAACATACATTGATCTGAGATGTCTGATACTTTATACCAGTTATGATTACAGGTAATTAAAGATATCATAAGCTATTATGAGCGAGCACTGTACCGCTAACTTTCTACTAGGTAAACTCACTCAAATTTAGACAATAGATATTCCTTATTTAAGCAGAGATAAGGCCAGTGTTCCTTTTATTAGTGGTCATGTGTGGTTCGTGTGTGTGTGCGTGCGTGCGTGCGTGTTTGTGTGTCACAATCGCGTGGCATCTATCTGTCTGTTAGCAAATTCATGTGTGGGCCAGATATCAAAAACTTTTTAATCTACATTTGAAATTTCTTCAGTGTATATATTAGTTACAAATGAGGTGCCATGATTTCGTTTCATCATAGATCTGTCAATATTTGTGAGCTATGCCCCTGAAATGCTTTAAATGCATCAAATATTTTGTGTCCGGATCAGATCTCATTGAAGAGTTTTGAACCTACATTTGAATTTTTTCAGTGGATGTATTAGATAGAAACAAAGTGTCTTTATGACTTTTCAAGGCAGCTCAAGAGATCATTAAAGAAAATTGCCACTTGGTTGACTGGTAACAGAGCCACTCATTCCAGTGATACATTTTTAAAAATAGTCTTCTCTTCTCCTGCTAATATACATTGACTAAGCAAAAACTCTTGCTTATCTTCAATAAACTTCACCATTAGATGGGTGCTACTTAACACACCTACATCATTGGACCTTTCCAGAGTAATGATGTCATATGACATCATAATCAGCTAAGTGGCGTGTAGGATGACGTCATAATCATTACGTCATAAATGATTCAATTCTTTAACTCTTAAAAGTCTGACAGGTTGTAAGAATTTTATGTCTCTACTATTTAATAAACATGCTGTTGAATATTTTGAAACTACCTGTATAGTTTTCTGGAAATTGATTGTCCGGGAGTTCAGAGATTGATTGATCCCAGCATGAGCAAGGTGTGTGTAGAGCTTAGCTAGAGGGGTGAGACTAGCTAAAAATGGAACGGTCCTTTATTTTATGTATTGTATGTAAATTTCAGACATGGTTTGACGCTAAGGGTCGCTCGTATGTGCACACGATGGATCGATATCCAGTCTTCAGAAAGTAAACGAAGCTTCGTTTTAGATACAGGTATGTATTATACAGTACTAGTGATTTGTCTATTCATTACCACATGTTGTTTCTATACATATCAATTTTCTTCCTAATTTATTCAATGCATGTCTACCAGAGCTCGAAATTAATTAACCTTTAGCTTGACGCTAATTGAAATTTGCCACGAAGGTTGTTAGTTCTGTGACCATGTCATTAATGAATAATAGTTTGTATCGTAACTTCAACATGTAGTTAGGTACATGATGCTTTGATATATCGCAATTAAGTAAATAACCACAATGTTTTATAATTCGAAGCTGAGAAAAGAAATCAGAAAATCATGAACAATATGTTGTGACATGTTGAATATTTAGAAATTTCTTTGACTGGGAGCTGTTGCTGCCTAAATAGGCAGCAACAGCTTCCAGTCGAAGTAATTTCTAAATATTCAACAGTTTGATATTGGTTTTCATCAACCCTATTACCTACACTTATGTATGTCTGTATTTATCCAGTCCCACACCACACTACACGCTAAGATGTCATATATTTATACATAAATATTTATCAATATATGACATGATTTATTATTGCACTGTATTATCACAAGATTGTGTAGGGCTTGACTGACATGGATACCATAAATCAGAACATATAATTATTAGACTTTTTCTACAGATTACGTGTCACATTGAGAAATCCTAGTCTATAATAACACCATTTGCTGTTGTAAAATTTGAGCCAAAGAGGACCTGTAGTTACTGAGATATAAATGGATTGCGAATTTGATCCGATCCGGATCCAATTCTTTTAAAATCCAGACTACAGCTGCAATCTTGTGTTAAAACTTAATCTAAATCAGTAGTTTTTAGCTCACCTGGCCTGAAATGTTACGTCATTACAAAATTAACTCTGGAACCGCTAAATGGGTCGGGTTGTGATTTGGGAAATATGATTAGGGAGTAAGGACCACTAATGTTTGTTCAAGGGAAGGTGATACATAAAAATCGTGGTTGCCGTGGACATATCAAAATTTAGTCTAGTGGCCATATTCTATTTTTTTTGCTGGATTTTGATGACAAAAATTCTTTTAGATGTATATTTATTGGTATGGTGATGTCAGATTTTACTCTTACTTTTGTTAGATAAAGGCCTGAGTGACCTCTGCGATTATTTTCCTTCCAAATCTCGGATTGAAAAAGAATGGTTATCCTCAAATAATTACATGTACAAGTGCTTGTTTCTGGAAAGAGTTTTAGATTTCCACATTTCTTACAGAAATGTTTGTATTTCTAGTCAAAGTTTGCATATGTTTCATGTTGCAGGTGATACAGACCCCTTGGGCCTCCTGTTTAGATACAGCACCTGACAGGCAGGCAGGCAGGTAGGCAGGCAGGCAGATACCTGACTACAATTCCTGTCCTCTTGCATCATGATATAAACAAACTTTGTATGGATTATTTCAGTGATTTCCATGGCAACAGTACAGGACTGGCGACAGCAATTAAATTCGCAGAGCGCATGAATGAACGCACATACGCATCATAGCACATGAATGAATGCACATACGCATCATAGTATGAAACTTGTAACGAATGTTCAGTGGAACTGCATAATTCTACAATAGATATATACATTACACATTACCATGATACTAGTTAAATAATACAGACTGTCCGGGTGGATGGTGAGTGTGGGTGGCTCAAGTGAAGCTTTTAAACGCACAAATGATATTTAGCATACTGAAATATATACTGGATGTATAATTATATAATCCATTGTTTACCCACTTAGCTCTCGAATTTGTTCAAGAAAATTTCAATTATCTCATAGAAAATGTCAGTTTGCAGACCAAGAGACTATTTTTCAAAATTTATCACTGGAATGACTGGCTCGATTATTGAGCCAGTCATTCCAGTGGTAAATTAAAAAAAATTGTCTTCTCTTGGTCTGCAAATGGACATTTCTCAAGACTACAGAAGCCGTTGTTGGCTGATATCAGTGCGAAAGGGATATACAGGATAATATAGGCATCCATTTCTAGCTATGCCTCGCCTACCTTTTGCATGTTTTGCAATCGATTTGAAACTTTGAATTCCGAATACCAAGAATCTAAATTTCAAGGTAATTTGAAAGCCTGTGGCAGCAACAGCTTAATATTTTGCAACTCCACTCCCCCCCCCCCCCATTCTCCCAAATGAAGAAACTGTTTCAAGACCCCAAATGCAACCTTGAAGTTTGTTAAGATTCCAGTCAAATTAGTTTCAAAGTAAGTAAACAGATTTTTGATTTAAAAAAAATATTTTTCGTTATAAACAAGTATGACACGCTATGGGTTGCGACTTAGGCAGCTTTGTTATTAATGTCAACAATTTGACAGACCAACATTTGTGGTAATATTTGGTCTTTTGGTAAGTCATCTATGACCCTGTAAGACCATCGCCCTGTAAGAGGAAGAGGGTAATATGAGAAAATACTAGTCCAATTTGACTCAGGACAGGGCGTGACCATACAGTGGTATTCGACAACTTTGGGTATGTTGCAGGTAAACCTGAATAAATCCCTAAATGTCTGGAAACAACAAAAACTTTATGACAAAAACTGGATAGTGCACAGGTCTGCAATATCTGGTTTCTCTTGTCTATTTATGTTAACTCATTTTAACTCTTGAATTTATTCAAAAAAATTTCAATTTTCTCATAGAAAATGTCCATTTGCAGACCAAGAGAAGACTATTTTTGAAAATTTACCACTGGAATGACTGGCTCGGTTATCGAGCCAGTTATTCCAGTGATAAATTTTCATCCATAGTCTTCTCTTGGTCTGCAAATGGACATTTCACAAGACCACTGCAGATGCCATTTTTGGCTGATATGAGTGTTAAAGGGTTAATAATTTGCTCAAGTAATCGAAGAATTCATTTCCAGCTATTCCTGCACATTTCTAGCTAAGCTCCACCCACTTTGTACGCATTTTGGAATCGATTTAAATACTTTGAACCATGAATACCTAGAATCCAAATTTCAAGATAATTATACATAAGCTGTTGAATATTTTGTAATTAATTTGACCAGAAGTTGTTGCTGCTTATGGCAGCAACAACTCCCAATCAAATTAATTTCAAAATGTTCAACTGAATCTTTATTAAATTGTAAATTCCCTAAAGACAATCAATTCGTACATCTTCGTGATAGACTTTTTTAGGTTCGTGACAGCTACGTTACTTTGATTGTGATAACGGCTAACAGGTGCTGTAATGGAGGAATCCACTTTTACCTATGCTCCGCCCATCTGTAGCTATGCCCCGCCCATCTGTATAGCTAAGCTCTGGTCATGCTTTGCTCGTGTTGGAATCAATTGATATAATTTGAATCCTGAATTTCCAGAATCCCATTTCAGGGTAAATATAAAGCTAATTTGTTGAATATTTTGAAACTAATTTGACTGGGTGCTCGTGCTGCCCAGTCAAATTAGTTTGAAAATATTTTGCAGAATGTTTATTATATAGTAACGGCATACAATTCATACAACTTGGTGGGCTATTACGAGTTCATGACTGACTTATATATGTGTACGCCATTCATAACGTATTTTAATCGTGACATTGGCCTACATATGTGGCGTATTTGATTATGATGTCATATAATTAACTGACAGATCAGATTCCTTGATTCATCAGCTTTGACAATCTTAACCCTTTAAACACTCAAATTTATTCAAGAAAATATATGTAAATTTTCTGAAAAATAATTTGCGGACGAAATTAAGACTGTTTTGGAAAATTTACCTCTGGAATGACTCGCTCGGTTATCGAGCCAGTCATTCCAGTGGTAAACTTTCAAAAGTAGTCTTAACGTCGTCTGCAAATGAACATCTAAGGAGTAGAGGCCATTTTTGCCAACCCGAGTGTTAACCCTGACCACTCTCATGTCAATATTCTATCTTTTACTGTGTTGGTAGCAAAGAAACTGGTGTACATTTTTCAACAATTTTGGTTGATGACGTTGTTAGGGCAAAGGCCTATTTGGTTGCACCAAATTTGTTGAAAAATGAACACAGTTCATCTTTTGATTTAATTTGAAAGTTGAAAATTTGACATTAGAGTGCTAAGTGTTAAAGGGTTCCTCTCATTTCTCATGTTATCTTAGCATGTACATTTATTATCAGTATGTATATAATATATTATTATATATAATAATATCAATCCTGATGCAAATACATTCATTCTATATTCAGGGTAATACAAATATTTATACATTGTTTATTCAGGGTAATAAAGTACTATGCAATTTGTTATATAATAATAAACGTTGTCAAACTTATTTTACCCTTGTCTGGTCAAACCAGCGAAAACCGGCTGCTGTAGTTGTTTTAGACAATGCCCATTTGCAGGTTAAGAGACAATTTTTGACAATTTAGCACCAGATTCTTTTGGCCTGCAAATGGACATTCAATGACGCTAGGTGCACACCGACAATTTTTAGCTGACCTGGTCTGAAAGGCCAAGTCATGAGCCTATGCCATGGCAACCATCCGTCATCTATTTGTCATCTGGCTGTCATCCGTAAACCCCTTCTTTAAACATGTTAAATGACTTCTCAAGAACCACTTTTAAGTATATTTGGCAGCAAGCGTCCTTATGAGGGCTCGATTCAAGACTCATAAAATATCATCTGGGGCAAGAGATGAACCAAGTTTGTTCGAGGGAACTTGATTGGTAAAATGGTTCGGTGGCCATCTTGAATGACCTAGGTTTTGCCAAAACAACTTCTCCAGAGCTGCCAAAAGGATCTGGCCAAAATTTGGGAGATATGATTAGGCACTAAGGGCCATTAAACTTTGTTCAAGACAAGTTGATATGTCAAAAAATAGGGACAGTGAACCAATCAAAATGTAGTTTGTTTGGCAGCCATATTGGATTTTTTTATTTGATGGATTTTGAAGCTGAAATTGTATTTATGTGGGTTTTTGGGTATGCTGATCTCATATTTCCACTTTCAATAAGTCGGACAAATGGTTTGGCAGCTATATTGGATCTTTGTCCCACCAAAAACTCCTATACTAAAGCAATAGGTAATTTCAGATGTCTTCTCGAGAACCACTGGACTGATTTCAATTATATTTGGCAGGAAGCATCCTTTGAAGTTATTGGTTTCGTTGGCATCTATCGAGTCCTTGATTCCATGTCCCATTCACGCCATATCTAAGCTGGTTTTATTGCAGTCTATTATTGGTAACTTCCCCAGTTTTTACACAGATACCCAGTTATGCTCATGGGTGTAGAGGCAATGAGTGGAGATTGCCCATGTTTTTGAAACCGTGTTCTCCGGTTAAGTAGACCTGAGTGATAGGCACTACACCAAGCCATAGCACTAGACCAAGCCATAGCCACTACACCAAGCCGCCGCTTCCTCGAAGCATCCTTACGGCATAGTGATCAGTTTGTTGAAAGAAAGGCGATCAACCAATGTGACCATTAGCCATCTTGGATTTTGGCTGATTTTCAGAAAAAACCTCATGAAATATCAAGTGCAAGAGCTGAACCAAATTTGTTCAAGCGATGGTCATTTTGGATGACCTACCCATGAAAATGACCTCCAGAATCGCTGAAAGGATCTGGCCGAAATTTGGGAGATATGATTAGGGACTAAGGCCTATGAACCATTAAATTTTGTTCAACGAAAGTTGATAGGTAAAAAACATGGCCGCCGTGAACCGATCAAAATGTAGCATGTTTGATGGCCATTTTGGAATTTTTTATTTGATAGATTTTGAAGCCGAAATTGCTATTATATAGGTTTTTTTGTATGCTGGTTTCAAATTTGCACTTTCGAAACTCGAATAAATGGTTTGAAGGCCGTATTGGACATTGTTTCCTCCAAAAACTCCCATACTAACATAATAGGATATTTTAAATGTCTTCTTTTCAAGCGCCATTGGGGAGATTTAAATTATATTTGACAGGAAGCATCCTTAAGGGATAGAGATCTAAGTTTGATCAAAGGAACATCGGTTGGCTAATTTGGCTGGCGTCCATCTTGGATTTTGTCCAATTTTTAGAAACGTCTAAAAATCTCTGAAACCGCTTGGGAATCAATTGAAATCTCATTAAACATCATCTAGGCTAACAGCTGAAACAAGTTTGTTCAAGGGAATTTGATTAGCCAAATGTTGAGGAATACAGGCCCCGTGGGCCTCTTGTTTTAGAAGCTTTAAGTTTTTAAGCCGTGACAAGTTTTACTATGAAACCATCGATTCCAATATGTGTACAAAACAGGCGTAGCTTAGCTAGAAATGGATCACTATATTCAGCCAGTCATTTGTGAACATAAATTTTCAAAAATAGTCTAGCCATACAGATGGACATTCCAGACAAACAATTCATTAATTCAGCAAATTAACGCTAACCCATTAATTGTCAAATTTGGTCATGAAAATTTTAACATTTTCTTATCTAATGTCCATCTACAGGCCAAGAGAATATAATTTCTGAAAATTTATCACTGGAATGACTGGCTCGATAACCGAGCCAGTCATTCCAGTGGTAAATTTTCAAAAATTGTATTATCTTGGCCTGTAAATGGACATTCCACAAGACCATAGCAGAGGCAGGCTTTGGCCGGTATGACCATTAAAGGGTTACGGATAAATTTGGTCAACAAAAGCGTGATTACATGTGATGTAATTGATTATGATGTCATATACGTGATCGACAGATTAGATTCATCAATTATGATGTCTGCTACTTGAGTGACAGATCAGATCCGGCCATTCATTGATCCACATTTAGTTAAATATAACTTTATATGCATATGTTCAACAAGACCAATCAGAGATGGCAAAACCCAGCTCTCCCGTTTTGCTCACATTGTACATTTTTTGATTTTCCCATTTTCCCATTTTTAGCGCACCTGGCCAAAATGGCCAAGTGAGATTATGCCAATGTGACTATCCGTCAACTTTTTTAAATTTAAACTTCTCAAGAAACCCTGGGCCAATTCAATTATATTTGGCAGGAAGCATCCTTAAAGCATCAAGATCCACTTTTGTTTGAAAAAGAGCAGATTGGCCAATTTGGTCGCTGGCAATCTTGGATTTTGTTCTTTGAAAAGCTCCGAAACCGCTTAGATGATCGATTCAAAATTTATGAAATGTATATAGGGAAACAGCTGAACCAAGTTTGTTGAAGGAAACTTGATTGGCCAATTGCTTCAGTGACCATCTTGGATGGCCTAGTTTCATGAAAATTACTTCTTTAGAACCGCTGAACAAATCAGGCCGAAATTTGGGAAATATAATTTAGCCATTAAAGTAAAAAATATGGTCACAGTGGCCCAATCAAAATTTAGTGTGTTTGGTAGGCATATTGGATTCTTTTTATTTGATGGCTTTTGAATCCGAAATTGGTTTTATATATTTCCGAAAAAGTTGGTCCCGATGCCAGGATGATTCATAATAAGGAAAAATTAGTTACCTCTCCGGGATGTAGAAATTGTTTGAGTGTAGCTTTCGTGACCATCTCGGTCACTTCTTCAGCACTAACTGACGGTCGCTGGCAACGTCACTCTGGTCAGTTCTTGTGGAGTCATGTGACAGCATGGACTGGTAGACTGCTGGTATATGGTAGCCCTCGTCTCTGTTCATGGTTGGTTGATGCTTGTAGATTTCTATGGCCTCTTTAACCTTCTGTTTGAACAAGTTGGTCTCAATGTTGATGACCGAGGCACTGCTGGCGGGGATGACGTGGCCAGTGGATTCTGTATGCTCTGCCACAGCTGAGTTGGAATTGATTTTAAGATGTTCTTTGACTCTGGTGCTGAGAGGCCTTTTGGTTTCGCCTATGTATGTCCCCTCACATTGGTCATATTCGATCTTGTAGATGACTCCAGAGCGTTCATCTGTGGTCAGTTTATCTTTGGGTCTTACTAGTTGTGATCTTAAGGTGTTGACGGGCTTGTGGTAGGTTTTGATGTGGTGTTCTCTGAAGAGTCTGCCAAGGTGTTCTGATAGGCCTTGTATGTACGGAAGTCCTACTAGTGGAAGTTTTTCGACATCTGGTGGTTTATTACGAGGTAGGGGAGGTGGTTTTCTCATCCACGAAGTGTAACCGTTAGCTAGGAGAGACTGTTGGATGTGATGATGTTCTTCTTTTTTGTCTGATGTTTCTGTGATGATGGAGTCTGCGCGGTGAAATAGAGTTCTGACGACTGACCTTTTGTTTTCCAAATGGTGATTAGAGTGAAAATTTAGATATTGATCTGTGTGTGTGGGTGTTCTGTACACGGTAAGTTTGGTGGTTCCGGAATCACTGACATGTACCAAGACGTCCAGGAAGGCAATCTGGCCATCTTCTTCGACTTCGCTGGTGAATTGGATGCATTGGTCGATGCTGTTGAGGTGATCAGTGAAAGGTTGGATGTTGTAGAGGTGCAGGCATGTGAAAGTGTCATCCACATATCGGTACCAGAAATTTGGGGGGTCTGTGGCTGTGCTAAGTGCTTGTTGCTCGAAGAATTCCATATAACGGTTTGCGATCACTGGCGACACAGGAGCCCATTGCTACTCCATGAATTTGGTGGTAGAAGTAGCCATTCTGAACGAAATAGGCGGTATCTAACACGATCTCCAAGAGGCTGATAATCTGGGTTGGAGAGAGGCTTGTCCGGTCTTTCAATGAGGGGTCTAGGTCCAGAACTCTCTGGATGACTGGAAGAGGCTTGTCCACTGGGATGCTGGTGAAGAGTGAAGATACATCGAAAGAAACTAATTTGTGTGTGGGCGGGACTTCAAGAGACTGAATTTTGGTGGCAAAATCTTTGCTGTTTTTAATGTGGTGCTCTGAGTGGCCAACTAGTGATTTCAGGATCTGTGTGCGATATTTCGAGGCTTGAGATGTGATGCATCCAATGCTGGCAACGATGGGTCTAAGAGGAATGTTGGTCTTGTGGATTTTGGGGAGTCCATAGAATCTTGGGACAATGGCAGTTCCGGGGTAGAGTTTGAAGTATAGGGATTGGTCGATGAAGTTCTGGCTTTTCCAGTCTTTGAGAAATTTTAGCAGGCGGTTTTGTTGTTTTTCCAACGGGCGATCGTCTGTGCTGGATCGGGAACAACTTTTTCGGAAATATCCTAAGACAACATGGACACGAAGTTCTTAGCATCGTCAGACAACTTGAAAATACGGTACAGAAGATCGCCCGTTGGAAAAACAACAAACTATTTACAATGCGTTGTCGTCATAGTAACATCTTCCCACCGAGCATACATCTAAGTATCTAACATCAAAGGAATTCAAGCGTATCGTGTCCTAGTCAAAGCTCAATGCCAATTATTAGATATCAGAATTAGCCAATGCGATTACACGCTGCATCGGCTTTATTGTGAAAAAAACGGCGCTCCAAGAGTCCCTGGATACGAAAATTTGGCTAGACGGCCAACCGGAAGTGGAAGAGGTTCTCGCGCGTGCGTACAACTTCACTTCTGACAAAACAAAAACAACACAAATCAATAAGTTTGAGAAGTTCCGCGCCCGTAAAAAGTTAGAAGAAACGCGTAAAGATGAAAATCTCGGCAAGATTGACACAGACAGGTGGGTTCTTAACCTCAGTAGCCATAATATCACTGAAAACGAGCGCAGCATTCTTTCCAGAGGGTTAAATTTCACGGTTTCCTCCAACTCCATCCCTGTCGAAGAAATTATTGCCTGCACTGAGAGCGCTTGTCAACTTCTGGTTAACTCACAGGCAGACAGCCTTAGAAGCGAAGGGACAAAAACCATCACTAAATTCAACAAAAGACCAAATATGAGAAGCAACATTACAATTGAAGAATGTAGGTCTCTACAACATATGAAACACAATGACTTCATCCTAATTTTGCCAGCCGACATGGGGAGATGCACAGTGATAATGGATAAAGATGACTACCAAGACAAAATCAGTGCCCTTCTTTCAGACCACCACACATACTCCAAATTATCTTCTGACCCAACCAACCAGTACAAAAACTGCCTTCTAAAACTTCTCAAAGACTGGAAAAGCCAGAACATCATCGACCAATCCCTATACTTCAAACTCTACCCCAGAACTGCCATTGTCCCAAGATTCTATGGACTCCCCAAAATCCAAGGCCTATCAGAACACCTTGGCAGACTCTTCAGAGAACACCACATCAAAACCTACCACAACTAGTAAGACCCAAAGATAAACTGACCACAGATGAACGCTCTGGAGTCATCTACAAGATCGAATGTGACCAATGTGAGGGGGACATACATAGGCGAAACCAAAAGGCCTCTCAGCACCATAGTCAAAGAACATCTTAAAATCAATTCCAACTCAGCTGTGGCAGAGCATACAGAATCCACTGGCCACGTCATCCCCGCCAGCAGTGCCTCGGTCATCAACATTGAGACCAACTTATTCAAACGGAAGGTTAAAGAGGCCATAGAAATCTACAAGCATTAATCAACCATGAACAGAGACGAGGGCTACCGTATATCAGCAGTCTACCAGTCCATGCTGTCACGTGACTCCACAAGAACTGACCAGAGTGACGTTGCCAGCGAGTCACGAAAGCTACACTCAAACAATTTCTACATCCCGGAGAGGTAACTAATTTTTCCGTATTATGGTTTTATATAGATTTCTGGATATGCTAATTTAAAATTTGCCACTTTAAAAACTGTCAGAAATAACGGATTGATGGCCATTTTGGTTTTTTTTACCGGAAAAGATTTCTGTGGTAAAGCAATGGGAATTTCAAAATATCGCCTTGAGAACCACTGGACCGATATTAACCAAATTTGGTAGAACACTTTCTTGTGGTTCTGGCCAAACTTAGTGTTCTACATAGTTTTCTAGTTGAAAAGCATATGCTCCACATGTTCCAGGTGAGCAATACATGCCCCTTGGGCCTCTTGCTGTTGTTGTAGTTCTGCCCAAGCCGTAATGTTCTACTTATAGGCGATGACTTTTGTAGTTGAAATGTCTAAGTTTCAGGTGAATGATACAGGCCGCTTGGTAAATGTTGTGGAATTCTGGTGTATGCTCACACCCTGTCATGCCTATTGTATTAAAATTTGGGCTAAATATGAATAATACGCTAGCAGAGAGATCAATAGGCAGCAACAGCTACCAGTTAAATTAATTTCAAAATAGGTCTGTAATTGTTAATATTCTAGTCCACTATAATACCAAGCTTCATGCTTATTGGCTTAAAGAAACTTTACCTACCTATTCAACAGAATCAAATTTCTATTGTCGTGTCAGTGACCTTGAACTATTGACCTCAGATTGAATACCAACCTTCAGCCCACCCATGCAGTTTTCAGATTTCATGATAACTGGGTTGGCACATTAGAGATGTACTTTATTGTACGCCATGTATATTGTATATAATGTATTGACTGATGGCCATTGGGATAACACAGCTCTTAACTTAATCCAGTCCTCCGTTAGCCCTCAACACTTTTCAAGAAAATTTCAATTTCCTCATAGAAAATGTCTATTTGCAGACCAAGGCAGACTATTTTTTTTAATTTGCCACAGGAATGACTGGCCAGGTTATCAAACTCTGTTATCTATCCAATCATTTTAGTGGTAAATTTTCAAAAATGTATATCTTGGCCTGCAGCCAGACATTTACTGAAGAGCAACGCAGACCAGGTTTGGCTGGTTTGACAATTAAAGAGTTGATGTTGAGCCAGCCAAGATGGCCTTTAGTGCTCTTGAGACATGTCCAGTTGCAGGCCACGCTAATTTTTGAAATTTTACAACAATGACTAGATCGATAACCGAGCCAGTCAATCCAGTCATAAATTTAAAAAAATGGTCTTTTCATTGCATGCAACGGACTTATTTAAATTTTCTTCGCCATTTAAAGATTGGGAATAACTAGAAAAAGCCTTGTACGACTAACATCCGGAATGTTCCACAACTTGTATCTAGAGATTTTAAAATGTAAGGGTTGGCACCCTTCTAAATCCCATCATGAGGTGAATTGAAAATCATTTTTGTTATGGGGTAAATAATTATCACTAGCATAAACCCATACAATTTTAGCAATATCCCTTTGTCAATAACAGAGTACCGATTTAAAAATTTAATGGTGGGCCAGACTTCTAAAATCCAGCAGAGCGGTGAATTGAAAATCAGGGTCTGTAGTATATCGCGAATGACCCATATAATATCACTCAAATTTTATCGAGATCTCTTCAACAATAATGGAGTAGCAATTTAAAACTAAGTGGGGTGGCGTGCCCGTATAAAACCCACCAGGATGATGAATAAAAAATTGGCCTCTGTAATGATGTGGATAAGTTATGCCTAGAATATCGTGCTCCAGTTATAGCAAGGTACATTCAGCATGGCAGTGAATTGAAAATCAGGCTCTGTACTGATGTTGGTACTTATCCCGAGAAGAGGTGTGTGAGGTTTCATTATGATTGGATGAGAATGGATCATCATAATCATGATGTCATGAATGACTTGATATAGCTCTTCTTTAACGTTTAATAGTTGAGACATTGTACGAATTGTATGTCTAACATTTAATACCGTTAAATTCCGTGTATATTGCGCACTTTTTTTGCTCAAGTTACGTTATAAAAAGCTACTGCGCACTATATACAAGGATAAATATTTGTCACATTTTTTTCCTCAGAATCGCAAAATTTAGAGCTGAAATATGATTTTATGGATCAGGAATCAGTCGGGAATAACGATCGCATTCTAACATGTCTATAATGGTACTATCTCAACTAGATCGTTAAAATGTCTTACTACTGTCTAAATATTGTGTTATACCTTTATTAAATACCATATAGTGTTGTAAAATTATCAAATAAACCATCATTTAACTTTTTTACAACGCCATTATTTCCTGTAATTTGTTCTAATTTATTTCTATAAAGGGAGGTTACTCCTGTCTTCCCAAGTTGAACATAGAGATGCTTAGAATCCATAGATTACTACACAGATACGGACATAAATGTGTTAAAAAAAGAATGATAGAGCCGATGTTTTTCAAGGTGATCTAGCATTTACATAGATATAGAAAGGAATGTTTTATATGTACTAAACGGCACAATGTTTTGACCAATCGGTGGGCAGGATGATTATGATTGACAGGTTAAGGTTAAAAGTCACAGCTGTCAACGTATGACCAAGTAACTGTAGAAACGAAAGGATGAGAATAGAAAATCATTTCAAATTGAAGATAATTCAATTTATTTAATAAACAATGCGTGGAATAATCTAGATTATAGCACTATACGAGGTGTTCAGTTTATTTTGTCACAAGATTGTATGATTTCTTGCTGCATACTTTTGGTCAATTGTCTCACTCACAATACCTTTTTACAAAGTCCACGAGCTTACCGACACGCTAGTTTAGTTTGTTAAAAGTTTTCAACATGCCAAGACATAAAATAAGCGAGAGAGCGGAGGGTATAATTCTCCATCTTTTGAGGAGGGGAATGACGCCATCACTGATCAGAAATGAACTTTTGAAAGAAAATATCAGTGTCAGTGTGAGGACCATTTATCGCGTAAAGAATAACATCGGAAAAGAACGACAATTGACGAATCTAACACATGGAAAATCTGCTACGTTGAAATTCAGAAGAAGACGAACTGTAGTATCAAAACAAGTGATAGACAAAGTGAAGAAAATGATCGCAAGAATTAACCCACCGACACAACGTGAGATGAGCAATCTATTAGGAATTAGTTTGGGATCCGTAAATAACACCATAAACAGTGTTATCAAGGCAAAACTGAGAAAAAAATGTTTGGTTCATAAACTATCCCTAGAGCAGGTTGAAAAGAGGAGGAAGAAGAGCTGGAGGCTGTACCTGAAGCTGTGTGCGGGGAAGTGGAAAAACTTTGTCACCACAGATGAGGCTATGTTTTATCTAGGTGGAAGCTACGGAAAACGGCGAGTCTGTTATGTTAGGAAAGGACAAATTGATATGGATAAGTTGAAGTTTGTTAAACGTGACAGTTTTGCGCCTGGTTTCATGGTATGGGCAGGCGTTAGTCATTACGGAAAGACCAGTCTTAAATTCATTGATCGGAATGTGAAAATCAATGCTGATTATTACATCAAACATGTTTTGAGACCTTTTTTGAAACATGATGTTCCCAAATTATTCCCAGGGAACAAACAGAAGGACATGGTTTTTCACCAAGATAGTGCCTCCTCTCATACTGCACGAAAGAGCTTAACATACTTAAAGCAGAAGAATGTTAAATTCATTAGCCCTGAAGAATGGATGCCGAAGTCGCCGGATGCTGCCCCTATGGACTTTAGTATCTGGAGGATTGTCAAGCGCCGTCTACAGAAGCGGAAAGTTACAAGTCTTAACAGTCTAAAACGTGCTCTCAAAACCGAATGGAAGGCACTAAGTCAAACTGTGATCAATAAAGCCCTTTCTTCTTGGCCTAAGCGCTGTAGACTGATATATCATGCTCATGGGTCTCAAATTGAACATCTTCTGCAATGAAATTATTTTGTGATAAATTATTGTTGATTAAATACTTATTTGAAATGTGTGACAAAATAAACTGAACACCTCTCGTATTATAATATATTATGATGATGATATACTATAATATCTTATATAAACCCCACACCACTCAAACAATACCCACAATTGATCACTGTCGATTTTGTAAACGGCAGGCGGTCAGCTCTATCACCTTTGTTTATTGTACTTCTGACCACGTTAATCCACCCACCCCGCCCCACCACCTGACTACACTGCCTGTGAACCGAGTCTTGAAACCACTCATCTACTGCGTATATGATTGAACAAAATCCCATGGGCTCGCCTTTGATATAGTTATCAAAGTAATTACTGGCACTGTTAGAGTGAGCCAAAATGGATTTGAGTTTTTTAAAATTAAAATCGATTTTATTCTCAAGTATCAGCGCACAAAACTTCTAACGACCATTTATGTTAATGAGCTCTGCTCAAATCAAATTCGGATTCTAACCTGTTCTGATGGAAATTATATTTGTATTTTTATATCATTCAATAAAGTTTAATACAAAATATTTGCTAAAAGTGTAGGCGAATGATATTCCCATGATTAAACAACAGAGTAACGCACGCCACAAACAAGATTTTATAAGGAAAGCCTATTCGACGTGCAGTAAGTCATTGATTTTTTTGTTACCAGTTTTCGTTCACACGTCTCTCAATCTTACTGCGCACTATACACGAAAACAACATTTTTTCAGGCCGATTTTGGTTTAAATTTAGGGGTGCGCACTATGCACGATAGCGCAATATACACGGGATTTAACGGTACATATTCAGTTGAATATTTTGAACTGGACACTGTTGCTGCCAGAGGCAACAACAGAGCCCAGTCAAATTAGTTTCAAAATATTTAACAGCTTACCTGTATAGTTTTCTAGAAAAGATCGATCAACCCTAACACGGATGAGGTGTGGTTGGAGCTTAGATAGATCGATATGGGCGGGGCATAGCTAAAACTGGAAAGGTCCATTGAATGAGTAGTAGTAGTCTGTAATAAAATGGAACAAAATGTTCACAGCAACAGCAAGAAGAACAAGAACATGACCACGCTATAGAGATCCGGAAGAATAAGCAGAAACACACACAAATTTGATATTTTATTTCTAAACTCCATCTAATGAACTATGTCATCTTTTCTGCTTGAAACTTAAGCACAGAATAATATAATTAATTAACTTTTTTAACACAATGATTACTTTAAAAAAAACATGATCAACACGATCACAAATGTTGAGTAATCGTTAATCTTTTTAACCTGGAAATCAACAAATAGCTTAATTTCAATACAATACAGGAAATATGCTGAAGATTTTGAAAATAATTTGACGAACTCATTGCCGTTGCAATAATTCAACTTAATTTCAAACTATCAAACAAACCATTATAAGCACATAATTGGTCAAATCTGAACTATAGTTCTAACGGGTAAAATATTTAGGGCAGTAAAACTCATAAATATAGGTTATTTTACGAATTGTCAACAAGCCATTGCTGTAGTGTTTACTATAGAAGTTTGTATAATAAATCTGCTTATCTCTGCTGATTTCAATCCATCTTTACAGACAGTGACATTTGGGACAGAGGTGGTAATCAAGGAAGGTAACACTTCAAAGATAATAATTTCAATGGGCAAAAACTTGACTTACTGAATATTTTGAAAACAGACTGAAAGTTGTTGGTGGCTTAGCCAGTCAAATTGTTTTAAAAATATTTAGCAGGTCCTGTGGAATATGTCGGCTGCAGCAAATCAAGTCAGATGGTCAAGACATCACGGGATATAACAACTCAGCTAACAAGCCTGATTATATAGTACACTTGCTACTCTAGAGTTCCACAATGCAATATTTGAGAAATGGAGAATATCATGGATGGGATGGAATAATAAGCGTCCATGCTGCTGGTATTTTCAAAATAGGGTTCGCCTAGACATGTTGCTGTCATCACCGCATGAGCTCTCGCCAACATCATTTTGAGAATAAACACAAGCAAATTTGTACCTACCAACAACAACAATGAAATCATTACAGTGATTTTTACCCCTGCGCACACAATACTTTATGAATCAGAGAAATACTGTTCTTTTGGGCTTTGCGAGATGAGGTTTTCATCTTGGCATGCATGTGCGCACATATGTCAGTGCATGTATGTGTATATTTTAACTCTAATGGTCAAACTGGCCAAAACTGGCCTCGGCAGTAGTCTTGAGGAATGTCCATTTGTAGGTAAAGAGCACCATATTTTTGAAAATTTACCACTGGAATAGCTGGCTCGATAATTGAGCCAATCATTCCAGTGGTAAATTAAAAAAAATATGCTTCTCTTTACCTGCAGATGGACATTCAATAAGGACATGTTTTTAATTTTTAGGCACAGTACATTAACATCAATTCATAACATAGGCTTAATATAATCATGTTATCACTGTCCATAATCGATTATCTATCCAGTCATTTCAGTGATAAGTTTTCAAAAATACACTTCTCTTAGCCTGCAAGTGGCCATTCCTAAGACCACTGCAGAGGCCGGATTGGCAAGTATATAGTTTAGGTAACACAAAAGCGGTTAAATTTGAAGATTATGTAATTATTTTGACTGAAAGAAGTTGCTAACGTACTGCCTTAGGCCATACTGCCTTAGGCCGCAACGACTAATGATCAAATGACTTTAAATTACTATCTTCAACAGGATTCATGTCTATAACAAATGTACATATGATATGGATGAAAATATAATGTACTTGCTTTTTTGAATAAATTGTTAATAGTTTTTATTACCTGTATTTAATAGTACTTTAATTGGTAAGATATCACATCAGTAACAAATTGCATTTTCAAATTTAAAGTATAAGATATGTTTAAATGTCCGGTAATCTCAAAGCTAAAATGGCTACCTCTTATGTTCCAAATACGAATGTCTAGATAAAAATTCCTATTAATTTTTCTACTGGAACATGTCATTCTATATCAGGGAGAGTTGAGTCATCTGCATAGTATTAGTCAATACATTAACTTCATGGTTTCTTAGCCAAATCTGAACTATTTTAGCTAATGTTTTACTTCGATGTCACATGTTTATACAAGTAGTCGTGGCTCATTCCACTGCATATCAGAAACCGACATCGTGAAAGCTCAACGGCAAAGTAAGACTTTTGTCATGCGGCGTTGGTGTGGTGGAAGTGTTTGTGGACTATGAGGCTTGGCGCTTTTGTCGGTTGTGGGTTCGATTCCCGTTCAATGTCACATGTATATTTACAGTTAGTCACCACCAGTAAGCGTTTTCAACTGAACACACATGTCAGATATATAATTTTCTTTGAATATTTTGAAACTAATTTGCCTGGAATGGCAGCAGCAACATTTAGTCAAATTAGTTTTAAAATATTCACCCGCTTACTGAAGCTTGGGGTTTATAATTTAGATATAATTGATATTTCACTGATGAAATTATTAATGTGGTCAGAATAAAAATGGTATATTATTATAAATTATGTTAAATATTGATTTTTCAAAAGTAATTATCCTGGTACAATATAGTGGAAAATTATATTATTATATAATAATGTAGGAATCCAGTTTCTAGTTCAATCATATGACGTCATACTCAACTACATCACATATAGGTTGACGTTACAATCCAGTGTCACAACCCACAATCATAATTGACAGAAATAGTACGTGTTTAACCTGAAATAGTTTGTCAAATTTACGATTTGTATGTCTTTACTGTTTGATAAACATGTTGTTGAATATTTTGAAACTAATGTGACTGGGTGCTGTTGATGCCTATGTGCTGTTGTTGCCATAGGCAACAACAGCACACAGTCAAATTAGTTTCAGTTTCAAAATATTCAACATTTTACCTGTATAGGTTTCTGGAAATTGAGATTCAGAAAATGCAGGGATGGATCGATCCCAACATGGAGAGTGTGGGTGGAGTTTAGCTAGAGATGGACATGAAATAGTTAAAACGGGATTCCTTCATAAGGGGTGTTACTATATGCTTTGCTCACGATATGATGCATATCACGATACACAGGTCACGTTACCATACATATCGATACACACATTTAGGATAAATTTATGAAAAATAAATGGATTTGTCTTGACTATATATCCGTATAATATAATCTTCCATGAAAGCACATAACTATTTCAACGACGAAATAGTTTTATCTCAGTTTCAAGGTTACCATACAGCATATTTGCTGGATATTTTGAATATAATTTAACTGGAATCCATTCCTGTCAAATTATTTTCAAAGCATTCAACAAAACAGTTATTAGATTTTAAAGAATTGGCAATATGTAGGGTTACAATTATACAATTCTCTGTCAGTGATATGATTTTGTGTAAATTGAAAACAAATGGTTTTTCTTAAATGCATCGATACATCTCATGATTGATATGATAAGATAGTCTGAACCGATACGATGCATCGATATATCAATGTATTGTTACAACCCTAATAATAATATGATTTTAATCATTAACCAGATTTAAATTTGACTATCATTTGACTAATTGTCTAATGGGTAGGTCAGTTCCTGCTATATATCAAAATATTGAGTGCTAAGGCATCCATTGGGTGGTAAAATCAGTTCAACTAGTCAGCCATAGGTAGTAACAGTGCCCAGTCAAATTAGTTTCAAAATATTCAAGAGCATCATTATTAAATAGTAGACATATAATTCGTACAACAGCGCTTAGCCCATCACAAATTATGCGTTTGTGACACTTATCTACGTCATTGATTATGACATCATCCTACACAGCAGGTAGTTGATTATGACATCATATGACGGATGGATAAACTAGAACGGTCCATTGTTTTATCGTATCATCATCACCGCTGAAACACAGGTTACTGGTCTGGTACGGGGCCAATACCAGGCCCAGTACCCTGCATTACCAAGAACTGCCATATCTTCCAGTGACTAATTCAAAGTAAGACACTAACACATTGTATTTTCTTTATCATTTCATGACTATATCAGTCGCAAGTGACCAATCACAGATAGAAATCATCCGTCGGTTTCCCGTTTAGATCACAAGTGTTCACATAGACGATGATGGAGTTTGTGTACAGTTTCTGACCGCTCTCTGCCACCTCAGCAGCCTGCTCGTCAAGTGTCTCCAGGAACTTATCAGACCAGTTATGTCCTTCTGTCGGACCAAGATGGACTGAAATTGAACAGGAACATATTTATTCGTAAAATTGTTGCTATGCATGTGTATGCATGTTATTTATTAGCATATGTAAAAGCTAGCATCAGGGAAGGACCAGAATCTTGAGATTAGACAAGTATGCCGCTTTCTTACCAAAATCTGCACTATAATAACAGTCACCAGCAGCTAACCGATTAATGGCAAACAATGGTCAAGAAAATTTAAATATTTAATATTTGAACGTGAATTTGGACTTGTTGGATGCCGTTAAGACTATTTTAGAAAATTTACCACGGGAACGCCGGGCTCATGTCTTGAGCCAGTCATTCCCATTGTAAAGTTTAAAAAAAGACTTGGACTACCCTACAGATCAGACATGATTAAGTTCGCACATTTTGGCAAATCTTTTGATGGTGTTCCTTTTTAGGCAGCAAAAATGACCTCATGACTTCGAAATGAACAATGAAGCATGTTTCAAATATAACTTTTTAATCTTAGAGCCATTCTCTTCCCTATGAATCCACTACTGAATCTTTTCTTTTCAGCGCCTGTCAGAATTAGACTAAGAATAATGCTAGAAACAGGGATTTTCTTCAAGAAATTAACTCCCTTTGGAAAAAATAAATATGTCAACCTGCCGACATAAGAGGAAAAAAGAGCGCGAAAAAAGGCTGAACGGCCCGAAGACAACTGACCATCTAATTAAAAATTTTGTATCTAGCGATAATGCGTAGAATACAGACTGACTTATCGACTGCAACAAAAAACTCATCCGGCAACCAGTCGGAAGAGTCTTTAATTACGTTGAAATGTTTCATTGATAAAAGAATAAATGCTGTAATATCTACGACTCCAAGAGAGACTTCAAGACCGGCAATGTAACGGAATTAATATTTTCAGCGATTAAACATTCCGATTTTAAAAGCACTTACTGAAATAAGACTAACTCTTAGGAAAGATGATGACTAGATCCTAGGAAAGACAAACCTGGAATCTCAGTAAGAGCTATCACCAGAAATCCAAAAAATGAAAACAGAACCGGAAGTTAATCATAGAACACCATGAAACCGGTAATGACCCTATCCCCAGATGTACAAATCTGGAAGTGAAAAAATAGGAAACGGAAATGCGCAAACAGGAAGAAGACAACCGGAAACTGAACCCGGATGTACAGTAAAAACCAGAATAAGCATAGGAACCAGAAATACGCAAAACCGGAAGTCAGACCAGATATGGAAAGAACGGAGGTAGAACTGGAAAACGGAAGTAACCCCTGTCCTGAGGACGGAAGTCTATCTGGATCTGAACGACCCAGAAGTACACCTCTAGAACCAGAAGCGGAAGTGTACAGACAGGAATCCAAACCGGAAGTGGAAGCGCGTCTACTGGAAGACGAAAAATAATAGGAGTCCACAGACCCTGGATATCCGGAAGCGCTGCTAAAACCGGAAACAGAACTAGGAACCGGATCTTGAAGACCTGGATGTCCTACAAAAACGGAAGTCATACCGGAAACGGTCGGAACGAAAGTAGTAACCGGATCTTGAAAACCTGGATTGCCTACAAAACCGGAAGTCAAACCGGAAACGGACAGAACAGAAGTAAGAACCGGATCTTGAAGACCCGAATGTCTTGCAAAACCGGAAGTCAAACCGGAAATGGACGGAACAGAAGAACCAGATCTAGAAGACCCAGATGACCTACAAAACCGGAAGACATACCGGAAATGGACAGAACGGAAGTAGCACCGGAAAACGGAAGTAAACCCGAGTCCACCACAACGGAACCTATGGAGAATCTTGACGACCGGTATGACCGAAATACTGGCATTAGCATAAGGCTTTTGGACGTTAGCTTCTGCCTCCGCCACCACTGCTTGAGGGTTATGCCTAACACCCTCAAGTCTAATGTGCGTTTGACCCGGTGACCTGCACGAGCTCACCTTCGAGCGCTTTGTCACTCTAGACTTTTGTTTAGGAGACCTAATAACCTGCATTGACGTTAGAGGGATCGGTTTCCCCCATATGCGGGAATGCCCGCTAGCCCTCGGGCTATTGTCGGAACCAGAAGAAACTTCCTGTTTCTTGGCCTCCATGATGGCAGAAGATATCCTTTCGTCTAAAGATTTAGTCAAAACTGCAGCGAAGGATTCAAATTTGCTTCTGGAATAGACAAATTAGAATATTGCAAAAGACACAGCTTTTGTCTTACTAGCAATGGAGGTAGGGGAACGACGACCAGAGGGCAGTACTGTAAGGACGAATAATCCTTAAAGAAAACTTAGATACGAACGCAGACCACCATATGCAAAAAACCCACATCGATGTGGGGGTACACGTAGTGCACTTCAAACAGACATGTCCTCCATACGCCACAGAGTGAACTCGTTCACAGATTGAGGACGTGCACTTGATTTATTGTTCATTAAAACACTCTTAAAAACGAAAAAAGATTACGAAAGAAGCATACAGCTTAGAATTTCGATAAAAGGAGTCTAGAAACATGCAACGCCTTTCAAAGACCGGGCGGAAAGTTCAAATTCAAGATTGTTTTCTATCATAGGGAAATAAATGTAATTCCATGTAAAGCACTATTTTTTCTTTTAACTGAAAGTGATTAAGGGCTCACTTGAGTAATAGTAATAGTGTTTTTATATGATGATGACTTAGGCATATTAAAGTTGTTACCACGAAAATGAAACCCACGAAAACCAGTAACATTTATATACATAGTTATAAAGTTCAATATAACAACGAAATACTTCCAAAAACATAATTTTGGGAGGATAGACTTCATAGTAGGCATATCTTAGCATGAGGAAGTCCTTCAATAGTAAGCTGACACAGCGCAAAGCTATACAAAATTTCTGATAATATCTGTGCAGTTGTACTGCTTGCAGAATAATTGAAGAGAATCTGTTTCCTATTTGGGCTCCTGTGTGCATGCGCAAGCGCGCTTAGTGACAAGCGTCACCATGGAGTGAGTACAGACTGGTGCCAGTCTATATCAGTTAATATACTGGAGATGGACCTAACCAGTAGCCTGGTTGAGGGTCCATATTTATAGGAATAGGCATGGGGAGGAGTGTATGCAAGCATAAATATCTTATTCTGGTAGCTAAATGCAGATAATTGATTTAGCAAGTAGTGATTGAACGGTAATGGATGTTTTTGTGGTGTAATAACAACCATAGCTTCCAGAAGGACTGGAAAGCTATGTTCCCCATGAGGCAGCGTGCAGCAATGTCAGCAGTACTGCAAAGCACTGAACCCAGGAGTTTACATTTCCTCCATGGTTCGCCGCCACTAAGTGGAGCATCATTTTCGTTAGTTTCATGCTTTGTAAATAGGTATATGTGGGATAACACTGTTTTGGATTAATTCAGAGATTCTCAATTTTTAGTTTGCTTGCAGCTATTGGGAGGAGTTCGTCAAGGGGTTTCTTTTCCTCGTCTATGGAGTCCACATCGTCGTCATATTCCATCTCTAGCGGAATACCCAGTATTGACACTGGGAGGGGGGCGGGGGGGGGGAAGGGGAGGTAGCAGGGTTGGGTCTTGTGGAATTTTCCCACACGGATTTCAATGCAGCAGCACCGTAACAGGTGAAAAGCACAGGGGATAGACCACCTCCCTGTGGGTAGCTGATTGATGTCTCAAACTCTACAGATTTCACTGACTTGACGTGTACTCTCAGCTTAGTGTCTGCAAGCAGTTGTCTCACTAGTCGTTCATCTTCATTGCAACTGACCTGGCCTAGTATATCTAGGATCTTTGAGCATTTAATTGTCGAAGGCTCATGACATGTCAATACCCATTTTGTGGAAGCCCCAGTGTTTGTAAATGACTACCAACACAAGCATGCGTTGAGCCCATACAATGTCTGTATACCTGCATCCATGTTTGAAGCCATATTGACATGATCCGGTGAAATCATCGATCTTGTCTCGGATGCGGCATAGAGTAACATTGAATAGGATTTTCCATATGCTGTTGAGGAGCACAATGGGCTGCAGATTGGGTGGGGGGGTGGGGTGGGGGGGGGGGGGGTGCAGGTCGCTTTTTGGGCTTGGGTAGCGCGATAAGGGTGCCTTGGCCTACAGCATCGATGGGGGAGGTGGTGCATAACAGCTGAATTGATTACCAGTAGGTGCATGATCGGTTTTGAGCATGTGACTTGCATTTTTGAATAGTTCATTGCTCATGCCATCAGGTCAAGATGCATGTCCATTTTTTAGGGTTTTAAGTCCCTTAATGCAAAATATTATTCTAAAAAAACAGTCTTCATTTTAGTTCCTAAGAAATCTTAAATTTGGCTTGAGCTAATAGCCTGATTAAATCTTTAACACTTAAGCTGGCAAAAAAATTACTATTGCAATCGTGTTTAGAAACCGATCCAATCATTACGGTGAAAAATTAAAAAAAATAATCTCTTGGCAAATAAAATTATTTGAACAAATTTGAGGGTTATACCTCAAAGTTAGCGTTAGGCCAGTAAAAATTTCTACTAGGATCGGGGTATTGATTAATTTAATGCACCCTAATATGACTCACATTTACGATCGAGAGATGACAGAGTAGCGTTTGCATAGGTGCCATCTTCAAGTTGTTTTCGTAGAAATGGTAGGTCAGTCATTATCTCCCAGTCACTCCCATCAGGGTTCCTCTCTGTGAATTAAGAAAACGTGAATACAGTCTAACCATATGAAATGACCACCTGACAATTAGCAGCATGGTTCTTTAAACCTTTAATGGTCAAGTCAGCCAAAAACAGTCGCTACACCCCCTCGTGCGGAATGTCAATTCACCTTTCCAGAGTACCCACCCATCATATGATGTCATAATGAGCTGCGCGATGTGTAGAATGACATCATAATGAATGACGTCATGAATGATGTCGATAAGTATGTCACGAACGCATATTTGAAGACGGTCTGTGCGTTGTTGTACAAATTGTTTGCTTTTACTATTTAATAAATATTCTTTTGAATATTTTGAAACTAATTTGCATAGGCAGCAACAGCACCCAGTCAAATTAGTTACAAAATATTCAACAGCTTCCTAGTATAGTTTTCAGGAAATTGATAGTTAGGGCATTGGGGATCGATCAATCCCATCACGGCGAGGTGTGGGTGGAGCTTAGCTAGTGATGGGCGGGGCATAGCTAAAATTGGAAAGGTCTATCGTCCACCAAAATTGTTGTAAATTATACACCAGTTTCTTTGCAATTCACACAGTAAAGGATCTATATGGAAGGCCATCACTGCCAAAAATACAAAACTCAAATGGAACAGGCTAATCTCAAATGGATGAGAAAGAAATACCAAAAATCCAGGCAAACAACAGACTAATCTGTCAAACAGAACAGGTTATTGTTAAACAGAACAGACTATTGTTAAACAGAACAGGGTATTATCAAACAGAACAGACTAATGTGTCAAAACAGAACAGACTAATATCAAACAGAACAGACTATTGTCAAACAGAATATATTATTGTCAAACAGAACAGACAACTACGACCAACAGAACAGACAACTATGACAAACAGAACAGACATCAATGACACACAGAACAGACAACAATGACAAACAGACATCAATGCCAAACAGAACAGACAACTACGCCAAATGAAATAGACTAAAGTCGAACAAGCTATTTAGTCAAACAAACAGAGGGCGCCACTCCCGTCTCTATCCAAGAGAAGATAACTCTTCACTATCAAGTATTATAAAGACGTTACAGTTATGGCAACAAATACGAACACAAATAAGCTAGGACTCCATTAACGCGTATGCATATCCGAAATTTCTTTCGCTACAATTACAAATAGATTGTATGATCCAATATGTCCGTATGCGTATGCGAAACCTGTCCGACTGTCCGTATCCGAATTCGATTGCGACATTTAGCGATTTCATTCAGATACGCTTTCCCCCAAATCGGCATGCTATTATTCTGTACATGTGTTCCAAAAGCTACATTCATAGTAAGCACGCTGGAATATGAGAGGCTGATAGAATTATTGAAAAAATATTCACGCCTCTGATGCCAGGAATCCAGACCATAAAGACGCCAATTACAAACAGAGATCATACACGTAGCCAGTGGTTGTGGGTGTGTGGTGGTAGAAGTAGTAGTATGAGTAGGAGCAGCAGCAGCAGTAGTAGTAGTTGCGCTAATAGCAGCAGTGCCAATAGCAGCAGCAGCAGCACTAGTAGTACATGTAGTTCTGGTCTGTCTGAATACATGGAATTAAGTCATACATCGCATCGTAACATTACACATCACATCGTAGCAGCGCGTATCACATTGTAGCATCACACACCGCATCGTAACATCACATCATAGCATCGCCCATCGCACTGTAACATAGCATCGTAACTGTGTGCATCGCATCGTAACATCGTGCATCGCATAGTGCATCCCATCGTAGCATTGCGCATTGCATCGTATCATAACATCGACCATCGCATCGTAACATCATATCATATCGTAACATCGTGCATCACATCGTGACATCATCCATCACATCGGACTAGGCAATTTGGCATTTCAAGCCAAAGATAAAATATTTCGGCATTTTCATGGTAGTAGCCACCACCCTGAACGTCTAAACTGCCATCACACGCGACGATGAATGTGTGAGTATGTGCGTATGAATCACGCTTACTAAGGACATGGGCGGCGGAAGAGGGGGGTGGGCTGAGGGGGTTGCAGTCCCACCATTTTTATGTGTGGGGCAGAGCCCCCTCATTAAAATGGTCTTGTACTGTAGAAAATATAGGCGCTTCTTTGTTCATCAGAAAGCAGGACCGGCTTCTCAGAGCATCTAATACTAGTTATTGTATGGGTTGCAGCAACAAATTCCTTTCAATGCAAGACATATTATGCACGAGAAGACCGCATTATATCGACGTAGGTCAAGTCGTCCTTGAGCAAACTTGCCCCAGATACTCGTAATTTTTCAAAAAGTCCAAAGTCAAGTTAGGGTTTTATATAAAAACTAATGCAGTGGTCTTTGCTAATTACTAATGTAGTGGTCTTTGGAAACGTTAATCATACAAGGTTGTCAATGTAGGTTGGTTGGTTTATCAGACAACAAACAAGTACAGTACTTTAAGTTATTGTTTATTGACATGCAGTTCAAATGTTATTAGTTACATTTGTAAATATACAATGGCCATTTCAATAGATAAATTTTAGCCACCATTGTAGATCACACAATACATATTTTTGAAAATTTATCACAGGAATGACTGGCACTGTTTAGAGCCAGTCATTCCAGTGTTAAACTGCCAAAAATAGGTATTTTGGTGATCTACAATGGTGGCCAAAAGTGTTAAGTGCTAAAGGTTAATAAACTATGCATAGTTAATATTCTCTATATATACACTAACATTATTTACACAATGTCATAACTAGTGCTTTCAACATGTTTAATAAAGTGCTTTATAATTAGATCAATGTGTTGTGTTTATTTTAAGAAAAAAACATAGGACCCCCATATTTCAGATGAGGACCCCATGGGACCCCCAGATTTTACAGTGGGACCCCCAAATCTGAGTGTGGGGTCCTTGGGACCCCCAAAAATCAGATGTTGTGGGCAACACTGATTGTATTGTCAGTATTAATTTTGAAGTAGCCTAAACAACTACACTGAGCCAAAAAAGTTTAGCAACAGTGAAGTTTGGTTTGTTGTATTAAAACTATGCGTCCATTTATAACCAAATTTGCAGGCATGTTTCGTCAATGTAATGTCTCGCTGATCATGAAGAAATGCAAATCATTTCTTGCATTTCTCGGCCGCATGCTTACTGCATGTGAAATGCATCTTTCATGCACTGGCCAACATTGGCGGGTAGCGAAGGCAAAAATTCACCATATTGCAAAAGCAGATAACGAACGTTAACAGAAAATGCTTAAAAGTTTACCCTACCGAACATGGGCTGCCGCCCAGGGCTACCCGAAAATCAGCTCCATGAAGCAATGGGAAGACTCGCTGCTGGGCAGAGCGTTCGCACTGTTGCTCAACATGTTAATGTTCACGCCTCAACCATTTCCCATCTCCGCCAACATGAGCAGGAAACTGGCTATGTTAATAACCGACCACGATCTGGCAGACCGAGAGCAACAACACCACGAGAAGACCGCTACTTAGTGACGTCACAGGTTTGAAACTGCCCCGCGGCTGTCCCGTAATTTGCACACCACTACTGGCACTACAGTGCATGCACAAACTGTGCGAAACAGACTCCATGATGCTGGACTGCATGCCCGTCGTCCACTTGTTGCTGTTCCGCTTACAGAGCATCACATCGAGAATCGGTTTGCATGGGCAAGAACTCATCAGCGATGGCGTGCTCAACAATGGAGCCACGTTTTGTTCAGTGATGAGTCGAGGTTTTGTGTGGATGTGGTGGATGGTAGGCAACGGGTTTGGCGACGTTTAGGAGAACGGTATGACGCAGCCAACATCATTCAGCGCGACAGATTCGGTGGCGGCAGTGTCATGGTGTGGGCTGGAATCCATGAAAATGGCAAAACAGATCTTATTGTGATTCGCGGAAATTTAACGGCTCAATGTTACTGTGAAGAAGTTGTCGCCCCTGTTGTCATCCCTTTTATGCAGCATCATGCAGACTTTATGTTCCAGCAAGACAATGCCCGTCCTCATTCAGCTAGGGTCACCAGTGATTTCTTTGAGGCTAACAACGTTCCGGTGTTGGACTGGCCAGC
Source organism: Chaetoderma sp. LZ-2023a (assembly GCA_034401795.1). NCBI lineage: Eukaryota > Metazoa > Mollusca > Caudofoveata > Chaetodermatida > Chaetodermatidae > Chaetoderma > Chaetoderma sp. LZ-2023a. The sequence continues at coordinate 53,687,980 of CM067362.1, forward strand.
GCGATCACCGGACCCGTCTCCTATCGAACACGTGTGGGATATTCTTGGCCGTATGGTGCGTGAGAACCATCCACATCTTCACAACATGCGGGAGCTGGAAACTGCACTGCTCCAGGAATGGGATGCGATTCCTCTTCGTGACATCAGGTGCTTAATTCGAAGCATGAGAAAGCGATGTACAGCGGTGGTTAACGCGCGCCGAGGTCACAACCTGTATTGACAGCTCAGTGTCATTATTTAAATTGGACCCTTCCGTTGAATGATACTGTGTTAAAGGCGCGATGCTAGCATTACAGTAACAAGAGACTGTTGTTCAAATTGGAAAATGACCTATCAATTAAATAATATATTTGAATCAATTTATTGTTTTTGTTAAATAACATTTATACAGTAATATTCTGTGTTGCTAAACTTTTTTGGTTCAGTATATATGTACGTTAGTATTTCAGACCCTTCTCCAATACTGATCCACCCCACCCCGCCGCCACCATATGTAACTTAGTTTACTGTACAGCAAGCTAGAGCAAACATGCCTATAACAACTATACTAGGCCTCCAAAATTGCCAAAAGCTATTAGGCAGTGATTTACTAAAATTAATTTATTGTTGTAAACAATGTCTTGGGGGGGGGGGGGGTGAGGCCAAAAAATGGTGGTTTTAAATTCTGCTGATATATTGAAACTAATTTAACTGGGAGCTGTTGCTGTCGCAAGAGGCCTACTAAAATTAGTTTCAAAATATTCAACAGCTTATCTGTATGGCAGTGCAGTAAATGGATAAAATAGAATAATTTCAGTAGGAGATGCTTTCTGAGAACATCTAGAATTTTTGCTAAATATCTGAAGGAAAGTGACTATCACCGCGCACCACCCCCTCCCCTTCACACCCACTGCACCCATACTGACAGTAGGGCCACCCCTTCTCGGACTAGATAAAATGTACCGTGATAATTTTTCATCTTTTATACCCTGTCTTACTTCTTTGCTCACGGCCCCTAAAACAGCTGGTTTAAGAGGTCTTGCTGAATTTTATCTGCTTTTCGTTTTAAGGGTGGTAGTTCACATCCGATGAAACATAGCCTCCCATCCCCTATGAACCGACGCCTATGAAAATTGTCCTGTGTCGTTGCTGCCAAATTGAAATATTGTGATTTAGAGCTGGAAGGCGACACAGATGAGACATAAAACATACAGAGATCACTTACACTAATGCAAGTAATAAAATCCTACTCATCACTTGTACTACATAGGTATTTACCATTCTAAATAACCGTCTATGTTCAGAAACGGGATCGACAGCCACCGTTACTGTCACAGGTTACAGCCTTGTAGTCGGTGTCCGGGTAATACAAATGTAATACTCCTAATTCCCAAGCCATCGCTAGCCATTTATCTATTTAAGAGTGACACCGTGTCATTTGGTAAGTATACCTGCCATTTATTACATTTCGGTTTGTCGCCATAGTTGTAACGGATTTGTAATCCTCGAGTTATCTTCTCTTGGTTTGATACCGCAGTGGCGCCACGCCCTCTGTTTGTTTGACTAGATAGCTTGTTCGACTTTAGCCTATTTCATTTGTCGTAGTTGTCTGTTCTGTTTGTCGTAGTTGTCTGTTCTGTTTGTCATTGATGTCTGTTCTGTTTGTCGTAGTTGTCTGTTCTGTTGGTCATAGTTGTCTGTTCTGTTTGACAATAATCTATTCTGTTTGACAATAGTCTGTTCTGTTTGACATATTAGTCTGTTCTGTTTGACAATAGTCTGTTCTGTTTGACATATTAGTCTGTTCTGTTTGATAATAGCCTGTTCTGTTTAACAATAGTCTATTCTGTTTAACAATAGCCTGTTCTGTTTGACACATTAGTCTATTCTGTTTGTTGTCTGTTCTATTTGACGGCGTCGCCTGGATTGGTTGGTATTTCTTTCTGGTTCATTTGAGATTAACCTGTTCCATAAGCTGTTGAACATTTTGAAACTAATTTGACAGTGTGCTGTTGCTGCCGGTTTCAAAATGTTCAATAGACTCTTGATTAAATAGCAGACATACAATTCGTACAACTTGACAGGCTATTAAGCATTTATGACGAACTTAATCGTGTCATTCATAATGTAATTGATTATGACTTCAACCTACATGTGACATAGTTGACTATGACATCATATCATTGACTGAATGACTGGATTCCTCTACTAGTATGTGGTAATAATACAGCTACATGTAGACAATTACATTAGAACAAAAATATTGAGTCCTTCCAAATCTATTTATATCTACAAACCAATGTCTCTTTAACCCTTTCATGGGCAAGCTGGCCTCAATCCTTGGGGAATATATGTCCATGTGCAGGCCAAGAGGAGACTATTTTTGAAAATGTACCAGAGGAATGACTGGCTCATTAACCCTTTAGCCCTCATATCAGCCAAAAACAGCTTCAGCAGTGGTCTTGAAAAATTTCCATTTGCAGACCAAATGAAGACTATTTTTGAAAATTTATCACTGGAATGACTGGCTCGATAACAGAGCCAGTCATTCCGGTGGTAAATTTTCAAAAATAGTCTTCTCTTGGTCTGCAAATAGACATTTTCTATGAGTAAATATAAATTTTCTTGAATAAATTTGAGGGTTAAAGGGTAAACAAAGGCAGTCATTACAGTGGTATATTGTCAAAAATAGTCTTTTCTTGGCTTGCAGATGGATATTCAATAACCAAATATTTATATTTTCTTGACCAAATTTAGCCATTAAGGGGTTAATCTGTTGTTTGACATAAAATCAACTTCATTTTCTCAGTGTAGACATTGGATGCCTGTAGGAAACTGGTAGGAACATTTGAATCAGATTTGGTGATAATCGCTCGGGAATGTGTCAACATTGTAGAAATATTGACGCACAGATGGTGGAGGGGTGGGAGTTCGTGTGGAATCACGACAGCTCAGTAACCTCCATGCTACCATCGTCAGGTTAACCCTTTAACCCTCAGATCAACCAAAAACGGCTTCTGCAGTGGTCTTGAGAAATGCCCATTTGCAGACCAAGAGAAGACAATTTTTGAAAATTTATCACTGGAATGACATTCCAGTGGTAAATTTTCAAAGATAGCCTTCCCTTGATCTGCAAATCAATATTTTATATGAGAAAATTTAAATTTTCTTGAACAATCCCAGGGTTAAAGGTTTAAGATGGAATTAGAAATCTGATTGTGACTAAACAGGCTTGCAAACGCAGTGCCTTGATTATGACTTACTGCTGGCAGAATAGATGTGTCGGCCCCAAGGATATTTGTCGGAGAATGTATCACGCTGTCGTAGCTTTGTACATTGAACTGGCAAGATATTTGTAAAATGGAGCATGCTTCTGAAACAACAAAAATTGCATTATAGCTTCCTTCAGGATATGCAGCTACTGGTGTCCTGAAACAATGAATCCTTTAATGATCAAGCTGGCCAAAACAGGCCTTTGCAGGCCAAGAGCAGACAAATTTTGAGAATTTACCACAGGAACCACTGGCTCAGTAACCGAGCCAGTCAGTCCAGTCTGCAAACAATTTTGAAAAATTTACTACTGGAATGACAAGCTCATTTATCAAGTCAGTAATTCAAGTGGTAAATTGTCTTAAATTATCTTCTATTGATATGCAAATACACACCATTAACCCTCGAATTTGTTCAAGAAAATTTTAATTTTCTTAGAAAATGTCCATTTGCAGACCTAGAACACTATTTTTAACATTTACCAATGGAATGACTGGCTCAGTTATCAAGTCAGTCATTTCAGCAGTAAATTTTCAAAAATAGTCTTCCCTTGATCTGCAAATGGACATGTCTCACGACTGCAGAAGCCGTTTTTGGCTGATATGAATATTGATAGGTTAAATGGGTAGTGGAGAATCTCAGTTATTAATAACTTAGGGTGCATTTTTGCGACTGACAGTTTGTAAATTTGTTGACTTGGTTCGTACCACAAATTTGGTTCGAACCAGTGACGTGAAAACGCGATTTATGCAAATTGGTGACGTTTGATGATCATGATTTCATGCCAATGTTCTGAACCAACAAGCATTCTAAATTGTGTTAACTTTAGCAATTAACCCTTTAAGCCTTAAATTTGTTAATCACTGGATTATACTAGCCCTAGCTGCTGATTATTTACTATCCCTCACATGGCAGATATGGCGATTAGACCAGCTATAAAAAAGATTTGGTTAATCCAAAAAAACTGCATAGGAATCCCAAATTTCAGTTTGGGACCCACAGATTTCAGGTTGGCACCCCTAGATTTCTAGGTGTGGGGTCCCTGGGACATACAAAATTTAGATGCCATGAGAAACACTACGATCGATTATCTAAGAGTAATCGCGATTACTCGATTAATAAGTCTGGCTACAAATTAACCAGACATAATAACAAAGGTATATCAATGATGAAAGCTGCAATGGTGTTTAGAAATGTCCATTTGCAGGCCAAAAGACTTTTTTAAATCTATCACAGGAATTCCTGGCTCCAGTCATTCCAGTGATACATTTTCAATACAATTCAGATCATGCCAGTGCACATGTAGACACTTGTGCTACTCACAGATTAACGTATCTAAACAGCTCAGGCCACGATGTGATAGCATTTCGAATTTGCAACGTATCTCCAGGATTTGACGAATCGTCAGTAATTAGACACATATGATGCATATGTCCCGCACTGTGAAACATTTCACGCTCAACACACGGCACATCTAGCTGAAAATACAGAACACACGCTTCAGTCTTTAACACGTTAATGGTCACATTCTGTCAAGAAAATCTAAATATTTGTTTATTATATGTCCATTTGCAGGCCAAGAGAAGACTATTTTTGAAAATTTCTCACTGGAATGCCTAGCTCGGTTATCGAGCCAGGCATTCCAGTGAAAGTTTCAAAAATAGTCTTCTCCTGGCCTGCAAGCGGACATTCCTCAACACCACTTATGAGATTAGTTTTGGCAGAGTTGACCATTAAATGGGTTAAATCTCATTACTCACTACTAGAGTCAAATTTTCATGTTGTAAACCCAGAACACATCTCTCCCAGGCGAAAAAGATCATGTACCCACATTCAAAATTTTGCTTCTATTTATATCCAACATGTCCAATCTATTTAACCCCACTTCTTCACCGGAGCCACATTTTGACAGTTTTGTGAGAACGTCTGAAGAAGTAGCTTATTTTCCTGATATCTTCTGCTATTTAACCCTTTAACCTTCATATCAGCCAAAAATGGCTTCTGGAGTGGTCTTGAGAAATGTCCATTTGCAGACCAAGAGAAGACTATTTTTTTTAATTTACCAGTGGAATAACTGGCTCAATAACCGAGCCAGTTATTCCAGTGGTAAATTTTCAAAAACAGTCTTCTCTTGGTCTGCAAATGGACATTTTTTATGAGAAACTTGAAATTTTCTTGAACAAATTTGAGGGTTAAAGAGTTAAACAACAATGTTTTACAGCATTTTCAACACTACTGAAAACGGACTTTGTACAAGGGTCAGTCACCAGTTCATGCATTAATACAGCAACAGCTCTAAGTCAAATTAGTTTCAAAATATTCAACAGAATGTTGATTAAACTGGACATTCGTCAAGGACATACAATTCATACACTTTACCGATAGATTTTCTGATTTTCGTAACATAGCTACATCACTTTGATTGTGACATCAGCTAACATGTGACATATTTGATTATGATGTCAGCTATTTGAGTGATAGAGTTGCTACAGTACAGCTCAGAAATAACTACATCTGCTGAATATTTTGGAGTTAATTTGATTGGAAGCCATTACTAGCTAAGGAAGCAATGGCTTCGATCAAAGTAAGTCCAAAATGTTGAACAGAACATTTCAAGATCGTGTTTTGAACATATATCTTTAGGGTTCAAATAGATTTTGCAAAATTAACCCTTTAATTGTTAAATTCGGTCAAGAATATCAGAATATTTGCTTACTTTAAGTCTGCATTTGCTGGCCAAGAAAAGACCATCTTTGAAAATTAACAACTGAAATGACTGGCTCGGTTATCATAGGGATAAATTTTCAAAAAAATAGTCTTCAATTAACCTGCAAATGGAGATTCCTCAAGACAACTGCAGACGCTGATTTTGGCCGGCTTTGTCATGAAAGGGTTAAGTTCCATACAAATTCCATAATATCACCAATCTGTGGTAGTTTCCAAATTTAAAATTAAATTAGTACCGTATCATGCTGGATATTTATTTATCTTTTCAATGACTGAAAATGACCGATAAACTTTTTGACCCCCAAATCAATACACTTCTTTTTGATCCGCAAATAGATACACTTCTTTTTTATCCCAAAATAGATACACTTATTTTTGACCCCCAAATAGATACACATCTTTTTGATCCCCAAATAGATACACATCTTTTTGATCCCCAAATAGATACACTTCTTTTTGACCCCCAAATAGATACACTTCTTTTTGACAAAATATTCAGCAGAGGTAGTTATTTCTGAGCAGGGTTGGTAAGTTTTGGACACTAGTGGTTTAAACCATGGTTTAAACCAGGTTTAAACCATCCGCTCAAAATCGGTTTTGGACACCTGAAGTGTCCAAAACCTAAAATCCTGGTCAAAAATAATTCTCCATAAGCTTAAATTATATTTTAAGTTGATTAAAACCTGTTACTACCAGTCAAATTAGTTTCAAAAATATTCAGCAGGGTGTTTTCCTTATAATTGAGACTAGACTGTGATTCAGGGATTAAAACCTGGAAGACATACAACTGAATCTATTGATAGTGCATGTATTTGTCTAAACATTAAGTGCCTGTCTACCCGCTTTAAAATTGCCAACACATATATACACTGATCATAAGATCACAGCTCATACATGTAAGTGACAGTAAGTCTGTTAAGATGTTTTTACTACTATTAGCTGACTTAGCCCTGCTAGTTAAGTTTTCTCATTGCTTTTTGATAGCTATCATGGCTATGTTTATACTACAATATTCCTCTGATACATGTTTACACAACTAGCATACAGTGACTAACCTCTAGTCTGACAATTAATACAATTATCAGCTTATTTCATCACTATATAATTCTACTCCACTTTCTATTAGAAATCAGTTATCAAGTAAATCTTCTTAATTAAGTTCATCCGTTTAGTTCCTGTCTGGATGTTCTCTCAGTATAATATTAACTTTTGATGTTATTTGAAATATTTGATCAAAGATGTATTTTAAGGGTGGTAGGCCTAAGGATCCAATTTGGAAGCATTTCTTAGAAGTTCAGAGTAATGGAAAATCATTTGCTAAGTGTACAGAATGTGATTACAAACTTGTAAATAAAGTAGCAAGAATGAAAGCCCACTATCAGAAGCATGAGACACCGACTCCAGAACCCATCATCTTAGAGCATGTAACTGCAGTAAAATCCTTTAATAAGATAGCAACTACTTTCAGTCAGATTGTATAATAGGAAAACTGTTGAATATTTAGAAAATAACTTGACTAGAAGCTGTTGCTGCCTCAGGCAGCAACAGCTTCCAGGCAAATTACTGTCTAAATATTCAAAAGAAAATCTGTTAACTTGTAAGGAATTTGCCATTTCTGGTCATTCATTATTATTGAAAGAGTTAACTACAGGCTGTAATTATTCAACTATGATGTCTATGCCTTTGAGTGTGGAAGATGGCTGGAGGTATTAACAATAGGCTCTGTGTGGGGAATCAGATCTAAGTTCAGATAACCTGCATGACCAGCAGTCACTTCAGTAGATGTTATGTTGTAACACCTACAAGTGAATGAGCCTTTAATTGCTATTATAGTTAACTAATCCAAGTACAGCTAACCCTTTCACCGCTGAAATTACTCTACGCTACATATGCAAATATGCTGAAATTAGTTTTGGACAGTTTAGGACAGTTTTGGACTGGTTTAAACCCTTTAAGACAGGTTTTGGACAAAGTCTGTTCAAAATTAGTTTTGGACAGTCCAAAACCCAACCCTGTTTCTGAGCTGTACTGTAGCACAATAGATACACTTCTTTCTGACCCCGCAAAACGATACATTCTTTTTGACCCCAAATAGATACACTTCTTTTTGACCCCAAATAGATACACTTCTTTTTTACACCCAAATAGATACACTTCTTTTTTACCCCAACTTTGCAAACAATTTTACTGAAGATAACTCAAGCATTTCAAGTAGATCACACATTATTGTGGGACAGACAAAACACATATAACATACATGTACATAGTCTCACAACACTTCAAGGTCCTGACACAGAACTAGGTGGTATTTTGAATGTTATTTAAATTTTACCATGAAAATGAAAACCACAACTAGGCAATATTTCAAGTTTCCGTATGTTTTCCCGACAGGAAATCCCTCAATATGTTACACAATTTTCCAAAGTCATTACTGCGTGGAAGAGCCTTTACACACACGCTCGCACACGCACATACACTTTGACGAAACCAGAATTGTGAAAATTGATTGCCTGTTGCCTATATACATGCACTGTATGTACTCACAGAATGCATAGGTCTGAGGTATACAACACATGACTCGTCTTCACGCGTTGTCTTGCACACCTGTGCTATCAATGATGTCTCCTGTAAGTTAGCGCACTGAGCAAACGACACATTGTTCACATAACCCGCCTTGTCAAGATCGACCCGCCGCAGAACACGACATGCAGTACCTGAGATAATAGAGGAATCCACTTTATCAATCAATCTTATGACATCATAATCAACAACGTCACACATAGGCCGAGGCCATAATCAATTACATGATGAATGACACGATTCAGTCCGTCATAAACACTTAATATTAGTCCATCAAGTTGTACAAATTGTGTCTTTACTATTTAATAAACATTCTATTGAATATTTTGAAACTAATTTGACTGGCCGCTGTTGCTGCCATAGGCAACAGCACCCAGTCAAATTAATTTCAAAATATTCAGCAGTTTACATATAGTTTTTTGGAAATTGAGATTCAGGGAGTGCAGAGATCGATTGATCCCAACATGGGCAAAGTGTGGTGGAGCTTGGCTAGAGATGGGCAGGGCATAGGTAAAACAGGATTCCTCCATTAACAGAGATATTTAAGGTGATTCTGAGTAATAAAAGTTGAATGGTCACGATTGATCAAGAAAATCTAAAATCATTGCTTACTGAACATCCAGAGGGAAAACTATTTTCAAAAATTTAAAAAATGGAATGACTTGCATCAACTATTGAGCCAGTGATTCCAGTCGTAAATATCCAAAGAGTCTTCTCTTGGTCTGCAAATGGACATTCCTCTTGACCACTTTAGCAGACTTGACCATTAAAAATTTTAATTTAAACATTCAAATTTGTTTCTTCATATTCAACAGATTATCATTTTCATCTAAATCACCATAGAGATTGTTGTATTTAGTGTGTAGAGTTGAACAGATTAACTGTCTCGCTGCTGTAAGCCACCAAACAATAATTTCATTTCAAGAGCACAATCTATTGACCTGCTGAATATTTTGAAATCAATTTGACTCAAAGTTGTTGGTGGTGTTGACCAATTAATTAAGGAGTAGCGTTTTAAAGTACTTCTGCAAAATTGTCAGAATATCTAAGATGATTTCGAAAAAATATCAAATAATCAAAATTATGAATAAAATAACCAGAGCCTACCATACTAAGATCCTTCTATTCAAATAAGATAAAAATTTGCTAAGAGGTTTAGGAGGTACATATTAAAGAAGTAATGTGAAAGTTTTGGAAAATCACAATTAGTTTCAAAATATTCAACAGAATATTTATTAAATAGTAAAAGCAAACAATTTGTACAACAATGCATAGACCATCTTCAAACATGCGTTCGTGACGTACTTATCGACGTCATTCATTATGATGTCATTGTACACATCGCGCAGTTCATTATGGCGTCATATGATGGGTGGATACTCTGGAAAGGTGAATTAAACATTCATTGAAAACTAATATTCTTAGAATTCTTGGTGCAAAATTATGTCCAAATACCAAAAAATATGGAAAAAACTTGAAAATCATTAATAATGTATGATGGAGACTGGATGCAATGATGGGATTGATCAAATCTGTAAATATTATTAAGATCGGATAGATCCTTCATGAATGAAAGATCCAATGAAAAAACAGTTACCTAATTCTTGCCATACACTGAACACCATTTATATTGCTATGTCAAGCCATCCTCCACATCGCCTAAGGCTCAACAAAAATTTGCCAAATGGTTTAGGATGAAATACATTGTAGGTAAATCAATTCAATTTATTTACAGCCAGACTTTTTACAAGTGTATAGGGAAACATATAAATGGCACATAAATTTAACAGCGTGGGTGGTCAGAATTCTAAATAAATTTTCTGGAGCCCATAGGACCATTTCAGAAAAATTAGGTTAAAATCTGCAAGTGGTTTAGGAGGACTCGCGGGACTGGTACATTTTTACAAGTTCAAGAACAATCAAGATGATTGCTGGAAAAAGTGAGCAATCAAAATTCAGAAAAGTCTAAATATTTAACAATAATCATCATAGTATTCAGTTGGCATTTACGTTGCAGAGCAATTTGATTGTAAGTTGTTGTTTCCCCAACACACAACCTAATATGGCTACCACAACTTTGAACAAGTTGAACTAAATACAAATACATGTACGTATTGGACTGTGGCTTGATTAACCCTTTAGTGGTCAAGAGTTTTCAAGAAAATTTCAATTTAGGTTAAGTGAATGTCCATTTACAGCCAAGAGAAGCCTATTTTTGAAAATTTACCACTGGAATTCCTGGCTCGATCAAGCCAGGCATTCCCGTGATAAATCTTCAAAAATAGTCTTCTCTTGGCCTGCAAATGGACATTCCTCAAGACTACTGCAGAGGCCAGTTTTGGTCGGCTTGACCATTAAAGGGTTAATCGTATACAATGCATTGTTTACCTTTTAGTTTTCGTACAGGTGCATCAATAATGATGTCTGTAACACCGACCATATGGAGCGTGAGAGTAGTGAGAGACGGTGAGCAAATATGCAACACCTGTAAAAGAGACATAGCATATTGACCTTTTAAACATTAACCCTTACCACTCCGATGTCACTATTCTATCTTATACTCTGTTAACCCTTTAATGGTCCTGCCGGCCAAAACCGGCCTCTTCAAACGTTTTGAGGAATGTTGATTTGCAGGTCAACAGAAGACTATTTTTTTTAATTCACCACTGGCATGACTGGCTCGCCAATCTAGTGGTAAATTTTCAAAAATTGTCTTCTCTTGGCCTGTAGATCGACATTCATTGAGCAAAGATTCAGATTTTCTTAAAATATATTGACCATTAAAGGGTTAATATATGTAGCAGAGAAACTGTAAAGGGTCAAGTTCAATCTGTACCACCAGAAACAATACAGTACAGATCAGATATAACGCCACGATGTACTTATGTTTTGTTGAATAATTTGGCCATAACTGTCTTGTAAGATATTGCTGCCTTAGGCCCATTATGTCCCAAATATTCAACAGTACCTTTTATTTTGTAACTGGAAATACATGTATGATAAATTAAATTTCTGAGCGGTGGCGGCAATGTTCGTTAGGGGGGAGGGCAAGTTCGTCCTATAGGGGGACAAGGTTGGTGGAGGAAGTAGCAGCCTCCCAAACAGCATGGGGTTGGGAGGAGGGGGGGGGGGGCTCCACCAACCCCACCACAACCCCGGGGAAAATCTAAACCATTTCCTGTACTCGGAGTGATAAGCAACATCCTTATTTTGGTTAAAAAAGTACTTAATAACTATTCTGTTGAATATTTTGAAACTAATTTGATTAGGAGCAACAGTACCCAGGTAAATTACTTTCAAAATATTCAACAGCTTACCTGCATAGTTTTCTGGAAATTCAAATTCATGGAGTTCAGGGTTAGCTAGATCACAACATGGGCAAAGCCTAGGCGGAGCTTAGCTAGAGATGGGTGGGGAATAGGATGGGTGGGGAATAGCCAAAAGTGGATTCATTCTCCATTTGCAGAGAATTTCTTCTGCGGGTAGCAGCTCAATAAACTACCATGTCCCTTACTCAGTGCAAGCCTTCAAAATGTTAACATTTATTAACCCCACGTTTTAAAAAAACGTTGGGATATTGTAATCGCCTCCATCCGTCTGTCTGTTCATCCGTCCATCACGCTGTCTCCCCCCAAACATTTGGTGGAATTAAATCAGATTTGGTATGTGGCTCACCCATTTGATGCCCCTATCAAGACGATATCTAGATTTGACTCCACCACCCAGCGAGCGTGGCAAAAGGTCAAATCGGTTGTAACGCAACTCCCCTGAAATTGTTAGACGGAACTCAACCAAATTTGATATCTGTTTGATATTTGTTACCCATATGATTGCAGAGTGCAAGAGGCCATTTAGATTTGGCTCTGGCCCCAAGGGGTGGGAGAGGGGTCAAAACATCAAATTTTAAACTGCGGAAATTGATTGTAACGCATCTCCTCCGAAACCATTGGACAGAATTCAACCAAATTTTGTATGCGTGTTAACCATATCAATATGGAGTACATGAGCAAATTTACATTTGGCCCCGTCACCAGGGATGGGTGGGGCTGAGGGTCAAATGTTAAAAAAATTGATTGCAATGCAACTCCTCTGACACTGTTGGATGGAATTCAACCAAATTTAGTATGTCAGTTACCTATATCAATGTGAAGTGGATGAGCACATTACATTTGGCCCCAACCCAAGGGGGTGGGGGATGGGGTCACAAGGTCATGAAATTGATTGTAATGCAACTCCTGAAATCATTAGACGGAACACAACCAAATTTAATATCGAGTTACCCCAATGATTGCAGAGTGCAAGAGGCCATTTAGATTTGGCTCCCCGGTAGAGGGGTCAAAAGGTCAGATTTTAACAGGCGGAAATTGATTGTAACGAATCTCCTCCGAATTTGGTATGTGACTTACCCATATCAATGTGGAGTGGATGAGCACATTTACATTTGGCCCCGACCCCAGGGTTTGCTTTCTTGTTTTGAAAACCTGTTAACTTATTTATAGGCTGTACTGTATCTTACTTGTACATGATCATCTTCATTGACTGGGTCACTTGTACTGGTCACCTGGTCACATTGTCCAGATCTTCTCAAGTTTCTAGCACCAATATGTTGCTTAATCTTCTCTGCTCTCTGTTTTGTATGTCTGGTTTTAAAAAAAAAAAAAAAAATTAACTCTAACCCTTGAATTTATTCCAGGAAATTTAAATTTTCTCATAGAAAATGTCCATTTGCAGACCAAGAAGACTATTTTTGAAAATTGACCACTGGAATGACTGGCTCGGTTATAGAGCCAGTCATTCCAGTGGTAAAGTTTCAAAAATAGTCTTCTCTAGGTCTGCAAATGGACATTTCCCAGGTCCACTACAGAAGCCGTTTTTGGCTGATATGAGTGTTAAACGGTTAATTAACCTTGAAATCCTTGTAGGCCAAAGGCAGCACTTGCAGGCTACATGTATTAAACACTAATGCAGTGCTCACCAGATCCTCAGCTTAATTCTGAAACATTTAATCCTCAAATTTGTGCATGAAAATTGGAATTTTCACATATAGAAAATGTCCATTTGCAGAACAAGAGAAGAGTATTTTCAAAAATTTATCACTGGAATGATTGGCTCGGCAATAGAGCCAGTCATTCTAGTGGAAAATTTCCAAAAATACTCCTCTCTTGTTCTGCAAATGGACATTTCTCAAGACAAGTGCAGAGGTAATTTTTGGCCAACTTCACATGCCTGACTATTACCCCTTTAAACTCCAGTGTATTAAGTTCAAAACCACTATCATGACTATACCCGAAAGGTGCTGGATATTTTGAAACTAATTTGACTGGAACCAGTTGGTGCCTCAGTTTCAAAATACTTACAACACTCCTTAACCCATTAATGATCAAGCCGGCCAAAACCGGACTCTGATTAAAAAAATACTCTTCTCTTGGCCTGCAAATGGACATTCAATACAAGCATTTTAGATTTTCTTCCCCAAATTTGACCATTAAAGGGTTAAATCATAGCGAATACGAATTGTTATTTTTGGGCTGTAAAGATTAAATGGTTACATTATAAATAAATTGTTTCTTATTACAGTCCAGTTCATAAATAAGTTAGAATGTTTCTAAAACAGACAGAAACGTGTTAGTTAGGACAATTTTGAACTTAAACGATGTAAGAAATGTTCTGTTGAATATTTTGAACACAAGAGGCCCAAGGGCCTGTGGCGCTCACCTGGACCATTGGCATTTAAGCCGCATTTAAATGCACAAGCGATTAATGAGGAGTAGCATTTTATATGAATTCCCATTTATCGGAAAACCCAAGATGGCCACCATCAAAATTCTAAATACAAGTTCTGAAGCGCACGGGCCTAGGGTTCTTCCAGCTGAGTTGGGTTGAAATCGGCCAAGCGGTTAATGAGTAGCCTTTTAACTGATTTCCCAAAATATTCAGAAAATCCAAAATGGCTGCCGGAAAAATTGACAAATCAAAATTCTATATGCAATTTCTAAAGCCTACGCCCTTAGGCTCGTTCCAGCCAGTCTGGTTGAAATCGCCCAAGTAGTTAATGAGTAGAGGATTTTCAGCCATTTTTTTTTAGAAAATTCAAGATGGCCACAGAGTAAATTGACTAATCAAAATTCTATATACAAGCTTTGAAGAATAGCACTTTAGGGTCCTTCCAGCCGAGCAGGGTTGGGGTCGAGTACAGTCAGCTGTATTGAGGCTGAGTACGAGTACTTTGGCCAAGTACTTGAGGCTGAGTACAAGTACATGTATTTTTTTAGCAATTGTACTGAGGCTGAGTACGAGTACGTTGTAAATGTACTTGAGTACGAGTACAAGTACATGTTAATCCCAAAATATCATCCAAGGTGGCTATGGAGGGGTGGGCGAGAACAGCCATACTATAATATTACCATGTCCTTTCTATATGGGGTGGAATTGCTGTGAATTCCATAAATATACATGTAAATATAAAATCGGCTTCTGTAGTGGTGTTTCCCTCTATTTACATGTACTTACTAAATAAAGGTACCGTGTTGAATATTTTGGTCATACATGTAATCGGACTGAACGGTGTTGCTACCATGGGCGGCATCCCATCCAAATTAGTGTCAAAACATTTCACAGAATATTTACCAATGCTTTTAATGATACAGAGAAAATGACAAATTCATTACAACAAGAAATAACCAGTTGAATATTTTTTAAATAATTTCATTGGCAGTTGCTCTTAACTTAGGCAGAAATTACTTCCAGTTAAATTATTTTCAAAATATTTAACAAAATATTTCTTACTTCATAAAGAATATGCTGAATATTCCTGGCATGATTGCTATGAATGTATAATATAAGGTTTTATCAGTGAAAGGGTTAAATTAGAAATAATTTATTTCAGATAAATCATGTAGTAATGTTGAATATTTTGAAATTATTTTGACTGATAAACATTACTGCTGACGGCAACATTCGCTTCCAGTCAAATTATTAAAATAGTTTATGTAATATTAACATTGATTAATCCTTTAACACTCAAATTTGTTAAAGAAAGCTTAAATTTTCTCATAGAAATTGTCAATTTGCAGATTATCTCTGAAAATTTACGACTGGAATTACTGGCTTTCTTATCAAGCCAGTTATTCCAGTGTTAAATTTTCAAAAATACTCTTCTCGTGGTCTCCAAACTGGTATTTTCCAAGACCACTGTAGAAGGCTTTTTCGCTGGATTGAGTGTTAAACGGTTAAGAGTTGGGAGGTCTATAAAGCCTGAAATAATGGGCTTTGTCCAATTTCATTGTCAGGACTATAATGCACAAATGGTATATTATCAGTATAGGCATATAATTGCCCAGGCCAGGTATTTGTTGACATAAGGCTTATGCAAGAACACAAGCTCTGTTCTAATCCGCCATACATCTCGCAATATTTTCAATGATACATGACCAGAAGTGACCATTTTTATGCTACTAAAAAGATTCTATTGAACATTTTGAAAGTTATTTGTGGTAGGTTTTGCTACTTTAAGCAGAAATTATGGTTTCCAGACAAATTATTAAGTTTACCTGTATGACTACCTTGAAAGCTAGATAAAGAGGGTTTTAATCGTGCATGGGCTAAAATGCTTTACTTCTTATTTCCTATTAGCATACCTACAGCAGTTGCCCATTTCAACACAAACATCCAGAATTTCAATTTCAAACCCAATTAACAGCAAAGTTGTTAAATATTTTGAAATTAATTTGGCTAGAAGTAGTTGTTGGCTCAAGCTGCACTGGATTCAAATTCAATTTATGTTTAAAATATACAACAGTTTCCTGTATGACAGGCTTGAATTTAGATAAAAAGGTTTCATTAGTGTCATTAGTAAAATGCTTATCTTATTCCTATAAGCATACCTAAAACAGCAATTCCCCTTTTCCAGGCAAACATCCAGAATTTCAATTTTAAAACTTTTAAAAACAAATGACCACATGAATGAAAACATATTACAAGGCAGATTAATTTCAAAATTTTAGCAGGTAACAAACACCAAGTCAGTCAAATTGTTTTCAAATATTTACTAGATTTCATATCACCTCTCTGAGAACCAGTGCTTGGAATTTTGAATGAAAAGAATAAAGTATATGCATATAATTTTTATGTAGAAAATGGATAAGTACTCAGCGTGTTCTCTTAAGTACTCAAAAGTACAAGTACAGAGTATGTACTCGAGTACAAGTACAAGCACTTTGGAAATGTACTGAGGCTGAGTACAAGTACATGTACTCATAAAAAGCCACGAGTACTGAGTACATGTGAGGACTTGAAAATCTGTACTCGACTACACGAGTACTGAGTACATTGGCCCCAACCCCCCAGCCGAGTTAGCATGAACTTGTTCCAGCGGTTAATGAGGAGTACCCATTTACC
This sequence comes from Chaetoderma sp. LZ-2023a, assembly GCA_034401795.1. Taxonomy (NCBI): domain Eukaryota; kingdom Metazoa; phylum Mollusca; class Caudofoveata; order Chaetodermatida; family Chaetodermatidae; genus Chaetoderma; species Chaetoderma sp. LZ-2023a. The sequence continues at coordinate 53,704,933 of CM067362.1, forward strand.
TGATTTCCCAAAATTTTCAGAAAATCCCAGATGGCCACCGGAAAAATAGCCCAATCAAAATTCTGTATATAAGATCTGAAATCTACCAGCCTAGTATCCTTCCAGCCAAGTCTGGTTGAAATTGCTTAAGCAGTTAATAAGGAGTAGAGCCTTAAATGATTTCCTGCCATTTTTCAGAAAATCCAAGATGGTTGCCCGAAAAATTGATCAATCAAAATTCTGTATACATGTTCTGAAGCATACAATGCTAGGGTTCTTCCATCCAAGTTTGATTGAAATCAGCCCAGTGGTTATTGAGTAGGCTTTTGTGATTTCCAGAAATTTTCAGAAAATCCAAGATGGCCGCCGGAAAAATTGACCAATCAAAATTCTGTATACACGTTCTGAAACCTACCAGCCTAGTATCCTCCAGCCAAGTCTGGTTGAAATTGCTCAAGTGGTTAATGAGGAGTAGCGTTTTAAACGATTTCCCGACATTTTTTGGAAAATTCAAGATGGCCACCAGAAAAATGCACCAATCAAAATTCTGTATACATGTTCTGAAGGATACCAAGCTAGGGTTCCTTCATCCAAGTTTGATTAAATCGGCCCAGTGGTTATTAAGAAGTAGGCTTTTAAGTGATTTCCAGATTTTCAGAAAATCCAAGATGGGCGCAGGAAAAATTGACCAATCAAAATTCTGTAGACAAGATCCAAAACATACAAGCATACTATCCTCCAGTAAGTCTGGTTGAAATTGTCCAAGCAGTTAATGAGGAGTAGCGTTTTAAATGATTTCCCGATTTTTCAGAAAATTCAAGATGGGCGCTGAAAAAAATTGACTAATCAAAATTCTGTATACAGGTTCTGAAGCCTACCCCTATAGGGTCCTTCCAGCCAAATTAGGTTGAAATCCGCTAAGCGGTTAATGAGGAGTAGCGTTTTTAAGCAAAAGTTGTCGGACGGACAGACGACGGACAGTCGCCATGCCATAAGCTCACTTGGCCATTCTGGCCAGGTGAGCTAATAATGGAGGAATCCAGTTTTAGCCACGCCCCACCCATCTCTAGCTAAGCTCCACCCACACTTTGCCCGTGTTGGGATTGATCGATCCATGACTATCAATTTCTAGAAAACTATACAGGCAAGCTGTTTGATATTTTGAGACTAATTTGACTGGGTGCTGTTGCTGCCATGGCAGCAAGACAGCAACAGCGCCTAGTCAAATTAGTTTCAAAACATTCAACAGAATTTTTATTAAACAGCAAAGACGCACAATTCGTAAAACAATGCTTAGTACGTCATCAATTAAGTGTTCGTGACGTACTTAACTATGTCATTCATGACATTGATTATGACATCATCCAAAATATCACATGGTTGATTATGACATCATATGATTGACTGAGAAACTGGAACCTTCCATTGGGTTGGAAGCCATTACTTCCCTAGGCAGCAATGGCTTCCAATACAATTATGTTCAAAATATTAAAAAAAATCCCTTTATTTTATTTTAAACACATTGTAAGTTACTTCTGAACTGTACTGTACATACCTAGTTTTTTGTCGTTGTTTGCCAGTACTTCTCGTCGCATTGCTTTCTCGGTCCGCCGTTGTTACATTCGCCACTCCGACAAGGCTTATGACATCATCTGGACATGGGGCATCCGGATCGTCTCTCACACGTTTGGTCGCTTCTCTGATTTCCTCGCTGACAGCCTGACATGATTTATCAATCATTTCCGGTAAATGCTTGTTTTTATCACACAGACTTTTCATGTCATCAGCTTTCTCATTCACTGGACTTAAACAATCAGTCCTCACTTTTTCTGACAGATATTTTTTCCCTTTAATGACCGCCATTTTCTTGCCTGCTAAAGCCTTTCCTTTGTTACTACGCCGAGATTTGGACTTTGTTAGTTCCATCGCTGCCTGCGACTCTCCTAATGGTGTCTGTGGGAACACTACTACATCAACACTTTGATCACTCTCAGCTGCTAAGGCATTACTATCACTCCATAAAGGCGCACTTGTACTTTTAACCAATGGCACACCGTTAGTAATCACATGGTCTGATTCCATCGTCCTATATACATCCGTGCTAGGAACGTAAATTTGCGTGAAATTTCTAGTTCTGTACCTGATAGGATCTAGGTTATTATTACAGCTATTTGTATCACAAGATTTTACGTTAACACCGGATGAAGTTTGTGAAGCGACGCCCACCGCACAATCATGATCATTCGATGATAATGTCTTAGTATTACCATCAGCACTGCTAATATCCTCTACAATACCGTCATCACTTTCCTGCTTTAAAACAGATGAGCTCTTCACAGTAGACGATTTCATACCACTCGCCATGACAGATTCACTAGTCTCATCTGCAGAATAACCGCTACCAGTAAACGTATTATCACTTTCAACAATGTCAAAACCAAAGGACCTTGAAGAACTCAACTCACAGCTATCAGTATCAGGATTGGAGGACTGCGTTGGCATCATTTCCTGTGAGCTACAGATTCCACTATCAGTTTCACTATAGTGTGACCAGCTATCATAACTGCTGGAACGCGATGTTTGCGAGGAGAATATTGGTGAATCTATATCTGAATCTAACTGCAGAGATGATGGTTGTGTACATGCCTTCTCTGTATAACTCAGGCCTAGATGTGTTCTGGACTCTCCGCAGTCTTCTGTTGATAAACATAAATTAACCACGTTCATGTTATCTCGTAACTCTGTTTCCAATTCTTGTCGATCATCAGCTACACCCATATCCACATCATCCGTTAAATCAACACCAAAACATGAAACAGGCTTTTCCATGTCATTTGCATGAGTCATGGACCTGGGAGAATATGCTCTGTGTGGCAAACAATTATGACTGACGTTTTGAAAACCCGGCAAACACCCATCAACCTCGTCCAATGGCTCCTCCGACACAGAATCCACATCATGCTTGGTATCTGTGGTTACTACACGTATATTCTTAGCCTCCATTCTTCTAGCTTTCTTTAAATTATTAGCTGTCAAGCTTTCTGATTCAGCAATCCGCTTCTTTTTCTGCTTATTCCCCAAAATATCTTTCACAGTAAGACCACACAGTTCATCGCTAGTCGCTAAACTGTGCTTGTCCTCAACAGCTAATATACCTTTATAACTATTACCATCAGTATCATCATTATGATCGTATTTTTCTGTCAAATCCCCCGAAACCATCAGCTCTTTGCTAACATATTCTGACTTGTTTGCTGCAACATTTAAATTATTCGAGCCAAGACAATAATTATGATGTGACATTGCTGAGGTACTCGGCATATTACCATCATTATAGATTGTGTCTGAATCATGTGACACATGTGGCTGCACTGTTGCATGGACACGTTCGTGTGCCGAAATCTGATCATCCGATATTCCTGTATTAGACAATTTTTCCTGTCTGGTTTCACTGTTTAGGTTCCGTCCTGGTCCGATTATAATCTGCTGCGATGCAGCTTCATCGGCACAAACACCGTCAATGTCATTCAGGTCATTGTTGAAACTCCCTGATAAAGCTTCATTGTGATTTCTGATTGGCTCATTCTGATCTGCTGCCATGGCAATATTGTTGTTGTTCTCTGCATCATTATTATTGTTGTTGTTATCATTGTTGTTATTAACAACATTATCATCATTATTATTATCATCCTGATTTCTGACAGCATTATTATTGCCATTATTAACTCCAGGCTCAATCACATTGTCTGCATTCTGATTGGCCGCTGGACCTGGATTTTGTCTATTGGCATTGTCACGAGGTGGTTCCTCTACAGTGTCAGAGACCAGAGCTGATGACATGCCAAAACCTGTGCCCACACTAAGACCGACTCTGCAAAATAAAGATGAAGACACAATGTAATACACCTATAAGTGCACAATCTTCTGATAAATCTCAATTTGAATTGAGAATATCCTGCACAATTTACAACAATAATGGGAATCTTTTCCTAAGTCGGTGACAGTTTCCAGTCAAACTAATTTCAAAATAATCAACATATTGGCATTGGTTTTCACTAAAACTATAATTGATGTGTATGTACATGTATCCCAACCCACAGAGCAAGTCATGTCTTCAAGTGACGCTCACCTGGACCATAAGCATTTCAGAATCCAAGATGGTCAACAGAAAATCGACCAATCAAAATACTGAATAGTATATTATGGAGAATATCACCACGGCATACTTCTGGCCAAATTTGGCTAAAATCGGGCTATTGATTGAGGATGAGTAGTCTTAAAGAATTGAAAATTTAAGATTTTCATCTAAATTAGAGCTTACGACTATATGACCCTTCTAGACAAATTTGGTTGAAAACCAATAAGCTTTTAAGAAAAAGTGATTTCAATGACAATTTCAGGTAATATCTTGTTGAAGTCTAAGATTTACACCCAGTGGCGATTCAATATTAATGAATGGAAGTTCTAAAGCCTTTCACCATAGAATCCTTCCAGCCAAATTTGGTCGAAATCGGTCAAGATATTAAGAAGAAACAATTTGACAAGTTCTAAGATTTTCAGACAAAAATTTGATAAATCTAAATTCTGAATGGAAATTTTAGCGCCTTTCACCATAGAATCCTTCCAGCCAAATTTGGTCGAAATCGGTCAAGATATTAAGAAGAAACAATTTGACAAGTTCAAAGATTTTCAGACAAAAATTTGAATCTAAATTCTGAATGGAAATTTTAGCGCCTATCACCATACATGCCATAGGATCCGTTCAGACAAATTTGGTTGAAATCAGCCAAGTTGGTAAGAAGAAATTTAACAATTTTTCACCAAAAAGTTTACAAATCAAAATTCTGAATGGAAGTTCTAGAGCTTACATATCTGGTTGAAATCAGTCAAATTGTTAAGAAGCGATTTGACAATTTCCAATAAGTTTTTCATAAAATGTAAGATTTTCACCCAAAAATTGGTGAATCAGTATTCTGAATAGAAGTTCTAGAGCCGTAAGCACTATATGATCGTTCTAACCCAATCTGATTGAAATCGGTCACGCTGTTTAGGAGGTTAAGTGATTTGGCAATTTCTAGTAAGTTTTTCATAAAATCCCCCACAGACCCTCTTGTGGGATGGTCTGTAGTTTTATTAACCACCATAAACATACTCAATTATGAAAAAAATGATGAACAAAACAAATGAGGAAGTTTGAATGTCCAAAACATTGACACAATCTATTATCAGATAATGCCAGTTCGAGGTATCTTTTAAAACGTAACACAAATCCAACAAGAAACTGAACCAAGACGAGCAAAATGCTTGTCTGTCAAGACTATTACTATTACTAGATTGCATTAAGACAAAGGATTTGCAACTGACAGACTAAAAATACCCAAACCATGGATAAAAACACTTAAATCGACCTTTGTAACCACCGCTGCAAGCCTCTGATCAGGAACAATAAAAAGATTCTTAAGATTTAAAAAGAAAATGGCTTGAGACACTCAAGACTCAAAACTTTCCAGATGCAGAGGATGAAGAGCTCTGGATTCAAATGAAGATAATTCCCCTCGACGTGTGGCAACATGGTAGAACAGACTGGTATTGAACTTAGGAAATTCACAAGAGGATCAATCAAATCCACCAAACAAATCCACGATACAAGCAACCCTGACAATCAGATTCCAGGATTCTATAAATAACATTGAAGTTGTCGATCGACCCTGATTGAAAGAATATATCTCATTCAGAAGTTAACCAATGAAATAAAACCCGCAAGACATCCATTATCTCCTACACATTGATGTGGGCTGACGCTTCTTTCAGAGAACACAGACTACATATTAAACGGCAAAAATTCAAACTTACTCCCACCCCTCCTTAGAGGCATCTTAAGAAATGCATGGCATGAGGATGACTTTGCAGACCCATACAAAGAGGCGACTGGGCCAGTCAGAAAGCTAGACGTACAAGTGGAGGATTCCTGGTAGGACTGACAGACTAGATAATTTATCAATCACTCCTCCAGGGGCATAAAATACCACTGGAAAGGGCTTCTCATCCTAGCAGACCCATGAATAACAAAATCAGACCTGCGCCTAAGACCCAGACCTCTCAAAATAAACCTGGCCTTTATGATGGAAATCATAAATAGGAAAAACGTAGCATATGAGATAGATAACATGCGAAAGGAGAGAACTAAAAGGATGAGGAAAGAAGAACCGCTATGAGAACAACCAAAATTAAAAGAAGAAAGTAAAAATTAAACATAATGCAAGGAACCTACTAATCAGGCATAGAAAACAAGCGCTTTAATGCTATTAAATGCTTACTAAGACATTTACACGACAGAATTACCGATCTCACACATCCGCACACACATGTCAGTAAACCGGTACAAGATAACCAAGATGAAAAAGAGAGTGAGAACGTGCTACATGCTATTTAGACTACACAGCAGAAGAATAAATATATATGTGAAAGTACATGTACCGGTATGTATGTAAAAAAGGGATCAATCTCTGAAACTACATTGACACAACAAAAAATAAAAATCTGATAAGAAAAAACCAGAATCAAGAAAACCCCAGTACAGAAAAACAACTGAAACCATCTACGGAAAATTGTCAAGAGGGGACTGATTAAGACAGAAAGGCCCATTGAAGAATAAAGCTAAAAAATAAATATGCCATAAAGACAAGGCTCAACACAATAAACCCTGAACTAGGGTTAAATCATGATTAAAAGGGAGAGATGATAAAAAGGGCAAATCGAGAATCAACTATAAGCTATAACTACGATCTATGGTAAAACCAGAAAGCTACAAAATATAGAAAGAAATCATGAAAAGAATTAAAAGGGGGAACGAAAAGGGGAAAGGAAGAAGAATACTGACAGATATGACGACATCCGACAGCTACCGGAAGTAGAAAGAAAAGAATGTCAAATTGTAAATTTACTAGCCCAGAAAACTGACACCAAGATGGAAGGAAAGAACAAGATTTTAAATAAAAAGATAAAATTAGAAGCAAGCAAAAAACTTAAAAAATTAGAGAAAAAGGAAGAAACACACTGAAATGATATAGAGGCGACATGAAGCCAGGGAGAAATGACTCGCCGTAACCATGACAACAGACATGAAGACTGACAGCCACTGAAAGGATATAAAACCAGGAAAGGATACTCAGAGATGAGAATGGCACCAAGAATCATGTCCAAAAGAATAAAAAGCCACTACGGGAAAAAATAACCCATAAAGGGGGAGGGAGAAGGAATAAAAGCCGAGATTTGGATGAAAAATTACAATAGCAACAAAGCAACGAATTAACTCCCTTTGGCATGTTTGGTTAAAATAAATCTGTCAACCTAACGACATAAGAGGAGAGAAGAATGAGAAAAAGCTGAACTGCCCGAAGACAAATTCCCATCTAAAGTAGGACGAAAGGAAAAATTACGTACCTAGAGAGAATTGCGTCGTAACTTAACAGAAAGAAAAAATAACTAAATAAGTAACATAAGCTTAAATCCGAAATGAATAATAAATTAAAATGCAATACATGGGAAACGTTAAGACTAACTGAAAATACACGCTTCACGGAAGAACACAACTAAACAACTTAATTATCGTCTGAGTGAGACCATTAGAAAAGATAATGATATGTGCACATGTAATAAGTTGAACAAACCCCATACAGCAACTAGTCGGAAGTCTTTATTTCCGCTTAATTACTGTTACTGTTAAAAGTATTATTGCTGTAAATCTGTATAATTTCAAGAATTTCAAGAGTGTCTTGATGACTGCCAATGTATCTGTATGTAGATTTTCAGCCATTAAATATTCTGATTCTTTACTGCTATTACGGTAATAACTAACTCTAGGGCAAGATGATGACTGGATCCTAAGAAATCGAACAGGGAAAGAAAAACCTGGAAACCCAGGAAGTTCTCTATTACCGGAAATCGAAAACAGGAAGCGGAACATCGGACCGGAAGTTAATCCCGGGGCACCAGAAAAAACACCTATCACTGGAAATAACAATGACAGCGGGAGAGCGCAAACCGGAAGTGGAAATGAATCGGGAATGTCAGGAAGCTTCCAAAAGCCAGAAGTGCATAAACACAGGAAGAGAGTATAAACAGAGAAGGCAGCTGAACCTGGAGAGAAAAAACCGGAATTGGAAGCTGAACCTGGAACACCAGGAAGATCCCTGAAACCGGAAGTGACCCTATCCTGGATGTACGAACACCGGAGCCTGACCAGGATCTTGGAGACCCGGACGTTCAGAAAACCGGAAGTCGAAGAACCAGAAATGCGCGAACCGGAAATGGAAACCAGAAATTGACCAGGATCTTGAAGACCTGGATGTTCGGGAAAAAACGGACATTGAACCGGAAACAGAAATGTGCGAATAGGAAGCGGAAACCGGAAACTGACCAGGAAAGTGCAGACCCGGATGTACAGAAAACCCGGAAGTTGAAGAGGAACTGGAAGATTGCAAACTGGAAGTAGATGAATGGAAATTTAGAAGAACTAGAACTGAAAGAGCACAAACCGGAAGTGCCAGAAAAAATGGAAACGGCAGTTCTCAACATTAACATCATGGTCTATATCAAACGATCTCTACACGTTACACATCACAGAAACCACCGAAAATTTAATACTGACATTATGAGATGAACCAGACACGTCCGGCACCACCACTTGGGGATCATGCCCATCCGCAAGAATCAGGTGGGTTTGAGAAGCAGGTGACTTACTCGAAATCACATTGAGCTGCTTTTCTTCTTGTCCTTCTCCTTCTTGGTCTTAGGCATATACACCTGTCTCGAAGTGAGGGATACGAGTTCCCCCCACTTTCGGACACGACCGCTTTGATCCTGATTGTCCGAGGATCCATCTGAAACGCTATCTACTTTAGCCGCACACACAGCTGACGAGATACGCTCATCCAAGGAGTTTGTTAAGATGGACGCAAAAGACTCGAAATGAGCGAAAAGGGCCGTAACCGCGTCACTATGAGAATTAGAGGAGGACCCACCCTTCCGTATTTAAAGGAACTGATTTAGAAGGGCTCTCTTTAGAAAAGGTGACTGACTTAACTTTCGAAACAACGGAAGGGGAGCAATCGGAGGCCACCAACGATTTCGGAACATACTCCTTAAATATAGCTTTTTAAGTAGCTGCGAACCACCCCTTGCACACTCCGCACATCGTTTGAGGAGTACAAGATGCCCAGCGAATTCTGACGAGTGCAAACAATCACATTTAGCTGACGAGCATTTCACTTTTTCTGCTGATTTTACGGACTCCTAAAAACGAATAAATAAAAAATGAAGCATACAGCTTCTATGACTGAGAAAACATTCTCTAAATCAAGCCTCACAAAAACCAGAAAGAAAGGATGTGGCTTGAAAAGGTGGGGAAATAGAAATTCAAATATCTCAGTGTAGGTTTTGAAAACTTCCATGATAAAAACTTCCTATAGGAACACGATAAATGCTGGAAGAATACAAAATGTACCCTACAGAACTGGTATTACTCTTACATTGTTATGATGATTGGTAGGCATTGTTGAAATATCCCGAAAACCAGTAACAAAGATACAAATGTACAATAAATCATCAGAATACATATAATAATTTCATTAAACATAACTTAGTCAACAGAGACTTCATATTAGGCTTGATAAGAAATCCTTCAAAACGAACTTGTAACAAAGTAGACAAGTACAAAAACTTTAACTGGATTTTGCCAAACCTTCCTAATAGAAAAATTTGAAAGTGAGGCTACGATGTCCTTTGGCTCCTCTGCGCATGCGCAGTGACTTAGGTCATTGAGGGGTGATTATAGACTGGTGCCAGTCACTTGCAGGGTGTATGGTGGTGGTGGGTGCTCTGGTATGATGAAATGGTATAGGCATATGGGGGCATGAAAGCAAGTATAAAATTCTTTTTTCTGGTGCTAAATGCAGAATAACTGATTTAGCAAGTAGTGATTGAACGGTATAGTTTGTGGTGTAATAACAACTAAGGTTTTCACCCAAAAGTTGACAAGTCAAAATTCTGAATGGAAGTTCCAGAGCCTATGACAACAAACCTGTTTGTTGTAAATCGGTCAAAATGGAAAAGAGAAGCAATTTGACAATTTCCGGTACATTTAAAAAAATGAAATCTGAGATTTTCACCCAAAAATTTGATGAATCAAAATTCTGAATGGAAGTTCTAGAGCCTATGACCATATGATCCTTTCAGACAAACCTATGAGCATATGATCCTTTCACGCAAACGTGGTGGAAATCAGTCAAAATGGTAAGGATAAGAAGTAATTTGACAAGTTCCAGTAAATTATTAATAAAACATACGATTTTGACCAAAAGAACTGACGAATCAAAATTCTTAATGGAAGTTCTGGAGCCGAGCATCAGGGCTCGATATAAACCAAAGTAATTGCCTTGGTTGCCCATGCCTCTTACCTTGGTACCCCTCCATTTTGCCATCTGTTTAAGGCAATAACTGCCTCCTCTATTGCCTTGGTACCCATCATACAGACTGCTAAACAAGAGGCCCAAGGGCCTGTGGCACTCACCTGGACCATTAGTATTTGAACCATTTGTATTTAAATAGATATGATAGATAATTTTCAGAAAATCCAAGATGGCCACCCAAAGAATTGACCAATCAAAATTCTGAATAGAGGCTCTAGAGTCTACTATGATAGGGTCACTCTAGCTAAATTTATTTGAACTATATCAAGCAGCTAAGGATGAGTAGCAATTTGACAATTTCCGGTACTTTTTCAGAAAATCTAAGATTTTAACCCAATAAATTGATGAATCAAAATTCTGAATGGAAGTTCTAGGGTCTACGACCATACGGTCCTTTCAGGCAAATTTTGTTGAAATCGGCCCATTGGTTAATGAGTAGTAGTGTTTCAAACCAAAAGTTGACGGAAGGATGACAGACAGACGACGGATGGCATAAGGCCACTCAGGTGAGCTAAAAATGGAAAGGTCAATTGGATGGTTGTAAGTAAACGAATGTGTCTGAATGTAGTTTAAATTGAATGGCAATGTCATAATCTATAAATATTATTATTATTTACAAAATTTATTGTCCTCCATGTAGAATCCCTTTAAGTGTACTGCAACCTGTCTATAAATCCATATACCATCTACCATTTGGGTACTATACAACATACATGTACATGTCATAGTGGGCTAACACTCAACTTTGTTAATAAACTAGAACCTATGACCATAAGATTCTTTTAGCCCAATTTGGTTCAAATTGGTCAAAATGGTAAGGAGAAGAAGCAATTTGACAATTTCTGGTAAATTTTTAATAAAATCTTGGTTTTTCACCCAAAATATTTATGAATCCAAATTCTGAATGGGAGTTCTATAACCTATGACCATAGGATCTTTTCAGCCAAATTTGTTTGAAATCTGTCAAACGGGTAAGGAGAAGAAGTAATTTGACAATTTCCGGTAAATTTTTAATAAAATCAAGGATTTTCACTCAAAATATTTACGCAACAAAATTCTGATTGGAGGTTCTATAGCCTATGACCATAAGATTCTTTCAGCCCAAACTGGTTGAAATCGGTCAAAATTCTAAGGAGAAGAAGTAATTTGACAATTTCCCGTAAATTTTTAATAAAATCTAAGTCTTTCACCCAAAATATTTATGAATCAAAATTCTGAATGGAAGTTCTATAACAAATGACCATAGGATCGTTTCAGCCAAATTTGATTGAAATTGGTCAAAAGAGTAAGGAGAAGAAGCAATTTAAGAATTTTCGGTAAATTTGTAATAAAATTTAAGATTTTGACCCAAAAAATTTATGAATCAAAATTCCAAATGGATATTCCCGATCCGAGCACAATAGCATCCTTTGACCACAATTTAGTTAAAATTCAGCTATTGGTTAAGGAGGAGTAGCGTTTTAAAGCAAAAGTTGATGGATAACTGATGGACGACGGACGGACAGATGGATGGATGGTCGGACAACGGACGGGCGCCACGGCATAAGCTCACTTGGCCTGAAAGGCCAGGTGAGCTAATAACGTATCAAAAGTTAACGCACAGTCATCCAACATGGTTCATACAAGAATATGTTTCCCGTTTTCAAGGACCCTATCCTGAGCTATCCGTAGGGGGTGCAGGAAATTTTGCAAATTAGATTTTCTGAAACACCATCTGCAGTGCCGAGGCATAATCAGCAGCCTTACATTGTATGCAACTTATGAATATATTGAAAAAACACATTTTCAAGTAATTTTCAAAACCGTACTGTCATTTTCAAGGACTTTCCAAGGCAGATTTCAAATTCAAGCACTTTAAAGGACTACAGCCAAGTCCAACTGCAGACAGCAACACTGAACTTACTCTGACTGTAATGTCTGTACCGTATAATGGGAATAAGGGGTTCTTGATCCTGATTGCTTGAGAAAGTCCAAATGTTGCCTTGATGCCTTTCCTCATGAGGCATAATCTGCCTTGATGGCCTATGACATTGCCTTAGTGCCCCCATGATTATGAAAGCTGTTAAGACAACATTTCCGTGCCCTTTTTACTGATATCTTCAAGTCCTGGTGCATGATAGGATGTTTTGAAAAAATTTGGTTAAAATCTGGCTACTAATTAAAGAGGAGTAATGGACGATGGATGGATGATGGACGACGGACGGTCGCCACAGCACTAAGCTCACTTGGGACAGGTGATCTAAAACATAGGCCTGTTTGCAGCATTTGGTAGGTTCATTAAATTAATTTTGCATCTACGCATATTTCTCTACCATCTGACACTCCGTCCTCTTTATAGTAATGGCTGGTTATACCCTCTAGTGGAATTTACACGCAATCTGATGTTGTTCCACATGACAATCGTTAGTTTTTGCATTTACACCAATCTTGACTGGTAAAATCAATAATACTGAATGGCTCATCTTGCTCCTAAGCCCTTTGATCAGTCATTCAATATCATCCAGTAACCGTCTGACTGCTGAGTTCTTGCAAATGACATATACCAGGGGTTATATCTCTGGACCGGCTAAATATTTTGAAAGCAATTTGATTGAAAGTTGTTAGAGGCTAAGTCACCAACTACTTTCAGTCAGATTGTTTACAAAATTTTCAGCAAGTCAAGTGTTTACTCATTGAAATTATTGTATGCCAAATGTATGGTGGCTTTCAGCAGTGAGACAGTTAAATTAGTTTTGCATCCAGAGTCACACAGAATTGTGAAGATTAGTTGAAGATTTATGACCAGATTTTTCAACTGCTTACATACATGTACATAAACAATGTTTATATATAAAATTAAGTAAAAATATATCCCAATAGTTTGTGCTTGTGCTTGTACTTGTACGAAAGTACAGCAAGTATGCTAGCTCCATCATTGATCCATTAACTACAGCTAGTATGCTAGCTCCATCATTTATCTATTAACTACAGCAAGTATGCTAGCTCCATCATTGATCCATTAACTACAGCTAGTATGCTAGCTCCATCATTTATCTATTAACTACAGCAAGTATGCTAGCTCCATCATTGATCCATTAACTACAGCTAGTATGCTAGCTCCATCATTGATCCATTAACTACAGCAAGTATGCTAGCTCCATCATTGATCCATTAACTACAGCTAGTATGCTAGCTCCATCATTTATCTATTAACTACAGCAAGTATGCTAGCTCCATCATTGATCCATTAACTACAGCTAGTATGCTAGCTCCATCATTGATCCATTAACTACAGCAAGTATGCTAGCTCCATCATTGATCCATTAACTACAGCTAGTATGCTAGCTCCATCATTGATCCATTAACTACAGCTAGTATGCTAGCTCCATCATTTATCTATTAACTACAGCAAGTTTGCTAGCTCCATCATTGATCTATTAACTACACCAAGTACCGTATGCTAGCTCCATCATTGATCTATTAACTACAGCTAGTATGCTAGCTCCATCATTGATCTATTAACTACAGCTAGTATGCTAGCTCCATCATTGATCTATTAACTACGGCAAGTATGCTAGTTCCATCATTGATCTATTAACTACAGCACATATGCTAGCTCCATCATTGATCTATTAACTACAGTTAGTTTGCTAGCTTCATCATTGATCTATTAACTACAGCAAGTATGCTAGCTCCATCACTGATCTATTAAATACAGCATGTATGCTAGCTCCATCATTGATCTATTAACTACAGCAAGTACGCTAGCTCCATTATTGATCTATTAACTACAGAAAGTACGCTAGCTCCTCCATTGATCTATTAACTACAGCCAGTATGCTAGCTCCATTATTGATCTATTAACTAGAGCATGTATGCTAGCTTCATCATTGATTTATTAACTACAGCAAGTATGCTAGCTCCATCATTGATCTATTAACTACAGCAAGTACCATATGCTAGCACCATCATTGATCTATTAACTACGGCAAGTATGCTAGCTCCATCATTGATCTATTAACCACGGCAAGCATGCTAGCTCCATCATTGATCTATTAACTCCGGCAAGCATGCTAGCTCCATCATTGATCTATTAACTAGGGCAAGTATGCTAATTCCATCATTGATCTATTAACTACAGCTAGTATGCTAGCTCCATCATTGATCTATTAAAATCAGATCAGTAGTTTTTTAGATACAGCCAGAAATATGTTCTTGTGACTGACTCACTAACTAACTAATGGACTAAGGGACATGGTGGTTTATAGAGCTCCTACCTGCTGCTAAAGATTATGGTTGTACTGATATAATGCGCCTGACATTTTGACCATGTCCCGTTTGAGTATTGCTTTTAGCGTTCCCATGTTTTGCTTTTTGTGTGCCTATGTTTTGCTTTTGGCGTGCCCATGTTTTGCTCATTGCGTGCCCGTGTTTTGCTTTTGGCGTGCCCATGTTTTGCTTTTTGCATGCCCACATTTTGCTTTTTGTGTGCCCATGTTTTGCTATTTGCCTGCCCATGTTTTAGTTTTTGTGCGCTCATGCTTTGCTTTTGTCATGTTTTATGCTAACTTATTTCAGCCATGTCAGATCTGTACTGCAAACTGACCTAGCACATCCTTTTGGTGGCTCTCTGAACATCTGCTCCAGATGAAGATGCTTCAGTGACGTGAACAGCGGCAGAGCTCGACAGAAATCTTCTAGACGCAGCGCGTGACATCGCCGTAATCGAAGGTGACACAGGTTCGTCCAAGAATCTAGTGGCAAACATATACATGCAGTCATACAGATATTGTTCTTACCATCCTATCTCTTCTAAGAAGAGATTCTCATAATATTAATTGGTCAATTGATTTCAGCACCCAATGAGAATTTAAGAGTTTTCTGTGAAGTTGAAGATCTGCTAGCTAAAAGATGAATACACATTTTTTCACGAGAGGGTTGATACTTACATGTTGTACCTCCCTAACACTCTTTGATATTTCCAAATATCGACTTTCACTCAATAAACACGTAGATTAAAAGTTAGGTGCCCCTATTGGGCAGGTAGTCAGATGACAGTCCGGCAGATGCCAGCCCCAACCTCGCGCATGCGCAGACTAGCACTTCCTCTGACTAATTTATTGGCTGACACTATGCAGCTTTAAGAAATCCTGAAGACTGAGCCTCTGTGGTGCAGAGATGCCGGGTCCGTGTTAGGGAGGTAAGTATCAACTCTCTCGTGAAAAAAGAAATCTGTGATTTCATTTATTTCGCTTCAGGAGTATACTTACAATATACCTCTCTAACACTCTTTGATATTGCCAGAATTTGTCAGAGAATTCGGCGGGAGGGAGACGAGGTCAAAAGACCAGCTCTTCCCTATGCGCTTTTCTGCATTTACGGCACTTAAACTTCTGAAATTGTGTGAAAACACAACCAGGGATAGATTTGAACATCGGATAACACAACCGATGGCTGAGAGAAGACCATATATCATATGCACTCCCCCAACAACCCCCGCCCCCATTTTCTTGGGAGGAAGACAGCATGACCTCAATGTCCCATATGCTCTCTATGTACAAGTGCCATGTATATAGGACATTAAACGAAAAGGCCCCATTTTCGTATAATCTCAAGAATGAACCACATAAAACACGTACCATCACCATATTAATAACGAAGGGTCACGTGACAACACAATCAACAATGAACAACACATAAACAAGACTGACCTTGTGAAACTTTAGCTGCTGTCATCATCTTCCCATTGGTGAAGGCTGATGCAGTCCAGGTAAGTGGTTGTTGCCATTGATAAATTGTGAAATATGTAAAAAATGAGAACCTCATCAAAATATGTAAACCTAAATTATTTTTTCAAAATCGCTACGGCGAGAGGATTCGAGGTGTCACGGAGGTAATGGTCAGTGAAACTTGACTCACAGAACCACTGGGCCACTGACATGATGTCATCCACAGAACCTGCACATCCCCCCCCCCACCCATTAAACAGGGCAGTGGAAGCAACAACGCCACGAACACTGTGAGCCTTAGCTTGTTTAGCTGTGGCAGATTTATGACAAAACTCAATACATTCTACAATCCACCTGGAAATGGTGTCCTTAGACGCCCTGCCATGGGGTTCAATATATGACAACCATAACGCTGTTGGGTCCGTTCGCCATTTCTGAGTACGCTGTTTGTACCGGTTTAATGCGCGGACTGGACACCATGCTTTTGAATTACTATCATGTCTAGTCAAAGCAGGTAAAAATATGGGTTGACCTGGATATTTCACTGTTTTTTAGCCATGAAATTTAGCCTAGGTAGAAACTTAAGGCCTTCCCCCAGTCTGCCTTGGCTGACTGCATGAATTTCACTTCTCCGCCTTGCCGAGGCCGCAGCAATTAAAAATATAGTTTTAAGTGTCAATATTTTCATAGAAAAGGAACTTAGTGGTTCAAATGGCTTATCAGCTACAACCTGAAGCACTAGAGATAAACTCCAAGATGGAATCACAGGGGGATTCCTTGGTCTTAGATTGGCCATGCCTTTAATTAAAGTATTTAATGAACTTACTTCATCACTTCCCCTATTAGCCAAACAAGGGATAACTGTCATTAAAGCTGACTTATAGCCAGCAACAGAGTTAGGCTTAAGGCTATAGGCATCATGCAGGTGGCAGAGGAAATCGGCTACTACCTGAATTGATGTATCCATTGGTTAATACATCTTTTTGAGCACCATTCTGCAAATCTGTTGATTTTATAATTATATGCTCTGAAGGTTGACCCCCTTCTGGCTTTTGCCATGAACATGGCTGCTTGCTCAGAAAAGCCCTCCTTAATTCTAGATTCCTTGATAACATCCACGCAGTCAATCTGAACATTGATGGATTGTTGTGAACGGGCTTGCCATGGAAGATAAGATTGTCCTATCAGAGGCAGAGGAACCGGATTGCAGACCATAAGGTCCAGCAGATCTGTATACCATGCTCGGCTTGGCCAATTTGGGGCGATCAGAAGCCCTTGGCACTCCTCCTGTCTGATTTTCTGAAGAATTTTTAGGAATTAGGATTGCTGGAGGGAATACATATGCATACATTCCCACCCAGCTGATAGCTAACGCATCTGTTGCGATAACGCTCGGATCTGGAATCGGAGAGACGTACGTCGTCATCTTCGCATTCTTCTTTCTTGCGAATAAATCTATGTTGGGTTTCCCCCAGTGGTTGAACAGATGATCCACCACACATTGATTTAGTTGCCATTCCGTAGGTAAGACACTCATCCTTTGGCTCAATGAGTCTGCTAGCAGATTTAACCTTCCTGGAATATGAACTGCTTTCAAGGTGATCCTCTGATCCAGGGACCAGCAAAGCAATTTCCAAGTCATCATACCGAGACTGGGCGACTTCGTTCCGCCCTGGCGGTTTATGCAAGTCACTACTGTTGAGTTGTCTGATCGAACTAGAACAATCTTGCCCTGAACTTTCTCTATAAATGTTCCAGGCCCAGGACTACTGCTCGTAATTCCAGTAGATTGATATGTTCTTGTGACTGATCTAGATTCCAAAGCCCTGATACTGTGGCTTCTTCAATGCAGGCAAGCTCCCCACCCCTCCATCAATGCATCTGTATACATCGTTAACTGAGGGTGGGGAGGGGTTAGTATCACCCCCGCCAGGAGATTCTCTGTCTTCATCCACCACTGAAGGTGATGAATAAGAGCCTCCAACACTGACATGTTCGAGTCCAGTGATCCTGTACTCTGGGACCACTTAGTCATGAGAAATAACTGGATAGGCCGCCTGCATAAGGCCGCCTGAGGAATGACTGGTCCAGAGAAACCATCAACCCCAGCATTCTCAAGTAAACCCGTGCCATGACTTGACGACTGTTGCACACTGACTGTACTAATGGGATGAGTACTTGTACCCTCTCCTGACTAGGATACACATATCCTATCTCTAGATCGAAGAACATTCCCAGGTAAACAAATTTATGGGATGGAGTCAGCTCTGATTTTTGAAAGTTGATTATCCAGTCCAGATTTGCTGATAGACTTTCCTGATTGTGTGCTTTTAACAGCCAGTTGTCTATGTACGTGTGGACTGCTTTGCTTCTCCTGCGGAGGTATGCTGTTATAGCAAGAACCACCCTGGTGAAGACCTGTGGAGCCGTCAAAATTCCAAAGGGTAAAACCCTGAATTCCAATTGTCGGCCCTGGAATGCGAACCTCAGGAACCGACAAAAACTCCCTCCCATTGGAATGTGGAAATAAGCATCCTTCAGGTCTATTGATGCCATCCACATTCCTTTCTCCAACCTTGCCGACACCGTTTTCACTGTCTTCATTTTGAAACTTGGTGTGTCTATGAACTTGTTCAATGGTTTGAGGTTGAGAATTGGTCTCCAGCCTCCAGTGCTCTCTCACTAGGAACATGGTTGAATAGAAGCCCGGGCATTTTTGTGCCAGTTGAATTGCTCCTTTTAGTATGAGGGAATTTATTTCCTCCTCTATACACAACCGTTGATCTGGATCTCTTGGATTTTGTGTCCAGATCAGTACCAGAGACAGCTGGGATAGCGGGCCTGCTATCCAGTCGGGATGATACCCGACTGAAAGCCATCGCAAGACTAAGCGGCCCTGAGTCAACCGCTCCCACTCTTGCTTGTGGTGGGGCAATCGCCACCACCACCCCCTGGACCACCTAGGAAGAGAGGTGAACATAAGAACGCAAGAGTGGCACTGTCTCCTGGTCCAGAAGCACTGGAGTGGTTCTTACCGTGGCAACTGACCCTTCAGGTACGGTTACCATGACCAGATCCTCGCGCACCATGGCCCGCACCGCGCGAACCTCGGTACACGGGCGGCTGCCAGGCTGCCTGCGCTGGAGGAGCCTGCATCCCCCTCGCTGCTGACCGAAGCATGCGAGGCCGTGGCCGGGGCTGTGCTGGTGGCTGGCCTCTGACCTAGCGAACGCCACCTCGAACCTGCTGGGGATGATACGCAAGGGGAGCTGCGCGAACGAGCTCTCTGTGGACCACTTCAAATTGCTCGCGCAACGCCCTCTGGTTATTGCCCAGGGTAACCGTCTCCTGGAGGTGCTTACATCCCTCACCTCCAAAGAGATAATAGTTGTACAAGGCAAATGTGCGCCACGCCCGGACACTCCTGGTCACAGACCGGGTTAAACAATCCAGAGCCAGGTTAATACCATCCTGGATGGCTCTCTGGACTGTTACCGGACTAGGCTGACGCAATGCGGATGCTGTCACTACCCCCTGTAACAGCTGGGAGATGTGTGAAAGCGCTGCAATAGATGCCCTCGAACTCTCCTCCGTATCCCACAACGCGGTATTAGCCCAACACAAAGTGCTCGTGCACAGCGCTCCCGTGTTAGACTGGAATCTTCGCCGCGTATCCTCGCCTAGCGCAGCGCGGTCATCCGCACTCGGCTTAGGCACCACACCGTACCTCTGATACTCCTCAGGTACAATTCGACATCATTTCGCCACCTCACGACGGGCCTTCGCGAGATGTCCATGCGCCTTAATGGACGTCTCTGCCGCTGTAAACATATCTACAATATATTCTGCCAGCGGCATAGATGGCATAACGGTAGCAGTCGGTTTACCTGCCAGCCACGGGCGCTGGTCCCGTTGGCTGGCCGACTGATCCACAGCAAGATCTGGCCTGATGCTTATTAGCCATTGACAAGCGTCAAACCAGTCTTCCTCTGTGGCTATTGGTGAATGATCGACAGGACACAGGCCTTTGTCATCCTGCTGCCAGTGTCCTCACAGTGGACTGCACCTCTAATGCGGGCACCTCTGAATCTTGGACGAAAACTGGTAAGTCCCTAAAGAGAACCGATTCAGAGGCGGGGATTATCTGTTCCAGAGCAGTAGAACACAATAAAGGATTTGGCCCAGGGAGCATGCCGCGAAGCAACTCTGGGACCAAATCTTTTATTGTCTTCTTCATCTCTCCCATCATCTCAAGACGGAAGGCTTCCATATCCATGATGGATGAATCCTTCCTCTTACCCCTCTTACTAAGACCCTCTTTCCTCATTCGCCTCTCCTCTAATGCCTTCTCCTTGGCCTGCAATGCTAGAAATTCAGACATTAGCTCGCCGCCCGCCCCGCCCCACCCCCTTTTACAGATGTCACAGGTTAGCAATTGACCACAAGGACTGCATTGAAAACATAGATGGGGGGGGGGGGGGCAAATCTCTCTTTCAGAAACCTTCCACAAGAAGGACAACCAGGCTTCTGAAAAAAGGTCAGAAGACGAAGACAATGAGAATTTTAGTTAATGAATTAGTAACTCAAAACCAAAATAAGAAAGAGGACTTGTGGCCATAAAGACCACTAACTAACAGATAAAGCAAAACTTTATAATTGATAATAAAGATGCAAGGCTGATTATGATGTCATAACTTCAAAAATAAGAAGTTACTCCGACTCGAAAACAACATCCAGGTGTAAAGACGAAATGTATTCATATCCAGAACATACTAACTGGAAAGGATAGTAAAGGCAGACTATGCAAACATCAGATAAACAATGATAAATTGGCAGCAGATTTCAGAAATATTTCCAAATAAATTGAACTGCCTAATATCATAACTAGAATACCTGCGTCTTTTAGCATAGACAAACCATCCGATCTGATGAACTGGAAGCTCCACCAATCTCTATGACCTCTTAACCTTCTCCACCATTAAGGAAGGGAAGTGGACCAAGAGGGCAAAGTGAGAAGATACTCTTATGAGCCCTCCAACTCACTGGGCATAGATTTTGATTAGTTCCCTAACATGTTAGTAGGAAATGGAACCTTGGTGGAGAGAAAAACAAACCCTCTGATGATGTGTTGTCCTTTTCAATCATAGATAGATACCTGTGGACACAAACACAAAGAGAGATTAGCATTTCATAGCGCCATATAGAAACAAACCAGTTTTTTAGGCGCTTATCACATCTAATCGTAAGTCCCGGAAACACATTACATCGTGACTAAAACGCTAAATTAGACAAATATGTAGTTGAAATCACCTGATGACTTGGTCCTGGCGATTTCCCATGCTCGGACATAATCTGCGGTGATAATAATTTCAGAAAGTGTCGATAACAAGCAGAAAACTTTTAGGAAAAATTAACGCATGTGTCTCTTTGCCAATAAAATGGAAAAGAGGAAGTGCTAGTTTGGACATGCGCGAGGTTGGGGCCGGAATCCGTCGGACTGTCATCTGACTACCTGCCCAGTAGGGGTACCTAACTTTTTTAATCTGTGTGTTTATTGAGTGAAAGCCAATATTTGGAAATATCAAAGAGTGTTAGGGAGGTAAGTATACTCTTGAAGTGAAATAGCATGCGTCCCAATCGATGTGATGGATGCAGAAAAAAGAAATTCATTTGTGCTGATGAGGCGGCAAAACATACAAAAATCAGGAGTCGTAAAAGTAATCACATTTGAATTAATTATTATTATTATTACAAATCATGAGAATTGGAAAATATTAGGTAAACTAATAAAAGGCTAACGGGTATTTCTTTCACGCAACAAATAGTTCAGCTATGTACCAGCCATTTGCATAAACTCATTGATTGCTACATAATATTTAATTTCAGAGATTAATCTACAGTTCAGCATAATATCGTGTCATTGATTTTCATACAACCATCACAACTGATCATGGGTTTGACCATTTTTCCACCTGAAAATAAATCGTTTTCACAGAACCTAATTTTCATTCTGTACTTTTTAGCTTTGCGTAATCAACATGGGAACTATTGCTTTGGGTACACCAAATTTCTAGACCAATATTACTACACTCCCATGGATACCACAAGAATGTCATGAACAAAGAAACATAGATTAAACACGTGTGAAGGACAGACCAATTTATACTAGTTGCAGGTCACAGCAACAAATTTCAATTTTCTCCTAGAGAATACCCAATGTTTGCTGATCAAGATGACTATTTTTTACTGTGCTGTTACAATAATGGAGCCAATCACTGCAGATACAGATTTTGAAAAATAGTCCTGTCTTCGCCTGTAAACGGACATTCAATGAGCAGACATATTCATTTTCTTCATCCCTCATCTTCCAACATCGTTTTCTATAAGCCAGTCATTCCAGTGGTAAATTTTCTTCTCTTGTCCTGCAAATGGACATTCAATAAGCAAATAATTTTATAATCTTTACCAAATTCATCCATTAAAAGGCTCAAATCAAGAAAGCTAACAAAGAACTTACTTGGACCGAGCCATGCTGTGGTATAAATCAGATGTGGACAGTTGTACACATCGATTGTACGACAACGCGAGAACACTTCCCCAGCAACATGCATGCCGCTATCTGTGAGCAAACATGGACTCTCTGTGACATCAACCAGGCCATGTTGGAGCAACTCTTCATTGGGCATCTCACCTGTATATAGATATCAGGCTGGTTATTTCATTACATGCGGTTCCACTGTTTTAATTGGTAACGGATTACCGGAATCTGATCTGTCACTCAATGATTCAATGGAACTTTCTAGTTTATGCAACCATCATATGATGTCATAATCAACTACGTAATGTGTAGGATGATGTCATAATCACGTCATAACCAATGAACGCATAATTGGTGATGGATTAAGCGTTGTTGTATGAATTGTATGTCTTTACTATTTAATACAGATGCTGTTGAATATTTTGAAAATAATTTAGCTGGCGCTGTTGGCGCAGCAACAGCACCCAGTCAAATTAGTTTCAAAATATTCAACAGCTTACCTGTAAAGAAATCGAGTCAGGGAGTTCAGGGAGCGATCGATCACAATATGAGCGAGGTGTGGGTGGAGCTTAGCTAGAGATGGGCGGTGCTAAAACTGGAAAGGTCCATTATCTGATGTCATAATCAAATTCATTTGTATTAGCTCTCAGTCAAATTAGTTTCAATATATTCCATGGCTTACCTGTGTACCTTGAAATATAGATTCTGGGAATTCATGTTTCAAAGTTTTAAATCGATTCCAAGACACATCAAAGTGGGCGGAGCTTAGCCAGGAATAAGTTTGATAAGGATAGAAATAGATCTCTCTATCATGTGTCTATTGACCATCAAAAGAGATACCCCAACATGTTATCTAACGTCTATTGACCATCAAAACAGATACCCCCAACATGTTATCTAACGTCTATTGACCATCAAAACAGATACCCCCAACATGTTGTCTAACGTCTATTGGTCATTAAAACAGATACCCCAACATGTTGTCTAACATCTATTGACCATCAAAGCATACACCCCCAACATGTTGTCTAACGTCTATTGGTCATTAAAACAGATACCCCCAACATGTTGTCTAACGTCTATTGACCATCAAAACAGATACCCCCAACATGTTGTCCAATGGATTGTAGTTTCTCAGTCAATCATATAGCGTCATAACCAACTACACTGTATGTGACGTGTAGGATGATGTCATAATCAATGACGTCCAGAATGACATAGCTAAGTTTGTCATGAATGCTTAATTGGTGATGGACTATGCATTGTTGTAGTAATTATGTCTTTACTTTTAATAAACATGCTGTTGAATGTTTTGAAACTAATTTGACTGGGCGCTGTTGCAGCGACAGCACCCAGTCAAATTAGTTACAAGATATTCAACAGCTTACCTACAGTATACATGTAGTTTTCTGGAAATTGATAGTCAGGGAGTTCAGGGATTAATCGATCCCAACACAGGAAAAGTGTGGGTGGAGCTTAGCTAAAACTGGATTCATCCATTGTTATTTGATCACTTTAACCATTTAACACTCGAATTTGTCCAAAAAAAAATCTCAACTTTTTCATAGAAAATGTCGATTTGCAGACCAAGAGATTATTTTTGAAAATTTACCACTGGAATGACTGGCTCTGTTATCAAGCCAGACTTTCCAGTGGTAAATTTTCAAAAATAGTCTTCTCTTGGTCTGCAAATTGATATTTCTCAAGACCACTCTTGAAGCCATTTTTGGCTGATATGAGTATTAAAGGGTTAATGCAACACTCACCTGGCACGGGAAAATCATGAACATATCCAAGCTTCAGTGTGTCGATAGTGGGCAGCGATATGTCCGCCATTTTGAGAGACAGAAATAGACTGTCCTTTGTTAGAGATGGCTGGATGGAGAGATGGGTCAAACTGAAAGACAAAAATCCAAACAAACAATAATTATTTAGCAACTACATGTATCAACAAATGTCAATACTCAATAGACAAGATAAAGCTACATGTATCAACAAATGTCAATACTCAATAGACAAGATAAAGCTACATGTATGTGTAAATTCCATAACTGGACAATTTACAGTTTGAATAGAAAAACCCACAAAAACATTTACGATGAACGAACTGTTCATAATGGTCTCAAGATCAAGAAATAGAGCATGGGACTACTGAATGTAATCACTAATTTATTACTAGTTTATGGGACTAGTGCTTCCTTTAATTCTTTTATCATCAGGCTTGCAAGATTCAGCATCTGGAATGGTCTCGAGAAAGATCCATTTGCCGGCAAAAAATACTATTTTTGGAAATTCGTCACTAGAATGCCTGACTCGATAATCGAGCCAGTCTTTCCAGTGGTAAATTAAAAAAAAAAAGATAGTCTTCTCATGCCCGGAAATGGACATTCCTCAAGACAAGATTTCCCGGAGGCCAATTTTGGCTGTGGGCAAAGGGCTAGTTACCTTGTAACCAGTTACCATCATGATGTTACCTTTGTGCGGCTGTGATGACGAGAAAGCCCATGTCCGTCTCTAGCACATGTTTGCATGCTCCCAGTGTGATCATTTGTAGCATTAAGAAGCCATGCACCTGCCAGCTGTCCTGCACCAAATGCTGTATCAAGCCACCTACAATAAAACAACAAGAACACAATACAAACAGTACAGTACAGGCGGGTAGAAATTGTGTAGCACATATGTTTGGTTTCACACAAAGGTTATGTAAATGTTCCTGTTGTAGCCTCTTTTTGGGTTACAGTTTTTGTATTTTGCATACAAATATGTTGAAAAGGGTTAACCCTTACCACTCTGATGGCCAAATTTTAAATTTTCAAATGAAATTAAAATACTAAGAGGAACTGATGTTCATTTCTCAACAGATTTGATGGAAGATATGACAGCAACATCGCCCACCAAAATTGTTGAAAAATGTGCACAAGTTTCTTTAATAACAATTGACACAATAAATGATAGAATATTGACATCAGAGTTTATACGGGTTAGAGGCAAAACAAAATGTGCTGCCTAAAATAAATCGGCATAACCCAAAGATGTTCTATATATTATACACACATTTTTAATTTCCTCCGGCCAGCATAATACATGTCTGGAAGATGTACTTGTAATAAGTTGTAAATGTAGTTAGTGTAATAATTCACCTTTCCAGAGTATCCATCCATCATCTGACCTCGCATGACATCATAATCAGCTCAGCGAGTGTATGATGACATCACAATCATCACGTCACAAAGGGTTCCATATAGACCGTCACCAAATCACAAATGATCCGACACGTTGTATGAATTGTATATCTTTGTAATTCTTTGCTATTTAATAAACATGCTGTTGAATAGTTTGAAACTAATTTGACTGGGCGCTGTTGCTGCCTTAGGCAGCAACAGCACACAGTCAAATTAGTTTCAAAATATTCAACAGCTTACCTGTGTAGTTTTTTGGAAATTAATGGTCAGGGTGTTCCGAGATCGATTGATCCCAACAGGAACGACGTGTGGGTGGCTAAAACCGGAAACATCCATTGGAGGACCCGATACCTCACTCAAGTACATTGTATCTGACCTCAAAATCTAATATGTAGCTGATATCACAATCAAAATGGCATAGATCTGTCACGAATGTGGCAACGGGCATGACGGAGAAATATAGTTTTAGCCATAACCCACCCATTTTCAGCTAAGCTCCACTCACGCGTATCCCATGTTGGGATCAATAGATCCATGCACTCTCTGGATCTCACTTTCCAGAAAACTACACATGTATACAGGCAAGTTGGTGAATTTTTTGAAACTAATTAGCTTCAAAATATTCAACATAATGTTTATTAAATACATGTACATGTACATGTAGTAAAGACATACAATTCATACAACAACGTCTAGTCACGTTAGTCCATCATCAATTAAGCATTCATGATGAACTTATCTACATCATTCATGACGTAATTGATTATAACATCATCCTACACATCACATAGCTGATAATGATGTTATATGAGTGATAGATAAACTGGAATCCTGTATTGTCCTGAAGGTGTATAAATTGTGTCTTTGATTACAGTTTATTAAACATTCTGTTAAATATTTTGAAAGCAATTTAACTGGGAGGTGTTACTGCCATAGGAAACAACAGCCCCAAACCAAATTAGTTTTAAAATATTCAACATCTTACCTGTATACATGTACAATGTAGTTAAACCTTGAAACTTAGATTCTGCGAATTCAGGTTTCAGTTTCAAATCGATTACAAGACTCGCAGAGTGGGCGGAGCTTAGTTAAACATGGGCGGGGCATAGATACATGTAGCAATGGATTCCTCTGTTACGCGTCTATGGACAAGCCAGCTAAGAATATATACAGTCTTATAACTTATTCATCGAACACTCATGATGGCCAAAAATGGCGTAGACTGCAACACTCTTGACATGCTTGAGAAAAATCCATTGGCGGACGAAGAAGAGCATTTTTGAAAATTCCCCAGTGGGAAATTTTCAAAAACAACCTACTCTTGGTCTGCAAATGGACATTTACTTTGAGAAAATTGAGAATTTATTGAACATACTTGAGGGGTAAAGAAAAGTGGCTAAGATTGTCAATTTGCAGATCAGTAGAATATATGCATCTTTCACCCTTTAACCTTTTAAGCCTTAAATTTGTTCCAGAAAATGCAAATCTTCTTAAAGAAAAATGTTAATTTGCGGACCAAGAGGACTACTTTTGAACATTTACCACAGGAATGACTGGTGGCTGTGTTATCGAGCCAGTCATTCCAATTGCAAATTTTAAAAATTGTCATCTCTTGGTCATGTCGGTCTGCAAATGAACATTTCTCAAGACCATTACAGAAGCTGTTTTTTTGGCCAGTGAGTGTTAAAGGGTTAACCCTGTCATGAATACATTTTTTCAAATGTAAATGTTCCCTGGTGACTTAGCTCTTTCCTATTATTTTCGTAAATTTGACATATTTCAACAGAATAAATTGTTACTTTCATATGCCTATCTACACTTAAAAACAACCTGCCCACTCGTGATTACTCCGGCCATAGATATCACATACATTAGTAAACGGATTTCCAAAAAAGTTATACACCATCTCGTAGGTGAGCGGGGCACTGACATTCTGCATAAATCGTGTTGGTGGGTGAGGTGTACTTTGCTAACATAGCACCTATGCATATAATGATGATGTTATACACGGTAGAATTTAAGATCATTATTGCGTGTGTCTACCAGGTAAATGGATACAACTCTTTACCACAAAATTTTGCTCGCAATGACATTTTAGAGTGGCAGTCCTCAGCTGTTGTAGTCCTAACACTCCTGACTGAACGAGCTGCCCTTAGCCGTTGTAGTCACAAAAGGATCAATGATCAATATTGGTTGTGAAAATCCAGATTAGTCCTTGGTAAATACATGTATTTATATTCATTTGCAAGCCACGAAGACACCCTTTTGGAAATCTACCATTGGAACGATGTTCCAGCATTGTCCAGTGGAAGTTCTTAAAAATACTATTCACTTGGCATACAAATGGATATTTCTGATGAATAGTATTTTTCGCTAGTTTGATCGCTAGCATGCGTGGAATGATTGGTGCTATTAACACTTACAGTATATACAGTACACATGTATATAAAAAATACTGTAAATGTGTGTCAAAATTTTAAATCTTCAAATTAAATTAAAAGATGAACTGGTGTTCATTTTCCAACAAATTTTTTGGGAGATGGTGCTGTCGTAGACAGCAACATCTTCCACCAAAATTGTTGGCAAATGTGTACCAGTTTCTTTGATATTGACAAAGTAAAAGATAGAATATTGAGATCATATTGGCAAAGGCTAATATTACTTAATACGCTTAACATTCCAGAGATAAGTTTTATACAATATGCTTTGATCATAATTTTTAAGGACCGCTGCGGAAGATATTTTGGGCCACCTTGACTATTAACATTATTAAAATGGACAAGAAAATTGGAATATATGCTTATTGAAAATGGATATTTTTTGTGAGAAAATTTAAAATTTCATTACCAAATGCAACAATTAAAGGGTTTAATTACATCAATTTTTATACAGAATATGACCAGCACACACTGACATGTATAGGCAACTTTAAGACCTATATTCTGTAGCATCTAGGGCTAAAAGCAAACACCATACCAGTACCTGTTAAGTAATGCCTAGTAAATGGCCAGTATGGCTAGTAAAATTGAGTGACCACCAGTCCTGATAGCTAGTGGCTCATCCAGGTTTATTTTACTCTTTCCTAGCGAAGCCTGCCAAAACTGGCCTCTCTAGTGGTCTTGATGAATGTCTATTTGCATGCCAAGAAGACTATTTTTTTTAAAATGTACCACTTGAATAGCTGGCTTGGTACATAGCCAGTCATACAATTGGTAAATTTTTTTAAATAGTGTTCTCTTGGCATGCAAATGGACATTTAAAAAGCAAATATTTGATTTTCTTGATCAAATTTAGCCACTAAATGGTTAAACCCTGTTCCCATGACTTCCCAGGATTTCCATGATAAGCATGATACATGTACTACATACATTATGCCAGACCAGTTTAATGTTTTGTTTTACAAAAACTCTCATCCAAAACACTAGATCGGAGATGGGGGGGGGGGGGATGCACAATTTCAAGCTCAGACGTTTTAAGCTGCGGTGTATTACAGTATTAATCCTTTCATCATGTTATTTGTCAACTTGTCAAGATTGATCAAGAAAATCCAACACATTTTCTCAGTCATGTTAGTATCAATATATATGCAGGCCAAGCATGCCAAGGACTGTTTTTTGAAAATGTATCACTATTTTCAAAAAGTCTTCTTATCCAGCAAATGGACTTTTGTCATGACCATTGCAAATCCCTATTGTGAGAGTCTTGACCATTAACCCTTTAACACTCATATCAGCCAAAAATGGCTTCTGCAGTGGACATGGGAAATGTTCATTTGCAGACCAAGAGAAGACTATTTTTTTTTAATTTACCACTGGATAGGTTTGCATGATTTTTTAATTTAATCGTGAAGTTCGATTTATTTTTTAAAACCACGATTTTTACAATGTAATTGAGGAAAAATCGGAAAATCGTCAAAGATTTCATGTTTGTTTAAAATCTGAAGTGTGTACTTTTCCGTTGCATTTTTATCAGCACATGAGTTCAATTATAATCGATTCACGCCTCTGTTCATTGTGTTTATATCCCGCTGTGCTATGCATGTGTCGAATAATTACTAATCACAACACAAAGCGCTACGATAAACAAGCTAACAATAGCAAGGTAACACCTTTGTCATTGAGAAAACCAGCTAGTTACTTCGTCGAATCGCCATATACTTTTCCTTCTTTCACTGCAGACCCTGAGTCTGTCGTAAAATGCCAAGTATATACTTAGTTGCAGAGTGTTAGGCAATCAGTGAACTACATCTTTTTAATTTTAGAGTTAGCAATTTCAGGCGGTGTAATAATTTTTCCTTTTTGATTCGGTTGTCATGTCAAATTAAACAAAATAAAGCAACAGCATTCCAGATTGTTTGATTTTGAACTGTGCGTTCTGTTGATTACTCTTAAGTGTAAATAGTACATTCTGAAGGCAACTATAAACTGCACTATAGGACGGGTTTACGCGGTTACACTCGTGCCTACTCAAAGCTACCGTCCTATGTATGTAGACTACGCAGTATCTCCCTGGGTACTAATATTTGCGTCTTCACGTTACTCCAGTAATGGCCTAAACTCATCCTACAAAGGGAGGCTATAAGCGGAAGCTGATACATCGTGTAAGTTATTTTTTTCTCGCCGACATTTTATCTCAAATTTTGATGAAATAAATAATGTTTAGTAAACTATACGCAATATGTAGGCGGACCCAATTAATAATTTCACTCCCGCGATGATGGATTTAAGGTATACATTAAGCATAGACGTAGGGTGGTTAGAATACGTTGCATGAAAATGTGTTCTAATTTCGTGCTTTTTTGTATATTTATTTCAACTTTTTCTTGAAACAAGTCACGTTACCTCGGTTTATACTTTTGGGAATTTGGACCTACGATTTAATCGAAAATCGTGATTTTTTTCCATAAAATCAATCGCGATGTTTCAAAGCAAAAATCGCACAAGCCTACTACAAAGGGAGCTTTAAGCAGAAGCTGATACATCACGTAATTTATATTTTTTCTCGACAACATTTTATATCAAATTCTGATGAAATAAACGATGTTTATTAAACTATACGCAATATTTAGGCGGTCCCAATTAACAATTTCACTCACGCGATGATGGATATAAGGTATACATTAAGCATAGACGTAGGATGGTAAGTTTGTTGCATGAAATTGCGTTCTAATTTCGTGCTATATTTTTGTATCATTTATTTCATTTGGACCTACGATTTAATCGAAAATCGCGATATTTTTTTTACAAAATCGATCGCGATGTTTCAAAGCAAAAATCGCGCAAGCCTACCATTGGGATGACCGGCTCGATAAGCGAGCGAGTCATTCCAGTGCTAAACTTTCAAAAATAGTCTTCTCTTTGAAAAAATTGAATTTTCTTGAACAAATTCAAGGCTTAAAGGGTTAAAGAGTTAACAGAGCTAGAGAGAACACAACGCTGAAGTGTACAATGTCTCGCCTGTAAAGTCATTGATAGTGTGGATTGCCAAAGCAAACTTGGCATGGTTCGTAGTACACATATTGATTAAGGCAGCAACAAACAAGTGTAACGAATCAAACATGGACAATTTTATCAAACTGTTGATAGTCTGATCTTGAAACTAGTAATGATGCAGATAGTAACCCTGCACAGTGAATACCTCTGCTGTAAAACTGTGTTGATATCTGGTGAGCCATTGTTGAAAATCACTGGTCCATAAAAAACTATCCCCAAAAAAACATGAAAAAAGTTCAAAGTCCAAAACTGTGAAAAGAGTACCGGTAGTACAGGACCCAGTCTGTCCAGGACTAAATATTCTGCGAAAAAATAATGTTCAAGCCGTGTATATATACAGTTAGATTGCCCATTTGACCTCTGGCCACTGCCCTCAGATTGACTCAAGGACAAAATAATTTGTTGTACATGTACTGTAGTCTACTAACCACAAGCTTCAAAATGATATGTGACATGACCACATTTGATAAAATTTATTTTCTGCCCACCATTTCCCCCATCCCTGCCCCTGGGGGTGATATCAACATTCCAATGTGTCATGCACATCCCTGGCCATATGTGTAATCATACAGAAAGTTTCAAGTTTCTATGTGAAATGGTCTAGGAGTAGTTGCATTACAACCGATTGGTTCCCACTTTTGACCCCCACCCTCAGTTTGACCCAAGATCAACATAATTCCCTGTACTGTAGTCTACTCATCACTGGCTTGAAAATGATATGTGACATGAAAAGCTTTGAAAAGTTTTTATTTTTTATCCCACATTTCCCAAATTTCACGTGTCATGCACATCCCTGGCCTGGTGCCTGGTGCTACATGTATCATCCCCAAAGTTTCAAGTTTCTATCTGAAATGGTCTAGGAGTTGCATTACAATAGATTGGTGCCCACATTTGATCCCGCCCCCTACCCTCAGTTTGTGACCCAAGATCAAAATAATTCCTTGTACTGTAGTCTACTCATCATTGGCTTGAAAATGATATGTGACATGACAACCTTTAGAAAAATTAAATTAGGCGGGTTTGTAAAACAAAACAAGGACAAACTTGTCTAATACACACGTCACATTGATATTTTTCAGTCCGGCCATCGTAAGGTCAAGTGTTTAATTTGGAAACAATGTTGCTGAAAGCTGTTGCGTTTTAGTTTTTTACCGTAATATTGACATATGTCTTCGGGACCCTGCAGACACACATCAACCCATGTTCGGAAAAGATCGCTTCATTAGAGATATTGAAAAATGTTTCAAAACTGTCTATTTTGAAAACAATGTTGCTGAAAGTTGTTGCTTTGCCTACGAAATTGACATACATGTACGTGTTCGCGACCACATCGACAAGCTTCTCCCAAGTTTTGAGAAAATTGCACCAGTAGAACCAGAGTTATTGATGAATGTGTAAAAATATCTATTTTGAAAGCTGTTGCTCAAAGTAAAAGCTGAACTGCTGATGGGTTTTAGACCTCAAAATCAGCATACCTGCTAGGGATCCCACGGGCATACTTCCCTCCAAATTTGAAGAAGATCCCTCCAGTAGAACCAGAGTTATTAAAAAGTGTCTTAAGAA
Organism: Chaetoderma sp. LZ-2023a; assembly: GCA_034401795.1. Classification (NCBI taxonomy): domain Eukaryota; kingdom Metazoa; phylum Mollusca; class Caudofoveata; order Chaetodermatida; family Chaetodermatidae; genus Chaetoderma; species Chaetoderma sp. LZ-2023a. Next base: position 53,737,864 of record CM067362.1, read on the forward strand.
CAACAACAACAACAACAAGCGCTCCATGCTCGCATATACCTTTGCGTCTAGCGAAGAGGGTAAAAATAATTTGGTATGATCTTACAGTACTATAAAGGCAAATAATCCCAACACTACTTACCTAGGAACGGGACACGAACAAGTGTCAGTTGATTCAGCCACCGCGATGCTGTGACTGCCGTAAGCAAAGGCAGATATTTCAGCGCATTCAACGGCCCAACACAGTTCACCATTGAAAAGCTATGCAACAGCGGTGCTCCAAAATCCTTAAATGGGTGGAACTGCGTGAACTTCACCCAATTCAGATGGAGGTGTCGGACGTGGTCCATTCTTGGCAGATCTGGGACTACAACACCATCTAAGTGTATTGATGTCATTCTAGGGTTGGTTGATATCAATAGTTTGTTTGAACTCGGAATTGGAAATGTACCGTTACGATTTTTAAACAATCCCAAGACTTCTAGTCGTGGGAGATATTTCAAAATGGCGGTTAACAAAGCCAGATCAGATATTTCGATTCCTGTTAATTTAGGTGAATGGGCCAAAGCATCAATAACACCAGATATACTGAGTCGATCCAAACCACGAGTCCGCCGCTTCATCAATGCTCTCGGGTGAAAGCCATAAATATAGCGCAAATCTTCACATTTCTGTATCAAATGAAGTAGTGACGAATCATTTAAGCGATCAGGCAGCCATCCATAAATACGTCCCTCTGTGAAATCCAGCGTCTGTCTGACGCGAAGATGTAAATTCACGGCTTGCTGTAGCTTCCGACATTGACACTCGAGTAGAAGCACATCACGCAATGGTAAATACTTCAACAAATGGCAGAGAATTTCTAATGATAGCTTAGTAATATATTCGTTGCCCACTTCAACATTCAGTGGCGGTGGTGGTAGGTGTAGCTGCGTAGTGTCACCTTTAGATACGGTGAACAATGAAAATGGATTCGTCCAATCAATCATGATCTCGGTAATGACTGACATGGCTGATATTTTTGCCTATATAGTGGATTTTAACTTCATATAAATACTGCAGTGTCTGTTGGCATGAATGACATATCAATGCCGTTATTGAGCCCGAGTGATGTTCTCTGAATCATGAGCAGCAGCAGCAGCAGCAGCCAGCATCTGTTCCTCCTGATCAAGCCCTTAAACAACAGCACATTAGGTGTATAATATAGAGAGTCGTGTGAATAATGTACACACTGTTCATGTGAATAATGTACACACTGTTCATGTGAATAATGTACACACTGTTCATGTGAATAATGTACACACTGTTCATGTGAATAATGTACACACTGTTCATGTGAATAATGTACACACTGTTCATGTGAATAATGTACACACTGTTCATGTGAATAATGTACACACTGTTCATGTGAATAATGTACAGACTGTTCATGTGAATAATGTACACACTGTTCATGTGAATAATGTACACACTGTTCATGTGAATAATGTACACACTGTTCATGTGAATAATGTACACACTGTTCATGTGAATAATGTACACACTGTTCATGTGAATAATGTACACACTGTTCATGTGAATAATGTACACACTGTTCATGTGAATAATGTACACACTGTTCATGTGAATAATGTACACACTGTTCATGTGAATAATGTACACACTGTTCATGTGAATAATGTACACACTGTTCATGTGAATAATGTACACACTGTTCATGTGAATAATGTACACACTGTTCATGTGAATAATGTACACACTGTTCATGTGAATAATGTACACACTGTTCATGTGAATAATGTACACACTGTTCATGTGAATAATGTACACACTGTTCATGTGAATAATGTACACACTGTTCATGTGAATAATGTACAGACTGTTCATGTGAATAATGTACACACTGTTCATGTGAATAATGTACACACTGTTCATGTGAATAATGTACACACTGTTCATGTGAATAATGTACACACTGTTCATGTGAATAATGTACACACTGTTCATGTGAATAATGTACACACTGTTCATGTGAATAATGTACACACTGTTCATGTGAATAATGTACACACTGTTCATGTGAATAATGTACACACTGTTCATGTGAATAATGTACAGACTGTTCATGTGAATAATGTACAGACTGTTCATGTGAATAATGTACACACTGTTCATGTGAATAATGTACACACTGTTCATGTGAATAATGTACACACTGTTCATGTGAATAATGTACAGACTGTTCATGTGAATAATGTACACACTGTTCATGTGAATAATGTACACACTGTTCATGTGAATAATGTACACACTGTTCATGTGAATAATGTACACACTGTTCATGTGAATAATGTACACACTGTTCATGTGAATAATGTACACACTGTTCATGTGAATAATGTACACACTGTTCATGTGAATAATGTACAGACTGTTCATGTGAATAATGTACACACTGTTCATGTGAATAATGTACACACTGTTCATGTGAATAATGTACACACTGTTCATGTGAATAATGTACAGACTGTTCATGTGAATAATGTACACACTGTTCATGTGAATAATGTACACACTGTTCATGTGAATAATGTACACACTGTTCATGTGAATAATGTACACACTGTTCATGTGAATAATGTACACACTGTTCATGTGAATAATGTACACACTGTTCATGTGAATAATGTACACACTGTTCATGTGAATAATGTACACACTGTTCATGTGAATAATGTACAGACCTAAGGCAGCAATGGTTTCCAGTTAACCCTTTAACTCTTGAATTTATTCATGAAAATTAAATTTTTCTCATTGAAAATGTCCATTTGCAAACCAAAAAGACTATTTTTGAAAATTTACCACTGGAATGACTGGCTCGGTTATCGAGCCAGTCATTCCAGTGGTAAATTTTCAAAAATAGTCTTCTTTTGGTCTGCAAATGGACATTTCTCAAGACCACTGCAGAATCCATTTTGGGTGTTATGAGGGTTAAAGGATTAAAGTAATTTAAAAATATTCAACAGTTTTCCTGTATTGTCTTGAAAATGAGATATGGGGGAATTCATCGGTGAAAGGGTTAAGACTGAAGTCACTCTAAAAAGGCTTCAGCAGTGGTCTTGAAGAATGTCCATTTGCAGACCAAGAGAAGACTATTTTTGAAAATTTTGAACTTAACTGAATTAGAAGGCAATGTCTTCCCGTCCAAGTATGTTCAGAATATTCAACAGAATATCTCTTACTAACTAATGTTTTTATTTTGGAAACATGATAACTTATATAGCCAGTTATTCCAGTGGTAATTTTTCAAAAATAGTATCCACCTGGCCTGCAAATTAATGGACAGTTCTCAAGTCCATTGTAGAGGGAGATTTTGGCTCACTTGACAATTAACGCTTTAGCATTCAAATCAGCCAAAAATGGCTTCTGAGGTAGTCTTGAGAAATGTCCATCTGCAGATCAAGAAGACTATTTTTTTTTAATTTACCACTGGAATGACTGGCTCGGTTATTGCCTGGCTCGATAACCAAGCCAGTTATTCCAGTGGTCAATTTTGAAAAATAATATTCTCTTGGCCTGAATGGGTGAATTATTTAACCCTTTGACCGGCGAATTCCCCATATCTCATTTTCAATGCTACATACAGGAAAACTGTTGAATATTTTGAAATTAATTTCAAAACATACAACAGAATTTTTATATCGTAACGAATTTACTTTTTTATGGAGTTATCAGTGAAAGGGTTAAGTTAAATTTGCTAAACACATCGCAAACTGATATTGTTTCAACTGGTAATAGAAAGATTATCACAACAGAGATATAATAAGACAATTTTCCATTTAATTTTCAATTCAATTTTCCATTCAAAATCTTAACCAATTGTCAGCTGAAGTTCTATAGACTACATTTTCCAATGGGTTGAACTCTTGATATGTTGAGTATTTTGAAAACAATTTGACTGAAAGTTATTGGTGGCTAAGCGACCAACAAATGTCATTCAAATTATTTTCAAAATATTCAGCAGAGCAAGAGTTATTGCCTATTGAAATTATCATCTGGTGGCTTGAGGCAGTCACACAGTTAAAATTTACATACTTTTTTCTTCCCTTGCTAAAACGCCTGGTCTCCAGAATATGTCGTAGATTGGTCTGCTGAAGTAAATGCCGAGCAAAGTAGTGATGATTGTCAGCTGACCAGTTCTTGTGCGTATGAAACGATTGAAGGCTGTATTTATGTAACCCATACTGACATCAGGGTAATGACCATTACTTTGTACAAGCAATGGTAATGTGAACTCACTTTCTTCAACTGAAAGACAAAGTAACATATTTATTCTCCAAACTGTGATAACTACGTCGTTAATTGAGTAAATATGACTGTATTTTTAATACTGACGCTTGCAGGCCTGGAAATAACTCTTTCTACAGTGTCTGATACTTTGTCAGTCACCAACTGCTTACTACATGACATCAAGAATTTACTGCCGGTCATAATGGACCCTTCCATTTTTAGCTTTGCCCCGGCCATCTCTTTCTAAGCTCCACCCACACCTTGCTGGTGTTGGGATCAATCGATCTCTGAACTGCCTGACTATCAATTTCCAGAAAACTATACAGGTAAGTTGTAGAATATTTTGAAACTAATTTGACTAAGTACTGTTGCAACAACAGCCCCAGTCAAATTAGTTTCAAAATGTTCAACAGCATGTTTATTAAATAGTAGAGACACAATTCTTAAAGACGGGTCTACTAGAATTATTTATGACCTAATGATTATGACATCATCCAACACGCCGCTTAGCTGAGTATAACATCATATGATGTCAAATCATCGATGGATACCCTGGAAAGGTGAATTATTCTACCTCACAGTGTTTTTACTAGAAGCCGTTAGAAAAATGTCAGAAAGCAGCCAATTCAGTGTCAATGATTATTATACACATTTGTTAGCTGAATAACTTAGTTTTGTCAACACATTTATGCAGACTATTTTGTTACACATTGCACCCTCTGCGACTGTTTAAATTTGTATCTTACGAAATGTCAGGACCTGGCAAGACTGTACTACCTGACATTTGATAGTTTGTTGCCAGACAATGTCCTTGACAGGCACCTTATTTCCAAGCTTGCTCATGGGCTACACTTGATGAGATCCAGAGTCTGAATGATTCGAGTTCTGTTTGCTCGCGACTTTTATACCCACCCGGGTTGAAGATCGGGATTGAAGTGGGCGTGACCAAATATGGGCATGGAGATGGATTATCTTGACACTTTTGGAGGTTTGGCCTCTTGGCGGTTTTGGAGGTTCAAATGGCCAAGATTTTTTCAATTACTGCTTATTGAATGTCCATTTGCAGGCCAAGAGGACCAAGACTATTTTAGCAAATTTGCCACTGGAATGACTGGCTCGGTTATCGAGCCAGTCATTCCTGTGGAAAATTTACAAAAGTAGCATTCTCTTAGTCTGAATGTGGATATTTTCAAAGATCACTGCAGAAGCTCTTTTTGGCCGGCTGGACCATTAAAATGTTAACAAAATGTTCAGATTTACTGCAGAGTTTTGATTTTCTCATAGAAAACATTCCTTTGCAAATTGAAGACGAGTCCTATATTTGCAAATTTACCACTGCCACTAGAATTACTGGCTCAGTTATCGAACCAGTCATTCCATAATTAGTAGATTTTCACACTAAGTGTTCAGTAGACACTAAGTCTGCAAATGAATACTTCTCAAGACTCCTACATGCATACGCCATTTATGGCAAGCTCAAGTGTTTTCTAATATCTATCTTTGTTATAAAACCCAGTTTTCTAACCATACATGTAAGTGTCACGAATCGCTCGCTATCAGCCATATCAGCCCTAGGTAAACCTAACCTAGAAGCTGCTCTTCTGTTGAAATAGGCACTGCAATGAATGGTGTGGAGGAAACATAGATAACTAACATACATCATACATGATTGGACAGTATATCTTATACACCTTAGTCTAAGAGGGAGACAGCTTTAACCAGAATTTTAGATACGGATGTTTTAACAAGCCTATTCTATGTAAAAGTGTATGCTGATTCCAATAAAAGCAGTCTTATTGACCACAGATAAGACAAAATCGCCATTTTGGCCATTTTCCCCCCAAAATGTCGCCATATTTGGCCAAATTTATTTTGTCCGCATTTCGGTGTTTTGATGATGTACATCTATGTTTAATGGATACTGAATCACATAATATACTAGGTTGTATTTACAATATATAATAAATAAGTGATCAATCTTGGCCAATTCTGGTCAATTTTTGGGCAACATTGACCACATCTGAAATTTCATGGTGCAGAACTTCACAATGACAATGTGTCTAATGCTGTCGAGTTACGTTTGAGATTAATATGGCAAATATTTATTTATTGGGTTAGAAATCTCATACCAAGCACCAATTTTTCCAATACCCATATCAATGATATTTTTTTCAATCGGGCCACTGTGAGGCTAAAAATGTCCTTTTTGGAAACAATGTTGCTGAAAGCTGTTATATTTGACACCAAATTTGTCACACATCCATGGGACCCCATGGACACCCTTCCATCCAAGTTTGGTTAAGATATCTCAAGTAGAACCCCAGAATTATTCAAACACGTCTTAAGAATTTAGAAAATAGAGAACAAGAACAATAGCCAGCACTCGATGATCACATATACCCTTGCATCTAATGACGCGTGTAAAAACACAAATCATGGAAACAGTTACTTAATCCATGTCATATACATGCAATAAACTGTGTACATCAGTCATTTAAAATATGGAAAGCTATAGTGGTCTCGAGAATTAACAGTTGTTGGAACACCCAAGATTTTCTTTATTTTGTCCCGTGTGGAGAATTTTATTAATTGGGTGTATCATGATGTTGACCTTGATACCCCAATGGCAGCCTTCCACCCAAGTTTGGTCACGATCCCTCAAGTACAACCTGAGATATCACACTGGAACCACAGACAGACAGCAGTGTCAGCTTAAAGGGGGGGGGGGGGATGGGGCACATGCCCCGGGGACCCCGAAACCGTAATAAATTACTTCCACTAAACATTCTAATAATAATTGGAATTAAATTTAGCTCACTGAAAATCAAATTTCAAATTATATTTTAAGTATAATTTTGCATTTTTTGTGACAGACTGGATGCTCGAAGAATAGCATATCTGTGATGTCTGAATAGCAACAACCACACTAGAGAGTGAACATTCAAGTCTAATCTCTATACACACTCAATCATACTAACTTACAATCTACAGGACATATGGCAAGCTCTGGGTTGCATCAGTGCTTTATATATTAAACTTTTAAAGATGTTAATTTCTGATGTGTCAGTGAGAATGAGTTATTTATCAACCAATGAACCAAGTAAGCACATATGCAACACATGGCTATTTAACAGAAAAAGTAGTAATAGAATGACTATAGAGACTATAACAGACAAAACACATACTCAAATTTCCCATGAAAGTTGATTCTGACTGACGTTACATCGAGGAATATATTGTGACTGATGTTACGATTTTCAATGCCATTATATAAAGAACAAATAAAACTGTGACAACTATTATTCTTATTTATAACTTAGGTATGTTGTGAAGGAGGATAATTCTAACTGGCAAGTTTCTACTACTTGGACTTTGTGTAGTAGAGCTAAAAGTGTCTCTGTGACTGACATTACACAACTACTAGGACGAGTGAATATAGTCAAATCTTCAGTATCTGACTATATAATTGTTTTACCTATTCACATGTTCTGAAGCAATTACTAATAAACTCTTATAAATTTAATATGAACGGAAGAAAAGCTGCAAATAATGTAGTATCTGGATATTTTGATTTTCTGTTATTTTATAGTCGCAAATAAATCCACATTGTAAAATTCTAGTAACTAAATAAACAACGAAATTTGGCACTAAAATTTTTCATTTCTTTGAACTTCAATATCAGTTCTATAATTTAAACAAGCTTATTAATGCCAGCATCGAAATGTATATTTTTCTGTCATGTCCATCATAGCGCGGAATTGCCCTACTGTCCCTTGCATATCACAGAGTATGGGGGGGGGGTGACATGATTGAAACATGAACCTTCACGGCAAATACAATAATGAACTACCTGGATAGGTTCTGGATATGTCAAGGAAGACACGAGAGCACAGCCTTAAACTGCTAAAGCATCACTCTAACCAATCCCTGTGCCTGCACATGTTCATCAACAGAGTTGTCAATAATTGGAATGCGCTCACCAAGAAAGTACTGCATTTATCCTGATTTAACCACCCCTCCCAATTAAACCGGACCCATGTTTTTGAGAACAGTGAAAAAACTAAACTTAACAGTATTAAAAAAAATAGCATGAAAATTGAACACATTTCACGCCACCAATTCTTACCATCTTACGCCTATACTTAAACCATACATGTACCTTATATCCTCATTGCGGGAGTGAAATTATTAATTGGGGCCGCCTAAATATTGCGTATAATTTATTAAACATCGTTGATTTCATCAAATTTAATCCTAATTTTGACATAAAATGGTGACGAGAGAAAATATAAATCATGTGATATATTAGCTTCCGCAGCAGGACAAGTTTAGGTCATTACTTGAGTAGCGCGAAGATGCTAATATTAGTACCTGGGTAGATACTTGTGCAATCCACATAAATAGGAGGGTAGCTTCGAGTAGCTACGAGAGTGATGGCGTAAACTCATCCTATAGTGGAAGCTATATATATACCAGTATATAGAATAAGTATGTGATGGTAACCGAGTATTATACATTCAATCTGATCCGCATAAATGGATTTACGATGGCACAGTACATGTACCTATTTATGCACAATTTCTTTACCGATCTTTACTAATTATAATCAATAATATTATATCTTGACTGTACAATGTACCATAGCATTGAATAGGACATGAAAATCAGACTATTAAAACAGTCATTTACCTATGCACACACACGCACTCACACACACACACACACACACATGTGTTAGGTACATGTATGTGATGTACAGACATAATAAATATAATTTTCACCTTATTGTTTCACGATAGGTGCACAGATTAATTCTTTCAAAAACTTTGTCGGAGACATAATCCCAATAGAACAATAAGGTGTTTCCAACATAGCATCTTAATTTCTGTAAAACTTAATAGATTGGAGATGGTATGCCTATAATGGGTGATGGGAGGCCATATTAAAATTTATATTTGTACATGTATTACGCAAATAAAAAGTTGTTTATATTATTGGAAGGATTCACGTAATCAGGCGTTAAGAATTATGTTCAATATCTCAATGCTAGGCTTGCTAGTGTTTCATAGTGATAAGAGTCGGTTCAAATTGCCAGTGAGTCATTAAATGTAATGTTCAAAGATGCTTTAACTGTTCAATGGTCATACCTGCCAAAACTGGCCTCTGTAATTGTCTTGTGGAATGTCCATTTACAGGCCAAGAGAATACAAGTCTTTGAAAATTTACTACTGGAATGACTGCCTCGATAACCGAGCCAGTCATTCCAGTGAAAAATTTTCAAAAAATTGTCTTCTCTTGGCTTGTAAATGGCCATTCAGTAGGCAGATATTTACATTTTTCAAAACAAATTTGACCATTAAATGGTCAATAAAAAAATGAAAAAGTGTGGGAGACATTTTTGTGGCATTCTCACCCTGTCTGATTTATGCCAAAAAGTGAAGTACAGTGGAGTTGATGTATCCAGTGGCTTTCTTTTGCTTGTCTCCAAAGTGTGGATAACTCGTCGTTTGGCATGTTTGGGTTCAATGACAGGGCATGGATGATTTGGAATTGAAAACGTTCGGTTGTCAAGGCGGTCGCTATGCTTTTATCTCAGCTTCAACAGCTTTAAAAAGTATTTTCAATCTTAATTGCTAGTCGTGATTGTGTAAGAAGTCTATTGAATATTTTGGACTTAATTTGATTAGAAGCCATTGCTGCCTACGGCAGCAATGGCTTCCAATCAAATTAAATCAAAATTCTTCAACAGAAATTTTCTTACATTGTGTTCAAAATTGCGCTGAGATATTTATGTTTATGTTGTGGAAACATATTAGCTTATTTATGTGTTGTGCTTTAGTGTGGTACCTTGGTAATGGTGTCCCTTTGCGTAATTGCTTTAGTATGGTAATGGTGTCCCTTTGCGTAATTGCTTTAGTATGGTAATGGTGTCCCTTTGCGTAATTGGCGATATGATAGAGGTATTCCAAGCGATATAAATATGGCCATATTTAGCCAAGTTCTGTTTGTCCGCATTTGCGTGTTTTGATGATATACATCTATGTTTAAATGGTAATGAATCACATAATATAGGTTGTATTTACAAGATATAAGCGTTGATGCCATGTAATACAGAAATTGCCATTTTGGCCAAAGCCAAAATATAGCCAAAAATCTGAGATTTTTAAATGGACGGTTTGGTGTTATCATTTTGTAGCTAATGAGTGTCAGAATCCTTTACACTAGTATTTTGTGGCCAAGATTTGGCCAAGGAATAAAAATCTGGTCAATATGGCTAACCTTTGTCCAGTCTTCTGGCCAAAAAAGAGTTATTTTCCATATGAATAGTAATGAAATTGTACTCGGTATGAATAGCATGTAGAAAATCATGGAAATCAAATTTATGACACCACATTCAATTAGTCATCCCCATCATCATAACTGCCATCTCTCCCCCTCTGAATCAGCATCAGTAATACTATCGTTGTCTTCATCCTCATCATCTCCATCTGCCACGTCGCCTGGTTCCATGGTCTCAGAAAGCATAGTTGGTATCTGATTGCCAGTAAACCATAGTGGTAGAAAGACTCCTTTAACCTCTTTCCAGCCATGATTGCACCAGAACATCTTTGCAAGGTGGAAGCATGCCTGCGCAATTCCCTTTATTTTCTCCAGTGGACTGTCTAGATCAGTTGGTTTGTATTTATGTAGGAAGATTTTCAACCTGACCTCATTCACGGATGATAATACTCTATGACTATAGATTGAACACACATTTTTCTACAAGGCTGTCGCTATCAACAAAGGTGCTGTTTTCTCCAAGATTGCTGAGGCGTTCAAGATGGAGAACACTCATTTCAGCTTTCCTCAGTGGGTTCACCTTTCCCTTCCTGAAGAATGGTGATGTGTAGTCACATCCTTTCAGAGCATGATAACCTGGCAATACTTTGCAAAGAACTGGACCATGGTGGTTTGTTAGTACAGTGAGATGGACACACCCAGCGTTATCACTCGAGTGGCCCAGGTGCATCCACACATTGACCTTGAGTTTTCTGGCATGATACAGTAGGATGACCATGATATCAGTATCTGTTGCACGGATAACAACATTCTGTCCTGGTCTTGCATTTGACAGCAGACTGAGATGGTACACCAGGCTGGTATCAGCTTCAACGTGTGAGCATACATACCCACGTGCCTCATTGTGTTCTACATTTCCTGATAGAGCTGCTGTATACTGAAAACACTGCTCCGCATGTGCAACAACAACTTACTTTTGTTTTATGATAGACCTGTGCATAATTGTTATCTTTCCATTCCTCAATAGCAGTTACTAGGAGCACGTGTATTCTTCTTGCCTGATTATAGTGTTTTCCTGACAGAAAGACATTGAGGGAACCCTTGGTGAGGGCGCCACCTTCCATTAACATGTGGACTGCATCTGACCTATCTACAAGGTACCCTACTGCTGACAGATCACGGAACATAATATTGAAATCTCCGAAACAAATAAAAACATTGTCATACTTAGGTCACATAGTGTCCTGCAACTGGCAAGCTGGCTTGACTATAGCCAAGTCATAGGTCGTTACAATACAATCCGCCTTACACTCTTCAGCAAGGGTCACGTTTCTTTTCATCGTTTCATTCACTACATCATGCCGTGTAGGAGGTGCTCCAATGTTCGCTAAATAGCCTATGTTCTGAGCTTGTAAATCATCTCTGGTTATTGTGGAGTTCCTGCCAGACCACACTGGTGTTTGTTTGTTTGTTTTGCAAGATATGGTCCATGCACCATCTCTGGCAACACAGGCTTTGTAGTTTACAGGCTTGTCCATTGTGTGTATATCGAAGGAAGTTTGATATCTTAAGCTTCTTTCTCACTGGTTAGAGTTCTGGATTTGGTATTTCAAGACTTCTCTTACTTTGCTTGTTCATAGGAATAGGAAGTGTAGTCATTGCTGTTGTTGACGTTATATGACCTAATGATATGGCTTCAGTTGTGGATGAGGTCGAGCTTGTATTGGATGTTGTTGTGGTTGCTGTTGTTGAGAATATAACTGGAAGTTCATTTTGGATACAGATGCTGTGTGTGTCATGATACATTGATTCATCATAGATGTCCCATGCTGAGTTTGTGCTTAGTCCTTTACTTGCTTCTAGGCCATCACGAAGAACTCAATTTTTCTCAATAATTTTAGCAGCAATCTGTGTCTCAAATTCTTCTGCAGTATGATAACCTACACAGTGGCCGAAGTGATTAACAATTTCTTGAACCTTCCTGGAACCAGTAATATTCTTCAAGCCCATGCCCTGCAGTATGTGTTTGGATGGCTTCACCGTTCCACTGGTAGCTTTGTAAATTATATCTTCAGCTGGTGATTCAATATGCCACTCCACTCTTTGACTGGCCTCATCTTTTGAGCCAGTGTACAGAATCAAATAGAAATCTGATAGCTCAGCACAGGTATATTTGTACACTGACCATCATAGATTGCTTCTACTGTAATAGGGTTAGGGAGTTTATTCTCACGGAGCTTCTGGATCTTCTGTCTGAGGAACAAAGCTACATTCTTTATTTCATTGTCCACAGCATCCTTTGCGATAGAGAGATAAATACTGTGTTTCTTACTTTCTTGCTCAACCTGAAGCTTGATGCCATAATGTTCTTTGAGTTTGGACAAACGATGGTTCAGAAGTACATGTAGGTTCCTCGAACCCTTCTTCTGTGAGGGATTCAGTGTAGATTTTATTTACATTAACCAATTTCTTTGAGACTTCTTTCAGAAAGATTTCGGAGTTTATATATGAAAGTAGTCTTAAGAAAGCAGCTTCTCGTCTCCTTGTGTATGTCACACATTTGTCTTGTACTTGAGCCGTAGCGGCATTAGACATATAGTGTGCTCTGCATGCGTTATGGTACTTGACTTCTTCGCTATGAAGTCAATGTGTTCATATTCACGAAGGAAGTCTCTGTCTTTCAGTTTCCTTGCAGCATTTATTATACTGTCACTGACCTGTGCTTGTATAGTCTCACATGGAGATAGTGTTTCAAAATCGCTGGGGAAATGCCTTCGGTATGGACCATTGCAGAAAATGCACTTTTTCTCTATCACTCCAGTAGATGAGGTAGCTACCTTCTCCACCATAGACCTTGTTTCAACAATATCTTCTTAAGCACGATTTTCATTCCCTTTTGACTGTATCTGATAAGCTGCAAATTTACTATAGCAGCCACTGTGAAAACCATAATGAGGCAATGGTCCGGCTTCAAAGTTAATTATTCACATATAACAAGGTACTTTGATTTCTTCTGATATTGTTTTCTGGCTTGAGCTATGTCCTCAGCTGTTTCCCATGTATGTTTAGTAAATGGGGCCACTGCATCACCATTTTAAAGTTTAAAATTTACAATTTCTGATGAGTATTGGAGTATTTCCCAGTATTTCCCGCTATTTCCCAGTAGTTCATGCTTTTTTTAGTGTTTCCCGGGGTGGTATTTACTGCACTGAGAAATTGCTATCAACCCTGCCCAAAATGGTGGGGTCTGCCCCACCAAAATCTGTACATAGTACTTAACGTATCATAGCGATGGCCCATTGTATTGCACATCATCGGATATTGTTCCACACATTGTTTCTTGTTAGCTTTGGTGCATACACATGCAGCAGTCTCATACCCTGAGAACACAACCTTGGTAGGGACTGTCCTATCGTGTGCAACTCGTGTGTATGCATTAATCTCTGATGGTGCAGAAGCATCAGTAAAATAAAGGAGCAAAATCTTGGTCCCACGTAAATTGTGTAGATAAAAAAACCGTACTCTACATATGTAATATATTGAAACTCCTATTCCTGCCATAACCGGAAGGAAGAAAATTCCCTGCATAGAACATAAACTGTCAAGATCAACAAAAGGCCTTCACAGGCCTCAAGAGTCAAAATTGATGATGATGATGATGATGATGATGACATCAGGGGTGTAAGAAGGTACTTGGCCTCCATCATGTAGATTTATCACCTCAAACTATTGCTACGAACCAGGCAGTATGACAAATACAAGAGGCCCAATGGGCCTGTATCGCTCACCTGGAACATTGGCATATCAAGGTAATCTTACTTAAGTTTTACATCTATCGGTGTCACTTCCAATGACTTTCAGTCAAATGATTTAGTTTTCGAGATATTGACAACAATCTCGGGACTGTTTTTTTTTGCATTAGTGATTTTGAACAATGTTTAAGTGAAAATAGATGATATCAGTGCTAACAACAGCTGGTTTCTTAACTGTCTCACTGCTGCAAGCCAGTGCAGCCAATAATTTCAATTTTCAAAAGCTCTTGACCTGTTGAATATTTTGAAAACAATTGGACTGAAAGTTGTTGGTGGCTTAGCCACCAACAACTTTCAGTCCAATTGTTTTCAAAATATTTATCACGTTCAGAGATATAACCTTTGGAATATGTCGTCTGCAAAAACTCAGTCAGACGCTTACTAGAGGTTTAAATACAATTTGAAGAAAATGGTCTCTAAAGGCAGGTAGGTGGTCTTTATAGCAGGTTATTCCCCACCACCACACAATCCATTTAACACATGCACATCTGGCTGAATCACCAAGTTAGCAGCAGGGGTAGGGTGAGCTGGAGTTGATTTAGAAAATAATTTGACTGAAAGTCATTGCTGCCTTAGGCAGCAACAACTTTCATTGTTGCCAAAGGCAGCAACAAACTTCAATCAAATACATTTCAAATATTTTTAAGAGCATAGATGTCAGAGCACATAATACATATCTTAAATATTTCTGCAGTATTGGAAAGGTTAATCTGTTAATTGGAATTTAATATCTAGTTTGGCAATAAAATCTGACATGGTGATAAGACGGTGGGAACAAACCATTTGCCCTATGAAAGTGAGACTGCAAATATTTAAGGAGTGATAACTCTGGCATTTGACGTTCTATCAGTTTCATTTTCACAACACAGATATTAGATGCCGTCATTAACATTGTGACCAAGTCTGGTGTCAATCCGTCAAGAAATAACAAAATGAGCCGTCATTGTTGGTGACGGACAAACAGATGGATGGACGGACATACAGAAGACGCATAAGGTTATCGCTATACGATAGCTGACTGACAAGTAAGCGGAGTTAAGAAAACCAATTTCGGCTTCACAATCCATGAAATAAAAAAATTGAATATGGCAGCCAAACACGCTAAAATTTGATTGGTCCACGGCGGCCATGTTTTTTACCTATCAACTTCCCATGAACAAACTTTAATGGCCCTTAGTCCATAATCATATCCCCAAAATTTCAGCCCCATCCGTTCAGCGGGTCTGCAGAATAAGTCGTTTTTACGAAAACTAAGTCATCCAAGATGGCCGCGGAACCATTTAGCCAATCAAGTTCCTTTGAACAAACTTGGTTCAGCTCTTGCCCTATATGATATTTCGTGAGTTTTGAATCAATCCACCAAGCGGTTTCGGAGAAGATTTTTAAAGCCATTTCCTAAAATCGGCCAAAATCCAAGATGGCCACCGGCCAAATCGGCTTTGTTTGAACACACTTGGATCCCTATGCCCTAAGGATACTTCTTGCCAAATATAATTGAAATCGGCCCAGTGGTTATTGAGAAGAAGTCGTTTAAAGGAAAAAGTTGACGGACGGACAGACCGATGGACAGACAGACGGACGGCGGACAGACGCTGGACGGTCGCCATGGCATAAGCTCACTTGGCCATTCTGGCCAGGTGAGCTAACAATGGAAACCTTAAAGCTCCCTGCATTGTCAGACAGAAGGAAACAAAACTGCCTTATTTTGTTCTATAAAGGTCTACAGCAACAAGCAGATATAATTAGACAGTCTACAGACTCCAATTTGGAAAACCAAAAACATGCACAACAGCCATTTCAACCAAATTTACGCAAGAACTGATGTCTTTAAATTCAGCTTTATTCCAAGTATGATAAGGGATTGGAACAAACTATCACAGGATCTTCTAAGCAGTTAAGAAAACTGCAAATCCTACAAATAAATTTACCGAATTAATCAGAGGCAAAATATATGTCTAAACCAGCTACTTGACGAATGCGCGGCGAAAATAATGTCCTTTGGATGTGTCGCAATAACTAATCAAGATCAAGAAGATCATTATCATCATCAACAAAAACATAGGGGCGCATTGGCTCAGTTGGCAAAACTGTTGTACAGAACATGCTTGGAATGCCATTCCAGGCTATGTATGTATCCGCCCAGATAACATTTAGACGTTGGACCAACACTGGCAACAGGTTAGCAGATCGCAGTTGGCATTACAACGGTGGACCAACATTGGCTGTATCACTTGTTAAAATGCCAACGTTGGGCCAGCATTGGAAATCTCACAGTAAATCAAACAAAATCGTTTGTTCAAAAATCGCCTAGACAGATTCTGGCGCATACAAGACATTCTCTATGATAACTACATGGGGGAAATCGGAAGTTGCAACAAAACACAACATTGGAATATGAAGAAAATGGAGTCATGCCGAGTAGATTTGTCACTAAATTTACAGACAGAACTTGTTGATACAAAGGTAGCAATGTGACCGTAGCAGTTATATCCTTATTCTTACCCCTCACGAAAAGTGGTAACTCACGTTTATTGCTGTTATTTAATTTTACTGCTTTCTTTGTGTGGCGAAAAAAGCATTATAGAAATAGTGTCTTATCTATTAAAATGTTGTAGACATTGAAAACATTATAGATAATTTTATTTTTTGTGTTTTAAGCAATTTTGTGGTAATTCGAAATCCGAAAATATTATAGATAATTTTATTTATGGTGTTTTAACCAGATCTCGTGGCAAACCGAAAGCCCTATAGTAAACATATGGGAGCGGTTAGAATCAAGATATAGCCATTTAATTTTACCGCTTTCTGAAGTGGTAACTCACGTTTATTTCTTTCATTTAATTTTACCGCTTTCTTCGTATGGCTAAAAAGGCATCATAGAAGTATTGCCGTACATATTAAAATGTTGTAGACATTGAAAACATTGTAGATAATTTGGCAATATTGTCTTTCTATCATCCTACATAGGATTTCAATGGACTTCCGGTTTCAGGTTTTCATTTTAATTATCGCTGGAAATACATAAATACAATGTTTCTGTTCTCCATAATGATGGGAATAAGCAAAGATATTTATTTTTGCAGCTTTTCCCGTTAAACGGAAAAAGCTGCAAAGCAAAATAAAGCAAATAAACTTACGTTACAGTTTTCGTAGGGGGATAGAAAGACGATATTGCTGATAGTGTTTTAAACAGATTTCGTAGCAAATCGGAATCCCATAGTAAACGTATGCGAGGGGTGAGAATCAAGATATAGCCGGGCAGGCCCTATTAGATATGCTATGCGGCAATATCGTCTTTCCATCCCCCAACAAAAATTGGTAACTTCAGTTTGGCTATATCGTCAATCGCTCCCCCTTCTATTGTTAACGCCATACGGAAAAAGCCTGGTAGGGGGGAAGAGATTGACAATAATGCCCATTAAAAACGAGCACAACATATTGATCTACGTCAGTACGTGTTCAGCTTTAATTTTATATCATTGTGTTCCCTGTATTTGCGCATATGTATTCAGCCTCATGTGAGGGTTGCTCACGATCGGCACGCACACATATTGGTTTACATGTCAATCTATAATTATTCATTTTGCTCATGAAAGATTTTCTTCTCTTGAAATTGTGAAACTACTTGTCAACATACCTTTAAAGCAGTGCTGTTGATTTCTGACACTGTCATATTATTTCACAATTTTCATATAACTATCACCAAAAAAATTCCCAGAAGCATAAAGGATTAAGATTTGTATCTATATTTGATAATTAAATAGATTCAGATGACATTTTTTCCTTTTAAAAATAATAGACGTTTTAACGCATTCATGGTCACCATTTGTCAAACTGACCTTTCAAATATGATACATATGTTATCATTGCTTAAACTGCAGTAACAATGAGCTTATGTGAAACATATTTTAAAGGTGTGGTAGTATATGCTGCAAAACATACTTTTTGCCAGTGCGCAAAAAGCGGGTAATGGAGTATGCCATTGGATTCGGTAGCTGCTCTTTTTGGGCTGTGTTTTAGTTAGACACATAATTAAAAAGTCAAGTTTCATACAGGTGAATAAAAACCCATACTAGTTTCTTATATTTATCCAACAATTGAAATTTTTGCTCAGACTTTATTAGAAGCCAATAATTCAAACGATCTTTAAATCAGAAAAGGTCTTAAAACTTGAGGACATAGGAGGGCTCCAACTATACACAATCTTAAGGGACTTCCACAATGGCAACTTACCCTCATCCTTATCTAACATTTTTATGCTCAATACACAATTGCATCCTCACAACCCAAGAACAAGAAATAACCTCCATTCAACACACCACCAAACAAAAGCAGCACAACAAAAACCCTCATACAAAGCAATTCAGTTATGGAATAATACAGACACAAGCACACGCACAGACATCATAAAGCTACAGTACTTTAAGCAGAATATCAAAAAGAAGATTATAGAAACCTACTAGACTCTGGAAAACACTCACCATCATGGCATGCTATTCTCATACTTGCACCCAGTCACCAGAACAAATAATAATAATAATAATATTAATAATAATAAGAATAAGAATATCTGTCATAATGGTAACTACCAAACAACTAACTCTACAATCACAGCCTAAAAAATACTTTGTCATTGATAATAAGAATATGTAATATAGAGTTATTAACTTAAGCAAGATAAGCACACATCCCTCTGTCATGTCTTTCCCTGTATAAATGTAAATTGTCATACGTCTATTAACTGTTGGACTGCTGGAAGCAGACAATAACTCCAATTGGCAATGACTCTGGATTGGCTGAGTATTTTAGAAAAAATTTGACTTAAAGTTGCTTGTGGCTTAGCCACCGACAACGTTCGGTCAAATTGTTTTAGAGGTACTCAGCATACCCTGAGTTAGGCTCCATGGAAAATGTAGACTGCAGAGGCTTGGTAGCGAGACAGTTAACTATATGTATATATACTATAGGACTATAACATGTTAACCGTTACCGTATGTATTCATTATTCTCATGTCCTATATAATATATTGTTGCTGTTATATGTTATATGTAGGGGTCCACCGCCACATAGGCTCTGCCTTTGGTGGACTACCTGTTGTGAAACTGTAAATGTATATTCTATATCAAAATAAATAATCTTGAACTTGAACTTGAAACGAGCGCAAAATGTGGGTACCAGGATGAGGATAATCATAGCCATAGGATAATCCCGGAAATAAATTACATGACGAGCGTGTTGTCTTGAATTCTCCATTTAAATATCTTAAAATATTACCTGTTAGTTCAAGAAAGCGTTATTATATCATGATAACGCTGTACGTTAAATCATCATCTGTAACAATCCACAGCAACGCAAAAGTTGATAGTTGATAAATATAACCTCTGACGAAAGAAAGGCAAGAACTCTCAAGACCGTGAACTCTTCTAGCAATTGTACTAACAACGAAGACTTGCCTCCCTTTAAAGGCATACTGTTCCATAGATATCCATAGTCAAATAAGCTGGAAAATATTCAACAGAATATTTATTAAACTGGAACTGATTTTTATCTAGATATTGCAGTTGATATTTTTATATATTGATATTGTAGGTCATATTGTGTGATGGTGCATGTCAATACCTTAAGATACTTAAAATACCTAGGCTTAAGAAATACGAAAAATATCAACTTTCCGCACTTTTTGGCACTCCTTTAAGATATTTAAGCGAAAATCGGTGCATCGCTTTCGAGTTTCAGACATTTTATTATGAGAAACTACAGATCAAGTTGAGATGATTTGAAAGGGACGAGGCAGTATTTCGTATTCCAAAACTGGTGTTTAAGATCAGTGATACACAGTGTTTTGTTTAATATATAGTGATTACTTTGTAGCTCATGAATAATAAAATGTTAGATCGTGACGTTTTCGTAAAAATCTGCATCATCCTTATCACCTGATTGGATAGATTATCAAAAGTTCTAAATTGTATTCTATATTCGGGATGAATACACAAGTCGTTCCTAAGCAACCATCAACGCGTATAGACTGCCCACCTACACAATAGAGGCAGAGAATCAAAATTATATCAACAATCTAATTATAATATACTATATTATTAAATGCATTAACTGTTTGCACTTTGTTTGATAGCATTAATTATTTGCTCTTTGTTGATAGTGTTCCCCATAGCAACCACAAGACCCAATCCCATCATGAATATCTAAAAATCTAAATATAAAATAAAATAACATAGGTTAAATACCACAACACCCAATCCCATCATGAATATCTAAAAATCTAAAAATAAAATAACATAGGTTAAATATACATTTATACAGTCACATCAACACTGACACACTAATCACACTATATGTATATATAGGATATATATTCTGATATATATAAATGACCTACCTGATCGATTAATCTGCCACTGCAAAATATTTGCAGATGATACAAAGATGTACGGCAACCCTGCTACCAGTCAGATTCAGCAAAACATAAATAAAGTATGTAAATGGTCGCAGACATGGCAACTATCTTTCAACACAGACAAAACGCATGTCATGCACTTCGGCAGAAATAACCCTCAAACCAAATACTATATGACAGATACACCTGATCCACATCCTGTATCAACATCAGATGTAGAAAAAGATTTGGGGGTTCATGTCGACAGAAACCTCTCTTTTGACATACATATAGGGAACATTGTATCCAAGGCAAACAGTACAATAGGACTAATCAAGAGAACATTTACCAACATTGATCAATCTACTTTCACGCTACTATACAAATCACTTGTGCGACCCATTCTTGAATACTGCAACTCAGCATGGTCTCCAAGACTGAAAAGGCAATCGCAGCTATTAGAAAGAGTACAACGCAGAGCAACAAAACATGTCCCACAAATCAGAGAGTATATCTTTGAGATATCCCAGCAAACCGCTCGTTACACCGAAACTAAGTAGGTTGGATCGTGATGCCAGTGTCTGGTGCCCAGTCCGTGCTTTGACTAAGTACAAAACGGACAGACTCATTACGGTCGAATGATAGACATCTGTGGATCTGCCATATGGAGCCATATGGCGCCGCATCCGTGGATTCTATCTCTCGTTGGGTAGTCGAATGCATTCAGACTACCCATGAGATTATGACTGGGCACCAAGTGCAAGGCGCAAGGGCACGTTGTTAGAGGAATAGCCGCCTCTTCCGCCCTTTACAATGGTGTTCCGTTTAAGGACATCATGGCTGTCGCACAAGGGCACTGTGAGTCCTCTTTCACGGATTACTATATGAGGGATGTGTCAGACTTCGCCATTCCACTCGCTTTAGCTGTTTTGAGACGATAGCTATATGACCGCGCTGCTCTTCTTCCTTTTTTGGCATTTGTAAGAGAGAATTAAGGAGCAGACATGGTCGAGCGAGAGGATATCAACCAGTTATGTCACTGATGGCCGGACAAGTGTATGGTTGGAGGCTCCAGGTCTGAATTCCAAATATCATGAGGTAATTCACGATTGAGAGTGTTTTGTATTATGTCTATATATCATGATCATTCATCTTATATATTCATGCTCATTCCCAGGCTAATATATGCAAAGAGCAGTTAACCCTCTTGGCATATTTGTGTTTCAGGCGAGATACATGTTCGTGAGTTCTCTCCCTTTTCTTAGGAGAAAAAATGGGGGGGGGGGGGAGCAGTGACGCGAAGTTGATTCGGTTCCGATAACTTGACGGTCCTTTTAGGTCTCCATTAGTCAAGTTGTTAAGTCTAAATCTTTCTCCAAGGGGCGAAAGTAGCATTTATGGCATGCCCCTTCCCACCAGGTTACTGATCAAATCTGGTGTATATCAGAAGTAACAGAATGGTGAGTATTGATCGAAGGAGAATGCAGGAAATTTCAATTTCCCTTTCTCCGAGATCTAACAATACTCACCATTCTGTTCCGGACCCAGCCTCCCAGCCCCACGGAGGCAAGCCATGGATTTCTCTTGTTTGGTGGCTATGCAAACAATATGAGCTCTGTGGTAGACGGGTACTCGGCAGTTGGGAGCTGAGTACCCGGTTCCAAAGAGTCGGTAAAGCTTTCTAAGTCTATAGTCCTAGAGCCAGCTGTCAGGGCCAGCTGTGTATCAGAAGTAACAGAATGGTGAGTATTGTTAGATCTCGGAGAAAGGGAAATTGAAATTTCCTGCATTTCCATGCATCAATTGGGTAAATAACTCAACTACAAATGGGCCAGGCCATACAGAATATGAATTTATTGAGACTGTAAGAGATTACTTCTTGTACCAACATATTACAGAACCAACAAGAGGGAGGGGAACAGATAGATCATCATGCATTGATCTACTATTTACAAATGAAGAGGGGATGGTAGATCAAATTGACATTGGCGCACCCCTTGGAAAAAGCGATCATGCACTAATAACCTTTAAGTTTATTGCTGAAGTGACAGGCTTGCCAAAACCAAAAACAAGATATTTGTATGAGAAAGCTGATTATGAGAAAATGAAACAAATGCTTGATATGGATTGGGATGAGATGTTGAAGGATAAGGAAGTAGACGATCAGTGGCAAATTATTACATCAGAATTAAATTCGGCTATTCAGGAATGTGTACCACAAACATGTATTAAGAGAGATTTTACAAACTTCAACAAACACAAACTCCCATTCAGTCAAAAAATTGTGTCCAAGATTCACCGCAAGCGTAGACTATGGGCAGAATATAAGCTAACAAGAAATGATACTGTGAGGATTAAATACAATAAAGTACGAAATCAAGTCCGTCAGGAAACTAGAAAAATTGTTAAGTTACATGAACAAAAAATTACAGAAAAAATTAAAATAAACCCAAAGAAATTCTGGACATATGGTCAAACTAAGACTAAAACTAGACTGTCTATACCAGACTTATATACTGATAACAATAAGAAAAACCTTACTACTTCTAACTGTGAAAAAGCAAATGCCTTAGCAAATTTCTGTTCATCTGTATTCGTCTGCGAACCTGACGATATGCTACCAGAGCTTGATAGACTATCTACCCCGCAGCAAAATATCTTACAAATAAAGCAAAATGATATCAAAAAGAGTTTAGATAAATTAAAAATATCAAAGTCACCCGGTCCTGATGGCATCCAACCGTGTATCCTAAAAGAACTTAGTAATACTTTAGCCCACCCGCTCAAAATATTATTTCAAAACTCATTGAACTCCAGTACATTACCAACACCATGGAAGCAGGCCAATATTACACCTGTATTTAAAAAGGGAGACAGAAAAGTCACAAGCAATTATAGGCCAATAAGTCTGACAAGTGTCGTCTGCAAAGTACTTGAAGGTTTAATTAGAGACAGTATCATCCAGCATATGAAAACGAATGGCTTATTTAGTAAATGTCAATTTGGTTTCATCCCAGGTAGGTCCACCACACTGCAGTTATTGACGGTAGTGGATAAATGGTTACAAATATTGGATAGTGATGGTGGTGTGGTGGACGTTGCATATTTTGATTTTTAAAGGCATTTGACAAGGTTCCCATCGTAGACTTGTACATAAACTGAATCTATATAACATCAATCCACAGATTATTAAATGGATAGAAAGCTTCTTGTCACAGCGTAGCCAGAGAGTAATCATTAGTGATGAACTCTCTGAATGGAAATCAGTATTTAGCGGGATACCACAGGGATCAGTTTTAGGACCAGTGTTGTTTGTTTTATATATAAATGACTTACCTAATGTGATAGCTAACAATAGTGAAATATACCTGTATGCGGATGACACAACACTTTTTCATGGCATAAAATCCAATGATGATGCTAACGAAATGCAACAAGATATATACTTGTTAACAGAATGGACCAGTAAATGGTTACTCCAATTTAATGCTGATAAGTGTAAATCTATGCGAATTGGCAAAAACAATTTACAAAATCATAGCTATATTCTCGGTAAAGACACGTCCCGTATTAATCCAAGCGAGGATGAAAAGGATATAGGTGTTATTATTGATGATAAACTATGTTTCGAGAAGCACATAATAGATAACGTGAATAAAGCCAACTCCATTATGGGTGTAATAAGGCACACATTTGTATCCCTTGACACAAACATATTTAGAACCCTGTATACATCATTAGTGCGGCCACATCTGGAATTTGCTAATCAGGTTTGGAGCCCTTATCTCAAGAAACATATGTTAGAAAATGTTCACCGAAGGGCGACAAAAAGTGTCTCGGGACTATCAAAACTAAATTATGAGACTAGGCTCAGGGTCCTTAATATACAAACTCTTGCATACCGTAGAGTACGAGGAGACATTATTGAAGCTTACAAAATTATAACCAAAATATGATCCAGAAGTGTGCAACTTATTTGAATTTCGATCAGACTCAAGAACCAGGGGACACAGGCTAAAACTATACAAATCCAGATCACGTTTAAACATACAAAAATACTCCTTTAAACATAGAATTGTGGACTTATGGAACAGTCTTCAGACCCATGTTATAGAAGCAACAACTATGATATCATTTGAAACAAAATTAGATAAACTATGGGATAACCAACCCCTATACTATAACTATCTAGCTGGCAATATAAATCCCATGTTTTATAACCAAATTGAAAAAGGAAATTAGGAATCTGTCATTACAGGCTTTTAGCCTTCTCACAGAAATAGAATATGATTGATTGATTGATTGAATACCCCCCCCCCCACCCCCAACCCCATGTTACTACACCTATGCGCAGGGTCAATGTCTAGTTTTAGCAAAATCTGTCTATTGCCCATAGTTATTTCCCCCATAAAAAATCTGAAATTCCTTGAATATAGGTTTTTCAGTGTATCACCAGAAAATATCTTGACACATTTAGTTCAAATTTCAATGGCCCATTCTAGTTTTAACTATTCTCCACGCATCTCTAGCTAAGCTCCACCCACACCACGCTTGTGTTGGGATCGATCGATCTTTGAACTCCCTGACTATCAATTTCCAGAAAAATATGTAGGTAAGCTGCTGAATATTTTGAAATTATGACTTGGTGCTGTTGCTGCCTATCGCAGCAAGAGCTCCCTGTCAAATTTGTCCCAAAATATTCAACAGCATGTTTATTAAAATGCAACGACATACAATTCGTACAACTTGTCAGATTATTAAGCGTTAAAGACAGACTATATCGAATCATTCATGACGTCATATTTATGACTTTAGCCTACACGTCACTTAGTTGATTATGATATCATATTTATTATGATGGATGGATAAACTGGAAAGGTGGATTGGTATACGGATAAAAGTATCTGACAAAACATCAGATGTATCAATCATGTTTCAGCTAAATGGAGTTTCCAGATGTGAAATGAGTATGACACCCATTGTGGTTAATATTTTAAAGCTACATGTCTCCATTCAAATTACTTTAAAATATGCAAGATAATATTCCTTAAAGGTGCATATTCACACTAAAATTTTTTTAAATAAGTGTAAATTTAATAATTTTAAAGGCTTAAATTGTGTGACTAGATGTAACGAAACAAAATAAATCTCAGCATTCAATAATTTCATTACGTATAAATTAATATATTTTTTTAAGTTGTGAAATTGAATTAGCGACATGAGCCCCTAATGAGCCCCTAATTCAACTTAACAACCAAATTAAAAAAAGTAATTTATATGGACTGAAATCATCATATGTTAAGATTTATTTCGGTTCATTACTTTGAGGTACACAATTTACTCCTTTAAAATTATTTGATTTAAACAATTTTATTTTAAAGCATTTTTTGTGTGAAGATGCATCTTTAAGCTGTGAATAATTTGTAACTGATGGGCAAAGATAAAATAGTTGTGTTTTTATTCTGCTATGGCAGTCATTGACAGAGTAAAATTCTGAGATGGACTTCATAAAACTGTGTTGAGCTAAGAAATTTGTGCTTAATGGAAAAAATGTTCAGATTGTATTTGGAATCTGACTGGTTAATATAATCTGATGCCCTAGATGTCTTTTCTATGTAAGACTTTCTTAGCTGAAAAACGGATTTGAAATTCATCATTTGTGTCCGATTTTTGGCTCTGGATATGTTTAATAGCAATTATTTAACCATGGATCAAGTGTTCAGGTTCACAAGGCTATAGGTAGTCTGTGCCAGGTTATAATGTAGTAATTTGCTACATGCCATTTGAAATTCAATTGGATACATCTTGTGACCACTGCAGATGCCGTCTTCATCTGACTTGACCATTAATCATATGCACGCTCGTTCTCTGGCGATTGCTCAAGATAGCTTTTTCACTGCTAACGGGAGTTAACTCTGCTTACGTCTGGAGCCTGTCGACGATCGTCTCCCTTGTGACATAATGGAAAAGCTATCTCGACGTCGTCCTAATCTGTAAGCTTTATTTTTACATTTTTGTAAAAAAACAAAACTATTTGAGGAATCTTAACGTCCATAGTACCAAGCGATGCAACTAATCAGCAGCTATTTCCAGATACCCTAGACATTAAAATCGGCACACGGACACTGACGATATCAGCATCTATAGATTTACACAAGGAAAGTGTCTGTCAGCTATACCGCCCCTTTAACAATTACGACGTCATTCACCACTAGTCATACGGGAAAATACCACACAAATCTATGGGGAATGCCTAAAATATTGAGAGATGGTATATTGTGACGTAAACGATAGTAGTCATGGGTGGGGCTGGTCGTTATTGTTCTTCCCAGCAGGGGGGTCTTCGAGAACAATGGGTTTTTCACGAGATCAAAGGAAAAGCTTGCGGAACGGAATGTTGAGAACAATGGCGACTATAACGACACGCATTCTAAAGAACAATGACGCACAGCCGCACACGTTTTTTTTGATTTGCAACACTGGAATGTTCTATTATTTTGAATTAGTTAACCCTTAAAAGTTTAAAAGTTGTGTATTTTACGTTTAAATGTAGTGGCGGTGCGCCCCCCCCCCCCCCTCCGTGGTTATCTACTGTTGTAAAAATAATAGAGTTTGATGAGTGATAATAGTAGAGAGTAATGTAAAAGAATAGAGTTTAAGAGGTGGTCTGATAATGGAGGTCGTATGAGGTTGAGGATGTATGAGGAATTACGGTATTGATGTTTGAAAATAATTTGACTGTTTCGTCGCTAACGTTATTAGTAAACTGTAGAATATTTAGAGACTGCCTGTAAGCTGTTACTGTCTTAGCAACAGCTACCAGACAGATTAGCAACAAAATATTAAAAATAATCTTGTATTAATGGTATGTTCGGTTGGAATGGTAACCAAGACTTGGTGGTGATGGATTGGATTCTATCATGGGTTAAAAAGAAGTTAACCCTTTCACCGACGAATTCCCCATATCTCATTTTCATCGATACCATACAGGAAAACTGTTGAATATTTTGAAATTAATTTGACGTCGCTAACGTTATTAGTAAAACTATTTTTTTGTTGAATATTTTGATTGACTTTTAACCGTCATTACGCACAAATTGTTTTTTAAATACTATGCAATAACGTCAATCGTTTTAGATACGATGGTTAAAATGTGGTCATTATATCTCTGAGGGTTTGGTTTATAAAATTGTAGATAGAGCGTACTTATGCTAAAAAGATTATTTGTTGCGTATGATTTAACCATACGTTTTGAATAGCCATGTGATCAAGCTTGAATTGAGATACAAACATACCACGTGTTAATAACAAAAGAATGTTAAAGCACCAAGATAAATCTTTAATCGAGATACAAACATGTCACGTGTTAAGGAATACTATAAGAATATACCACCCGTCTAGTTCTAAGCACGGGATATTACAATGTCCTCGCCGTGAGTTTCTAAAAAATCGATAATAACGCCTGCACCCGCTCACCGGCTATTGCTGTTTACCGACGCTTAAAGATACGACAATTAAGAGCAACATTTTGAGCGTAGTAGCATAATCATAGATGACCGTTTACTACAAATATAAATATATCCTTTTGGCTACAGAGCAGTGATACTTTATAACCATGTTTTTTACTATATAATTCAGTCCTGCCCTAAGCGACCACCTCGTGTTACGTCATTACATGGACTCTATTAACCCTTTTAACCCTGGAATTTCTTCATATTCATATTTGTGGTACAAGAGAAGACTGTTTTTGAAAATGTATCATCGGAATGACTGGCACTGCAGGCTATCCATTTGTCTAGTCATTGCGCCGGCAAACACCCCCCACCAACCACCATTATCATCGCCAACACCCACCATCACCACCACCACTACGACCTATACACAACACCATGCATTAACCCCACCACCACCACCCACGCACCTGCCAACCCATAGCAAATTTCTATTTTCTTCATATTCATACTTGCATCCTTAGAGAAGGTTATTTTTGAAAATTTATCATCGGAATGACTGGCACTGCAGGCTATCCATTTGTCTAGTCATTGCACCAGTAAACACCCCCCACCAACCACCATCATCATCGCCAACACCCACCACCACCACCACCACCACCACCGCCACTACAACCTACACCCAACACCATGCATTAACCCCACCGCCACCACCCACGCACCCGCCAACCCGTAGCAAATTTCTATTTTCTTCATATTCATACTTGTATCCTAAGAGAAGGCTATTTTTGAAAATTAATCATCGGAATGACTGGCACTGTAGGCTATCCATTTGTCTAGTCATTGCGCCAGTAAACACCCCCCCCCCCCCCCCCCACCAACAACCATCATCATCGCCAATACCCACCACCACCACCACCACTACGACCTACACCCAACACCATGCATTAACACCACCACCACCACCCACGCACCCGCCAACCCGTGGCAAATTTCTATTTTCTTCATATTCATACTTGTATCCTTAGAGAAGACTGTTTTTGAAAATTAATCATCGGAATGACTGGCACTGTAGGCTATCCATTTGTCTAGTCATTGCGCCAGTAAACACCCCCACCAACCACCATCATCATCACCAACACCCACCACCAACAACACCACCACCTCCACCACTACGACCTACACCCAACACCATGCATTAACCCCACCACCCACGCACCCAACAACCCATAGCAAATTTCTTCATATTCATACTTGCATCTTTAGAGAAGGCTATTTTCGAAAATTTATCACCGGAATGACTGACTCTGACAGCTATCCATTTGTCTAGACATTGTGGTCGCAATGTGTGAGAGCTCTGTGTTTGAAAAAATGGCATATAGGTTGGAGAGGGTATGTCAATGAGGATTTAATAACGGTCTCACTCGTATGCACATGTGCTAATACGCGATACTGCTAGTTATACATTGTACCCTTGTGCGTGCGTGCATGCCCCGGTGTGCGCCCTTGTGCACATGCATGTGGCAGAAGACTATTTTTGAAAAGTTATCATCGGAATGACTGGCTCTGCTGGCTATCCATTTGTCTAGACATTGCGACAGCAAACACCACCCACCACCCACCTACATCCTCCACCCCATCATCATCACCAACACCCACCACCATCATGTCGAGCATCAACACCACCACCTTCAACACCACTGCCACTAGCACCACCAATGCCAGTACCGACATCCACCACCAACCACTAGGCACCACCACCACCACTGCATGTTGTGGATTGCGACCTCTTGTTGTGGATTGCGGATTGCGGTTGCATGTTGAGGATTTGCGGGCGTATGTTGCGGATTGCAGGCGCATGATGCGGATTTGCGGGCGTATGTTGCGGATTGTGGGCGCATGATGCGGATTTGCAGGTGTATGTTGTGGATTGCGGGCGCATGATTCGGATTAGCGGGCGTATTTTGAGGATTTACGGCCGCATCGCCAACACCCACCACCACCACCACCACCACCACCACTACGACCTACACCCAACACCATGCATTAACCCCACCACCACCACCCACGCACCTGCCAACCCATAGCAAATTTCTATTTTCTTCATATTCATACTTGTATCCTTAGAGAAGGCTATTTTTGAAAATTAATCATCGGAATGACTGGCACTGTAGGCTATCCATTTGTCTAGTCATTGCGCCAGTAAACACCCCCACCAACCACCATCATCATCACCAACACCCACCACCAACAACACCACAACCTCCACCACTACGACCTACACCCAACACCATGCATTAACCCCACCACCCACGCACCCACCAACCCATAGCAAATTTCTTCATATTCATACTTGCATCTTTAGAGAAGGCTATTTTTGAAAATTTATCACCGGAATGACTGACTCTGACAGCTATCCATTTGTCTAGACCTTGTGGTCGCAATGTGTGAGAGCTCTGTGTTTGAAAAAATGGCATATAGGTTGGAGAGGGTATGTCAATGAGGATTTAATAAAGGTCTCGCTCGTATGCACATGTGCTAATACGCGGTACTGCTAGTTATACATTGTACCCTTGTGCGTGCGTGCATGCCCCAGTGTGCGCCCTTGTGTGCATGCATGCGCCAGAAGACTATTTTTGAAAAGTTATCATTGGAATGACTGGCTCTGCTGGCTATCCATTTGTCTAGACATTGCGACAGCAAACACCACCCACCACCCACCTATATCGTCCACCCCATCATCATCACCATCACGACGAGCATCAACACCACCACCTTCAACACCACTGCCACTAGCACCACCAACGCCAGTACCGACATCCACCACCAACCACTAGGCACCACCACCACCACCGCATGTTGTGGATTGCGACCTCTTGTTGTGGATTGCAGATTGCGGTTGCATATTGAGGATTTGCGGGCGCATGTTGCGGATTGCAGGCACATGATGCGGATTTGCGGGCATATGTTGCGGATTGCGGGTGCATGATACGGATTTGCGGGCGTATGTTGTGGATTGCGGGCGCATGATGCAGATTTGCAGGCATATGTTGTGGATTTGCGGGTGCATAATGCGGATTTGCGGGTGCGTGTTGCGGATGACACCAAGTGTATGTACATGCCTGAATACGCATACACGCCAAAATGCATGCATACATGTGCGGCCGCATGCGGGCCGCATTTGCAGATTTTTGGGCGTATGTTGTGGATTGCGGGCACATGATGCAGATTGCGGGTGCATGTTGCGGATTTGCGGGCGTATGTTGTGGATTGCGGGCGCATGATGTGGATTGCGGGCGCATGTTCCGGATTTGCGGCTGCAGTACATATAATCCTATAAATGGTACAAATTCAACCCCTTTTCTCATTCCAGTTTAAACATCGCAAAGTGGTTGGATGTGTAACTGCAGAGTAGTTAGGCAGTCAGATTTCTTTGAAGAACCTTGTAACTTGAATACTTGCTAGATTTATCCTATAATCAATATGCCGAGACATAAATGTTTTGAATGTGCTTCAACTTTTAATAGGTTAAATGACCTGAAGCGGCATAAGATCTGATTCCATAATGATGAAGATAGCAAAAATCTAGACAGTGAAGATGAAGAAATGACAGAGATGAATAGTGACGCTGATGAGCCAGCAGAGTCAGAGAGTGAAGCCGGTAATGACTCAGCGGAGACTGAGAGTGAAGATGAAGGTGAAGATGAAAAAGTTGCCATAGGCAATGAGGAACTATTTACCATATTCCAAAATATTAAGCAGGTCTTAGACGCTGAACAATCAGGTTTAGAAGATGAGGATGGTGAAGTGGACACAGACCCAAATGGTCTAGGCAATGTGCCTATTTCCGTATATGCTGATGCTTTAGTTACAAAGTGCATAGACATAATGCTCCAGTCGAGAAGATTACAGAACTCTATGCTCATTAAAATAATTCGTCAGGAAATTAAAGATTCTATCGTCGAGGGGTACGCATACGATGAAGCAGTCTTCTCAGCTTTTCGAAAAAGAGAGTTTCTGATCAAGAAGTACATAAGGAACCATCTAGATGCTGAGGATAATGATGATGATTCTGACGGTGATGGATCTGATCCATAAGGAATCAGTCATCGATAAAATGGATCTCCAGAACATTGACTATTTGTTTATGCTACAGCAACTATACGTTTTATCATATGTAATATTTACTTCAATGTAAAAATATGGATACAAATAAAACATTTGTTCTTTATGCGCGTGTTGATTTGATGATTGTAGCTACCCAGCCAGGTCCCCCCACATCCCTCAATATACAAATCGGAGTGCTGTTGTACTTAGTGGTGGTGGCGGTGGGGTTGGCGGTTGATGAAAATAGGTGTTGTGGTGGATGATGGGGTTGGGTTAATGGTTGGTGGTGGGTGTTTGTGCTTAGTGGGTGGTGGTGATAGAGGGATGGTGATGGTGGTGGTGATGGTGATGATGGTCGGTATTGGTAGTAGGTGGTTGTGGCCACAATGTCCAGACAATGGTTAGCCAACTATATTATTTTTGTTGTCGGGGTCACATTGCCTAGGTACTCATAATGCATTCATACTGTGTGTACCCGGACATGGTAATTTTTCCTAGTTTTATTACCTTTAACTGGCTGGCTGGTGAGGTGTTTCAGACATTCCAGGGATCTACTTCCTAGCAAAATATTTTGGAAACGATTTGAGCAAAAGTTGATGCAGACAGTCAAATTATTTTCAAAATATTCACTAAATATCATGGAAATGATTTGATAGAAAGTTGTCGCTAACACCGCAGTCAAATTATTTTCAAAATATTCATACAACACATATTGCCGAGACCTTGTAAACAAGTATGCTAGTATACCTCATCCCTCATGCCAGGCAGCACCGCGCTAGCATACCTCATCCCTCCTCCTCCTCACTCATTCGACCTCAGTTATGCGACCACCCCTACACTCATTCCAGGGATGTTATTTTCTGATTTTGCAAACCTATATCATGGCGCATTGGTAGTTTAAGCGAATAGTTTTGATACTAATTTGACATAGGAAGCTACAATTCGCACTAGCGCCTTCGTGCGCACAAACTCTTAAAAAAGTTTTGTTCAATGCGACAATTTGACATA
This sequence comes from Chaetoderma sp. LZ-2023a, assembly GCA_034401795.1. Classification (NCBI taxonomy): domain Eukaryota; kingdom Metazoa; phylum Mollusca; class Caudofoveata; order Chaetodermatida; family Chaetodermatidae; genus Chaetoderma; species Chaetoderma sp. LZ-2023a. The sequence goes on from CM067362.1 coordinate 53,771,182, forward strand.
GGAAGCCACAATTCCGCTTAGTTTCAAAATACTTTTTTACTACAACCACGAGGGACCGCATCGACGACCAAATACGTTAAATGATACAAGGGTGCTCATCATTATTCATCAACGATGATGACGGTGGACATTGTTCCCACCATTTTTATAACAATTTTTAAAATTTAATAATTAAATGACTGACGCTTTAAAGACCACTCCTTAAATACGAGATGCATCATTATTATGCATACAACATCGCTTGGCTTAGCTATATATTACCTGCATAGAGATGTACTTTAAAGAAATTTAATGACTGGTAGGAAGCCGCTTAGTTTCATGTTTGAGGGTTTTAGATGAAGGTTAACGTGTTTGCATACAAATTGGGCGATTAAAAACGAATCATAGATGCTTTATGCACAATAACGAGGTGGTCAGAGAAAACATATTTCCCTGGATACTATTTTAACATGCACAGATTTTTATGCGCATAAACCATTTAACAAACTGATCCATCGCATCTAGGCCGTGAACATATCCAAGATTTTTGCCTGCATGTATGTGTCATTATATGGAGGCCAGTACGCTACAGTTTTTGATAGGACGCTAGTCATCTCACGCGATATTCCTTACATGTTTTGTAGTGGAGCGATGTAGTATAAATGTAAATGTTAATGTACATTCGGCTAAAATGTGTTGCGGATTTGCGGGCGCATGTTGCGGATGGCAACAAGTATATGCACATGCCTGAACATGCATACACGCCAAAATGCATGCATACATGTGCAGCCGCATTCGGGCGCGTGTTACAGATTTGCGGGCTCGTGTTATGAATGTTGACTTGTTGACTTGTTAACTTGTTGCGGATGGTAACAAGTATATGCACATGCCTGAACATGCATACATGCCAAAATGCATGCGTACATGTGCGGCCGTATGCGGGCATGTGTTGCGGATTTGCGGGCTCGTGTTGCGGATGGCAACAAGTATATGCACATGCCTGAACACGCATACACGCCAAAATGCATGTACATGTGCGGCCGCATGCGGGCCACGTGTTGCGGATTTGCGGCCGCAGTACATATATTCCTATAAACGGTACAATTTCAATCCATTTTCTCATTCCAGTTTAAACATCGCAAAGTGGTTGGATGTCGAACTGCAGAGTAGTTAGGTAGCCTTAGGCAGTCAGATTTCATCTCACGTGATATTCCTTATATATTTTTTTTGTAGTAGAGCGATGTGGTATAAATGTAAATGTTAATGTACATTTGCTAAAATGGCCAGCAGTAAAAACTTTGATGGATCAGACACTGGGTATGTGCGATGTCGTTGGTGTTCCATCAACATTCCCGACACCATATGCCAACGGTCGAAACACGAGAGGGTCTGTAGGCGTATGATCAAGAAAACAGAACCTAAAGAGATAGTGTACACCTGCAAGGAGTACTATTGTCTATTACCAATCAAACAGTATCCGCATGAGTGTCCTGTAATCGGTGATACTCCGACTGATATACAAAAAGCAAACATGACACAGTTTGTTACCAAACCGACAACCGCGCCTGTGCGGATCTGCGAAGACTGAGACCTATCTCAAAACACGGCCCTTTTCAGGGCCCAGAAATCATTTGAAAGAGAACTCTTTATCTGTTCAAAAAATAAAATAATGTAATAAAGTTTTCACACACAACAAACTGCTTCACACATGCATACGCAAGCACACATTCTGCTCCGTCAAAAGTGGTCGATGGATGCTACTGTTCTAAATGGCCATCTGTACGCTATTGTTCGTGGATGATTAATGCATTGCCATTGACTAGGAACGCATTTTGTTCATATTTTATAAAAATTTATAATTAAATGACTGCCATTTTAAAGACATAAATACGATAGATAACACTATCTATATAATAGCATAGGAAAACTTACTGTGTACGTGTCTGATTTTTAAAAATTAAATGACTGGGGAACACATGTTGCTCATATTTTTGAAATTTTAATAATTAAATGACTTCCACTTTAAAGAATCGCCTTAAATACGTAAGATAAAATTATATATATATATATATATATATATATATATATATATATATATATATATATATATATATATATACAACGTAGATCACTATAACCCGTGTAACGCAACGCTCTGATATTTTTGAAAATTAAATGACTGGGAGTTCGTTCATATTTAAAAAAAAATTAATAATTAAATGATTGACGATTTAAAGACATAAATATGGTAGATAGAACTATCTATATAATATTATACAACATCGATCGTCAACGATGACCATTTCCATAACAATTTTGAAAATTTAATAATTAAATGACTGCCATTTTTTTTAATGACTGAAACCAAGGAGGGGGTTAATGGTGACTAAACCACCAGCGGCTTACAATCAATTATTTTCAAAATATTCGTACAGAGACATCGCGCAAGACGCTGCCTCGGCGAATACGCTAGCATATACGTCAGCCATCCTCCTCATCCCTCGCAACACCTCTACGAGCGACCACCTGCATTTTCTTAAAGGACCACCAGCTGAATAATGGCATGCTCATGCGCAGAGAACAATGCCGAGCAGAGGGTGGCCGAGATAGCATTCCTCCCTCCTCCTTCGACCTTCGTTATCAGACCACCTCTCTCTTACCTAACATCGTCTAATAAGAAATTAAAATTTACACAGTTAAATCGTTTTCAAAATATTCATCCACCAATCAATTTATTCAGCAACCAATCAAAATATTCAGCAGCTGATTATCATAATATTCAGCAACCAATTATCAAAATATTCAGCTGCCACTAAAATTATCAAAATATTCAGCAACAAATTATCAAAATATTCGTACATCGTGCATACCTTGTAAACAAGTACGCCAGCATCGCCCTCATAATCACACAGCAATATCAACTGAGGAGGAATGCTATATCATTCTGCCTCAACTGACACAGACAGTCAAATTATTTACAAAATATTCAACAGTTTTCCTGTATGGTATCGATGAAAATGAGATATGGGGAATTCATCGGTGAAAGGGTTAACTTCTTTTTAACCCATGATAGAATCCATCACCACCAAGTCTTGGTTACCATTCCAACCGAACATACCATTAATACAAGATTATTTTTAATATTGTGTTACTAATCTGTCTGGTAGCTGTTGCTAAGACAGTAACAGCTTACAGGCAGTCTCTAAATATTCTACAGTTTACTAATGACGTTAGCGACGAAACAGTCAAATTATTTTCAAACATCAATACCGTAATTCCTCATACATCCTCAACCTCATATTCCTATGACCTCCATTATCAGACCACCTCTTAAACTCTATTCTTTTACATTACTTTCTTATTATTTTTACAACGGTAGATAACCACGGAGGGGGACGCACCACCACTACATTTAAACGTAAAATACACAACTTTTAAACTTTTAAGGGTTAACTAATTCAATATAATAGAACATTCCAGAGTGTTGCAAATCCAAAAAAACGTGTGCGGCTGTGCGTCGTTGTTATCGAGAAAAACGTGGCGTTATAGTCGTCATTGTTCTCTAGAACGCGTGTCGTTATAGTCGCCATTGTTCTCAACATTCCATTCCACAAGCTTTTCTTTTGATCTCCTGAAAAACCCATTGTTCTCGAAGACCACCTGCTGGGAAGCACAATAACGACCAGCCCCACCCTTTACTACTAACGATGACGTTATTAGGTCAATGCCGTCATGTGACATCACAAAGGCGCTGTTGGTTAGCTGTTGGACGATTTTGTCACGCAATTTGTGCTTGTGTGGCCAATCCAGTTAGTATATAGATCAATGTACTGTTCTGTTCTGTTCTGTTCTTGGAGTTTCCGCCAATGTCTGGCGCACCACCTTTAGGTGTATTATCCGGGAATCTCTAGAATCCGCAAATTACTAGATTTTCCATTAATTATATATTATATTATATAAACACACGCACACGATCATTAAATCTGACATTTATGTACATGCATGTACACACGCAAGTGATTTTCCTATCTGTATATAGGTAAATGGTCACAGTTCATAGACGAGTAAATTTATGTTCACCAGACGCGTAAATGAGTTCATTGTTATTGAAATACATGTAGGAGCATCCAGATCTTATGATCATGTCGATAGTCACTTACAGGACTGGCGGTATGATCAGCGAACGAAAAGAAGAAGAAGCATCCAGAAAGCATAAGGTGCACCATATTTTTCTATGTGCAATTGACTTTAATTATACTAACTTGATATTTTATAATGCATGCTTTGTTAGGTAATTCATTTCATTTAAGAGATGATTACGTCTGCTATGAAGTTTATAGCAGAGTTTCCTGGAGATGAATTCAATTTTCGACATTGAATCGCTTCCAATCAGGCCAAACAAGAGAGTTGTGTCAAGTAACATCTGGAGAATAAGATTCTCATCCTTGCTTATTAATTCCCAGCTATCTGCAACCACTAGATGCTCGATTTCCGCTATATGGATGCTTCTGATATCTGCAAAATCTGGACACTGAACTAGGAAATGCATATGGTCTTCTATAACGTTCTTACAAAAAGGACAGGCATCATTCTCATATTGATTAAATTTGGATCTGTGTGCTTGCAGATAGTATGTACCAGTTAGTAACCTTGCCTTGATGATGGCACATTTTACATCATATGTATTTGCTGTCACTGTTGACCAGATCGGATGTGGCCTTCCGATATCAAGGATGTCAACATTCACAAACCGGGCTGATGATTTCTGCTTAATGTCTTCCTTTAGCATCTCTCGGAATACTGTGTTTACAGCCTTTTGGACATGACGCTTCCAAACACATTTAGGTGGTGGGTCTTGTAGCAGCATGTGGGCTGATGGTAATTGATATTTTTGTAAAATCAATTCGACATCTTGAAACCAACTGAGTCTGCCTTCTCTTTTCATAACGAGCTGCCGAATTGCTAACCGTTGTTCGACAGAGCCTTCACTCCTTAGTATTGCACCAAGTAATGTCAGCTTCTTCTTTTCAATTTGCGCCTCTATCGGCAGTGCACCGAGAAGTAAATATGCCAGTGAATTTGCACAACTATTTGGAAGTGATTGCAATTGCTTTAAGGTGTTCCTTTCATGTGTAGTGATCTGACTCATTTCCTTCTTTGGTATAATTAATGCCTCCAGTCCATACGTTCATCGTGGTATTACATATGTTGACCATGGTTTTATACTGACAATTGGGCTTAGTCCATTAATTCCATGAAAGCCAGCACCCATCAATGAATAAGCTGTTGCATGAGCTTTTCTTATAATTTCTTTGCCTTGGCCACTTTTGTCGTCTGTTCTTATTAGTCCCAAATGTTTATATTCCTTTACCACGTCCATCTTTTCTACGTTTAGTGTCCACTCATATTCTGTTTCTTTGCCTTGATTGAAAACCATCACTAGGCTTTTGGCAATGCCATTAACATACCGTTCTTTATTTGCATGCATTGTTGCAGCATTCAGTCCCACCTGTAACCCATCTGGGGATGTTTCTAGGACTGTCTTATTATCACATAGTGTTATTGAGCCCAGACATATTGAACCAATATGTAGACCAGTTGCTGTTTGCTCAAGTAATTTTAGTAGTGGATCCTCATATCGTTTATGAAAATCAGGAGATGTGACCCCACCTTGTAGAAGGCCTTGTTTGACAGCAAACTTTCTACTTTTATGTCCCTCCCACTTGATTTGTGCTGACATGTTTCTGTACATTTCATTCGCAATCAACCATAGCTTCCCTGTTATACCGAGGAGGTAAAGACGACGCAATAATGAAGAATGCCAGATAACATCAAAGGCTTTCTGTGTATCCATAAAGCCAACATAGCAGGGCACTTTATTTTCTCTGCATTCCGCTATAACTTCAGTCATTAGTACTGCTGCAACTGATGGTGATTTTCCAGGTGTGAAACCAAATTGTAGATTACTTTGGCTTTCTGAAATCAATGGTCTAATGCGTTTAAGGTAAAGCTTCTCAAAGACTTTTCCCACTATGGATGTCACTGTGGTAATTATCTGGAACTTTTTAACTTGTACTTATACTTATCATATACTACCCTTGTAGCGTATAACTTGTAGCATGGAGTATCCAGTTTCGGGGCGCCCAAGCAGAAATTGCTAATAATTTAATAAACACCATAAATATTTAAAGATAAATTGGCTTAATTTGTTAGTGACTTTATCCTTTATCCAGCGCCAATTTAGAAGAAAATCCCCGAAAACGAAATGTCAAAACACAGCGCCATTAGGCGATGACGTACTTTAAAACAAACAAAAATTATGGTATCCTGTTTCGGTGATACCACGTACAGGCTCGCCCAAATTTCTATTTCTGGACAATACAGCTATCATATGGAGCAAAAAATGCTGAACATTGGAAGTTGTCAGAATGGGGAAGTGTTTTATTGTAATTTTCTTGTTTTTTCTAAGGTGATGGGTGGTGCACATTTTCCTCAAACAGGAGGTAGTTGCGAGGGCTTGACTAAAGCAGCAAATGGAAATATGCAAAAGATGTTGAATAATATTATACTATGCGTATACTTCTTGATTTTGATATTTAAAAAAATGTGCTAAGAACAGGCACTGCACTGTTGACTTTTGAACCACCCTGTCCCGTATGGATTTTGACATTGGTCACATGGTATAAATAATACAGACGACGGGGAAGAATTTCCAATATTTGAAACAAAAGAATTACGTTTTTAAATTTAAAATACAATGTTTTAAAGGCATTTGATAAAAAGTAATAAGAAAATAGGCAATTTTTCACGTGCTAAAGTTGTTTTAGTGCTGACGTAGCATTTTAATGTGAATTTTGAGGGGAAACGTGGTAAGCGTTACCAATAATTACTGTACTGGTTGATTACAAAATAATGATGGCATGAGAACTTGTGTTGTTACACAGCGCATACATAGCGAAAGTTCACCGAAACTAGAGTCTCAACGAAACTGGATACTCCACGAGAGATACCATCCCATTCATGTTCTCACGAGATCTCCTACGCTAAATGGGAGTTTCGGCATGGCACAAAGCTACAGCTCTATGTTTGCTAGAAGGGAGTATGCGGAAGGTAGTTCATACTGTGAATGATTTTCTTTAGCTTTACAGTTCAGCTATTGGATGATGGTAGTTTCACAGCCAGTTGCCTTTCTAGAACCTCTCTTTCAACAGAATTTTGATGATGTAGCATTTGTATGAAGAAGTTTAGTATTCTTTTGTGCAGCCCTCCCTCATGTGGTGGGGTTCCTAAGAGTATGGAGACAGCTGTATTTGCAGTTGAAACTGGCAGATGCTGAATTGCTTTCAGTTGTGACCGATAGCAATTCTCCAGCTTTTCAAGTTCAGTCTGAGTGAGTATAAGTCCCTCAAGACCACGTAGAAGAACGGGGATCACATAGATGTCATAGAGCTGTTTTGAGGTTAATGGGTTTAAACCATTTAATCCATTTTGGCCTGCTCCCATGAGTGAATATGCTGCCTTTCTTGAGGATCCAATTTTAGCCTCTATTGTGGGCTTGTTACTGGCATCTGATGTTCTAACTACTCCGAGATGTGTCTCTTCCTTTGTATTACCGAGCTGTTCACCATTGAATAATAGGGATGCTGCTTTTGTACTTCTCATTGCCATGTGTTTTGTTTTAGTACTGCTGAAGAGGTAGAATTCATTAGCTGCGTCTATCTGTGCTTCATTGGTAAGAAGTCGTATTGAAGTTGGAGTGGTAGCCGTCAGAGCAAGATCATCTGCACACATGACAGCACATGTTGAAATATTTCCAATTCTGACTCCAGCTGGATGGTCTTCATATTTTCTTAGTAATGGATTACTGTGGCTGTTAAATAGATCAGCAGATGATTCACCACCCTGTCTGATTCCTTGGCTCTCAGTGATTGTTTTGGAAATGTTACCACTCCATCTGACAGCTGATGTTATATCTGTGTACATGTTACTTCTTCCACGCCAAAATACTTGAATTAGATTTGTTGAGAGAAAAGTCCTTTGTTCTCTCTTGACCAATTAGATGTATGGGTGGGGGTAGCTGCAGTACTGTATCTCTATACGCTTACGACGTTATGGTTACCTCCGAGCTACCAGTCCAACCATAACAAAAAACTGAAATTAAATCAGATTTTCGTCTCACTTGAGCTTTGCACTTACATAGCCCAAAGTTCACACACGTCTACCTTATTTATCTGGTTATCGACAAATATACACTTTATTACGAAATGTTTCATATATTTTGATACACGGCCCAATACATTCACGGCCAATCAAATCCTGCACCAGTTCCAGTGAATATTGTCCTAGTTACCCCTGTGAATCATGGGAAATACACATTTCAGATCAATGGACGAATGCAATTGAGATACAGCTTCTCAAACAGTTTGCCTATGATTGATATTACTGTGATCTTGCGGTAGTTTTCAGGGTTTGAGGCTGCTTTAACCACCCCCACCTCCCCTTCTTGTGGATTGGAGTAATTAATCCATTCTTGAATGCCTCTGGATAAATACCCTCTGCAAGGATTCTATTAAATATGGATAAAAGTGCATCAGATAGGGCAACACCACTGTATTTCATATGCTCCGCAGAAAGACCATCGGAATTGGCGGCTTTCCTCAGCTGCAGAAATTTAATGATGGGAGTGAGCTATTCATGGGTAAATGGCTCTAGGTCACTGATGTCACTTAGACAAAGCTCCTCTATGTTTGCTACATCCTGATCGACAAGTTCTTTGTACTCACTGTCGTACCATTCACTTACTTTTGGTGTCCCTAGATCTCCAAAATAAGTCACCCATTCATTGAGGATGCCATTTCCTTCGTAGGATTGGTTATTCACATGTAATGATGCTGTGGGCATAGGGTTACCACCTGAGCACTGGGCTTGCACCGATTTATAAAAGAGTGATTGATCGGTGGCTGAGGCATTCATTATCTGGTTGAGTCTGTTATTTTCTACTCTTCTTCTAGCTTGACACTGGCCTGATCGGAAGTCGCGTTTGACATCCTTCATCAATTGTTTGGCTGCGTGGTTATTGTCTGCTGGCCTACCAGCTGAGACCCAATGGCAGTGTACTGATTTTTATGCATTTGATAGTTTTGCTAAGCTGGCATTCCAGAATATACATTTTTTGAAACCCAGTTTCTTCTTTCTGGGATTGCTTTTTGTGCACTTTGCTGTAGGCATGATATTAGGGATTTAATAAAGTCTTCTGTTGGTGTCTCATGTGTCGATATCTGTTTGACAAGTAACTGGTCAAGCTCCTCTTTGTACTGTGCTAGGTGACTTTAACCTGCTTGGTATGATGCTACCCACCATCACCATGAGGGTGGCAATTACAGGGATATGATCAGAACAATTGTCATAAACATGAGAGGCATGTTTCACAGAGACAACCAGATCCTTATTTGTGGAAATTACGTAATCTATTTGGGAAGACCCATTAGCAGTTTCAAAGGTTTTTCCTGCTGGGTAGTCTGTATTTGGAGCGAGGAGTTCAGATCACCACAGATTACTATGTTGCTGGAGGTTCTGTATTTATTGAGGATTTCTTGCCACTCAGTCAGAACTTCCAGATATTCGACATTGTACAGGGTATTTCCTTTACATGGGGCATGAGTCCCCATTATACCCAGCCTTGGTATGCTTTACACTGCCACACATACTGTTCTGTTCGAGCCGTCTGGTAGGAAGGATACCATGTCTTCTTCTTCTTTCTTCTTTTCGATCGCTGGTATCACACTTGGAGAGCCGTTATTCAATCTCCAAGTGTCATTTCATTAGCGTTGTGCATAATGCTCTGGTCAGCCCTTCCAAATGTCTGGATTGACACCCAGTGGGTTACACCCTGCACCGCGTTGAGGCCGAGCATATAGTCTTAAACAGGGGCAGATACCATGTCATCAATGGAGTCTTTCCAGGTAATGATCACACCACCATACCCACGTGGCAATTGGATTGGTCAAAAGGGGATTACGCTCTTCGAATGATCTTGCTTTGTGTTGGAGCTGTGGGAGGAGTGCTATTTTGATCGATTTAACTCCAGTTCCTGGGCTAAAAAGCGCTGATGTTCTTGCTCTGATACACACTCTTCTAACAATCAATCGCCATATTGAGAGGTTCATGCCATGTGCACTAAACTCATACAATCCAGCATTTCTGAGCTACCAGTCTCACTGATTTGGTTGTGTCCAGGCACTATAGCTTGGTGTCTATCAACTGGAGAGGACATATCCGATGTGTGGGCATTGCATTGCATCAGACTAGATATGAAAGGTTCTACATGTACAGCTAGCTGTCTTGTGGTGATGATCTGACATATGAGATAGATAACCGAAGGAGTTTTTGTCCAACGCGTATGATTCTCTGGGCTTGCAGTGCTCATATGAGTCTGGGGTATCTGGTAGCTGGGTGTCTGGGTCTTTTTTTATCATTCCTAGAAGAGTCTGCATGCACTGCTGTTGTGAGATAACCATTGAGCATTGCCTGGTACTTACAAGTTGTATATGTGGCTAGAGTTGGGTCTTGCTTGGTCGGATGCACATGAGTCTCTTACCCGAAGCCCAACATACAGGCACCACTGGAAGGTGGCTTTGCCAGTGAGAACCCTTTTGGGTTTTGCTGCTGCACTGCTGGTCTTGTAGCATTGGTTGCCATGTTAGTGTGGGCTGCATATTGCTGGATTTATTTGTGATATGTCCCATTGCGGGAGTGTACAGTTGCTGCGTCTGATTAATTATCTTTTGAGTACTATCTCCAGAGGGTTTGCCACTTACAATGGGCTGACTTAGTGATTGAGTTTCAGACTGGCTTGGTGAAGTCGGTAAGTGTTTTTGGCTCTCATAGTGACTGCGCTGCTGTTTGTTTATATTTGTTAACATGGCTGTAACCTTATGGTGCATGTTTCTAAGTTCCAACTGCCTGCTGTGGACATCATGCAAGAGAGTAGGTACATATATTAGGGGATTCGTGTGTTATGAGTCTGGAATACTCGGAGATGGTGGTGGGACTGCAGTTTGGGGCACAGGCTTCTGAAGACCTGGGGGTGGCATGGACGAAATTCTATTCTCCAGCATGTTTAACTTAGTGCTTAGTGAGCTATCTGTCTGCACCCGTCTGGTGTGAGAGGAGACTGATCTGGGATGACATCTGGAGCAGCTGGGTTAGGATCATCTGAGTGGTATTTTGTTCTGATATGGTAGCTAGCGGGGTATTCAACCAAAATGCTACAAATAAAAGACCATACCTAGTGAAATTAAGACTATAATGTTGCATGCTGTTTTACGTGAAGATGGGATGAGCGATTCCCGAGGGATTCCCACGTCACCGTCTTATGTATTTTCAAACATGCTGAATTAGTAGGTGCCGCTTTTATTTATGCGGTCTTCTTCTATGCCTAACCTAACCTTTAGTTTTTAGAGACAAGAACTAGTTTAGGCCGCAAATGGCGGGCGCCATACCTAGCTTTTAGATATGGCTGTCATTGAGGGCGGAGGTCCTAAGACATCAACACTCAAGACAATGTACATACATGTTATTTCGCAAGACCTCTGAGCTTGGTGGGAATCCGGAGATATTGCTCCATAACCACATAAAACGTCACAGGACAATGGTTACTTTTCACAAAAGCAAGTTTCTAGGCAACTGATTTATAGTTATGGTGGGGGTAAGAGAGACGAATACCCACTGTGAATGTCCTTCCCGTGAGGGCGTGGCAGATCCTAACATCTTGCCCGGACATTTTTAGGAAATTTGGTGGGGATGCGTATCTCGCCCATCACCAGGTCCTATGGAGCTAACCTTTTAGCCTGATGTTAGGTTTAAGCGCAAGTTGCCCAGTTATGCACTGCGATGCGGGTGGGGGGTGGGGGGGAGGTGAAGACTTCCTAGAAGATGAAAAAGAAATTAATAATTATAATATGTTTTCACAGTGCTTCCTACATTGGCAAGGATAACTAACTACTAAGTATCAGAAGATACACGGGAAGTGTATGTGACACCACACCCTGGCCATCACCGCTCGGAAACCCCAATAGTTTCCCAGGGTCGGATCAGTCCATGGGGTGGATAGGGACATCCAAACAATTAAGAAGCCATAAGGCTTAGTGGAACATGAAGAGAGACAATAACTTATAAATATGAGGCCCAATAGGAATGTTGGCCAATTGTACACAATCTTGCCAGAGTGCGGGGCTAAATTATTGCAACTACCGGAAAAGAGGCGGACACTATGCGTCTCTTGACGAAGAAATTGTCTCTAATCATATTAAACCTATCCTATTGAGCTAAATAGACAGGCTTTTAGTCGGTAGCATGACGGGCTAAACCGAGTTATAGCATGGACAGCGACCTCAGTGAAAAATTGTTGGTGGCGGGAGAAAGTGATGCATATATAAATGTTGCTGTATAGTGATTCCTACGTGCACTGCAGTCCTACGTTTTCTACAAATAAACAAAATACATGAACGGATGGCTGCTCGCCATATATAAAACTAACCAATACAAGAAATACAATGTGAAATGATCAGAATAATATATATAGTACAGGTTGTTGAACCTATTATGGTGCGGTTAGTAAAAGCACCTTACAGTAAAATAAGAATAACTATAAACAGATAAAGAAATTATAACTAGCGGTCCTAAGACCATTACGGTTCCTTTTGGTCATCGGGACCATTTACATACATAAAGTGTAATCATTAAAGCTGTAATTAATGGAATAATTAAAGATGTTAAGTATAGTTACTTGAATAGTTGGTAGCCATTCTTAAAGACGGGCTATCATGTTACTGAAATTGATACATCACTGTTAGCGTGATGTGAGTTGATGCGTTCTCTGGTAACTGGAAAGTTCCCGCATGTCGGTTCCCGCAAACAGGATTCCTGCATGCAGTCCAGAACGGGAGCAGAGCGAACTCAGGACAGTAATCACAATGTAAGAATGTCTAACAAACAGTCAGTAAGTTCTACAATAACATTACAGCTAGGAAGAAAGTTCCCGTACACCGACGGTACAGAGGAGAGTTAAGAACAACCCATTTATCAGTGGGGGGGGGGGGTTGTCGAATACGGAGGAAGATCATAACTAAGCTTAATGGTGCGTGGTACGTCAGTTAGCTCTTAAGACGTACCGAGCAAAATTTATTTGCTGCGGTCAAAAAGTTAAAATAAACCTGCACGACATCAGTGTGGGGGCGGTTGAATAACCACTTTTTGGCGTGGACGGCAGATCCGGCGAGTCATCCACCAAAGAACATCGCTGCCTCTACATCTGTAGAATCACATATTCAGGCCGGGAAAGGCCTCACCACAGGATTGTGTTCTGAGTTAGTTCTTAATTCAGTCGAGAACAATATTGCCAAAAGTTTCCAAAAATGCTAAAAATAAAGTTACAAAATTCCATTAAGATGCGTTGGGTTGGGTGTCTGCCGCAATGCTATGGGTGAGATGCTGACCAAGACCGAAGTGATCTATTTAATACTGTCTTTGGCTGATCGTAGCTGCTTTTGCAGATCCAACCTGTTCGGCCCCTGGCCGAGGATGCTCTCGAACTCTGGATTCCATCTCCTTTTATACTACTCGTGACGTCATAGCCGCATGCCTCAACCAATCATCGGCCGAGATATAGCCAATCAGCGCGCAGCTAAAAATGACAGATGAATGTTCTAGAACCTTGGCATATACTTGGTTATGACGTCACAGCAATATTTTGAAGATAATCAAACGGGTTTTCCGTGGATAAATCAGCTATTTCTTAACAGATTTTGAAATGGTTTACAGATTTGGAAAGCCCGTCGAATTCTGGTCTTGATCAATACCGGATCCAGCGGAAACAAGCAATTATAAATTGTACTCGGTACACTAAAGTGCTATCCTATCTTGGACGTGATATACGCGTTCTGTCTATGCAGTGGTAGGCGCGCATGCGCGCTACACGTTTTAACGAACGTCCTCTCATAGGCTCATATACGCTTATAGCTCTATCCAGGGGGCGCGTTCAGGGAACGAATGCTGGACGGGCGGCGCGTACCCAGCTTCACTTAACTGCACCATTAGTATATTTGATCTAGAGTCTTGCTGCCTCTCTTTCTCCCATCTCTAATCCTGTTGCTATTTCGTAGCTATTTTTCGTAGCTATTTTTATGATGAAATTCCTCTCACAGACTCATATATGGTTATAGCTATACCCAGGGGGGCGTGTTCAGGGAACGAATCCTGGACGGGCGGCACGTACCCAGCTTAGCTGGTATGGCCGGCACCTGACCAGTCGATCCGAACTACACCACCCCCTCCTAGTTAGACATCCATGGCAAACGATCATGCATCGCGGATCAACGCATGGACGCACGCTGTGCGGGAATTATAGACTTCCTGGGTAGGCGCATGGCCGGAGAGAAGTAGTTCCGCAATAGACGCGTGTTTAAGAGAGACAGAGTACATAGAGGTGCTAAAGAGGAGAGGGGAGGCATACTTTTAGTTTTAATTTTTGACGTGGAATTATTTTTTGTTTTAATATCTTGGTGTGTGCTTTAATTTTATTCAGACAATGATTCGCTAAACAATAGCTCGCATGGGTGTTCTCTTTGGGTGCGGATAATCATTATCTCCGCAGAGAACACCCAGGCTCCAATGTACCACAATTTAAGTTAGGATATAATATAATATATAAAAATATATGTATTTCCAAGGAACATACCCTTACTGGGTATTAGAGTATTACTGAATTACTTGCGCACCCCAGGTAAAATAAGGGGTACGCAACAGGTATATTGATTAAGTAAATATTTCTGGCCCGTTATAGCGGGTCAGCAACGGGCAGCTCTCGCTCACCCCATAGCTGTCCTGATACCTAAGACAGGAAGAAAAATAATAAGAAAAATAGAATAGAATAATAAACCAAAAAGTTAGTTTATCAGGCAGCCTCAGCATAGCTGAGACTGCATGATAGGATTATGACATTATTGCACTGTGGTGTGTTGTATACTTTACGTCGCACACGATGTTCTTAGAACACAGGAATCCGCAGTGCTCATTTCAGTATGAGACACAGCTGGGCAACCAAGTTGTGCAGCTGTGTAGGATAACCGTAGTCATCCTAGGGATGGGATTCAATTGATTTAAAATATAAAATAATAAGAAAAATATCTAAAAAATAATGAAAAGTACATTTTCGACGAGTCGCACGACTGATGTTCTACTGTAGCTTCAAACACAAACGATCACACATCTGCCGAAAAATCTCCCCATTGAGTCTGGGTCCCACGACTGATTGTGGTCGGTCGCGGCGGATGAACTTCTAGTGCTGAGATGTCTTTACTATTACTGGCGCTTTCTGGAATGTCTAAAGTGATATTTGCGGGAATATTGGTCACAGTGTCTATAGTGTCCTTGGTAGTTACTGCGGGTGTTGTAATGTTCATCCCTGCAGCGGCGTTGGTGTTGGTTGGTGTAGTGGTGTCTGTGGTCTCTGCAGTGGCTGTGGTGATGGTGGTGAGCCGTATTGCGGGCCGATGCAGTGATGCTGAGGCGGTTGCGGTTGGTGACGAAATCTTCTGTGATTTTGCGTATTTGAGAAGCCAATTCGCGGTGACATTTGGCACAGGCGGTATGTCTTGCGTGTGGACGATTCGTTTCTTTCCCACGTACGGACACGCCAGTGTGGGTTGCGGATGCTGTACAACGTGGGTTGGAGTGATGCTAATAGAGGCTGGCTCCAACCATCCCAGTCCTTCGTCTATGGTCAGGTCAGAAGGAGATGGTGACTGTGGATACCTTGGCATCTCCATCTCCGTCGGCAGCATGATGACTACCGATATGGGCTGGCTGGTGGCAAATGCTTCTGCAGATATGGGTGCAGGTGCGGTTGCTGTGCTGCTGGTTGATGATGCAGGTGCTGCCGGACTGGATCTTGTGGAGGACTTCTGTTTCTTACTCTGCTTTAAGACCAGTGTGGACATAATAACTTGATGCGGCATAGCGCTTCCCGATGCAAATGAAGGTAAAGGTTCATGTCTGGTGGCTGACACAGTTGTTAATGTTGCTGCGGGAGGATGAGGGCTAACAGGATGTCTGCGGGTAGTGTTCTTCGTGCGGGCCATCTTCTCGGTCGGAAGAACTTTGACTGGTAACTGAGATTCAAAACGGGTGGCTAGTGCGGCACGATCCTCGCTTTCTTCACCGGGAACTAATGTCAATTCTACTACGTGGTGCTTATGACGGAGTGTGTGTGTTACCCTGTAATGGGTGGCTGTGTAGAGATGCCCACACGTTATACAGAAGGCTGTCTGGAGGAGATGGTCCTTGTTAATATGAAGATTGAGGTCGGAATTTCGCGTAAAAGTTCTGGTACACAGTTCTCCACTAGCTAATAATGAGCCACATGGGAATCTTTTCACACCTGGTACCGATTCTTCTTCAGATGAAGACAATGCTAAATCTTCAAGGAGTGACATCTCCTTCCCACATAGTAGTTGGTTGCGGGAACCTTTATTCAAACCCTAAAACCCTATCTCTTCATTTTGACTTTCCAGGCCAAGTATGTAATAATGAATTAATAATAAGATACAGCAGTATTTCGTTTTCGACACGAAAGAAGCCTAATGCTCTGTGTTTTTCCCTGGTGTCGAGTTTAGATGGGAAGTCGAAGTTTCAAAGCGCGCTTCCTCCGATTTAGTGACGTCACTGATGGCGGATGACCACACCTGGAAGTTTCGAAGGTGATTCCCTACATGGAAAGTTTTCCTATTCTAGGCGTCAAGGGATTAATTCTTCCTGTATAAAGGGAGTACTTTTAATTTTAGGAGGAATGGCTCATTAACTTTGTCTTAGTTTAGAGCATTTAAAAGTCTCAGATCAACATAAAAACGTGGCTCTACTTATTCTCGTGGAGCCTCACCTTTTAATTAGCATGAGGAAGTTTTACAGATTGGATGCTTATAAACTTGCCTGTTATAATGTAAGGCTGGAGCGCCCGATGGGGTGTGTGGGAGCCTGGTGACGTCAGCAGTAATTACCCCGACTCACCCTCGCCAATCCTCCATCACGCTGTGGTAGTCATGTATTTGGGCGGCTCTTTTGTTTAAAGCGTTTGATCCAATTTACTTGAATTAGCAGTAAAAGTCACGTGGCTCTTGAAAACACGTGGTTGATCGGAAACATATGTACTGTTTATGGCGATGGCCGAAATACTGTTGCTGAGATGCAATTTTGGAGATGCGAGAGATAGAAATATATGTTCTATCATTAATCTTTATAATATAATGTCTCTTAATTGCTCGAGTTCTTAAACATGCCTGTCTGTAAGATGTAGTTCTCAGCCCGTGTCGATTATGGTCTGGAACGCAGGTAAGAGAAATTTTTTAATTCTCTTTGTAATTATACTGTTAGGCTTTTGATGCCGCTTTATCGGCCTGTGTGCTAATGATCTGTAAACACGGTAGAGCAGTTGTGTTCTTGATCAAAAATATAACAGTAAAGCTGTAGGTAATTTGATGTGTGGTTTAAACAGATCTATTCAGGCGGTGTATCAAAGTTACTGATCCTGACAAGATAGCTGTGTTTTCTGAGCGGGAGGGCTGCCAAGCATTCTCCTCAATGGGTAGAACTAGCTCTGTCCATGCCTAGACCAGACACATTAATACCAATAATCATGGTTAAATTACAATGCAGCTCGGAAATTAGTGCACACAGTTTTTACGATTTACAGTGCTGTCGTTTGGAGATTGTGAATACAGACAACCTGAGTGTCTGTGTTTCTGACATGTTGGTGATTTGAATTTGATATGCGTGGCTGGTTATCTGTGGATGATACTTGCGCTGTGGTGACGGTGACGTTTTTATTGCCGCCAATTGGGGGAGGGGGGGGGTTGGGCGGCGTGATGTCAACTTTATCAAACCTTGCTGGTATTTCGCTCTGTAATTGCTGGGCGCGTGGGCGGGACAGAGTTACTTTAGAGTGCAGATGACCTGTCGGATGCTGTCGTAACCTTGATCAATCCATTATCGAATTCAACTTTTCGGTAGCAAATTCCTACTCATGACTGACGGCAATGTGGGCATCTTGCTCTCTTAATAATATTGACTGTTATTACGTGTAAGTGATGTATGTATTCTTAGCTGTTCCCATATGACGTCGCAGGAGAGGAGGGGGGAGGGAGTGGATTTGGATGCTTCTCCTGTGACGCAAACTGTAGATGGCTGCAGTGCATTCCGTCTATCTACATGATCAGTTCTCCTGTAATTAGATAAGAAGGTGTGTGCGGGAGAATTGTTGGCTGTTGTTTGTTGATGATAATGTTGTTGTCGGGAAGTCCGGGCTGCTGTATGAAGCTAATGTCAAGCGAAGTGGGCGCATTCCAGTTTTCCACGCTGGTGAACGCCAAGTCTGTTGTTATTGCACGAGGTGGGCATTGTGGGAGATATTATTTCTCCCGTATCTTGTGCGGGTGGAACTGTTGCGGGAATTTATGTCTCTAACGGGAATTAATTAATACTGATAGGTGCTGCTAAACGATGTTGTTGCCGGTGTTGAATGTCTCTGTTATGCTGGGTATAACCGAGTATGTGTGTGATGTATGCGCAATGGTGAATTGACGTATCCAGCCCTGAGGGCAAGTGTGTTCTGTATGTAACTGACGTTCTGTCTGTGGTGTGATGTCCTGACTGCTCACTGGGGAGTATGGTAGGCCAAATGGAGGGGGTGGCCTTTGGACAGGGGGATGTGGTCATCTCCCATTACATGACGGTTGGTGCCTTGTCATAGTTTTTAGACACCGGGAAAATTCGAGCCATGAGTCTGCTGAACAGGCTGCTTCCCTGCCCACCGCGGGGGTTATTGTTGGTCTGTGCGGTGCGGGATGCCACCTCCTCTGTAACAGCAGTCTCTCTCATATCTGAAGATTGACAGTCAACATACAACGAGTGGAGTGTGAAATGGACTGAGCCAGTGAAGTCCGAACTTGGTGTATAGATAAGGGACGCCAGTTGGATCTGGGGCAGTGGTGCAGTGACGGATAGGGGTGCCGCTTGGTTGGGGATTGGTCTGGCGCTTTGGGGGCGTGGTCGAGTACACCGAGTTGTGCAGTTTTGTGGTTCTAAACACGCCAAGGCTTCATCCAGCCTCTTCACTTCCATGCTATTCATCACGTGTTCCACCCCACAGGAAGTATGGCTTGGGTCAGCCTCAGCTTCCGCTTGTGGGAACTCTATAATGGGTGGGGGGCATAGCATGAAGTAGATGGGAATGGGAAGAGATCGGTGGAACAGCTTTTCCATCCGGTCCCTTGGACAAAACAAACAGAAAGTTCTTCAAATACGGCTTCCCAGATCGAGTAGACCTGTGCTGAGGAGGGAGAGGGTGAGTACATATCTTGTCATCGTCCTCAGCGTTAGCTGCTTGTTCACCGGTGTTCTGGCTTGGTAGAAGATGGGTCGAACTGGCACCACGGTGCTCTGCGCTAATCGTGGAAAATACTACTTTCCATAGAAATTTCTGTCTGGGTACTGGTGTCACGAGAAACGCCCAAGCCGAGCTCTGGTGCTGGGTCGTCACTGACACACGGTCTAAGCCGATCGAAGTGGATGAATGAGGTCAGGCCATCCAAAGCGTGGATACAGTAGGTCACATCCGACGTCTTACCTACTACCACATAGGGGCCTTTCCACTGGTAACTCAGTTTACTTGGCACGTTTGCAGACCATCATGAATCATGGCCCCCAAACCATCCTTCCTGCTTCATATGGATTTCCATGCACTCTCCGGTCATGCCATGTCTTTTGCCGCCAGTGTGCAGTGGATAAGGTTTCACTCACTAACTCATGGGCCTGTTCAATCTGCTGCCGCAAGAGTTCAATATAGAGAGATGGTGAATTTTTCTTTCCTGGTATCCGAGGCATAGCCAGGTCCAGGGGTAAGGCTAATTCACGGTCTAACATTAAACGAGCAGGGGTGTAACCCATGCTGGAATGTACTGAAGTGCGGTAAGCCATGAGTACATATAGGAGTCATAGATATCAATCTCTACAATCAAGGCGTGTTTCTTTAGTAAGCATCTCCGTGAGATTCTATTGAACCTCTCCACCATCCCATCGCTGCGGGTGTGGTACGGAGTCGTCCTTGTTTTGACGATATGAAACAATTTGCAGGGCTCTGATATGAGCTGGCTCTCAAAATTACTTCCTCGACTGGAGTGTAGCTCATAAGGCATACCAAAATGGCAGAATACATTACTTGCCAAGACCTCCGCTATGCTGGATGCCTCTTGGTCTGGCAAAGCAAATGCTTCTACCCACTTCGTGAAATAATCTTGTAATACGAGGATGTATTTATTTCCGTTATCCGTCGTATTCTAGGGTCTGAGCACATCAATATCCACTCGCTCCCATGGTGCACCAACAAACTTAATTTGCGATGGTAGCAATATGGTGCTGGCCAACAGCGTGTCTTTAGCATGGGATACATTTGGGAACCCAAGCCTTGACACTATCGTGAATCCCGATCTAGTGGTATCTCTGTTTGATGTGGGTAACAGTCCTTTCCATGGCCAGATGCCCGGCATTATGTAATTGTTGTAGAATGATATTCCGATAACTTTCCGGGATTACCAGACAGTTATTGATGTTGAGAACGTCATTATGGAGGTGATATTCTTCAAACAGCTGGTAATTATATTTAGCCGTGGTAGATAATGGTGTTACCGATTCCTTGGGAGGACGTACCCCCCCCCCCATGGATCCATGCATATATATTTCGTGTCTGTGCATCTGTTGCTTTATCGTGTGCGATTTTCTCCAGATTCTACTCTGTGCATTGCAATTCGGGGAACTCCGGAGATGGCCGTGTTGATTGTGTCACGGTTGCGGCCTCTTCGTGTTCTGCCTCCATTCCAACTCTACTGAGGGCGTCAACATTCCCGTGCAATTTGCCAGGATGGTGAACAACGTTAAAGTTATAGGCCTGCAGGGATTCCTGCCATCTCGCTACCTGGCCCTCCAGATTTTTAAGGTTTCTGAGCCAGCGTAGTGAGGCATGGTCTGTACAGTGTAAATGGGTGACCGTACAGAAAGTGTTTGTAGTACTTGACGAAATGTACCATCGCAAGTAGTTCTTGCTTCGTGGTTGCGTATTTCTTTTCAGTTTTATCTAAGGTACGCGAACCATAACCCAACACCTGCTCCGTTCCATCCTCTATGACCTGAGATAGAACTGCGCCAATAGTGTAAGCTGACACGTCAGTGTCCAAGATGAAATCGAGTTTCGGATTAGGATGAGCAAGAATCGGGGCAGTCGTCAAGCGTTCCTTCAACGCCCTGAAGGAACCTTCACACTCACTCGTACACTCGAATGGTCGATCTTTCTCGTTGATTTTATAGAGGTGCGAAGCAACCTCATTGAATTAACGGATATATCAGCGATAGTACTGGCATAAGCCAAGAAAACTCAGTGTTTCTGTGATCGAAGAGGGCGTTGGCCACTTTGCTACTGCCTTTGTTTTTGATGGCTGAATAGCCACTCCATCACCGGATATGACATGTCCCAAGAACTCAATGCTCTGTGTGAAGAAATGACATTTCTTTGGTTTGAGCTTTAAATTGGCTGTGCGGAAACTTGATAGCACGGTGTCCAAATTAATTAATGTTTGCTCAAATGTTGATCCAAAGACGATTACGTCGTCGATGTAACATAGACAAATTTCCCATTGCAGGGTGGTTAATACCTGCTCAATGAGATCTTCAAAGGTTCCAGTAGCATTGCACAAGCCGTAGCGCATCTTGCAGAATTGGAAAAGATCATCCCTGCAAACGAATGCGGTCTTTTCCATGTCAGCTTCATCCATGGCTACTTGCCAGTATCCGCTAGCTAAGTCAAGGGTACAAAACCACTTGGCTCCGGACAAGGAATCCAAGGCCTGATCTATGCATGGAAGCGGATATGCATCTTTAACGCTAAGATCATTAAGCCGGCGATAGTCTATGCAAAACTGCAAGGTTCCGTCCTTTTTGCCTGCCAGCACTATTGGGCTGGCCCATTGGGGATGCTGATGGTTCTATAATACCTGTCCGCAACATATCGTTAACTTGTAGATGTGCTTCCGCTGCCTTATGAATGGGAAGACGTCGTACCAGTTGTCGTATGGGCCGATTATTGCCTGTGTCGATGGAGTGTCGCACAAGATGAGTTTCTCCGAGATCCATGTCTCCGGAGGAAAAACAATCGCGATATCTGAAAAGTAGCGTCCAAATTTGATGTTTCTGTGATTGCTGTAATCCTACTGTGGCACGTAGATACAAATCATGTAGGTGTTCTGGTAAATCATCATTCATATCCGTTTGTGTGGTGGTAAGTGTAGGTGTTTCCAAAGAGATAACGTCCACCAAATGGCCGCAGCGTACTCCTGGTTCAAGAGTTATGGGGTCTGCGGTACCATTGAACTTGTGAAACAGTATGTGTTCTTTGTTGGAGGTGTCCACGATCATACGGGGACCTGCGCATTGTGAGCCGATCATGTAATCAGTGTCGAGTTCCAGAATGGCGATGTGGGTGTTGCTTCCTAACTGTGGTGCGGGAGCCCATAAGATTTGCTCTTGTCCCAGCTCAACTGTGACTGCACTTGATAGTATTACAGCACACGTGTTGTATAATGACGATTCCGGTTCAAGAGGTATCCGTCGGCTGTGTATGTCGAGTTCCTGTTATTTGCAGTGGATGATGGCTTCACTGGCACTGAGAAAATCAGAGCCAAGGAGGGCGTCATTTTGTATATAGGTGATGACAGCTCGCTGTATGAATTGCATCCCCTCTATTTGAATAACAAGATTAACTACACCAGCTATGGGCACATCAGCTCCCATAGCCATCTGTAGATAGATGTTTGTATGTTTAAGGGGAGGCTTTTTATGAGGTGGGATGCTCTCATATAAGTGCTTGTTAAATACTGTGATAGAAGCTCAAGTGTCAACAGTGGCACTGCTGGAAATACCGCTAAAGAGACAGGCACACTTATATATTACTTTGCGGTGCACCTGCGGAAGAGTTTCCAATGATGCCATCTGCGACAATGGTATCAGAGCGGAATCATTCTGTATATAATCGGTCTGTTTCCGAATAGCTTCTCTTAATGCTGTGGATGGCTGAGTGAGGAAAGGACCAGTCCGTCGTCATTGCTGCTGTGAGTGCTTTGGCGAAGACGGAGCTGGTGGTAGCAATGGTGATGGAGTTGTTGCTGTTACTGTGTATGCAGTGTTCATGTAGACAGCAGTGCAGATGGGATTCTCCAGATCACGGATAAGAGGTACCTGCGCGAGCCACTTCTTACAGTGCATCATTGGATGTTTCGTTGAAGCAGTGGCATCATGGAAGGCATTCGTATCACCAGCAGTGTCATTGTTTACGAATCCGTGATGCGGTGTGAACTGTTTCGAGCCACTGCTGTCTGTGGATGCAGGAGATGATGTTGTGTGGGACGGTGTTTTGCATGCCACCAAGGGACACCTAGAATCCAGTGTCTTGGTGGCGGGATGTGGTGCTTGCAAAAACGTTGTTTCAGCGGAGGTGCTACAACCTACCACTGCCGTTTTACAGAGGAAAGAAGGTTTGTTATGTGCGGACATAGGGGTTGGGGGGGGGAGGTGTAGGTGTTGTAGACGGAGGTCGGTTAAGGCACCATTCCCTCCAATGTCCTGGCTGACTGTATCCGAAACAGGTGTTTGGTGGTGGTGCGGTGTTAGTAGTGTTCGTTGTCCTAAGGTATGTGGTGGCTAAGTTAGTGTTGATGGTAGTTACTAAGTTTGTCAATGCGGAGATTTGTTTATTTATCTCATCTATTCGCTCATGCATGTTGCTGTGATTGTTATTATTTCGCTGGACTCCACGCCACGGGGCTGCGTTGTGGCCTCCTGTGTGGCCATGCCCCCTTCCTCTAGGTGCTTGATTCTGATTGGAATGTTGTGGTGCTGTTTGTTGTGCGGATTGGTCTGTGGTGGTGGATGCAGTAGGTGTGGTGTAAGCGTCAGTTGATGTGGCGATAACAACACCCTCTATCTCGTTGATAGGGTGAAGTTGGCGGCGGTTCGTTTTCTCCCACTCCAGGAAGTTTTCAATATGGACCGTGGTGGCCGTTAATTGGGCCAAGCTTCCACGGTCAGCAAGGAAGAGTTTTTTCCTTTAGAGCCGGCTCACCGCTCAACGCATCAATAAACGTATCAAGGTGAAGATGCGTTACGCCTTCTATGTTGGTGCTAGGGTATGCACGGATGACTAGTCTCTGGATGCGACTAGCCAGCTTCGGTAAAGTCTCTCCTGTACGTCGTCAGAGATTTTAAAGCTGTATTCGGCTAGTTTCCCTGAGAACGGTGACGCCAAACCGTTCTGACAATGCTCGTTCCAATTGAGTGTAAGTGGGCGTGTAGTCAGTCCCGTGATCCGGGAGAACGTGGAGGGCTTTCCCGGAAAGCTTCGCGGTGAGATATTCACCCATTTGTTGGTCATTCCAGTCGTTATAATTTCGAACTGGATTTTGTAATTGGCCCAGTCACTCTCCCCGCTGAATTCGGGAGGAAGAATGACTCGGCCAAGACCACAGGAAGAACTGAGTGGTTGAAATCCGGGTGGTTGTGGTACACTGGTGATTGAAGAAAATGCTGATGCTGGTCATCATGCGGGTGGTGGTGGTGCAGGTGTTTCCCGTCGATGCCGATGCCGAGGAGCAAGAGCATGTGTACTCCAATCCAGTCAGGTCTGCCACATTGTAGATCCATAAACCGGCATGGGTCTATGGACGGGAGGCAGAATATTGTGGCAGTTACGCGGACATTCTTCATACCGTGAAGACTGACATTCCTCGTATGGTGGTGGTGCAGTCGGCTGACAGTCATGATGTGTGGCATGACTGATGTAATGATGAAATGGTGGCGTCCCCCTAGAATAAGATGATACATTTGATTGGGGGAGGCACGGGAGGTTGTCTAGTATAAGGATTATTACCCTGCCATATAGTTTGCATTGATGACACGGGTGAGCGATAGTGATATGAAGGATAGGCTGTCTCTATGTCTTGTATTTTCGTATGATAATGTTTATCTAGCATATTTGATGGTCTGTTTAGGTAAAACTATTGTATAGACTTAATTTTTAGGTCACCAAATCAAATATTGTAAGTCCATAGATCACAAAATTGCTATGAACAGGCATACTGGTGACACAAACTCTTGGGATGAGACCGTTGTGTTTAATGTTCGTGACAATGGTCGCATGGCCCCACCGGAACAATTGAGTTCTACCGGCCTAAGGAGCCGGTCTTTGTTACCCATAGGGCAGTGTCGCACGGGATCTGTAACCCCAAGACCGGAACCTAGCCAGCGTCATCACTCGTCATATAGATGCGACGGGGTGAGTCGACAATACACACCAGAACAGCCCGACACTACCCCGCAAGCTACATTTCCTACATGCACTGCAGTCCTACGTTTTCTACAAATAAACAAAGCATATGAACGGATGGCTGCTCGCCATATATAAAACTAACCAATGCAAGAAATACATAGTGAAATGATCAGAATAATATATATAGTACATGTTGTTGGACCTATTACGGTGCGGTTAGTAAAAGCACCTTACAGTAAAATAAGAATAACTATAAACAGATAAAGAAAATATAACTAGCAGTCCTAAGACCGTTATGCTTCCTTTTAGTCATCGGGACCGTTTACATAGATAAAGTATAATCATTAAAGCTGTAATTAACGGAATAATTAAAGATGTTAAGTATAGTTACTTGAATAGTCGGTAGCCATTCTTAAAGACGGGCTATCGTGTTACTGAAATTGAAACGTCACTGTTAGCATGAAGTCAGTTGATGCGTTCTCTGGTGACTGGAAAGTTCCCGCATGTCGGTTCCTGCAAGCAGGATTCCCGCATGCAGTCCAGAATGGGAGCGGAGCGAACTCAGGATGGTAATCACCACGTAAGAATGTCTAACGAACAGTCAGTAAGGTCTACAATAACATTACGGCTAGGAAGAAAGTTCCCGTACACCGACGGTACGGATGAGAGTTAAGAACAACCCATTTATCAGTGGGGGGGGGGGGGTTGTCGAATACGGAGGAAGATCATAACTACGCTTAATGGTGCGGGTTACGTCAGTTAGCTCTTAAGACGTACCGAGCAAAGTTTACTTGCTGCGGTCAAAAAAGTTTAAATAAACCTGCATGACATCAGTGCAGGGACAGTTGAATAACCACCTTTTGGCATGGCCGGGAGATCTGGCGAGTCATCCACCAAAGAACATCGCTGCCTCTACATCTGTAGAATCGCATATTCAGGCTGGGAAAGGCCTCACTGCAGGATTATGTTCCGAGTTAGTTCTTAATTCAGTCGAGAACAATATTGTCAAAGGTTTCCAAAAATGCTCCCGAACAAATGTTCGGGAGTTACAAAATTCTTTTAAGATGCGGTGGGTTGGGTGTCTCCCGCAATGCTATGCAACAGATGCTGACCAAGACCGAAGTGATCTATTTAATACTGTCTTGGCTGATCGTAGCTGCTTTTGCAGATCCAACCTGTTCAGCCCCTGGCCGAGGATGCTCTCGAACTCTGGATTCCATCTCCTTTTATACTACTCGTGACGTCATAGGCGCATGGCTCAATCAATCATCGGCCGAGATATAGCCAATCAGCGGGCAGCTAAAAATGACGTAGATGAATGTTCTAGAACATTCTATAACTTTGGCGTACACGTGGTTATGACGTCACGGCAATATTTTGAAGATAATCAAGCGGGGTTTCCGTAGATAGCTCAGCCATTTCTTAACCGACTTTGAAATGGTTTACAGATTTGGAAAGCCCGTCGAATTCTGGTCTTGATTGATACCAGATTCGGCGGGAACAAGCAATTATAAAGGATTACATTGTACCTACTCGTTACCCTAAAAGTGCTATCCTATCTTGGATGTGATATACGCGCTCTGTCTATGCAGTGGTAAGCGCGCGCCACGTTTCAACGAACGCCCTCTCATAGGCTCATATACGCTTATAGCTCTACCCAGGGGGCGCGTTCAGGGAACGAATGCTGGACGGGCGGCGCGTACCCAGCTTAGCTGGTATGGCCGGCACCTGACCGGTCGATCCGAACTGCACCATTAGTATATTTGATCTAGAGTCTTACTGCCTCTCTTTCTCCCATCTCTAATCCTGTTGCTATTTCGTAGCTCAACTATTTCACTTTCTAAGTTATTTATCTTTGTTTTGGCAGCAGGCTTGGGTACAAGTGCAAATGCATTTGCATTTGCATTTGAACGCATTTGCACTTGCATTTGCATTTAAATGCAATTATGAAATTTCTGACACATTTGCATTTGCACTTGCATTTGAATCTCATGCATTTGCATTTGCATAAAAAGGGTTGCATTTGCATTTGAGTTTTCAAATGCTTTGAGTTTTTTCAAAGGCACAGCTTTTTCATTTTGCATTCTTTCAAAATAGGATGGAGCCTAGCTGCTGCTGCTGTAAATAGCAGCCACAGCACCCGGTCAAATTAATTTCAAAATGTTCAACCAAATTATTTGTCAAATCATAAAAATGGGATTTCCGTTGCTAGAAATTAGAAATTTAATTCTCTGATTTATTAACACATTTTACTCTGAATTTCTTAACATGTAGCTCTCAGCCATAAATATATATATATGTGTGTGTGTGTGTGTGTGTGTGTGTGTGTGTGTGTGTGTGTGTGGGTGGGTGGGTGGGTGGGTGGGTGGGTGTGTGTGTGTGTGTGTGTGTGTGTGTGTGTGTGTGTGTGTGTGTGTGTGTGCAAAATTAGTCTAGCTTGTCAGTTGAGAGCTTAGCAAACCAACACATTTTAGTTAATTTGTTTCTAAGATAATCTACAGCAACGTATCTCTAGAGTATAATAAATATGATCACCTAAATAGTAAGGAAAGGGTGAATATCCATTCTCTTTCCGGTTTGGGCACAAAAGGGTTAATAAAACAATTGGACTAAACGTTGTTGCTGCGTTAATCAATATGTTGATTTTCAGGAAAATTAATAATATTCATACACCTATCTGTTTTAAAGAACCGCAATCCTGTGGCCCCAAGATGCAGGTGGTCACTAGAGCACTTTTGACTGTACAATCTGTTCAACAAGTACTACCCATATTTCTTTGTCAAGATCCTTTCAAGGTAATTAGCGTGAGCTTAGTAATATGTATCTCTGGTTCCTCAATCTATGAATATGGTATTGTGTTGTTAACTCCATTCATTCAGAAATCTCTTAATCCTTTATTTGTCAAGATTGGCCTTTTGAATGTCCATTTGCATTACAAGAGAAGACAATCTTTGGAAAATTTATGACTGATATGACTGGCTTGATAATCGAGTCAGTCATTCCAGTGGTAAATCTTCAAAGATTATCTTCTTGGAATGCAAATAGACATTTACCAAGATCAATAAATAATAGATGCTGATAATTCTGCATGACATGGGTTAATTTACTGTTCATCCATTGTGATTAGAAGCACTTGTCAGTCAGTCTAACTATACCCACATACTCAGTCATGTGTTATCTCAGCCATAGGAATTAACATTTAAACATTTTAATCAGGAAATGCGAGAATCTTCATTCAGTTATTGAACAAGCTGATGAATATTTTGAAACAAATTTGACTGGAAACCTTTGCCTACAGCTGTATTTTGAATGTAATTTGACTGGAATCTGTTGCTGCCATAGGCACAGCAGCAGATATCAATCAAATTACTTTCCAGATATTCAACATAATATTTGATAATTATTTTGAAAGTAGTTTGACTGGCACATGTTGTTTCCATGGACACAATAGCGATCAGTGAATTTGCTTTCAAAATAGTCAAAACAAATCTGAAAATTAAATTCTCTGATGGTTACCCCTTAAAGGTGAAATACATATTATTTCTTTCAATTTTATACTGCAATGACCAGTTCGATAAGCGAGCCAGTCATTCCAGTGGTAAAATTTCAAAAATATTATTTTCTTGGTCCGAAAATTGACATGCTTTAAGATCAATACAGAAGCCGTGTTTGGTCAGTTTGGCCATTCCTGGGTTAATAATAATAATAATATGCTATTCTATTATTCATATTCTATAGTACATGTATTGTTGTGTATCATGCTTTAATAATCTGTAAAACTAAAATGGATTATTTTAATTTCCAACAGTGATTATTAAAAAAAATACAGTCAA